>CM061133.1:43272064-43872064 GCA_030789695.1 Scilla litardierei
GTTGAGGTGGAGCCTCGTTAGCTGGTGGAGTGGGACCCTCAGTTAGTAGAACCAGGGTCATTGGTGATAGGTGTTGGATCTGGATCCTAGCCTAGAGGGGGGGTGAATAGGCTAATAAAAATAATTCGTGCAACCCACGAATAAGCACACGCAATTATAGCAGCAACAGGGTATATAAAATGCAGACACAGAGTACACAGCAGATTTACCCTGGTTCGGTCATCCCAACGACCTACTCCAGCCCCCAAAGTAGAACTAGTATTGAATAGAGTAATAGGTACAAAACCACAAGTTAGAGCACGCTCAGAGCACCCTCTACGTCTCTACACTCGCCAGGCTCTCAGTACCTACACACACAGTGTTTTCTCTCACTATCAATCCTAGTAAAGCTTTCTACCAGCTAGTCCCAAACTAGCTGGGTTCCACTTGTCTAGCCCCAGCCAGACAAGTCCCAAAATAGTCACAAATAGGTAAAGTTTCCCCTACGAAGATCTATCACAATTGCTACACAAAATAATAAAGTATTGAGTTTAGAAAGCTCAGATTGTGCAGTAGTGATGTCTTTGTCAATAAGCACGGGTCAGATCAATCTGACAAGTAGTAGTCTCTGATGTCTCATCTCCTTAGCAACTCAGGTTGTGACACTCTCTGATGATGCGCCCTCCCTACACTGTTGCAACAATATAGTCAATGCTCTTGGAATTTTGAAGTGGGGTTTTTGCGTGTGCCTCTCTTCCTCAATTTGTGTGGCTTGTCATCAAAGCTACAAAACACATAAGGATGTAGATTAAACAAGACTTTGAAATTTGCACAGAGTTAAAAATAATACTCCCTGTGCTTTGAGCCTTGAGTCTGCCGAAAATTGTTTGGCCTGTTAAAACCCCCTCTCAAAAATTCGGCATAGCTAGTGTCTCCTTGGGAAAACACGAAGTACTGTGTTTGACCGCCACTAGTTTGATTGCATCGGCTTCTTTGTGCTTGTCGAGAGATTAAAAAATAAATAAAGGGTTCTGTGCAAACAATAGAAAAAGGAAGAGATTAATTTATTCAAAAGCAACTCATGCATTTAATCCTTTAGCTTTTGCTTTCTCCCATGTTCACGTGGGCTGTTGGTATTTTTTTGTTTCTTCAATCTAATTGGATACACTTGAATGATTCCCTTTATTAAGCTCTATCTTTTGTATTTATGTGTGATCACTCCTCATTTTACACCTTTTTTTCCGTGTATTTGCATGCCATTTAGATCGCCCAAATCATGTTTTTCACGATATATCGGCGATATTGCGATGCTTTTCACGATTTGTTGTTTTTGTCGCATTTCAGGTGATTTGGCGCGATTTGGAGTGATCTCGAGACGCGCTTACTCTAGACGGCCACCGACGACCTCCCCGAGGGATATTTTGCTGTTGGAGAGGAGCGGAAGAAGAATGGACGTCGTAGGAGCGACGAGGAGGCCAAAACAATCAGATTGGGCATCTTTTGTGTCCCACTCGACCGAGTGGAGGAGCCACTCGGCCGACCAGCGAGACACTGCTCGGCCGACCCGATCAGACACGATTTCCATGTGTACTCGGCCGAGCGTCGGAGTCCACATCGGCCGAGTGACGATACCACGTCCGCCCGAGTGGCGCCCAGACGAAGCCCCTCCTAAATATCGAAGTTTCTGTTTTTCGGCCACCTGAGCTTCAGAAGACCCACTCGGCCGAGTGGCAAACCACGTCCGCCCGAGTGCCTTGAAGCCGTCGGCCGAGTGACGACAACTCACTCGGCCGAGCCGCCTCCGAACTGAAGACCCCTGAAAGCCCCGACTTACTGGAAAATTACAGGGTTTTCACTCGGCCGAGCGACTTTTGTCACTCGGCCGAGTGCGATGCGCTGCCTGTAGCGAAATTTGCGGAAAACAGGCTGTGCAGGGGCGTTTTGGTCAGGATTTTTGGACGTTTTTTGGGGCTATTTAAGCCCTGTTTTTACCCTAGTTTTAGGAGCCATCTCTTAGATTTTTTGCAGCTTTTTGAGATTACTTTTTAGTTATTAATTGTGATTGGAGAAGAGAAAAATCCTTGGATTTTTGGTTGGATTAATTGAAGAACTACATTGGTTTGCATCTCTCTTTCCCAAAAAAACTCTATTTTTATTGTTTATATCATTGTTGTGATGAATTCCATTGCCTATTTCATTGATTATTTTTGTGCTATTGCTATGATTTGTGAGTAGTCTCCACGTCTTGGGGCGTGGGGATGAACCCTACAAGCCCTATTTTATAATTGTGATGAATTGGTAGAAATTGAGCTAGGATTGTTATTAGGGATTAGATTGGGATCGAATTACTACGGATAGCTAGGTATTCATATCAATTGGGATTTGCAAGAGATTGGATCCCAATTTGATAGGAAGCCCTAGAAATCCGAATTGGGTTGGAGTCGGATTTTCGAAGTATCGGTTTGCAAGAGATTGGACCGATACTAGGATCTCCGGTTGCAATTCCGTGCCGATACCCGTTTGCAAGAGATTGGACGGGTAGGAACTATCCTAATTTAGATTGTGGACCGAGTTTGCAAGAGATTGGGCTCGGTGCACGATTGGACGATGATGTTGATCCTAATGCTAGCTTTCCTAGGCTAGGGTTTGCAAGAGATTGGACCCGACCCTAGGATAGCTATAGACCGGCAACAGCGCGAGAGCGTGAGCTTGGTTCCACATTTAGTTGCAACTAGTTCATCCAAATTCTTATTCTAGCGATTTTGATACCGACGAACCACATTTATGAAATACGGTGAGTAGCGGGAATTCCCCATTCCCTAAACGTTCTTTATTTGATTTGATACTTTCCACATTTGTCTGACGATTGTGACAGGATCGCCCAAGGCAATTCTCCCTATTCTTAAATAGCCAGGTTGATTAAGAGCAAGCACGGTCATTCGTCCTCCCTGTGTTCGATATCCCGCTCGCCGCTATACCGTGCGCTTGCGGTAAAACTACAACCGTTCTTTGGGTGTACGTCCCGGAGCGATCAAGTTTTTGGCGCCGCTGCCGGGGAGGCGATTGCGTTTGATTCTTTTTTACCCTAGCTACTTCTTTCTTTTATTTTTATTTTTTTTATTGTTACCATTATTATTTCCTTTACTATTCTTACCTAACCCTTCCACGGTACTAACAATCTCTTTGAAACTCTGTTTCCCCTGTGCATGAACACGAGATCTACGGCGGACCCAGAAGACTTATTATTTGATCCCGAGATCGAACGTACCGCGCGGAGACTTAGAGCGGAAAAGAGACAAGATCCGGAAGGGAGGTGTATGACCAACCCGGAAACTCCTGAAGAATTGGCGGCAAGGATGGCGAGGATAATTTCTATTCGCGATAGGCTTCGGCCTAAGACTTCTTCTACCAACTCATCCATTGCCATGCCGGGGTTGGCGGCCGACAAGAACTTCGAGCTAAAGACTGGATTGGTGGTTTTGATGCAACAAGACCCATTTCATGGGAACGCACATGAGAACCCCCACTACCACATCCAACTATTCTTGTCGAAGTGCGCCACATTCCAGATGCCGGGGGTCTCCAATGATGCTATCAGATTGCGTCTCTTCCCCTTCACGCTTAAGGACAAAGCACTCTATTGGTTGAGGACGCAGGCTGATGGAGTCTTCACCACTTGGGACGAGTTGGCGAGTGCATTTATTGATAAATTCTATCCGCCATCCAAGACGGTGAAGATCCGGAGCGCTCTCATGTCCTTCAAGCAAGGACCACAGGAGACGCTCTATGAAGCATGGGAGCGTTTTAAGGATTTGCAGCATCAATGCCCGCACCACATTATAGAGGATTGGGAGCTAGTCCATAGCTTCTACAACGGTCTCCAACCGGGGACCGAACAAATTATTGATGCCGCGGCGAATGGTGCGATCCTATCAAAGACTCCCGAAGAAGCTACGACCCTAATTGAGGAGATGGCCTCAAATAACCAACAATGGGGCGATGAGCGAGGACACTCCACATCCTCCTTAAAGCCAACTAGCATCTACGAGGCGAAGGCCGTAGCGGAGCTCACGAGCAAATTTGATTCTCTCCACAAGGTGGTGGAGAGATTGGAGAAGTTCATCACGGAGCCCCAAGGAGCATCTTCCACCTCCGCGTCGACCAACCAAATGTGTGATTGGCAAGACCAATCTCAAGCCATGTACGCGGGAGGAGAGCAAGAAGAAGGATCCTTGGAGCAAATACAATATGTTGCGGGGAACCAAGGGTATTGGTCCAATCCGGCCGCAAGAAATCATCCGGGATTCTCCTACGCCAACAATGAAGGAGCTTTGAACCCGCCACAACCACCAACTCAACAAGCTCGACCACCACCACCCCAACAACAATACTATCCACCGAGGGGGCCTCCACAACAAAACTTTCAACCGAAGCAACAAGTTCCACCATATAGGCCTCCCGGATACAACCAAGGGTGGAAGAATCAAAATCAAAATCCTCCACAAGCTCCACAACGATCCGACTTCGAAACTAGAGTGGAGGCGTTCATGGTCGAGCAAAATAAGGTGAATGCTACTTTGAAGGCGGGGCAAGACTCTCTTAACACCGTAGTGGCTCAAATATCGGAGCAATTGGCGTTGCTCAATCGGAACACTCAAAGATTGCCGGCGCAACCGGAGCAAAACCCACGGGGCAACACGGGCCACATCAATGCCGTAGTTGCCGTTACTACTAGAGGCGGGAAGGACACCACCCCTGCCATGATTCCTATTGAGGAGGCCGTGGATGAAAGCTTGGAGCCGATTGAGCCGATAGTTGAGATTGAAAAGGAGAAGGAGCCACAAGACAAGGAGAAATCTAGGGCGGAGCGATTAATTGAGGAGAGGCGCTTCATGCCACCGGTCCCATTCCCCCAAAGGCTCGCTAGAGCGAAAATGGAGAAGAGGCTAGCAAAATTTCTCGAGTACCTAAGAGGAGTTAGCCTTAACATCCCCTTCCTTGACGCCATCGTCGAGATCCCCACGTATGCTAAATTTTTGAAGGACTTGATTTCGGGGAGGAAAAGGAAGGAGAAGATCATGCTAGCCGAGGAGGGCTCTTGGTTCACCAAGAGAGAGAAGGAGCCGGCAAAATTCAAAGATCCGGGGAGTTTTCGGATTCCTTGCACCTTGGGCGGCGTCCCTCTTCAAAAGGCGTTGGTCGATCTTGGGGCTAGTGTGAGCCTCATGCCCCTCTCCATGTTCTTAAAGCTAAACACCGGGACAAAGTTGAAACCCACCGACATGCGCATTCAATTAGCCGATGGACGGATAACAAGGCCGGTGGGGATCGCCGAAGACATACCGCTACAAGTCCCGGGAGGAATATGCTTGCCATGTGACTTTGTGATCATGGACGTTAAGGAGGAGTGAGACACTTCATTGATACTTGGACGCCCATTCCTCGCCACCGCCGGAGTCATCGTCGACGTGCGTGAAGGTACCTTAACCTTAAACGTCGGAAACATCGAGGTGGAGCTCCACATTCCTAAGGCTATGAAGCATATGCCTTATCACGAGGAACTCTATTACATGGACCTCCTTGATGAGGTGATAGAAGAGGCGATTCCTCACTCAATTGGCGCCCTTTTGGATGAAGAATTCGAAGAAGGCCCGGATTTAGGCCAAGATGAAAAGAATGAAGACGATTCCCCCGACTTCTCCGCTGATGAAGATGAAGGCGACGCTGATGTCGCAAGGATTCGAGAGCTCTGCAAGCTCTCGAAATTAAAGTCTCCAAAGAAAGCTCCGCCGGCACGGAGACCGGCATCACCGGTTAAGCCGTTGACCGGGGCAAATGCTAGCTTGGGGGAGCCTCCCCCCAACACAATTCGAGATAGGAGACCACCGAGGGAGAACGCTGCGCCGCCACGTCCAAACCCAAGCGCGCTCCCCGGAAAGTTTGACGGGTGCATCTCATATGCACCAAACATCCCGCATTGATTGAAAATTATAGGGGGTCGAGCTCACGACCTTAAACGAGCGCTTGTCGGGAGGCAACCCAACGGTTTTTGCTTTATTTTTACTTTTTTCTTTATTTTCGTTTTATAAATTTTTAGTGTTTCGAGTCGTCCGCCCAAAAATTTTGTGATAACGGGTCCTATTTTTCTCGACAGGAGAGGAGATAGGTAGATCCATCATGAGGAGGATGAACGAGACGACGAGGAGCGCCCCAAGAAGGCGTTCGACGCTTAGGAGGAGGATGAAATCGATTGGAGGAAGAAAGACGGAGTTTAGAGCCCAAACGAAGACAAACAGCAGAAAGCAAGGCTCACTCGGCCGAGCATACTAGTCACTCGGCCGAGTACAGAAGTTCGTCCGGCCGAGCCGCTCACGAATGAGGGAAGTCTGCTGTACCCAACTCTCTGTCTATTTTCCTCATTTCATTAGAACTGCTACTCGGCCGAGTATACATTATAACTCGGCCGAGTACAACGGATACCCTCCTAGGGCGAGTCATGCCGAGTAGCTTGAGTCACTCGGCCGAATGGACTTACTCCACTCGGCCGAAGCCGGCAAATCCACTCGGCCGAAGCGATATCGGGGAGAAAATCTTTATTTGCCTCGCTCGGCCGAGTGAGCACGTCACTCGGCCGAGTCGTAACCTTTTCATATATAAGTGGCGAGGGGGGGTGCGGATTTCGAAATCGCAAATCCCAAATCCGCCCGCGCCCCCTCAGCTCCCCTCGCCCGATCTCGCTTCACCCAGCCCCCCACTCGACCGGACGACCTCGCCCCGCCGCCGCTCGGTCCGCCACCGCCGGCCGAGCACGCCCCAGTGCCTCGCCCGAGTCGCCGCCGGCGGTACGCCGTCCGACCACCTCCGGTACCCCTATTTCGACTATTTTCTCCTCTTTTCGTGTATTTCTTGAGGATCCATGTGCTAAACACCCCCCTAACCCAAATCAATTTCTATATCTATCCATTATACCCCTATTGCTCCATACATTTTGATTATTACTCGCTGATATCGCTTTTTCATGCGCAGTTTGCTTTTTGGAGCTTAGGGGAGCTCAGGGGAGCTTCTACGGGCTATTCAGGACTTCGTGGAGGCGCGGACTTCGTACGCTTCTACTGCTTAGCACTCGCGGCGTGTTTGGGTATACTCTTTCCATTCTTTTACACGCACCGCACTTTTTTCATTTTTCGGCGCGCTCGGGGCCGATATGCCGCCCCGGACACGGCCGCGGTCGACGAGAGCTTCCGCCAAGCGGAAGCGGTCGGACGAGCCCGGCCCCTCCCACTTGGTGGAGGACTCTCCTCCGCCTTCTCCCACACACCCCGCACAGCCTGCAGCGCACCCACAGCCCGCACAGCCCGCACAGCCACTCCCCGCCGCTGCACAGCCACCACCACCGGCTCCACTGGTCGGGCCGCTCGGGATCACGTTCCGAGACGACGCACACCGCGCCGTCTTCGACCGTATCTCCCAGCACTCGATCGTACCCTCCAGGTTTGCACACCTCGCTGACCTTGGACGCCTGGGGGTACTAGAGGGGATACTCACGTTGTACGACAACGTGGGTTGGCGCGACTTCCTTCAGGTGTCGGCGGACACGTTCACCCGCCCGACACTTGAGGTTTTGAGTTCGATTGCCCGGACCGATGAGGGATGCTCTTTCAGGTTCATGGATCGAGAGTGCCAGGTCACTCTCGATATGATGAGAGCGTTCTTCTCATGGCCCGCAGTCCCCGGAGCCGATCGCGGCTACGGCCCTACCCACATCCCCCCACCTTCCTTCGACGTCGGTGCCTTCTGGGCCCGGATTACAGGCCACCACGCCGCCTTTGACCCTAGTCGGGCCAAGGCCTCGGCCATCGTACATCCCTGCCTTCGCATTGCTCAGCGCCTTATGGCGACGACATTTTTGGCGAGATATGAGCCGGGCACGATGTCTACGCCAGAGCTCTACATGCTCTATGCGATGACACGTCCCAGAGCTCTATCTAGGGATGGACATGAGCTTGTCCCCGCCGTCGTGATCGACATTGCGGCTTGGTTTTTAGACCGTATCATTGTGTCGGTGGGCGCTCGCTCACCGATATGCTGCGGCGGTCTGATCACCCTGCTTACCATGATGACCGGCGAGGACCTACCTGACGACCTGCGGCGAGTATCAGGCCCCACTTCTCTGTCGATAGACGTTATGGCCCGGATGAAGATGCTTCGTCCGCATGGTGAGCGTCACTGGGTCTGGTTGCACGGCCCTTTCGGTGCCGACTACATGATTCTCCCGAGCCCAGCTCGGACCCAGATTGCACCGGCCCACGTTGACTGGCTCCCAGCGATGGATGTCCTCATCCCCGCTGCGTACGTGCTCGAGGCCGAGGAGGCCGAGTAGGCCCACGCTGCCCACGCTGCCCACGCTGCTCCCGCAGACCCTACTGCACACCCTGCCGAGCCTGCTACCGACCATGTCGACCCTGTGACCCCTCAGCCTGTTCCTGACGTTTCCGCTGCTCCTGACACTTCTGTCCCCACCTCTGTCAGTGTCGAGAGTACTTTTGCTGAGCCCACTTCCACCACTGTCACCACTTCCGAGGCTGTCCCCACCACTCCCGCTGCCACCTCTGGCCCTCTGTCCGTGGAGCCTCTTTGCTCCGCACTCCCCGAGCGCCCGCCGACCTTTGTCGAGAGTGGAGAGCCCTCGTTTGCCGCGGTCGTGGAGACCATGGCTAGCATGATCTCCGCTGGGGTTGCGCCTTTTGGTCCACACAGTTCCACCCCAGCGGTAGAGTCCTCTGTTTCCACAGCCGCCGTATTCTCCGAGAGCGTCGTGGCGTCTGTCCACACTTCTGGGCCACTGACCTCTCTTACCACCTCGTTGCCACTTTTGCACGCTTCCTTTGCTGCCGCTGCCTCTACTTCTCACCAGCCGGTGTCCCGGCCTCACACTGAGGCCATGCCCACATTTGCTGGCGCGGCACCTTTTGTCCCCTTCCCTGCTGAGCCCGTCACATACTCCACTCGCGTACGCCAGCCCCGCCCTGCGCAGCCTAGACCGGTGCGTCCCTCTGCACCACCCCCGCCCGACACTGTACTGCAGAGCATACGTGCTCTTGAGTTGGCGGTGAGTGGTCTTAGAGGAGACCTTAGGACCCTGTCCTCCACCGTCTCTACGATGGCTGGACGCTTTGACCTGATCCCTCAGATCCACTACTGCCTGACACAGATCTTAGAGCGTCTCCCGCGCGTACCCCAACCCACCCAGCAGGTTCCCACACACACTCCCACACACACTAGACATGCTTCCACTTCCACGCCCACCCCAGCTTAGCAGCCTACACCACCACCACCACCTCCTCCTCCGCCTCAGGACGGAGACGGCGCAGCACCACCTTCCTAGGCACCCTTGATGCCATCGATTCCTTTTGCCGTTGTGCTGCCCGTTTCTGCTGGGTCCTGATGCCTTTTTGTCCCCCCCTCCACTCACTTATTTTGGGATTCTCATTTTGCCGTATCTTTATATATCTTTTTTTTGGGAGAGAGGGAGAGCTTTTGGTGCCGCATTTCTACTCGTATCACTCATATCTGTGCATGCATCATATCCGCATCATATTTTCATTTCTTTATTTTTCGTTTTATTATCTTTTTTCTTTCCATCATGCATGCTTCCTCACTTGCCCCTCTCATTACTTGTCTCTCTGTGTGCCACACTTTGCACATTGAGGACACTGTGCAGTTTAGCTTGGGGGAGTGAGTTCTCACGTTCTTTTTCGTTTTGCCACCTTTATTTTTAGTTTTTCACGCCACTTTCCGCTTTTGCACTTATTTTCACTTATCATTTTTTTCTCATTTTACCATACATCACGTTTGTCTTATTTCTCTGCGTGCCGCATTGCATAGTTTTATTTTTCTTATCTTTATTTCTTTCCTTTTTCATCTCATGCTAGAGATGAATTTTCTGTGATGATGTCTACGTGGAGTTAGCTTATTCTATATGCATGCTATATTTGTCATGTCTTAGATTTTATTTCTGATATCACATGCTATGACTTGCTTCGCATTTAGAAATAGTAACCCACACTTTTTCCACATGAAAATGGATGAAGTTTTATTATTAGCTGAGCCTGAATATTCATATGTATGCTATCACAGAAAACACACCAAGATTCACGCATTGAATGCCTATATCTGGAGTACTGATTTCTTTTCCTATATCACTTCTATATGCATGAATTGTACACTTCACTTCGGGATGATTGAATGATGTTAGCTATGATATATCTGGATTAGTTAGCTTTTTTGTGATCGAAACTGAGTAGATTAGATTACCCTGCTGAAGTTGTCGTGCATGTCTTATAGAGTGAACCGAGAGTTATATATATTTCTTTCTCCACAAATCTTGAACATCATTTCTCTACTTTTAAAAATCATTGGTGAATCTCCCCTTAGTGATTCTATTTTATGGCATTTCCCCCGCTATTAATTCCTAGCTCCAAATCCCTTCTTCAAAATAATAATAATAATAATAATAATAATAGAAGAGAGAAAAACATTCTTGTATATCATTATCTCTCTCTGAGTTGGGATCATTGTGTATATATTGCTTATTGAAAAAAAAGAAAAAAAAGAAGAAAAAAAAAGAGAAAAGAGGAAAAATCCTCAATAAAAGATCCATCTCACGTTCTTTCTTTCTTCTTTCTCTTCTTTGCTTTTGGAGCTATATAAAAATGGGGATGTAAATATTTTTGTGCCACCACGCTTATAGATAAGCTTGGGGGAGGGGATCCATTGATGTGTGAGAGAGTGACTACTTGACATCGCACGACAACCTAGGCTAAGTAATATTCTATACTCGGTGAGATTGTTTCTAGCTTTACGAAATCCAGAAATCTAAGCCTAGCGTTCATTTCAAGAAATCCAAACTTTTCTATTCTCTCTATTCTATAGTGTGATACTCTTATACTCCAGATAGAAAGCGTTCAATTGAAAAGTGTGTGATCTGTGATTTGTATACCGCTTTAAATGATTCAGGCAATGTTAATTTTAAAATCATTCCGTTCTTCATGATTATATCGTTGTTCGTGGGTTTTCTATTTCTATTTGCACTATTATACTATGATATCAAAATAAGATTCTTTGACATGTATTTCTCATTCGGTGCATGCTATAAGAGTAAGTGAAACCCACGTCCTGAGAAAATGATCTAGCATCCTACCTCTTCGCTTCTTTCTTTCATCTTTATTTTCATTTGGTTTTCATTCTTCTTCGTTTTTCATTTTTTTCGTTTTTCGCCGTTTTCGTTTTCCGAATCCACCGGGTTCGCCTTTTACTTATCTTCCTCGAGGACGAGTAAGAGGCAAGCTTGGGGGATTTTGATCACTCCTCATTTTACACCTTTTTTTCCGTGTATTTGCATGCCATTTAGATCGCCCAAATCATGTTTTTCACGATATATCGGCGATATTGCGATGCTTTTCACGATTTGTTGTTTTTGTCGCATTTCAGGTGATTTGGCGCGATTTGGAGTGATCTCGAGATGCGCTTACTCTAGACGGCCACCGACGACCTCCCCGAGGGATATTTTGCTGTTGGAGAGGAGTGGAAGAAGAATGGACGTCGCAGGAGCGACGAGGAAGCCAAAACAATCAGATTGGGCATCTTTTGTGTCCCACTCGGCCGAGTGGAGGAGCCACTCGGCCGACCAGCGAGACACTGCTCGGCCGACCCGATCAGACACGATTTCCATGTGTACTCGGCCGAGCGTCGGAGTCCACATCGGCCGAGTGACGATACCACGTCCGCCCGAGTGGCGCCCAGACGAAGCCCCTCCTAAATATCGAAGTTTCTGTTTTTCGGCCACCTGAGCTTCAGAAGACCCAGTCGGCCGAGTGGCAAACCACGTCCGCCCGAGTGCCTTGAAGCCGTCGGCCGAGTGACGACAACTCACTCGGCCGAGCCGCCTTCGAACTGAAGACCCCTGAAAGCCCCGACTTACTGGAAAATTACAGGGTTTTCACTCGGCCGAGCGACTTTTGTCACTCGGCCGAGTGCGATGCGCTGCCTGTAGCGAAATTTGCGGAAAACAGGCTGTGCAGGGGCGTTTTGGTCAGGATTTTTGGACGATTTTTGGGGCTATTTAAGCCCTGTTTTTACCCTAGTTTTAGGAGCCATCTCTTAGATTTTTTGCAGCCTTTTGAGATTACTTTTTAGTTATTAATTGTGATTGGAGAAGAGAAAAATACTTGGATTTTTGGTTGGATTAATTGAAGAACTACATTGGTTTGCATCTCTCTTTCCCAAAAACTCTATTTTTATTGTTTATATCATTGTTGTGATGAATTCCATTGCCTATTTCATTGATTATTTTTGTGCTATTGCTATGATTTGTGAGTAGTCTCCACGTCTTGGGGCGTGGGGATGAACCCTACAAGCCCTATTTTATAATTGTGATGAATTGGTAGAAATTGAGCTAGGATTTTTATTAGGGATTAGATTGGGATCGAATTACTACGGATAGCTAGGTATTCATATCAATTGAGATTTGCAAGAGATTGGATCCCAATTTGATAGGAAGCCCTAGAAATCCGAATTGGGTTGGAGTCGGATTTTCGAAGTATCGGTTTGCAAGAGATTGGACCGATACTAGGATCTCCGGTTGCAATTCCGTGCCGATACCCGTTTGCAAGAGATTGGACGGGTAGGAACTATCCTAATTTAGATTGTGGACCGAGTTTGCAAGAGATTGGGCTCGGTGCACGATTGGACGATGATGTTGATCCTAATGCTAGCTTTCCTAGGCTAGGGTTTGCAAGAGATTGGACCCGACCCTAGGATAGCTATAGACCGGCAACAGCACGAGAGCGTGAGCTTGGTTCCACATTTAGTTGCAACTAGTTCATCCAAATTCTTATTCTAGCGATTTTGATACCGACGAACCACATTTATGAAATACGGTGAGTAGCGGGAATTCCCCATTCCCTAGACGTTCTTTATTTGATTTGATACTTTCGACATTTGTCTGACGATTGTGACAGGATCGCCCAAGGCAATTCTCCCTATTCTTAAATAGCCAGGTTGATTAAGAGCAAGCACGGTCATTCGTCCTCCCTGTGTTTGATATCCCGCTCGCCGCTATACCGTGCGCTTGCGGTAAAACTACAACCGTTCTTTGGGTGTACGTCCCGGAGCGATCAATGTGTCCCTGCAAAAGATTAGCAAAGTGATCGGTCCATATTTTACACCTTTTTTCTACATATTTGCATGTCATTTCGGTTGCTCATATTGTGATTTTCACGATTATTCGATGATATTGTGTTACTTTTCACTATTTCGTGTTTTTGTCGGATTTCAGGAAATATGGAGCGATCGGGAGCAAAAATGAGCTTAAGGGACTTGCACCCACTCCGGAGCGTCACCCAAGGCTCTTTTGAGGGCTATTCGACGATGTGAGACAGGTGGAAGAAGAAGGAACTCCGTAGGAGCGACGAGGAGGAGAAACGGAGTAGATTGGGCATTTTAGCATGCCACTCGGCCGAGTGAAGGAGTCACTCGGCCGAGCAAAGAAGCCCGCTCGGCCGGCCAGATCGGACACACAACAGAGATGTATCAGCGTGCACTCGGCCGAGCATCGCACGCCCAATCGGCCGAGTTCGAAGACTCCGTCCGCCCGAGTGGCACCCAGACGACGGCGAGCCAAAATGTCCAACTCTCTGTAATCTGCCAGTCAACTACGAGCTCCGACTCGGCCGAGTACCAAAAGCCCCTCGGCCGAGTGACATTTGTCGCTCGGCCTAGTGATGCCGAGGACACGCAGCGCCCAGATTTTCAGACAGCCTCTCACTCTTTTGAAATCTGCTATCATTCCAGCAATCAAAATATTTTTCTCATATTTTTTATGGATAGTAGACTTCATGACGGTTCCAACGCCGCTAAGAACACGTAAATCAGAGGTCGGATGAAATCTGGGAAATTTCTGCAAGTTGATGCTGCAGTGCTGGAATTTCCACTCGGCCGGGTCACATTTCCACTCGGCCGAGTGCGGCCTGGGCCCAGATTTTAAGTTGCGGTTTGGGCTGTTTTTGGGCACGAATTTGAGGGGTTTTCTAAGGTTATTTGCTAGGGTTTTGGGAGAGTATATAAGGGTTTTGTAGCCACCATTAGAGGGGGATTCCCGCATGTTTTCTTAGCCCCCATATATGTTTTTCTTAGGATTATTTTAGAGGTTAGGCCATGCCCTAGGCCCCCTCTTGGATCAAAAAGCTTGTATTTTGGATTGAAGATCTTCATCAAGCTAAGTATTTTCTTCTTTTTATTTGAATCTTTGTTTTTCTATCTTTTTGTATGCAAGCAATGATTTCTATTGATTCTCATATCCTTATTGCTATGCTAGAGTAGATTTGATGTTCTAGGGTTCGGGGATGAACCCTATGGATCTAATTTCATATTTGTGATGAATGAATTTCTAAATTGATAGAATTGCTAGGAGGTTAGGTTGTGATTGATTTATTATGGATAGCTAGGGATTTCCATCGATTTGGGATTTGCAAGAGATTGGATTCTAATCGATGGGAAGGCCTAGATATTCGATTTAGGTTTACAATTGGGTTTCTCTAGATTTGGTTTGCAAGAGATTGGACCAAAGCTAGGATTTTTAATTGTAAATCTATACACATATTCGTTTGCAAGAGATTGGACGAATACGAACTGTCACAACCTAGATCGTAACTCGAGTTTGCACGAGAGTGGGCTCGAGGAGCGATTGAACGATGACGTCGATCTTCATGCTAGTGGCTTAGGTTAGGGTTTGCAAGAGATTGGGCTCTAATCTAGGTTGCTATAGACCGGCAATAGCGCGAGAGCGCGAGCTTGGTTCTATATTCAGTTACGACTAGTTCACCTCAATGCAAGTCTAGTAATATTGAGATTCACTATTTACGATGATGTATGACGATCCGTAGTGGGAATTCCCTAGCCCTAGACGTCTTTATTTGATTTTATATCCCCATACTTTGCCCGACGATTGTGACAGGATCGTCGCAAGGCAAATTCCCTCTTTCATTATATTGTATTTGAATCGATATTCGAACCGATTTCTTTATCATCGACACCGACATCCACCACCATTCCCATTATATCATACCATAGCCATCTCCACCAATAAAACATTCGTAGTCAAACCAACCTAGGAAAGATTGGAGCTCAACACCACCTCCTCGTGTTCGATACCCGCTCGCCACTACACCGTGCGCTTGCGGTAAAACTACAATCGTTCTCCGGGACGTGTATCCGGGGCCGATCAAGTTTTTGGTCGTGCTCTTGGGTTGCATTTCGGGGCGATCACAAAGCAAAAAGAGTTATGATGTAAAAAGATATGAAATTAAAAACATACCATTTTCTTTCTTCTTCAGTTAAGCATGTCACGGGCTCGATAATGATGGCAGCTTCCATCTATCTCTGTATTTCGGCTGTATGGAGATTGGATATCGTTTTTTGAGATTTTTTAATGAAGAAGCTTTCAAGAGTCAGTCGCTCTTTTAATCTTACGCCCCTTGCGCACGGCTCTTGGAGTATTGAAAGGCCAGCCTTATAATTCTCTGCATATGGGAGACTCAAATTTAAAGAGAAGCTCTTTGATTTTGTTTTGAAGGAATAAAAACACAAACTCCACGTAGGGAAAAATCGGTTGCCTCCAATTGGGATAATGTTTGAAGAAGAGGATCTCTCAGAGTTTGTGCGGTGCCTCTATTCCAACATAGTTTGCGGCCAAAAAAACCCTCAAAAGTTTCAGCTCTCTCATAATATTGATGGGGGTTCTCTTTTTTTGTTGCGTTAAAAAAAACTTTGGCCGGCCTTGAAAATTATTGTTTAAGCCGTGCTCCTTTTCAACCCTAGAGGATGGGTTTTTATAGGCCGATGATAGGGTGATGCGGTTACGGGGAATCCTATTTTGAATAGAAGTTTAGAGATTTGGTTCTATCACTATGCACCACAAATAGGAGATTTGATTTGATCAAATTGGGATTTGATAGCAATTCAAATTGAATATGAAATTGAAATTAATCTCTAATTGATTTTACCACCTCCCAAATAGATTCCATCTCTCTCCACATTGACCAAGTCAAATCGCTTTGTGTATAGCAATTCCTCCACCGGTTGACTAAGTCATCACTTTGAGAATTTACCGCTTTGCCATTCCTGAAACACACTTAGCACACACGTTAAATAGTTCGCACACATTTTTCATCATCAAACCAAAGATCCTAGATCGCTGTGTCTAACAATCTACCCCTTTTGGTGATGACAAACCCATAAAAATTTGAGCAATAGATGGGTGTGTGAAGTGTGTTGAAGGGTGTAATGCAATATGATGCATGGATGAGTCATTCAAGCATTACAAAGCGTGCACAACAAATAGTAAATATAAAAGCATGCTCCCCCTTCTCTCAAGCTCCCCCTTCAATATTTATTCAAGTATTTTTCATGCTCCCCTTCAACAAATAATACCGACATCAAATCTGTCAAAATCTTCTCTTTCTCCCCCTTTGTAATCACCAAAAGTGGATTAATGAAGTCACAAAAATATTCCACGCAGAAATAAACCATTATTAAATGTAGTGTGCAATTTACATGCGTTTTCCAAAGAATAGACCATTCAAGCTCATGGAATTTCATAACAAGACTTCTCCACCTTTGTATAAGTGTAGTGATATAGACAATGAAGTACAAGTGGAGATTCAATTTCAGAAAATCAACCAAATCAATCCACATTTTCCAATTTTCACAAATATCACTAGGATTGATTTTTCCCACCTCATCAAAGATGAGTTCAAGTTACCAAACCCCAAAACATGGCCTAAAAGGACTTTTAAATATGGGGTGGCATTGTTTGACGAGTTATATACACCAACGCTAATGATTACCCATGTAGCATAAGTTGGATACTCGTGGGTTGTGTATTAGCCATGAATTGTATCCATTTTTCATACGGAGCAATTTTCATTTTTTTTTCATTTGCAATTCTTTTGTGCTCAATTTTAATTCATGGCTAAACACTTCATATCCCTTAGAAAATTCAGAAATTAATCATTCCTACATTCACTTTCCATTATTCTTCAAAAGAATCTCCAAAAGCACTAAAAGTCAATTATCGTGCAAGTGCAAATGTAGGTGTAGAATTCAAGTTTAAAACTTATGAGACATGTCATTGCTATTAAAAAGAATAACATCATATTCATGTAGCTACAACAATAATGAATTGACTTCTACAAGGGATAGATTTGATCATTCAAACAATACCACTTAGGATAAAACATAAAGGGTATTCTTTTAAGCCCAATTTTTTTCTTCAGAAATAAAAACATTAAAAAATCATGCAAGCAAGCACACAAAACAAAATAAAAAACAAGTGCACAAAAAAAAATCAAGCACACAACACAATCTATGAAGGTATGTAATGAAATGCAAAGAGGGATAAAAATTATACCTTTGCGTCGCTATTTGGCTAAGGAGCTAGAAATAGAATGAGACTTTAAAAGTTTGCTCCTCGCCAAGCCTCCATCAGACCTACATGAAAGATGTTAAGTGTGACTGTAACGACTGCTTTTCATGTATCTGGATTTTATATATTATAATATATGTTTTGGTGGGTTTTCTCCTCTTGTGTGGTTTTCGTCTCCGTAACTTTCATTTTCGATCGATTCGTCGTATTTTCTCGATTCTTCCTTAGGATCGTCGATTTCGAAGTACGTCGTTTGTGACAGGCTTCATAACGGTCATATCTAACTATTAGATCAAGCCTAGGAGTCTTAGGATTCGATCACGGGGCCTCGCGCTCCGTATCGGAACTTTTCTGTGCTCATTAGCCGGTGTAAGAAGGGCCACCGACCGACTAGATGACGATCCATTCGGTCGGCAATCCTTCTTGGACCGACTAGTTAGCTTTCTAAATTTCTCAGGAGTTACTGTTTATCGTTAGTCGGTCTAAGAACGTTGGTTGACCGACTAGGTTGCAAACTAGTCGGTCAGCAATGCTTCTTGAACCAACTAACTCATCAAATTATTTTTGTATCAGTTACTGTTTACTCTTAGTCGGTCTAAGAACGTTCATCGACCGACTAGATGCTAAACTAGTCGGTCAGTACTTGTTCATGGACCGACTAATTCTAGATCCTAATTTCACCTGTAGCTACTGTTTACACTTAGTCGGTCTGCGTTGGTCGACCGACCGACTAGTTGTCAAACTAGTCGGTCAGTGGTTGTTCTTTGACCGACTAACTAGTGCTGTAAACCCTAGTTTTGCCCTAGCCGCCAGCCTAGCCTATAAATACCCAACCCAAACGTTTTCTTCCCCTCCAACTCGACCCTAAACCCTAAAATCGCCCCCATTGATCCCCCATCTTCCTCCAAGCTTCAATCCTTCACTCCAAGCCCTAAAACCTTCATCCAATCCATCCATCTACTCTATCTACCCCTCATCTTCCCCAAATCTCCATCAAAACCCATCAAAATCTCCAAATCCCCCAAAACCCTAGTTTCCCCAAACTTCTCCAATCTCTTCCAGATTTGATCCTAGGGTTCCCCGGAGTGTTCCTTCCGTCTCCTCTCGGTAAGAAATCGATCTACCGTTGTTTTCTTAACTTATCTATATTTTTATGAAACCCTAATTAATTTCATGTGTTTGGTGTTTGTTTCCCCCTAAACAGCGATTTCCTCGTAGATAGCATCTGTGTGACGAGGTTGATCGTCATCCCCGGTGCTAGGCAAGTGAAACTTGCCACTTAGGGTTTAGGCCATGTTTTAGGCCATTTGCATGTTGTGGGCGTAAAAGAGGCTAGGCGACGAAATGAAACTCGCCTAGGCGCAAATTGGGGAATTAGCTTGACAACGAAGCTAATTCCGACTTTTAGCATGTTGCACAATTACCATGTCATGTTTACTTTCAAATAACGGTACGCGAATATGTTCATGTCATTGCATTTTGCCTGTCACGTTTACTTTCAATTAACGGTACGCAAATATCTGTTCATGTCTTTGCATAGTGATTATTCATTGTGATTGCGTAGCGCACGCTACAATATTATATTCCTGGCTCGTGTTCCAGAAGCGAGCTTAGTGAGTTGGAAACCCCAACGCTCGACACATATGGGTGGGGTAAGAGATAAGCGGCCTGAGCCCCGAGTTGGCCTGATCCGCCACTCCGGCCAGCAGGTGGACTCTCTAGTGCACAAGTGATTAATAGTGATAGAGATAAGCGGCCTGAGCCACGAGCTGGCCAGCAGGTGGACTCTCTATGCACTAAGTGTTACCAGTGACAAGTGATTAATAGTGGTAGAGATAAGCGGCCTGAGCCACGAGCTGGCCAGCAGGTGGACTCTCTATGCACTAAGTGATAAGTGATAAGTGATAAGTGATAAGTGTTAAATGATAAGTGATTAGAGATTTGGTAGCTTTTGCTACATTGTGCATGCTTGCTTCTCTTTTTAAACTGTTGCATCATGTTTAACTGCCATGCCATGCATCATACTAAACTGCTAGGTTGCTAGTTGCCTTACCATCAGTTTCCTTGCCCAAGTCTTTTTAGACTTGCTGACATGTGCCCCTTTACTCTTTTGGGTGACACATGTTAGAACCTGAGCCTGAGTACCTCGTTGAGGACGAGGTGTTTGCCGACGCCGAGCCCGAGCTTATGTTTGACGGGGAGTACGTGGACACTAGGGACCAGTCCTAGTGTCTCCGTTGCGTTTTATTTTGTTAGACAGTTGTTTGTTATTGGTGCGTGGCACCCATACTTTGTTATGTTGTTGCTTTTGTTGGCCTTGTTCTGGGCCTTTAGACTCTTTTCTTTTAGCCTGGTGGCTTTTCTGGATGTTGAACATATTTGTGATGTTGGACAATATTTGTGAGATGTGAATTTTATTTCAGTCTCTCCTTGTGTTATTATTGCTATTCTGTTGTGGTTACAGGGACCTGTTTATGTATCGTGGACGCTTATCGGGTTTGGGGCTTCACAGCTCCACTCTCGTGCGGACCTTTTCACGTCTCGCCTCCATTTTAGGGAAGCGGGTCGTGACAGGTTTTAGTGGTGGCCCATGCAGGTCTTCTGTAACTGCGATTTTTGGAATAGCGATAATAATATTAGAATGTCCAATAAATTGAGTTCGACGTCCGAGTCATAAGCTATGAGTCTAATCTGATTTGTTTTCCGTGTCATTAGATGGCAGGAAGGCGTTTCACCCGTGGTGGGGGCAGTGGTGCGCTCCCTCATGATGAGGAGCCTGAGCGGGAACCCACCAGCGGTGAGATGATGCGGATGATGTTGCAGATGATGCAAGTGCAGCAGGGCGTGCTTTTGCAAGTCCAGAATGCTCCACTTGGTCGAGCTGCCCGGGCTCTTCCGGATGTTCCTCGCTCTGAGCCAGGAGCGAAGCAATTTCGGGAGCTGGGTCCCGCATATTTTGATGGTTCTGAGGGTCCTCTGGCTGCCGATGAGTGGATTCGGAACGCCGAGGACAATCTGAAGATGGCCAAGATCACCCCGGCCGGATGGGTTGATTTGGCGAAGAGGCAGCTGAAGGATAACGCCAGGAATTGGTGGGATGCTGAAGAGAAGTTATTGGTGGAGCCGATAGTTTGGGCTACCTTCAAGGCCAGATTTGAGGGTGAGTTCTTCCCGAAGGCTGCCAAGGAGGAGATGCTTCAGCGTTTTATCGATTTGAAGCAGGGGAACTCGTCGGTGGACTTGTACCACCAGGAGTTCATGAGGCTGAGTCGGTTTGCACCAAAGATGGTGCAGGACGCTGAGGAGAGAGCTCAGAGGTTCCTGCAGGGGCTTGCTTCGGAGCTCCAGAGTTTTGTGACCTCCTCTGACCGGGAATCTTATCAGAAGGTTCTGGTAGCTGCCAAGAGGCAGGAGCTGCTCGTGAACCAGAGGAGAGGGTCTGTGGTTGGTGCGGGGAAGAGGCCTGTGGAACAGGCGAGAGCTGTGGTTAGGCCTGGATTCAGGCCGAACCAGCCTGTTCAGTTTAAGAGGCCAGTAGGGCCTGCTCGGAGGACTTGCCATTTTTGTGGCAAGGAGGGCCATGTCAAGGAATCGTGTAGGAGGTTCTTGGGGCAATGTATCGCCTGCGGAGATCCCGCCCATGCTCTCAGGGAGTGCCCGAGGTTGAAGCAGCCTTGGAAGGCACCTATTGCTGCCCAGCCGTTGCAGCAGCGAGCGTCTGTTCCTGCTGGACGTGGAGCAGCTCTTGTTCCGCAGGGGCAGGCTTTTCGGCAGGCTGTTCCGCCGAGGAGGCAGGCTTTTCTGATGAACGCTGCGGAGAGCGAGGCTGTGGATGAGGTTATCGCAGGTAATCCTCATTCTAGCTATTACTTTCTTATTTGGTCTTGATTGCTAGATTATGTTGTTTGCTTGAACTAGGTTGTTTGCTATATTAGGGTTTGATTGTTAATTGCTTGATTAGGTGTGATTTTGGTGTGCACATTTCCTGCACGAGTCCTCTTTGACTCTGGTGCATCGATGTGCATTATTTCTCGGAGCTTCGTGGAGAGGCATTCCTTGTCGACGTCCCCTCTCCCCAAGAGTTGGAATATCGTTACAGGGAATGGCGTGGTCTCGGTGCATCGTGGTTGCAATTCTTGCTCGTTGGTGGTCTGTGGACATGAGCTTTTCGCTGATTTCATTGTCCACGACATCATCAACTATGATGCAGTTCTTGGGATGGATTGGCTGGCGAGCTTCTATGCTACGATCGACTGCAGGAGAAAGAAGGTGGTGTTCGAGATTCCCGGACATCCAGTATTTGAGTTCAGTCGTGGTAGCAGTTCGCTTGGTCCTGTCAGATTTCGGGCCAGGCCGGTGGAGGCTGTGGCTATGCAGATGGAGCTGGAGTGGCCAGCTGTGGTGCGAGATTTTGGCGACGTCTTCCCCGAGGAGATATCTGGTTTGCCGCCTGATCGGGCTTTGGAATTTTCTATCGATCTTGTTCCAGGTGCGCAGCCGATTTCGAAGGCGCCGTATCGTATGGCACCTGCTGAGTTGGAAGAGTTGCGGAAGCAGTTGGATGAGCTTTTGCAGAAGGGTTATATTAATCCTAGTGTGTCTCCGTGGGGAGCACCGGTGTTGCTGGTTAAGAAGAAGGATGGTTCGCGTCGCATGTGCGTGGACTATCGGGAATTGAATGCGGTGACCATTAAGAATAAATACCCGTTGCCTCGCATCGATGATATTTTTGATCAGCTTGGAGGTTCGAGGGTGTTTTCTAAATTGGATTTGAGGAGTGGTTACCATCAGTTGAAGGTGAAGAAGGGAGATGTTCCGAAGACAGCGTTCAGGACGAAGTATGGACACTATGAGTTCGTGGTTATGCCTTTTGGCGTAACTAACGCGCCCGCAGTTTTCAGGAATCTGATGAACCTGATTTTCTATGACTTTTTGGATAAGTTTGTCGTTATCTTCATTGACGACATTCTGATCTATTCGAAGTCGGAGGAAGAGCATGCCTCGCACTTAAGGACGGTGTTGGAGATCTTGAGGAAGCATCGTTTGTATGCTAAGTTTTCGAAGTGCGAGTTTTGGCTGGATAGAGTTGCTTTTCTCGGGCATGTGGTGACTGGAGATGGTATTTCAGTGGATCCCGAGAAGATTCGGGCCATCAGGGAGTGGCCTGTTCCGTCGTCTGCGTCTGAGATTCGGAGTTTTCTTGGACTTGCTGGTTATTATCGGCGATTCATTAAGGACTTTTCCCGTATTGCTGAGCCGATGACCAGGTTGACGCGGAAGGATGTTGCTTTTGTTTGGTCGGATGATTGTGAGGGTGCTTTTGGTATTCTGAAGGAGAGGTTGACGAGTGCCCCTATTCTTGTCGTGCCTGATCGCAGCGGTGGATTTGAGATCTTTTGCGATGCTTCTGGCAAGGGTCTCGGTTGCGTGTTGCATCAGCACGGGCACGTTGTGGCGTATGCGTCTCGTCAGCTTAAGGTTCATGAGAAGAATTACCCGACACATGATTTGGAGTTGGCTGCCGTGGTGTTTGCTCTTAAGATTTGGAGGCACTTCCTGCTGAGTGAGAAAGTGAAGATTTTCACCGATCACAAAAGCTTGAAGTATATTTTCACTCAGAAGGATCTCAACATGCGACAGCGTCGATGGTTGGAGCTTATGGCGGATTATGAGATTGATTTGCAGTATCACCCTGGCAAGGTGAATGTGGTTCCGGATGCTTTGAGTAGGCTGCCAGCGGTGATGATTTTGACCTCGCAGTGGAGATTACAGCAGGATTTTTGCGAGTCTGGAGTGGAAATTGTTCTTCCTGGAGAGGCTTCGTCGTTGATGTACATGCAGGTGCAGTCGACGATCGTGGATCGGATTAAGGCTGGCCAGGCTGAGGATCCGAAGCTGGTGAGGATTCGGGAGATGGTGGAAGCCGGTCTGCGGACTGACTTTTTGATTCATGAGGATGGCTCGCTGAGGTTTGGAGCCAGGTTGTGTGTGCCTGCTGGGGATATCAGAGAGGAGCTGATGGTGGAGGCACACAGCTCGCCGTATTCTGTGTATCCTGGTGGCACCAAGATGTACCAGGATCTTCGTCTGAATTATTGGTGGCATGGTATGAAGAGGAGCGTGGCTCGGAGTGTAGCCAAGTGCATGGTTTGCCAGCAAGTGAAGGCGGAGCATCAGCGTTCGGCCGGGTTGCTACAACCGCTTCCGATTCCGGAGTGGAAGTGGCAACACATCACTATGGATTTCGTGACTGGACTACCTCGGAGTCCGAAGCAGAATGACGCGATTTGGGTGATCGTAGATCGATTGACCAAATCTGCGCACTTTATTCCATTCCGAGTGGGACAGTCCACTGAGGCGCTAGCAAGGAGATATATGGAGGTAAAATTCTTTTACTCTCCGTCTTTAATTCCTTTTCCTAGTTTGGATAGTGATGTAACGTGAATCGTGCAGGAAGTTGTGCGACTTCACGGAGTCCCTGTGAGTATCGTGTCTGACAGAGACACGAGGTTCACATCTCAGTTCTGGCAGAGTTTGCAGAAGAGCTTGGGTACGCGTCTGAGTTTCAGCACGGCGTACCATCCGCAGACGGATGGCCAGTCCGAGAGGACGATTCAGATTTTGGAGGACATGCTGAGGGCGTGCATGTTGGATTTCAAGGGTTCGTGGGAGGACCATCTACATTTGGTGGAGTTTTCCTACAACAACAGCTTCCAGGCGAGTATTGGCATGGCGCCTTTCGCCGCTCTTTATGGCAGGAAATGTCGATCGCCATTGAGTTGGGATGACGTTGGTGATCGGGAGTTGTTGGGACCTGAGATGATCGTGGAGGCCGTGGATATCGTCAGGAATATTCGGGAGAGGTTGAGGATTGCTCAGGACCGTTTTAAGCATTGGGCGGATGCTAAACGTCGTCCTTTGGAGTTTCAGCCGGGCGACCATGTGTTCTTGAAGATTTCCCCGAATCGTGGTGTGATTCGTTTTGGGAAGCGTGGGAAGTTGAGCCCGCGATACATTGGACCATTTGACGTTTTGGAGAGGGTTGGCGAGGTAGCTTATCGCTTGGCCTTGCCGCCATCTTTGGAAGGAGTTCACAATGTTTTCCATGTGTCGCAGCTTCGTCGATACATTAGCGATCCGTCTCATGCGGTGGATTTTTCGGAGATTACCGTTCGCCCCGATATGACGTATGACCAGCATCCAGTGCAGATCCTGGACAGACGTCAGAAATCGCTTCGGAACAAGATTGTCAATCTTGTGAGGGTGATGTGGCGACATGGTTCACCTGGAGAGTCTACTTGGGAGAATGAGAATGAGATGCGAGAGCGTTTCCCACTTTTGTTTCC
The DNA here is from genome assembly GCA_030789695.1 of Scilla litardierei. Taxonomy (NCBI): domain Eukaryota; kingdom Viridiplantae; phylum Streptophyta; class Magnoliopsida; order Asparagales; family Asparagaceae; genus Scilla; species Scilla litardierei. The sequence continues at coordinate 43,296,872 of CM061133.1, forward strand.
GGACTCGTGAGTTTTGGAAATTCCGAGGACGGAATTTTTCTTAAGTTGGGGAGGATGTAACGACTGCTTTTCATGTATCTGGATTTTATATATTATAATATATGTTTTGGTGGGTTTTCTCCTCTTGTGTGGTTTTCGTCTCCGTAACTTTCATTTTCGATCGATTCGTCGTATTTTCTCGATTCTTCCTTAGGATCGTCGATTTCGAAGTACGTCGTTTGTGACGGGCTTCATAACGGTCATATCTAACTATTAGATCAAGCCTAGGAGTCTTAGGATTCGATCACGGGGCCTCGCGCTCCGTATCGGAACTTTTCTGTGCTCATTAGCCGGTGTAAGAAGGGCCACCGACCGACTAGATGACGATCCAGTCGGTCGGCAATCCTTCTTGGACCGACTAGTTAGCTTTCTAAATTTCTCAGGAGTTACTGTTTATCGTTAGTCGGTCTAAGAACGTTGGTTGACCGACTAGGTTGCAAACTAGTCGGTCAGCAATGCTTCTTGAACCAACTAACTCATCAAATTATTTTTGTATCAGTTACTGTTTACTCTTAGTCGGTCTAAGAACGTTCATCGACCGACTAGATGCTAAACTAGTCGGTCAGTACTTGTTCATGGACCGACTAATTCTAGATCCTAATTTCACCTGTAGCTACTGTTTACACTTAGTCGGTCTGCGTTGGTCGACCGACCGACTAGTTGTCAAACTAGTCGGTCAGTGGTTGTTCTTTGACCGACTAACTAGTGCTGTAAACCCTAGTTTTGCCCTAGCCGCCAGCCTAGCCTATAAATACCCAACCCAAACGTTTTCTTCCCCTCCAACTCGACCCTAAACCCTAAAATCGCCCCCATTGATCCCCCATCTTCCTCCAAGCTTCAATCCTTCACTCCAAGCCCTAAAACCTTCATCCAATCCATCCATCTACTCTATCTACCCCTCATCTTCCCCAAATCTCCATCAAAACCCATCAAAATCTCCAAATCCCCCAAAACCCTAGTTTCCCCAAACTTCTCCAATCTCTTCCAGATTTGATCCTAGGGTTCCCCGGAGTGTTCCTTCCGTCTCCTCTCGGTAAGAAATCGATCTACCGTTGTTTTCTTAACTTATCTATATTTTTATGAAACCCTAATTAATTTCATGTGTTTGGTGTTTGTTTCCCCCTAAACAGCGATTTCCTCGTAGATAGCATCCGTGTGACGAGGTTGATCGTCATCCCCGGTGCTAGGCAAGTGAAACTTGCCACTTAGGGTTTAGGCCATGTTTTAGGCCATTTGCATGTTGTGGGCGTAAAAGAGGCTAGGCGACGAAATGAAACTCGCCTAGGCGCAAATTGGGGAATTAGCTTGACAACGAAGCTAATTCCGACTTTTAGCATGTTGCACAATTACCATGTCATGTTTACTTTCAAATAACGGTACGCGAATATGTTCATGTCATTGCATTTTGCCTGTCACGTTTACTTTCAATTAACGGTACGCAAATATCTGTTCATGTCTTTGCATAGTGATTATTCATTGTGATTGCGTAGCGCACGCTACAATATTATATTCCTGGCTCGTGTTCCAGAAGCGAGCTTAGTGAGTTGGAAACCCCAACGCTCGACACATATGGGTGGGGTAAGAGATAAGCGGCCTGAGCCCCGAGTTGGCCTGATCCGCCACTCCGGCCAGCAGGTGGACTCTCTAGTGCACAAGTGATTAATAGTGATAGAGATAAGCGGCCTGAGCCACGAGCTGGCCAGCAGGTGGACTCTCTATGCACTAAGTGTTACCAGTGACAAGTGATTAATAGTGGTAGAGATAAGCGGCCTGAGCCACGAGCTGGCCAGCAGGTGGACTCTCTATGCACTAAGTGATAAGTGATAAGTGATAAGTGATAAGTGTTAAATGATAAGTGATTAGAGATTTGGTAGCTTTTGCTACATTGTGCATGCTTGCTTCTCTTTTTAAACTGTTGCATCATGTTTAACTGCCATGCCATGCATCATACTAAACTGCTAGGTTGCTAGTTGCCTTACCATCAGTTTCCTTGCCCAAGTCTTTTTAGACTTGCTGACATGTGCCCCTTTACTCTTTTGGGTGACACATGTTAGAACCTGAGCCTGAGTACCTCGTTGAGGACGAGGTGTTTGCCGACGCCGAGCCCGAGCTTGTGTTTGACGGGGAGTACGTGGACACTGGGGACCAGTCCTAGTGTCTCCGTTGCGTTTTATTTTGTTAGTCAGTTGTTTGTTATTGGTGCGTGGCACCCATACTTTGTTATGTTGTTGCTTTTGTTGGCCTTGTTCTGGGCCTTTAGACTCTTTTCTTTTAGCCTGGTGGCTTTTCTGGATGTTGAACATATTTGTGATGTTGGACAATATTTGTGAGATGTGAATTTTATTTCAGTCTCTCCTTGTGTTATTATTGCTATTCTGTTGTGGTTACAGGGACCTGTTTATGTATCGTGGACGCTTATCGGGTTTGGGGCTTCACAGCTCCACTCTCGTGCGGACCTTTTCACGTCTCGCCTCCATTTTAGGGAAGCGGGTCGTGACAGTGACCTTGGAATCCAACAAGGTCCACTAGTGTTAGCCAATATTGTTTTAGGAACCCACACTTGTTTAAACTTGATATTTGTGTTCCTAAATTTACAATAATATGATGTGTGGCCTACACTATCACAAGTAAAGCACTTTGCATGTAAGTTCTTTGCAATAGAGGATACATTGTGGAATTTCTTGAATTTTTGCTTTTCAATGTTTTTCAGACCAAAACCAAGTCCTCTTCTATTATTGTCATATAATTGATTCTCTAAAATAGTGTCCAACGATTGTTTTCCCATAGAGAATTTCTTAATGGCTACTTCAAGATGAGAGACTTTGGTTTTTAATTGTTTATTTTCTTCCACAAGCATCGTTCATTTACTAATAAAAACTCTCTTGTTTTCCTCTTCCTTCTTTTCAAATTCAATCATTTTTCTTTTAAAGTCATTATCCAACAAGCAGAATGTATCATTAAGCTCTCTAATCACATAGTCTTTTTCAGTTTCGAGCTTAATCAGATCAAGTTTAAGCATGCTAATTTGGTTTAATAATGAGGAACAAGAAATACAAGGAGCATTTTCATCAAAGCTTTCTTTTTCCTTCTTCATGACTTCAATAGTAGACTTACATGCATTAAGTTCAATTTTAAGTTTTTCATTCTCTTTAAACACCTTATCATCTCTAACGTGCATGTCATAGTTCTGATTTTGGAGACATTCAATAGTGAACTCATGATCTACTATTTGATTTTGCATTTCTTCACAAATTTTAAGAAGTTCAGCTTTGCTACCTGACGGTGTCTCATCTTGGATGCCCATCAAAGACATCAAGAGTGGGCTTCATTTTCCTCCTCACTTTCAGCTTCGCTATCCATATCCTATGTTAATACCTTCGCTTTTCCTTTTCCTTTAGCGAGCTGAGCAGTTTCATTTGGGCAATCCTTCATCAGATGTCCGCTTCCCTTGCATTTAAAACATTGCATTCTATCCGTAGATTTCTGATCATTAAATTGCTTGAAAGAATTATTAGAGTTAGAACGATTAAACCTGGGTGCCATTTCGTTTCTCCCATGCTTGGTCTTGATGAACTTTCTGAAGTTTCGCACCATTAGCGCTATGTCGTCGTCATCATCCTCTACTTCGCTAGCTTGCAAAGCAAGGGGCTTTATGGCTTTCTCTTTCTCCTCATGTTTCTCTCTCGCTTCAACATTTTGTAGTTCCAACTCATGGGACATCAAATTACCAATAAGGTCCTTCACCTTCAATTGTGACAATACCTTTGCTTCCTGGATGGCGGTGACCTTTGGTCTGAAAGAGCTTGGCAATGCTCTTAGGATCTTTCTCACTTGATCATGGCTATCATATGGCTTTCCAAGCGAGCTAGACTTGTAGACTATGTCAGTGAACCTCGCATACATCTCTGATATGCTCTCTGATGGTAGCATGCGAAATCCCTCGAACTCTGCACTCAAAAGAGACAGTCTAGACTCATTTACCTGTGACGTTCTGTAACGACTGCTTTTCATGTATCTGGATTTATTATAATATAATATATGTTTTGGTGGATTTTCTCCTCTTGTGTGGTTTTCGTCTCCGTAGATTTCATTTTCGATCGATTCGTCGTATTTTCTCGCTTCTTCCTTAGGATCGTCGATTTCGAAGTATGTCACTCGTGACGGACTTCATAACGGTCATATCTAACTATTAGATCAAGCCTAGGAGTCTTAGGAATCGATCACGGGGCCCCGCGCTCCGTACCGGAACTTTCTGTGCTTATTAGCCGGTATAAGAAGGGGCACCGACCGACTAGATGAAGATCCAGTCGGTCGACAATCCTTCTTGGACCGACTAGTGAGCTTTCTAAATTTCTCAGGAGTTACTGTTTATCGTTAGTCGGTCTAAGAACGTTGGTTGACCGACTAGGTTGCAAACTAGTCGGTCAGCAATGCTTCTTGAACCGACTAACTCATCATCTTATTTTTGTATCAGCTACTGTTTACTCTTAGTCGGTCTAAGAACGTTCATCGACCGACTAGATGCTAAACTAGTCGGTCAGATTTGTTCATGGACCGACTAACTATAAAATCCTATTTTCGTTCAGAAGTTACTGTTTGCACTTAGTCGGTCTGCGTTGGTCGACCGACCGACTAGTTGCCAAACTAGTCGGTCAGTGGTTGCTCTTTGACCGACTAACCAGTGTTAAAACCCTAATTTCTGGACAGACGCCAGCCTAGCCTATTTAAACCCAACCCAAACGTTTTCTTCTCCCTCAACACGATCCAAAACCCTAAAATCTTCCCCCTTCAGCCCCCATCTTCCTCCAAGCTTCATTTCTTCATTCCAAGCCCTAAATCCATCATCCAAACCATCCATCTACTCTATCTACCTCTCATCTTCCCCAAAATCTCACCAAAACCCATCAAGATCCCCAAAACCCCCAAAACCCTAGTTTCCCCAAACTTCTCCAATCTCCTCCAGATCTGATCCTAGGGTTCCCCGGAGTGTTTCTTCCGCTTCCTCTCGGTAAGAAATCGTTCTACCGTTGTTTTCATAACTTATTTATAATTTTTGTGAAACCCTAATTAATTTCATGTGTTTGGTGTTTGTTTCCCCCTTAACAGCGATTTCCCCCGTAGATAGCATCCGTGTGACGAAGTGGTCGTCATTCCCGGTGCTAGGCAAGTGAAACTTGCCACTTAGGGTTTAGGCCATGTTTTAGGCCATTTGCTTAATGTAGGCGTAAAAGAGGCTAGGCGACGAAATGATACTCGCCTAGGCGCAAATTGGGGAATTAGCTTGACAACGAAGCTAATTCCGACATTTAACATGTTGCACAAATACCATGTCATGTTTACTTTTCATTAACGGTACGTGAATTAATTGTCATGTCATTGCATTCTCTAAGTGCTTTTGTGATTGCGTACCTTTGCTACACTACTTGCGTGTTCCTGGCTCGTGTTCCAGAAGCGAGCCCTGTAGTTGGAAACCCCAACGCTCGATATTGAATTGTGAACTAAGAATGCGAGCTCAATGTGCGGGGCAACCCCAGGCTCACTAGCTGAGCTCAATGTGCGGGGACCCCAGGCTCCATTACGTGTGGGTATAGGGGGTGAGGGTTAAGCGGCCATTCAACTGGGAGTCTGTTTGATCAACAACTGCAGTTGTAAGGCGTAAACTCTTTGGGGTGGGGTAGTGTTTAGTGCCGATCGGTCTGAAATGCTATGCCATTCAGCGAAGGGTGTAAACATCTACAAAACAACGTAAAACGTGAAATGTGTTTAGTGCCGATCGGTCTGATATGCTATGCCATTCAGTGAAGGGCATAAACACCTACAACAATGTGAATTGTTTGAGATTGATAGTAGCGTGGCTACTCTTGTCTTGTCTTGTCCCGATAATTGTTCTCTTGTACAAATTGTCTTGCCAAGTTTTAAATTGTGCACTCATGTTATAACTGCCATGTCATGCATACTAAACTGCTAGGTTGCTAGTTGCCTTACTTTCAGTTTCCTTGCCCAAGTCTTTTAGACTTTCTGACATGTGCCCCTTTACTCTTTTGGGTGACACATGTTAGATCCTGAGCCCGAGTACCTCGTTGAGGACGAGGTGTTTGCTGACGCCGAGCCCGAGCCTGTGTTTGACGGGGAGTACGTGGACACTGGGGACCAGTCCTAGTGTTTGCGTTGTGTTTTACTTTTGTTAGACAGTTGTTTTGTTATCGGTGCGTAGCACCTATACCTTGTTGTGTCGCTGCTTTTGTTGGCCTTGTTCTGGGCCTTGGACTCTTTTATTTTAGCCTGGTGGCTTTTCTGGATGTTGGACTTTTGTTGATGTTGGACAATTTATGAGATGTGGAATTTTATAATCAGTCTCTCCTTGCGTTATTATTGGTATTCTGTTGTGGTTACAGGGACCTGTTTATGTATTTGTGGACGCTTATCGGGTTTGGGGCTTCACAACTCCACTCTCGTGCGGACCTTTTCACGTCTCGCCTCCATTTCAGGGAAGCGGGTCGTGACAGGTTTTAGTGGTGGCCCATGCAGGTCCTTCTGTAACTGTAATTTTTGGAATAGCGATAATAATATTAGAATGTCCAATAAATTAAGTTCGACGTCCGATGTCATAAGCTATGAGTCTAATTGGATTCGTTCTCTATGTCATTAGATGGCAGGAAGGCGTTTCACCCGTGGTGGGGGCAGTGGTGCGCTCCCTCATGATGAGGAGCCTGAGCGGGAACCCACCAGTGGTGAGATGATGCGGATGATGCTCCAGATGATGAAAGTGCAGCAGGGCGTGCTTTTGCAAGTCCAGAATGCTCCACTTGCTCGATCTGCCCGGGCTCTTCCGGATGCCCCTCGCTCTGAGCCAGGAGCGAAGCAATTTCGGGAGCTGGGTCCCGCATATTTTGATGGTTCTGAGGGTCCTCTGGCTGCCGATGAGTGGATTCGGAACATCGAGGACAATCTGAAGATGGCCAAGATCACCCCGGCTGGATGGGTTGATTTGGCGAAGAGGCAACTCAAGGATAATGCTCGGAATTGGTGGGATGCTGAAGAGAAGATGTTGGTGGAGCCGATCGTTTGGGCTACCTTCAAAGCCAGATTTGAGGGTGAGTTCTTCCCGAAGGCTGCCAGGGAGGAGATGCTGCAGCGTTTTATCGATTTGAAGCAAGGGAACTCGTCGGTGGACCTATATCACCAGGAGTTCATGAGGCTGAGTCGGTTTGCACCAAAGATGGTGCAGGACGCTGAGGAGAAGGCTCAGAGGTTCCTGCAGGGGCTTGCTTCGGAGCTCCAGAGTTTTGTGACCTCTTCTGACCGGGAGTCTTATCAGAAGGTTCTGGTCGCTGCCAAGAGGCAGGAGCTCCTCGTGAACCAGAGGAGAGGGTCTGTTGTTGGTGCTGGGAAGAGGCCTGTGGAACAGGCGAGAGCTGTGGTTAGACCTGGATTCAGGCCTAATCAGTCTGCTCAGTTTAAGAGGCCGGGAGTGCCTATTCTGAAGTCTTGCCATTTCTGCGGCAAGCCTGGCCACGTCAAGGATCAGTGTCGGAAGTTTTTGGGCCAGTGTCTGATTTGTGGAGATGCTTCCCATGCCGCGAAAGATTGTCGGCATGCGGGTCCGCTGCGGAGGGCTCCTGTTGCAGCTCAGCCGTTGCAGCAGCGAGCGTCTGTTCCTGCTGGACGTGGAGCAGCTCTTTTTCCACAGGGACAGGCTTTTCGGCAGGCTGTTCCGCCGAGGAGGCAGGCTTTTCTGATGACCGCTGCGGAGAGCGAGGCTGTGGATGAGGTTATCGCAGGTAATCCTCAATCTAGCTGTTACTTTCCTAGCTGGTTTTTATTGTTAGATTGTGTTGTTTGCTTGAACATGGTTGTTTGCTAGAATAGGGTTTGATTGTTAATTGATTGTTAGGTGTGATTTTGGTTTGCACATTTCCTGCACGAGTCCTCTTTGACTCTGGTGCATCGATGTGCATTATTTCTCGGAGCTTCGTGGAGAGGCATTCCTTGTCGACGTCCCCTCTCCCCAAGAGTTGGAATATCGTTACAGGGAATGGCGTGGTCTCGGTGCATCGTGGTTGCAATTCTTGCTCGTTGGTGGTCTGTGGACATGAGCTTTTCGCTGATTTCATTGTCCACGACATCATCAACTATGATGCAGTTCTTGGGATGGATTGGCTTGCGAGCTTCTATGCTACGATCGACTGTCGGTGGAAGAAGGTGGTGTTCGAGATTCCCAGACATCCAGTGTTTGAGTTCAGTCGTGGTAGCAGTTCGCTTGGTCCTGTCAGATTTCGGGCCAGGCCGGTGGAGGCTGTGGCTATGCAGATGGAGCTGGAGTGGCTAGCTGTGGTGCGAGATTTTGGCGACGTCTTCCCCGAGGAGATGTCTGGTTTGCCGCCTGATCGGGCTTTGGAATTTTCTATCGATCTCGTTCCAGGTGCGCAGCCGATTTCGAAGGCGCCGTATCGTATGTCACCTGCGGAGTTGGAAGAGTTGCGGAAGCAATTGGATGAGCTTTTGCAGAAAGGTTATATTAATCCTAGCGTGTCTCCGTGGGGAGCACCGGTGTTCCTGGTTAAGAAGAAGGATGGTTCGCGTCGCATGTGCGTGGACTATCGGGATTTGAATGCGGTGACCATTAAGAATAAATACCCGTTGCCTCGCATCGATGATATTTTTGATCAGCTTGGAGGTTCGAGGGTGTTTTCTAAATTGGATTTGAGGAGTGGTTACCATCAGTTGAAGGTGAAGAAGGGAGATGTTCCGAAGACAGCATTCAGGACGAAGTATGGACACTATGAGTTCGTGGTTATGCCTTTTGGCGTAACTAACGCGCCCGCAGTTTTCATGAATATGATGAACCTGATTTTTCTACGAATTTTTGGATAAGTTTGTCGTTATCTTTATTGACGACATTCTGATCTATTCGAAGTCGGAGGAAGAGCATGCCTCGCACTTAAGGACGGTGTTGGAGATTTTGAGGAAGCATCGGTTGTATGCTAAGTTTTCGAAGTGCGAGTTTTGGCTGGATCGAGTTGCTTTTCTCGGGCATGTGGTGACTGAAGATGGTATTTCAGTGGATCCCGAGAAGATTCGGGCCATCAGGGAGTGGCCTGTTCCGTCGTCTGCGTCTGAGATTTGGAGTTTCCTTGGACTTGCTGGTTATTATCGGCGATTCATTAAGGACTTTTCTCGTATTGCTGAGCCGATGACCAGGTTGACGCGGAAGGATGTTGCTTTTGTTTGGTCGGGTGATTGTGAGGGTGCTTTTGATATTCTGAAGGAGAGGTTGACGACTGCCCCTATTCTTGTTGTGCCTGATCGCAGCGGTGGATTTGAGATCTTTTGCGATGCTTCTGGCAAGGGTCTCGGTTGTGTGTTGCATCAGCATGGGCATGTTGTGGCGTATGCGTCTCGTCAGCTTAAGGTTCATGAGAAGAATTATCCGACGCATGATTTGGAGTGGCTGCCGTTGTGTTTGCTCTTAAGATTTGGAGGCACTTCCTGCTGAGTGAGAAAGTGAAGATTTTCACCGATCACAAAAGCTTGAAGTATATTTTCACTCAGAAGGAGCTCAACATGCGACAGCGTCGATGGTTGGAGCTTATGGCGGATTATGAGATTAATTTGCAGTTCCACCCTGGCAAGGTGAATGTGGTTCCGGATGCTTTGAGTAGGCTTCCAGCGGTGATGATTTTGACCTCGCAGTGGGGATTGCAGCAGGATTTTTGCGAGTCTGGTGTAGAGATTGTTCTTCCTGGGGAGGCTTCGTTGTTGATGTACATGCAGGTACAGTCGACGATCGTGGATCGGATTAAGGCTGGCCAGGCTGAGGATCCGAAGCTGGTGAGGATTCGGGAGCAGGTGGAAGCCGGTCTGCGGACTGACTTTTTGATTCATGAGGATGGCTCGCTGAGGTTCGGAGCCAGGTTGTGTGTGCCCGCTGGGGACATCAGAGAGGAGTTGATGGTGGAGGCACACAGTTCGCCGTATTCTGTGCATCCTGGTGGCACCAAGATGTACCAGGATCTTCGTCTGAATTATTGGTGGCATGGTATGAAGAGAAGTGTGGCTCGGAGTGTAGCCAAGTGCTTGGTTTGCCAGCAAGTGAAGGCGGAGCATCAGCGTTCGGCCGGGTTGCTACAACCGCTTCCGATTCCGGAGTGGAAATGGCAACACATCACTATGGATTTCGTGACTGGACTACCTCGGAGTCCGAAACAGAATGACGCGATTTGGGTGATCGTAAATCGATTGACCAAATCTGCGCACTTTATTCCGTTCCGAGTAGGACAGTCCACTGAGGCGCTAGCGAGGAGATATATGGAGGTAAAATTCTTTTACTCTCCGTTTTTATTTCCTTTTTCCTAGTTCGATAGTGATGTAATGTGAATCGTGCAGGAGATTGTGCGACTTCATGGAGTCCCCGTGAGTATCGTGTCTGACAGAGACACGAGGTTCACATCTCAGTTCTGGCAGAGTTTGCAGAAGAGCTTGGGTACGCGTCTGAGTTTCAGCACGGCGTACCATCCGCAGACGGATGGCCAGTCCGAGAGGACGATTCAGATTTTGGAAGACATGCTAAGGGCGTGCATGTTGGATTTCAGGGGTTCGTGGGAGGACCATCTGCATTTGGTGGAGTTCTCTTACAACAACAGCTTCCAGGCGAGTATTGGCATGGCGCCTTTCGCCGCTCTTTATGGGAGGAAATGTCGATCGCCATTGAGTTGGGATGACGTTGGTGATCGGGAGTTGTTGGGACCTGAGATGATCGTGGAGGCCGTGGATATCATCAGGAATATTTGGGAGAGGTTGAGGATTGCTCAGGACCGTTTTAAGCATTGGGCGGATGCTAAACGTCGTCCTTTGGAGTTTCAGCCGGGTGACCATGTGTTCTTGAAGATTTCCCCGAATCGTGGTGTGATTCGTTTCGGAAAGCGTGGGAAGTTGAGCCCGCGATACATTGGACCATTTGACGTTTTGGAGAGGGTTGGCGAGGTAGCTTATCGCTTGGCCTTGCCGCCATCTTTGGAAGGAGTTCACAATGTTTTCCATGTGTCGCAGCTTCGTCGATACATTATCGATCCGTCTCATGCGGTATATTTTTCGGAGATTACCGTTCGCCCCAATATGACGTATGACCAGCATCCAGTGCAGATTCTGGACAGGCGTCAGAAATCGCTTCGGAACAAGATTGTCAATCTTGTGAGGGTGATGTGGCGACACGGTTCACCTGGAGAGTCTACTTGGGAGAATGAGGATGAGATGCGAGAGCGTTTCCCACTTTTGTTTCCGGACTCGTGAGTTTTTGGGAATTCAGAGGACGGAATTTTTCTTAAGTTGGGGAGGATGTAACGACTGTTTTTCATGTATCTGGATTTATTATAATATAATATATGTTTTGGTGGATTTTCTCCTCTTGTGTGGTTTTCGTCTCCGTAGATTTCATTTTCGATCGATTCGTCGTATTTTCTCGCTTCTTCCTTAGGATCGTCGATTTCAAAGTATGTCACTCGTGACGGACTTCATAACGGTCATATCTAACTATTAGATCAAGCCTAGGAGTCTTAGGAATCGATCACGGGGCCCCGCGCTCCGTATCGGAACTTTCTGTGCTTATTAGCCGGTATAAGAAGGGGCACCGACCGACTAGATGACGATCCAGTCGGTCGGCAATCCTTCTTGGACCGACTAGTGAGCTTTCTAAATTTCTCAGGAGTTACTGTTTATCGTTAGTCGGTCTAAGAACGTTGGTTGACCGACTAGGTTGCAAACTAGTCGGTCAGCAATGCTTCTTGAACCGACTAACTCATCATCTTATTTTTGTAGCAGCTACTGTTTACTCTTAGTCGGTCTAAGAACGTTCATCGACCGACTAGATGCTAAACTAGTCGGTCAGTATTTGTTCATGGACCGACTAACTCTAAAATCCTATTTTCGTTCAGAAGTTACTGTTTGCACTTAGTCGGTCTGCGTTGGTCGACCGACCGACTAGTTGCCAAACTAGTCGGTCAGTGGTTGCTCTTTGACCGACTAACCAGTGTTAAAACCCTAATTTCTGGACAGACGCCAGCCTAGCCTATTTAAACCCAACCCAAACGTTTTCTTCTCCCTCAACACGATCCAAAACCCTAAAATCTTCCCCCTTCAGCCCCCATCTTCCTCCAAGCTTCATTTCTTCATTCCAAGCCCTAAATCCATCATCCAAACCATCCATCTACTCTATCTACCTCTCATCTTCCCCAAAATCTCACCAAAACCCATCAAGATCCCCAAAACCCCCAAAACCCTAGTTTCCCCAAACTTCTCCAATCTCCTCCAGATCTGATCCTAGGGTTCCCCGGAGTGTTTCTTCCGCTTCCTCTCGGTAAGAAATCGTTCTACCGTTGTTTTCATAACTTATTTATAATTTTTGTGAAACCCTAATTAATTTCATGTGTTTGGTGTTTGTTTCCCCCTTAACAGCGATTTCCCCCGTAGATAGCATCCGTGTGACGAAGTGGTCGTCATTCCCGGTGCTAGGCAAGTGAAACTTGCCACTTAGGGTTTAGGCCATGTTTTAGGCCATTTGCTTAATGTAGGCGTAAAAGAGGCTAGGCAACGAAATGATACTCGCCTAGGCGCAAATTGGGGAATTAGCTTGACAACGAAGCTAATTCCGACATTTAACATGTTGCACAAATACCATGTCATGTTTACTTTTCATTAACGGTACGCGAATTAATTGTCATGTCATTGCATTCTCTAAGTGCTTTTGTGATTGCGTACCTTTGCTACACTACTTGCGTGTTCCTGGCTCGTGTTCCAGAAGCGAGCCCTGTAGTTGGAAACCCCAACGCTCGATATTGAATTGTGAACTAAGAATGCGAGCTCAATGTGCGGGGCAACCCCAGGCTCACTAGCTGAGCTCAATGTGCGGGGACCCCAGGCTCCATTACGTGTGGGTATATGGGGTGAGGGTTAAGCGGCCATTCAACTGGGAGTCTGTTTGATCAACAACTGCAGTTGTAAGGCGTAAACTCTTTGGGGTGGGGTAGTGTTTAGTGCCGATCGGTCTGAAATGCTATGCCATTCAGCGAAGGGCGTAAACATCTACAAAACAACGTAAAACGTGAAATGTGTTTAGTGCCGATCGGTCTGATATGCTATGCCATTCAGTGAAGGGCATAAACACCTACAACAATGTGAATTGTTTGAGATTGATAGTAGCGTGGCTACTCTTGTCTTGTCTTGTCCCGATAATTGTTCTCTTGTACAAATTGTCTTGCCAAGTTTTAAATTGTGCACTCATGTTATAACTGCCATGTCATGCATACTAAACTGCTAGGTTGCTAGTTGCCTTACTTTCAGTTTCCTTGCCCAAGTCTTTTAGACTTTCTGACATGTGCCCCTTTACTCTTTTGGGTGACACATGTTAGATCCTGAGCCCGAGTACCTCGTTGAGGACGAGGTGTTTGCTGACACCGAGCCCGAGCCTGTGTTTGACGGGGAGTACGTGGACACTGGGGACCAGTCCTAGTGTTTGCGTTGTGTTTTACTTTTGTTAGACAGTTGTTTTGTTATCGGTGCGTAGCACCTATACCTTGTTGTGTCGCTGCTTTTGTTGGCCTTGTTCTGGGCCTTGGACTCTTTTCTTTTAGCCTGGTGGCTTTTCTGGATGTTGGACTTTTGTTGATGTTGGACAATTTGTGAGATGTGGAATTTTATAATCAGTCTCTCCTTGCGTTATTATTGGTATTCTGTTGTGGTTACAGGGACCTGTTTATGTATTTGTGGACGCTTATCGGGTTTGGGGCTTCACAACTCCACTCTCGTGCGGACCTTTTCACGTCTCGCCTCCATTTCAGGGAAGCGGGTCGTGACAGGTTTTAGTGGTGGCCCATGCAGGTCCTTCTGTAACTGTAATTTTTGGAATAGCGATAATAATATTAGAATGTCCAATAAATTAAGTTCGACGTCCGATGTCATAAGCTATGAGTCTAATTGGATTCGTTCTCTGTGTCATTAGATGGCAGGAAGGCGTTTCACCCATGGTGGGGGCAGTGGTGCGCTCCCTCATGATGAGGAGCCTGAGCGGGAACCCACCAGTGGTGAGATGATGCGGATGATGCTCCAGATGATGAAAGTGCAGCAGGGCATGCTTTTGCAAGTCCAGAATGCTCCACTTGCTCGATCTGCCCGGGCTCTTCCGGATGCCCCTCGCTCTGAGCCAGGAGCGAAGCAATTTCGGGAGCTGGGTCCCGCATATTTTGATGGTTCTGAGGGTCCTCTGGCTGCCGATGAGTGGATTCGGAACATCGAGGACAATCTGAAGATGGCCAAGATCACCCCGGCTGGATGGGTTGATTTGGCGAAGAGGCAACTCAAGGATAATGCTCGGAATTGGTGGGATGCTGAAGAGAAGATGTTGGTGGAGCCGATCGTTTGGGCTACCTTCAAAGCCAGATTTGAGGGTGAGTTCTTCCCGAAGGCTGCCAGGGAGGAGATGCTGCAGCGTTTTATCGATTTGAAGCAAGGGAACTCGTCGGTGGACCTATATCACCAGGAGTTCATGAGGCTGAGTCGGTTTGCACCAAAGATGGTGCAGGACGCTGAGGAGAAGGCTCAGAGGTTCCTGCAGGGGCTTGCTTCGGAGCTCCAGAGTTTTGTGACCTCTTCTGACCGGGAGTCTTATCAGAAGGTTCTGGTCGCTGCCAAGAGGCAGGAGCTCCTCGTGAACCAGAGGAGAGGGTCTGTTGTTGGTGCTGGGAAGAGGCCTGTGGAACAGGCGAGAGCTGTGGTTAGACCTGGATTCAGGCCTAATCAGTCTGCTCAGTTTAAGAGGCCGGGAGTGCCTATTCTGAAGTCTTGCCATTTCTGCGGCAAGCCTGGCCACGTCAAGGATCAGTGTCGGAAGTTTTTGGGCCAGTGTCTGATTTGTGGAGATGCTTCCCATGCCGCGAAAGATTGTCGGCATGCGGGTCCGCTGCGGAGGGCTCCTGTTGCAGCTCAGCCGTTGCAGCAGCGAGCGTCTGTTCCTGCTGGACGTGGAGCAGCTCTTGTTCCACAGGGACAGGCTTTTCGGCAGGCTGTTCCGCCGAGGAGGCAGGCTTTTCTGATGACCGCTGCGGAGAGCGAGGCTGTGGATGAGGTTATCGCAGGTAATCCTCAATCTAGCTGTTACTTTCCTAGCTGGTTTTTATTGTTAGATTGTGTTGTTTGCTTGAACATGGTTGTTTGCTAGAATAGGGTTTGATTGTTAATTGATTGTTAGGTGTGATTTTGGTTTGCACATTTCCTGCACGAGTCCTCTTTGACTCTGGTGCATCGATGTGCATTATTTCTCGGAGCTTCGTGGAGAGGCATTCCTTGTCGACGTCCCCTCTCCCCAAGAGTTGGAATATCGTTACAGGGAATGGCGTGGTCTCGGTGCATCGTGGTTGCAATTCTTGCTCGTTGGTGGTCTGTGGACATGAGCTTTTCGCTGATTTCATTGTCCACGACATCATCAACTATGATGCAGTTCTTGGGATGGATTGGCTTGCGAGCTTCTATGCTACGATCGACTGTCGGAGGAAGAAGGTGGTGTTCGAGATTCCCGGACATCCAGTGTTTGAGTTCAGTCGTGGTAGCAGTTCGCTTGGTCCTGTCAGATTTCGGGCCAGGCCGGTGGAGGCTGTGGCTATGCAGATGGAGCTGGAGTGGCCAGCTGTGGTGCGAGATTTTGGCGACGTCTTCCCCGAGGAGATGTCTGGTTTGCCGCCTGATCGGGCTTTGGAATTTTCTATCGATCTCGTTCCAGGTGCGCAGCCGATTTCGAAGGCGCCGTATCGTATGGCACCTGCGGAGTTGGAAGAGTTGCGGAAGCAGTTGGATGAGCTTTTGCAGAAGGGTTATATTAATCCTAGCGTGTCTCCGTGGGGAGCACCGGTGTTGCTGGTTAAGAAGAAGGATGGTTCGCGTCGCATGTGCGTGGACTATCGGGATTTGAATGCGGTGACCATTAAGAATAAATACCCGTTGCCTAGCATCGATGATATTTTTGATCAGCTTGGAGGTTCGAGGGTGTTTTCTAAATTGGATTTGAGGAGTGGTTACCATCAGTTGAAGGTGAAGAAGGGAGATGTTCCGAAGACAGCGTTCAGGACGAAGTATGGACACTATGAGTTCGTGGTTATGCCTTTTGGCGTAACTAACGTGCCCGCAGTTTTCATGAATCTGATGAACCTGATTTTCTACGACTTTTTGGATAAGTTTGTCGTTATCTTTATTGACGACATTCTGATCTATTCGAAGTCGGAGGAAGAGCATGCCTCGCACTTAAGGACGGTGTTGGAGATTTTGAGGAAGCATCGGTTGTATGCTAAGTTTTCGAAGTGCGAGTTTTGGCTGGATCGAGTTGCTTTTCTCGGGCATGTGGTGACTGGAGATGGTATTTCAGTGGATCCCGAGAAGATTCGGGCCATCAGGGAGTGGCCTGTTCCGTCGTCTGCGTCTGAGATTCGGAGTTTCCTTGGACTTGCTGGTTATTATCGGCGATTCATTAAGGACTTTTCTCGTATTGCTGAGCCGATGACCAGGTTGACGCGGAAGGATGTTGCTTTTGTTTGGTCGGGTGATTGTGAGGGTGCTTTTGATATTCTGAAGGAGAGGTTGACGACTGCCCCTATTCTTGTTGTGCCTGATCGCAGCGGTGGATTTGAGATCTTTTGCGATGCTTCTGGCAAGGGTCTCGGTTGTGTGTTGCATCAGCATGGGCATGTTATGGCGTATGCGTCTCGTCAGCTTAAGGTTCATGAGAAGAATTATCCGACGCATGATTTGGAGTTGGCTGCCGTTGTGTTTGCTCTTAAGATTTGGAGGCACTTCCTGTTGAGTGAGAAAGTGAAGATTTTCACCGATCACAAAAGCTTGAAGTATATTTTCACTCAGAAGGAGCTCAACATGTGACATCGTCGATGGTTGGAGCTTATGGCGGATTTTGAGATTGATTTGCAGTTCCACCCTGGCAAGGTGAATGTGGTTCCGGATGCTTTGAGTAGGCTTCCAGCGGTGATGATTTTGACCTCGCAGTGGGGATTGCAGCAGGATTTTTGCGAGTCTGGTGTAGAGATTGTTCTTCCTGGGGAGGCTTCGTTGTTGATGTACATGCAGGTACAGTCGACGATCGTGGATCGGATTAAGGCTGGCCAGGCTGAGGATCCGAAGCTGGTGAGGATTCGGGAGCAGGTGGAAGCCGGTCTGCGGACTGACTTTTTGATTCATGAGGATGGCTCGATGAGGTTCGGAGCCAGGTTGTGTGTGCCCGCTGGGGACATCAGAGAGGAGTTGATGGTGGAGGCACACAGTTCGCCGTATTCTGTGCATCCTGGTGGCACCAAGATGTACCAGGATCTTCGTCTGAATTATTGGTGACATGGTATGAAGAGAAGCGTGGCTCGGAGTGTAGCCAAGTGCTTGGTTTGCCAGCAAGTGAAGGCGGAGCATCAGCGTTCGGCCGGGTTGCTACAACCGCTTCCGATTCCGGAGTGGAAATGGCAACACATCACTATGGATTTCGTGACTGGACTACCTCGGAGTCCGAAACAGAATGACGCGATTTGGGTGATCGTAGATCGATTGACCAAATCTGCGCACTTTATTCCGTTCCGAGTAGGACAGTCCACTGAGGCGCTAGCGAGGAGATATATGGAGGTAAAATTCTTTTACTCTCCGTTTTTATTTCCTTTTTCCTAGTTCGATAGTGATGTAACGTGAATCGTGCAGGAGATTGTGGGACTTCATGGAGTCCCCGTGAGTATCGTGTCTGACAGAGACACGAGGTTCACATCTCAGTTCTGGCAGAGTTTGCAGAAGAGCTTGGGTACGCGTCTGAGTTTCAGCACGGCGTACCATCCGCAGACGGATGGCCAGTCCGAGAGGATGATTCAGATTTTGGAAGACATGCTAAGGGCGTGCATGTTGGATTTCAGGGGTTCGTGGGAGGACCATCTGCATTTGGTGGATTTCTCTTACAACAACAGCTTCCAGGCGAGTATTGGCATGGCGCCTTTCGTCGCTCTTTATGGGAGGAAATGTCGATCGCCATTGAGTTGGGATGACGTTGGTGATCGGGAGTTGTTGGGACCTGAGATGATCGTGGAGGCCGTGGATATCGTCAGGAATATTCGGGAGAGGTTGAGGATTGCTCAGGACCGTTTTAAGCATTGGGCGGATGCTAAACGTCGTCCTTTGGAGTTTCAGCCGGGCGACCATGTGTTCTTGAAGATTTCCCCGAATCGTGGTGTGATTCGTTTCGGGAAGCGTGGGAAGTTGAGCCCGCGATACATTGGACCATTTGACGTTTTGGAGAGGGTTGGCGAGGTAGCTTATCGCTTGGCCTTGCCGCCATCTTTGGAAGGAGTTCACAATGTTTTCCATGTGTCGCAGCTTCGTCGATACATTAGCGATCCGTCTCATGCGGTAGATTTTTCGGAGATTACCGTTCGCCCCGATATGACGTATGACCAGCATCCAGTGCAGATTCTGGACAGGCGTCAGAAATCGCTTCGGAACAAGATTGTCAATCTTGTGAGGGTGATGTGGCGACACGGTTCACCTGGAGAGTCTACTTGGGAGAATGAGGATGAGATGCGAGAGCGTTTCCCACTTTTGTTTCCGGACTCGTGAGTTTTTGGGAATTCAGAGGACGGAATTTTTCTTAAGTTGGGGAGGATGTAACGACTGTTTTTCATGTATCTGGATTTATTATAATATAATATATGTTTTGGTGGATTTTCTCCTCTTGTGTGGTTTTCGTCTCCGTAGATTTCATTTTCGATCGATTCGTCGTATTTTCTCGCTTCTTCCTTAGGATCGTCGATTTCAAAGTATGTCACTCGTGACGGACTTCATAACGGTCATATCTAACTATTAGATCAAGCCTAGGAGTCTTAGGAATCGATCACGGGGCCCCGCGCTCCGTATCGGAACTTTCTGTGCTTATTAGCCGGTATAAGAAGGGGCACCGACCGACTAGATGACGATCCAGTCGGTCGGCAATCCTTCTTGGACCGACTAGTGAGCTTTCTAAATTTCTCAGGAGTTACTGTTTATCGTTAGTCGGTCTAAGAACGTTGGTTGACCGACTAGGTTGCAAACTAGTCGGTCAGCAATGCTTCTTGAACCGACTAACTCATCATCTTATTTTTGTAGCAGCTACTGTTTACTCTTAGTCGGTCTAAGAACGTTCATCGACCGACTAGATGCTAAACTAGTCGGTCAGTATTTGTTCATGGACCGACTAACTCTAAAATCCTATTTTCGTTCAGAAGTTACTGTTTGCACTTAGTCGGTCTGCGTTGGTCGACCGACCGACTAGTTGCCAAACTAGTCGGTCAGTGGTTGCTCTTTGACCGACTAACCAGTGTTAAAACCCTAATTTCTGGACAGCCGCCAGCCTAGCCTATTTAAACCCAACCCAAACGTTTTCTTCTCCCTCAACACGATCCAAAACCCTAAAATCTTCCCCCTTCAGCCCCCATCTTCCTCCAAGCTTCATTTCTTCATTCCAAGCCCTAAATCCATCATCCAAACCATCCATCTACTCTATCTACCTCTCATCTTCCCCAAAATCTCACCAAAACCCATCAAGATCCCCAAAACCCCCAAAACCCTAGTTTCCCCAAACTTCTCCAATCTCCTCCAGATCTGATCCTAGGGTTCCCCGGAGTGTTTCTTCCGCTTCCTCTCGGTAAGAAATCGTTCTACCGTTGTTTTCATAACTTATTTATAATTTTTGTGAAACCCTAATTAATTTCATGTGTTTGGTGTTTGTTTCCCCCTTAACAGCGATTTCCCCCGTAGATAGCATCCGTGTGACGAAGTGGTCGTCATTCCCGGTGCTAGGCAAGTGAAACTTGCCACTTAGGGTTTAGGCCATGTTTTAGGCCATTTGCTTAATGTAGGCGTAAATGAGGCTAGGCGACGAAATGATACTCGCCTAGGCGCAAATTGGGGAATTAGCTTGACAACGAAGCTAATTCCGACATTTAACATGTTGCACAAATACCATGTCATGTTTACTTTTGATTAACGGTACGCGAATTAATTGTCATGTCATTGCATTCTCTAAGTGCTTTTGTGATTGCGTAGCTTTGCTACACTACTTGCGTGTTCCTGGCTCGTGTTCCAGAAGCGAGCCCTGTAGTTGGAAACCCCAACGCTCGATATTGAATTGTGAACTAAGAATGCGAGCTCAATGTGCGGGGCAACCCCAGGCTCACTAGCTGAGCTCAATGTGCGGGGACCCCAGGCTCCATTACGTGTGGGTATAGGGGGTGAGGGTTAAGCGGCCATTCAACTGGGAGTCTGTTTGATCAACAACTGCAGTTGTAAGGCGTAAACTCTTTGGGATGGGGTAGTGTTTAGTGCCGATCGGTCTGAAATGCTATGCCATTCAGCAAAGGGCGTAAACATCTACAAAACAACGTAAAACGTGAAATGTGTTTAGTGCCGATCGGTCTGATATGCTATGCCATTCAGCGAAGGGCATAAACACCTACAACAATGTGAATTGTTTGAGATTGATAGTAGCGTGGCTACTCTTGTCTTGTCTTGTCCCGATAATTGTTCTCTTCTACAAATTGTCTTGCCATGTTTTAAATTGTGCACTCATGTTATAACTGCCATGTCATGCATACTAAACTGCTAGGTTGCTAGTTGCCTTACTTTCAGTTTCCTTGCCCAAGTCTTTTAGACTTGCTGACATGTGCCCCTTTACTCTTTTGGGTGACACATGTTAGATCCTGAGCCCGAGTACCTCGTTGAGGACGAGGTGTTTGCTGACGCCGAGCCCGAGCCTGTGTTTGACGGGGAGTACGTGGACACTGGGGACCAGTCCTAGTGTTTGCGTTGTGTTTTACTTTTGTTAGACAGTTGTTTTGTTATCGGTGCGTAGCACCTATACCTTGTTGTGTCGCTGCTTTTGTTGGCCTTGTTCTGGGCCTTGGACTCTTTTCTTTTAGCCTGGTGGCTTTTCTGGATGTTGGACTTTTGTTGATGTTGGACAATTTGTGAGATGTGGAATTTTATAATCAGTCTCTCCTTGCGTTATTATTGTTATTCTGTTGTGGTTACAGGGACCTGTTTATGTATTTGTGGACGCTTATCGGGTTTGGGGCTTCACAGCTCCACTCTCGTGCGGACCTTTTCACGTCTCGCCTCCATTTCAGGGAAGCGGGTCGTGACACGTTCCCTCGTGCGTCACCTCCAAAGTATGCCATATCTCCTGCGTAGTTAAACAATGTGAGATTCTATTATATTCAGACTTATCAAGTGCACAAATGAGAGCATTCATAGCTTTAGCATTTAAAGAATAAGATTTCCAATCATTATCATCCCATTTGTCATTTGGTTTTTCAATCTCAACATTTTCTACTTTAATAACAGGTAGTTTATAACCTTTTTCAATTATTTGCCAAGCTTTATAATCAACAGAAATAAGGTAGATTTTCATTCGATTTTTCCAATAAGCATAATCACCTCCATTAAATCTAGGGGGACGAGAAACAGACTGACCCTCAGCAAAAGCAGTATCCATATGGTTATTCATGGTCAATCCTAAGCTAGATCCTAAAACCTGCTCTGATACCACTTGTTGGATCTGGATCCTAGCCTAGAGGGGGGGGTGAATAGGCTAATAAAAATAATTCGTGCAACCCACGGAAAAGCACACGCAATTATAGCAGCAACAGGGTATATAAAATGCAGACACAGAGTACACAACAGATTTACCCTGGTTCGGTCGTCCCAATGACCTACTCCAGCCCCCAAAGCAGAACTAGTATTGAATAGCGCAATAGATACAAAACCACAAGTTAGAGCACGCTTAGAGCACCCTCTACGTCTCTACACTCGCCAGGCTCTAAGTACCACACACACAATGTTTTCTCTCACTATCAATCCTAGTAAAGCTTTCTACCAGCTAGTCCCAAACTAGCTGGGTCCCACTTGTCTAGCCCCAGCCAGAAAAGTCCCAAAATAGTCACAAATAGGTAAAGTTTCCCCTACGAAGATCTATCACAATTGCTACACAAAATAATAAAGTATTGAGTTTAGAAAGCTCAGATTGTGCAGCAGTGATGTCTTCGTCAATAAGCACGGGTCAGATCAATCTGACAAGTAGTAGTCTCTGATGTCTCATCTCCTTAGCAACTCAGGTTGCGACACTCTCTGATGATGCGCCCTCCCTACACTGTTGCAACAATATAGTCAATGCTCTTGGAATTTTGAAGTGGGGTTTTTGCGTGTGCCTCTCTTCCTCAATTTGTGCGGCCTGTCATCAAAGCTATAAAACACATAAGGATGTAGATTAAACAAGACTTTGAAATTTGCACAGAGTTAAAAATAATACTCCCTGTGCTTTGAGCCTTGAGTCTGCCGAAAATTTTTTAGCCTGTTAAAACCCCCTCTCAAAAATTCGGCATAGCTGATGTCTCCTTGGGAAAACATGAAGTACTGTGTTTGACCGCCACTAGTTTGATTGCGTCAGCTTCTTTGTGCTTGCCGAGAGATTAAAAAATAAATAAAGGGTTCTGTGCAAACAATAGAAAAAGGAAGAGATTAATTTATTCAAAAGCAACTCATGCATTTAATCCTTTAGCTTTTGCTTTCTCCCAAGTTCACGTGGGCTGTTGGTATTTTTTTGTTTCTTCAATCTAATTGGATACACTTGAATGATTCCCTTTATTAAGCTCTAGCTTTTGTATTTATGTGTCCCTGCAAAAGATTAGCAAAGCAAAAAAGAGTTATGATGTAAAAAGATATGAAATTAAAAACATACCATTTTCTTTCTTCTTCAGTTAAGCATGTCACGTGCTCGATAATGACGGCAGCTTCGCTCTATCTCTGTATTGCGACTGTATGGAGATTGGGATAGAGTTTTTTGAGATTTTTTGATGAAGAAGCTTTCAAGAGTCAGCCGATCTTTCAATCTTACGCCCCTTGCGCACGGCTCTTGGAGCATTGAAAGGCCGGCCTTATAATTCTCTGCATATGGGAGACTCAAATTTGAAGAGCAGCTCTTTGATTTTGTTTTGAAGGAATAAAAACACAAACTCCACTTAGAAAAATTCGGTTGCCTCAAATTGGGATAATGTATGAAGAAGAGGATCTCTCAGAGTTTGTGCGGCACCTCTCTTCCAACATAGGTTGCGGCCAAAAAAAACCCTCAAAAGTTTCGCTATCTCAGAATATTGATGGGGGTTCTCTTTTTTTTGTTGCGTTAAAAAAAACTTTGTCCGGCCTTGAAAAATATTGTTTAAGCCGTGCTCCTTTGTAACCCTAGAGGATGGGTTTTTATAGGGTGATGATAGGGTGATGCGGTTATGGGGAATCCTATTTTGAATAGGAGTTTAGAGATTTGGTTCTATCACTATGCACCACAAATAGGAGATTTGATTTGATCAAATTGGGATTTGATAGCAATTCAAATTGAATATGAAATTGAAATTAATCTCTAATTGATTTTACCACCTCCCAAATAGATTACATCTCTCTCCACATTGACCAAGTCAAATCGCTTTGTGTATAGCAATTCCTCCACCGGTTGACTAAGTCATCACTTTGAGAATTTACCGCTTTGCCATTCCTGAAACACACTTAGCACACACGTTAAATAGTTCGCACACGTTTGTCATCATCAAACCAAAGATCCTAGATCGTTGCGTCTAACAATAGGGGCAAGGATGCAATTATGAATCTCGCTCGACCCCGTAGATGCATACGACAGTCGTTCGACCCTTTGGCTGGATCATGATTAAATAGTTGATGTCAGGAGCAGTCATACGCCGTTTCAGTTAGGTCGTGCTTTGATCTCTTGCACCACAAATGAATGTCAGGGGGTCGAATCTGGGTTTTGACCCAAATCTCCTCCGATGATTAAGTTAGAATGGGAACTTAAAGAAATACTCGGGGCTGTCGAGATCGATCCACAGAGGTTCGCCTCGAGTCAGACACTTCGAGCTGTTTGGAGGAAGAAATATAGGGAGGAAAATAGAATATGAAAATAACTGGTCCACTCTTCTGATTATTCTCTGTGTATTTATAGACTTTGGAGTCTTACCAGTGACGTTGGAAGAGCTAACGGTCACCAATTATGATGGCACGATCTTTCCTCATCAATAGGGGTAACTGTCGCCCATGCCTCCTGCCAATTATGAGCCATTATCGATTGCCTCCTTAAGCTATTGAAGCTTAATGGGCAAATGATATGTGTGTGTTGACTGGGTCGATGCTTGGTTACAACAATGGGTCCTGAAGGCTTAGGTGGCTCAAAAAATATCTTAGTGGGCTCGTTGGAAAAAATATGAATCTTCCCTCGAAAACCGGCCCAAGAATTCAATAATGGCCCCCCCGTCACTCGAGCACAGACAATGTGCCTGTTGGGGTCGAGTGACGTGAGGTCTAATTAATGGGGCGTGGCAATCAAGGCAGGAGTATTTGAGTTTTAAGCACCAAAACCCTTGCCATTATGATCCGCACATCGCATGGTTCGAATTCCACTATGTGGGGATGCTTGAACCATTGACATGTGTACAAACACAATGAGATCGATTCAGATCATCATTATGTATATATTTACCTTGATAAGGTGGTTCTTGAGAGAGAGAAAGAAAAAAGCTTCTTCATCTCAAGCGCTTTCGAACCAAGATTCGACTTTTCGACAATGGCTTCCTCCTATCCTCATGCTTCCATTGGATCTTTGGCCTCCATCCCTAAGAAAGGTAAAGGTGGCGCCGTCGTTCCTGATCTGATCTCTGATCAAGCCTCTCGAGTGGGGGCTGATCTGATTCTTGAGTATCAGAAAAAATATGTAAGAAACGATTACCAGATCCGGATGCCTCGAGCGGATGTGAGGGTTCATCTCCCTGGTGATTTTGAAATTGGATTTTATATCAGGGCTTTTCAACTAGGACTTCGATTTCCCATGCACCCATTCATGATGTGTGTACTAGATTCTTTCGGGCTTTCCATTTGTCAGTTGATGCCAAATGCGGTGGGCCTCTTGATTAGCTTCATCGCATTATGCATGATGAATGGAATTGAACCATTCATGGATCTGTTCAATTTCTTCTTTGTAGTGCCCCTACTCAAGTCTCTGGGTTGGTACTTGATAATCGATCGATGAGGTAGACAGTTGTTTAGCGGCCTCCCTTCTACCAACCCAGGATGGAAAGACCAATTTGTGTTTGTGGTATTTCCCGGCGCGGCGAGTCTTGGCACTCATTGGGAGAGTCCTGATCTTGGAATGAACCAAGCTAAAGCTCTCTCTAAGGAAGAACAAGAGGCTGTTGATACTTTGAAGAAGTTGCCTGAGGCAAAGAAGTCGACAAAATTGCTTTTGTCTGACCCGATATTGCTCTGACAGTATAGATGAAAGGTGGATTTTCTTATTCATTTCTTCCTCGTTTATTTACTTATTGAATTTTGCCTCATCTTTATAGGCATGGCTGCAATGGAGTATCGAGTATACCCCGGAATGCGGGTAGCACTCGAAGCTTATATCAAGAAAGCTGAGGAAAAAATGCCCTCCCCTCATGTGGGTCATCTGCAGTGGGATGTAGTCAAGGATACCGAGGCTCCACATCTGGTAATCCATGAGGATCCCCAACCAATTTGACCACGGAAGAGGACAGAGGTGTATCTCTTGACCCAGGTTAAGAAGGCCGAGGCTAAGAAGAAAAAGTCGAGGCGAAGACTTACTGCTGATGAGTCGGACTTGCACGAACTGGACAAGGCCATTATCTCAATTGAAGCCACATAGCACATAGGAAGATCAAGCTTCTGGACATGATTGGAACCTTGAGCAAGGTCTAAATTTAGCATCGGTTAAAGCTTCGGGGGAGTCATCTTTGGCTCAGGGACCTTCTCAATGCCAAGACTCGTGGCCTGGGGGGATTATTCCCCAGAGCCTCTGGCTGAGGATATTACTCTTGAATTTAGGTCGATCTTATTGGAAAATAGATTGGCCTGAGATCTAGTGGAATGCCCCGATGAAGAGCAATTTAAGGCAATTCATCCAATGGGTCAGGACGAATCGGCCATCCTAGATTGTGTGACTGCCTCTCGGTTAGCTGAGAACTCGACCCTTCCCAAAGATAGGCCTGTGCTAGCGAGGGTTAATCATAAGAGGCTAGCAACAATTTCCATTACATGGAATTGTCAGGTAATAATCACATTCGTTTATTTACGGTTGGGTCAAGCGTTTAGAAGTGATATTCATATTCGGCTTGCAGGCCATTCTGGCGAACACTGAGTTACGTCGTCGCTCACTGGCGGTGGCCAATTTTCAATCTACCCAGAACATGGAGGAAGAAGCAGCCAAGTTGGCTATTGAGAAGAGGGATGCAAAGATGCAGTAGTGGCGCTTATCAAAAAAATGCTCAACTCTGATAAGGTTAAACTTGTGCAAGAGTTGGGAGAGTCTCGCACGAGGGAGGACATCCTTTCAATGGAAACCAACGAGGTGAGAGCTGCAAATGATCAAGCAGAGAGGGCACTGCTCGAGAAAATGAGGAGATGTGAGTTTAGGCAGAGTGAGCTTAAAGCCCAGCTTCTCGATATCTCCCAAGGACTTAACGCGAAGGAGATCGCGGAAAAAGCTGTCCAGGAATACGAGGAAAATATTCCTAACCTCACAAGCTATATATAAGAGTCTATGAGCATTGTCATATAGAGGTAAAGAAGTGACTTCGTGCTTTTGGAGAGGAGATCTATCTAGTACCCCTCATCATGGACAATGACGAGCCAAATGACCCTATGGCCGATGATGGTCAAGGGATGACCCTGGCAACTGACATTCCAATAGATATGGTCGTTGCCAAGACAAGTGAAGCTGTGGTTGTCACTTCTTCTGGGGACATAGAGCGTGGTGCTTCGATCGAGAAATCGTAGCGATTCCTCACTCTTCCAGGCTCGTTGAACTTTATTTTTGTATTGGGCGGTGCAAAAGAAGCACGATTTTGAATGTTGACAAAAATGAATAGAATTTTCATGTACCTCTTTGTTGTAAAGAAAATGAACATGTATAAATGCTCATGTCTCCAATTGGCCCCTTTCGACAGGTCGAACATTTGCATGTCAAGGCGATGATTGACTTGTCGAACCATACTCTCCCGCAGTGTTAGAGTATGGCATAGTTCTTTAAGCCACAAAGGAGTGACTTATAAATTGCAAGGATGAGGTTCCTTCGACATGCAGTTGATGTAGATAAACAAGTCGTTTAGTAGCGAGGGGGTGGACCCCTTGTCTTACCATTGACGAAAAGTTGAGAGTCATTCTGTGGCGAGGGAGTGGCCCCTTTGGTTTACGGTCGAATGACAGGTAGGATCATGTAGTTGCGAGTGGGTGATCCCTTGGCTTACAGCTTATGACCCAGTAGAGTCGTTCAGTAGCGAGGGGTATGACCCTATCGTCTTACAACCGATGATAGAGTAGGTTCATTCAGTTGTGATGGGTGGCATCTCGGCTTACGGTTGACGACGAAGTAGCTTCGTTCAGTAGCAAGGGTTATGGCCCATTCGTCTTATTGCCGGCAAAAAAGTAGGATCACTCAGTTACAAGAAGTGTCCCATCGTCTTACGACTGACAACAAAGTAGCGTCGTTCAGTAGCGAGGAGTATGGTCCCTTCGTCTTATTATCGATGACAAAGTAGGGTCGTTCAGTTGCGAGGGGGTGGCCCCTTCGTCTTACGGCTGACAACAAAGAAACATCGTTTGGTAGTGAGGGGTATGACCCCTTCGTCTTATTGTCGATGACAAAGTAGGATCGTTTAGTTGCAAGGGATGGCCCCTTGGCTTATGGCTGACAAAAAAGTAGCGTCGTTCAGTAGCGAGTGGTGTGGCCCCGTCTTCTTATTACCGACGAAAAAGTAAGGTCGTTCAGTTGTGATGGGGTGGCCACTTCATCTTATGGCTAATGACAAAGTAGCATCGTTCGGTAGTGAGGGGTGTGGCCCCTTTGTCTTTATTACCGACGACAAAGTTAGGCATTCAGTTGTGAGGAGGTGGCCCCTTTGTTTTACGACTGACGACTAAGCGGATTCGTTCAGTAGCGAGGGACATGGCCCCTTCGTCTTACGGCTGACGATAGAGTATGGTAATTTAGTTGTAAGGGGGTGAGCCCTCAGCTTACGGCTGACGACGAAGTAGCATCGTTCGGTAGCAAGGGGTATGTCCCCTTCGTCTTATTGTTGACAGCAAAGTAAGGTCGTTCAGTAGCGAGGGGGTGGCCCCTTTGTCTTAAGGATGACGATTATGCAGGTCATTCGGCAGCGAGGGGCATGGCCCCTTCGTCTTATGGCCAACGATAGAGTAGTGTCATTCAGTTGCAAGGGGTTGACCTCTCAGCTTATGACTGACAATGAAGTAGCAGTGTTTGGAAGCAAGGGTGTGGATCCTTCGTATTATTGTTGACGACAAAGTAGGGTCGTTCAATTGCGAGGGGGTGGTCCCTTCGTCTTACGGCTATTGACTAAGCAGAGTCATTCGGTAGTGTGGAGCATAGCCCCTTCATTACGTCGGTGATAGAGTAGGGTCATTCAGTTGCAAGGGGTGGCCCCTCAACTTACGGCAGACGATAAAGTCACGTCATTCGGTAGCATGTGGTGTGGCTCCTTCGTCTTATTGCCTATGACAAAGTAGGGTCGTTCAGCTGTGAGTGGGTGGCCCCTTCGTCTTACGACTGAAGACTAAGTAGAATCATTTGGTAGCGAGGGGCATGGCCTCTTCAATTTACGGTCGACGATAAAGTAGGGTCGTTCAGTTGCAGGGGGGCCCCTCGGCTTACGGCTGACGATGAAGTAGAGTCCTTCGGTAGCATGGGGTGTGGCCCCTTAGTCTTATTGTCGATGATAAAGTAGGTTCATTCAGTTGTGAGGATGTGGCCCCTTCATCTTACGACTGACGACTAAGCAGAGTCGTTCGGTAGTGAGGGACATGGCCCATTCGTCTTATAGTCGATGATAGAGTAGGGTCGTTCAGTTGCAAGGGGGTGGCCCATCGGCTTATAGTTGACGATGAAGTAGTGTTGTTCGGTAGCGAAGGGTGTCGCCCCTTCGTCTTATTGCCAACGACAAAGTAGGGTCATTCAGCTGCGAGGGGGTGGTCCCTTTGTCTTATGGCTGACGACTAAGCAAAATGTTTTCTCCAAGTTCATTTTCATCACGACAACGTGAATTGAAATGAGCATGGCACATCTAGATTGCCTCTAAGGATTAGATCCTTGTGAGCTGTACTCTTGTCATAGATTAATTAAATACTAGATGGAACGATTCCCATAAATGTCACATTGAGAAAATGTATTTTGAATGAAAATAGACTTTATTAATTTAGACAGCTGACAATGATAAATTACGTACATGCGTATTTATTCCACTTGGAGCCGCTCCTGCTAGGATTTTATTTGATCTTTGATCAGAAGCTTTCTAATCAACCGCCTTGGTGACTAGCGACCAGATCATTGGCCCCTTGCCTTTCTTTTTTGGGGTCCCTTCCTTATTTTGCTGGTCGTCACCCCCCGGTTTCCTTGGATGACCACGGTTGACTAGTACGTCAATCTCCTTCTTGAGGGTCCTGCAATCATCGATGTCATGCCCGTGATCCTTGTGGTATCTGCAGAATTTGAGGTCATCCCTTTTTTCATACATGTTCTTCATGATAGGCTCATTGATGTGTCCTTCTCATTGGGCATATGTTAGGACTTCTACCTTGGGAGAATTCGAATTGACGTAAGTGTCTTTGGCAGGATGCTCTTTGCTTTGGGGACTCTTGTCGCTCTGTTGCAAATCTTGAGGTTCTTGTCTGGAGTTTCCTCGGGTTCATGCATCTCGCTTTGCTTCTTCTCGATGCTTAGGAGTGTCGTTCTTTGCAGCGGTGAGTGCTTCCTCCGAGGTCATGAATCGATCTGTCGTACTAAACAGCTCCACGAGATTGATCGGTAGGAATTCATGCAAGGACATCAGCAGGTGCTTATTTCTGACTGCTTGGGTAAGGGCTCTGATGATAGTGTAGTCCAAAACATCCTCAACCTCTAGTTTTTCTTCATTTAAGTACTTGAGGAAGTCGCAAATCAATTCTCTCTTACCCTGCTTCAGAGTGAAGAGATGAGACGATTTACACTTAGGGAGTCTCCCTGCAACAAACTACCTGCAAAAAGGTCAGAAAAATCGTCGAATGAATCGATGATGTTATCGGCAATCTATTAAACCAATTGTACGTCTCCTTTGTAAGCATGGTTTGGAAGGCTCGGCAGAGATATGGCTCATCGGCCCTGTGAAGCTCCATCACATTTTGATATCTGCTGACGGGCTCCCATGGGTCTCCAGTGCCATCATACATTTGCAAGGTAAGGATCTTGAATTAGGGGAGCAATGGGGCTGACATGATGCTATCCTTCATAGGAGTCCTCCGGTTTGTAGGAAGAAAGTGTGGAGCATGTCTTACTCCTGTCACTCATGAGTAGCACTCAAAGAATGGTTAGGGCTCATTTTCCTCTCCTTTATCTTCGTTCCACTTGCAAGATTTGGTGGGCTACGACCCTGGATAAGGTTATCTCTTTCCTGATCCAAGATGCTGCGTGTGGTTTGCCCATTATTGGAGGGCCCTGGACCTCCATTATGTCCAAAGGTGAGGCAGTTATTCCCCATCTCTCATTCTGTTGAGATGTATGAATGGTATTTGGCTGCAAGTTCTCTTGTTGCTCGAGCCCTTGCTCGTTAGGCCTTTAGTTTCCTAGAGTAGCTCACCCTTCTCCTAGTTGTGGGTGCTCTATATCTCATTGAACAACGGCAGCTAGCACTGCTAAGCTACTTTCAATCTTCTTAGTGAACTTGTTGAATTGTTCCTGAGTGACAAATTGAGCATTGGATGTGGCTCCCTAGTCTTCAGGATTAAATTCGGAACACTCTCGCTCTAAGTTTCCTGACCTAGAGTGTAGAGTGATCCGTTGTAATTGGGTCCAGTTGACATTGTGCTTTGATTGCTTCGAGATGTTGACTGGTGTTTCCCACAGACGGTGCCAACTGTCAAAGCCAAATTTGGCGATAACGGTATTAGGGCTGATGTGGACTTCTCTGTTGAGGTGGAGCCTCGTCAGCTGGTGGAGTGTGACCACCGGTTAGTAGAACCAGGGTCGATGGTTGATAAGGGAAAGGATGCAATGCTGAAGCTCGCTCGCCCCCGTTGATGAACACGATGGTTGTACGATCCTTTGGCTAGATCGTGCTTAAGAATTTGATGGCTGGAGCAGTCGCCTTTGGCTGGGTCATGCCTTGATCTCCTGCACCACAAATGAACATCAGGGGGTCGGATCTGGGTTCTGACTGAAATCTCCTCTGATGATTAAGTTAGAACGGGAACTTAAGGAAAAACTCGGGGCTGTCGAGATCGATCCACGGTGGTTCGCCTCGAGTCAGTCACCGCGAGCTGTTTGGAGGAAGAAATATAGAGTTGAAAATAGAATATGAAAATAATAGATCTTTCATACCTCCCGGCTTATCCACTCTTCTGATTGTTCTCTGTGTATTTATAGACTTCGAAGTCTTTCCTGTGATGTTGGAAGAGCTAATGGTCATCAATTATGATTGCACAATCTTCCCTCATCAATAGGGGTAAACATCACCCATGCCTCCCACCAATTATGAGCCATTATCAATTGTCTCCTTGAGCTACGGAAGATCAACGGGCAAATGATATGTGGGTGTTGACTGGGTCGATACTTGGTTACAATAATGGGCCCTGAAGGCTTAGTGGGCTCAGAGAATATCTTAGTGGGCTCGTTGGCAATAATATGAATCTTCCCTCGAATGCCAGTCAAAGGATTCAACAGCAACTATTTCTGCAACATCAACTTTGTCTAACTCGGTAAATGAAGAAGAAGAAGTATTCGAAGACATTGTAATATGTTCCTCAAATTTTAGTTTTGTATGTAGTAAAGTATTGTGTTGGAGGTTATATATATGACTCCATATGACAACAGCTAGTTTTTAATGGCTAGATTGCAACGGCTTGCAATGGCTAATTTTTAACGGCTATTTTTAAAACCACAATATATTTATTCAAATAACATACATAAGTTACAATAAGAAGGAACAATTAGAAATTAAAATTCCACAACGACTTATTTTATAGCTAGGACATCACTATTTTTGAAACAACTCTGCCTCTAATCGTTCTTAAAAAATTTCTGGCCGAGCTAATAGATTTTCCTTCGCCTGTAGCATCGAATACATTCCTAAATTCTTCGTGCAGGCAGTGTTTTCCGTTGCATTTTCCAGCCTGCTTTGTATATCAATGAATTTATGCATCATACCATTCTTTTGGGCTTCGGCTTCCGTAGCTTTTGAGAATGTATCAGACATTCCTTCTGCCACCATATAGGCATTGCTTTTGCCTTCGCTGTTGCTTTTCTTTTTGTGGATTTCACACCGATTCGACGGATTATAACAAGCACATCTTCCAGTGTATCACCAACATAAGTTGGTGTATTCGGCTCGGTAGGTGTACTAGCCTCTAAAGATGATGAATAATTTCCATGTTCATTGATCTTCATTCTTTTGGATGTGCTTTCATGGCCTACCAACATCCCCTTTGGATCATTCTTCAACATGTACCATACATGCTATAAGTTGAACTTCTTCGTCGTGTCACTTTCATAAATTTTATGGGCAGTGAATATGACGTCATTTTCGGAGTCACCACTCTTCTTTCCTACCTTTACTTGATTGTAGGCTCCTCAAACTTGGAAACATGCCCATTCAAATAGTTCCAACGATTTTTGCAAGACTTGTACTCTCGAATGGCTCCACCAGTTGTAACTCAGTGACGTACTTTGTCACCTTGTTCCAGAATTTTTTGCCCAATTGATCAGTACGAATAATGGAGCCTTTGCTGATATTTTGAAAAACACTAACCCGGACATTGTCTTCCTTAATTATCCAGCTTGGATTTCTGTTGTTGGCCGTAATTATCGTA
The DNA here is from genome assembly GCA_030789695.1 of Scilla litardierei. Taxonomy (NCBI): domain Eukaryota; kingdom Viridiplantae; phylum Streptophyta; class Magnoliopsida; order Asparagales; family Asparagaceae; genus Scilla; species Scilla litardierei. The sequence continues at coordinate 43,329,887 of CM061133.1, forward strand.
GGTGGAAAATCATTCGCTTTTTGTTAGGTAGCTTGTCTTGTGTTGGCCATATCATCCCCACATGCTCTTCTATTACACATTGCATTGAAAATTCGGGATACAGTGAGTTATATTGGAAATGTGGATTGTATGGGAAAATTGGATTGGAGGGGAAAATTGGATTGTATATGTAAGTTGAATTCAGATGAAAAGAGGGTTGTATTCTACATTGGTCTCAAGTGGTGAAATTTGTGAAGGATTTGGGTGGCTAGATGAACGTGAAGAATTTAACGAATGGTGGAAGTAATTGGGATGATGTGGATCCATGTCAAATGAGTATTCATGCACAAAATTAGATAACTAAAGAAAAAATAATAGAAAAGAAGTGTGCACCAAATGCTTGGGGAGTATCATGTATATATAAGAGAAACATGCCAAAGTACTAAACCAAAACTTGCACAAAGTCCAAGAAATAAATCCAAAAAACCAAGTCTCAACATCTCTTAATGGCTAGTTTTTCTCATGTACCAGACGTCTCAAGTTCACTACTCAGACCTCTGGATGATGACTGTCAGACGTCTATTCCAAGTTTTAACGGGTATTAACAGATATATTTTTCCACAGAATCAGACATCTGACTTTCAATAATCAGACGTGTTATCTTGTATCAGACATCTGGCATTTGAACATCATACGTCTGATTCATGGTCACTAGAAAAAAAAATTTCACTCCCATAATCAGGTGTCCGGTAAACAAGACGTCTAGTCCTTGTAGGGTTTTAAAAAATTAACTCCTGCCTGAATCAGGCATATGGTAAGTACCAATTAGACTTCTTATCCTGGATTTTTTGAAAAAAAAATAAGATAACTGTTTAGTCAGCGGCTTAAAGCAAGGCTGAACAGTTGACTGGTTCAAAATGTTGCAGTGATATTCCCAAGTATAGGAAGTCGGTCAAATAGTAATCCTGGTGAGTCCAGGGTCATATTCATCAAGGACAAACTAATCTACAAGTTTTACAATCTGAAATTAAACGTGAAATCTATTTGGTGAAATATAAACTACCATTTGAAGGTGAATTTTTGTGTTTCGTTTTGATTTCAGATAAAACGTGTACTAAAATTTACGAAAGTAAATAACATGAGAAAGTGATATAAGAGAGAGAGAGAGAGAGAGAGAGAGAGAGAGAGAGAGAGAGAGAGAGATAAAAGTGTGTGGGTGTGTGGTGTTTTCGTTAGTATTGTAGGATGTTATACTAATCATTCTCCATGGATAACGCAATCCATCATCTATGCCAAGGTATGTGGATCGGATAATGAAACTTAAAAAACGATGATTTTTGGCTTAAAACATAATCATTGGAACAATTGATTTCTTGAATAACAAAACATGAATAGATGAACCTTGTGGTTCATCACCCTCCTGGGACCCTCTACGGGTTTGTGTACGTAAACGATGCCTCGCGGCATGTCATCCTAAGCGGATTCCTCTACAAATTGCACATGATTCAAAATATGAAGAAAACAATGTTTTTACCAATTTTGATAATTTCAAAAGCTATGGAGACATGATATCATAATTCCTAGCAACATCAACTACTACACAACACACTCACATGATGTTCAGCCAACCATGGAAATAAAAACAGCAAATATTATTAATACAACAATCATTTGATTACAAACTCTAATACAAACTAATTAAAACATAGGAAAAGTGGAGAGATTTTATCCAAAACGATGTCAAAAACCCCCTAAACTTCTCTTACAGCTACTCCAGCTCCTCGGGATGGGGGAGAAGCCATCAACTCAAATTTCGCTCAAAACCGAGCTTGGATACCCAAGATATGCTCAAAATACCACTTTTTATAGGAAAATAGGCTCATCGGGTCTGCGGGTTGCGCAAACCGCAATTCGCAAGTCAAAGGAGGTGGATTGGAGCCGGTCAAAAGACATGAGTGCTGCCCATGTTCAAAACGCGGGCTGGCGTCGCCCGCTTCAAAGGGCCCGCGGGCGGGCGCCCGCCTTTATTTTTTTATTTTTCTTCTTTTAAACACCTTTTCTGGCCTTTTTAATCCCCAAAATTTCTCCGAATTTCGAAAATATGGAAAAATAGCCGTTGAATTTAAAAAATTGTAAGCTTTATCTGAAAAATACAAATGAGACAAAATTAGGTCATAAATAGTATTTTGTTCATAGACAAGCGACATGCTCTAATATTAAATGATATACAAAAATACACATATTAAAGACTAATTAGACATTATATATGCGCAAATACAATCCATTGGGGGTAGGTAATAAACGTAATATTCTCCTAGAATCACACCTCCAACTATATTTTTGCTAGTCTCTTAGCAAAATAAGCGAATATTCCAAATTGTTGTACACCCAATATTCACTTCAATAAGCATAAAATTAATTAAGAATAATATTACCCAACAAAGTTCGACAAATATCATGGGTTTTCATGGACTAATGCAAAAATTCACAGTTTTATCTCAATGCACACATATTCAGTATCGCACAAATGCAATTGTTTAATCAATTAGGTAATCAAGTGTCCTAGGTTGTAATTTCTAGGATGATGCCATCACAAGACCCAAATCATAAGATCTTGATCTTGAATTCACTCAAAATATCTCATCTCTCTTTTTTTTTCTCTTTTTTTTTGCTTTTTTCTCCTTTTTAAACAACATTTTAGAGCAATCCATGTAACGAGCGTTAGGTCAATGACTCCCAAACCAGACGGTATTAGAGCATTAGGTTTGGAAAACCCCTTTAGACTTAATAACTCAGAATGTCTAAAGATTATTATGCACTCCCACATACTTCATTTTTCGACGCAAATCCCCAATGCTTCCTGAGGCACAAGAACCCGGCTATTAAATGGGAACTAAAAGAACGGTGCATTTTATTCATTTATACTTTTGTTTGTTTTTTTGTTTGTTTTTGACATCAGACATGTTTGAGTAAAATCCATCACTTACTAAGCAGCAAGCCTGTGTATGTGGTTGGCCATTATCCTATAAATTTATAACCTTCTTCACATAATTACTAATTCATAAACGCATACGTGACATGAAATTGCCTAAACCAAACAACAGTTTCATGAGATTACAATTGCGGATACATTCACTAATTTACATGAAAATCATGATAAATGAAAGTTCTACACAGGGGTAAAACATTCTTAATCAATCTATTTTACAATAATAAATATATGTGTTCAATTAAAGACGATGGAATTTCCACTTCAAAGGGCTATAAAGATGGTTTTGGTGAAAACAACACTCTTTTTTATTATGCAAACATATGAAAACTATAGATGCAAACTATGCACACAAACAAAAAAAAATTAAGGCCAACAAACAACAAACTATATATAATATTTATGCAAACTTTTAAATTTCTACTACTTCATCCCCCCAACTTAAAATGAACATTGTCATCAATGTGTGAAGGGTAGCAGAGTAAAATATGGATACCAATATATGTGAAGGCATAAACAAATATATTCCCTTTCAAATATATATAACGATGTATAAAGGTAAAAAGGGAAGAGATCACCGTAGCCTCCCAAATGGAGGATCACAGATATCTATCAGCGGAGGAATTTGTTCCAGAAGCTCCGTGCATATATCCTCCGTCATTGCTCGAGATGGCGATGCCAAAGGCAATTGTGTAAAAATTGGCATCCAATAAGTGCTAGGCGTCGCGTATGGTGAAGGTACTGTCTCCATCACAAAAGGAGGATCCAAAATCTCTAGTAGAGGTGGCATCTGCCAATGCAATAGTAGTGAATACGGGAGGGCAATGAAAATGTAGGGGAGTTACGCACCGACACAAAAAATGAAAAACACGAAAAATACACGAACGAAACTGGAAAATAAAGAAAAAAAAACACTCAAATAAAAGATATAAAACACGACAAAAGAACACCTAGACACAAACACACAACAACGACACACGAAAACATGCACACAAATCGATTTCTCCCAAGCTGAACATGACAATGCCAGCGAAACGATATGATCAATGTGATGCAGAAATATGCAAGGGGAAGATCGGAAAAGAAAAGAAAGAAATCAAAATGCAGGAGAGACGGTGTGCTCATTCTCCTTGGAAGAGTATGAGGGTGAAATGATAGAAGAGCACGACATGAAGGGTTATTAAGATGCAAAAGCAAACCCTAGATACGCTCCCCTCGCTAATGAGAGGAGACGAGATTATTCAAACCTAAACTAGAAAGATGTAAATTTTTACACTACTGGATTAGGATACACCTGAGCATATGCAGATCCAAGATCTGAAGTGGGGCAGGTAGCTGCTCTAACTGCTCCTTCTGTGGCTCCGCCAGAAGCGTTGTGCCACGTGTGCCAATGGACCCAAGCAATGCACCTCCAAGCATCCCTCGTAGGTGTCCACCTGTGACCTGCAAAGGACGAGGTGCATTAGTCCATGGCAAGAAATTATTTCCCAAAATAAATGTATCCCAGAGATAATCGTCAACATAAGATGGAAAAATAATAACAGGGTGACGAATACTCCCTGAGAATGGGTCGCTATCCTCTGTACTAGCGACGACCAAATCCTCGCTCTCCATGAGAAGTGGCTCTCCAGGTGGTGACACACCGCAGCATACCTCAAGGGAAATAGATCTTGTGTCCTGCGAGAGATATGGTGTGTCAAATATATATGAGTCTAAAGAAATAGGAAGTGAAAAGCGAGACTCAAAAGTGGAGTGAGAGTGAGTATGAAAATCTCCCTGAATAGGGGCAATTAAGCAAAACGAATAACTCAAAAAGGGCCACCCGTATTATTTGGACATGCGGCACGTCAACGATCAACTCCTTGCGCTCCTCAGCCAGCTGCTGCAAAGCTAGGCCTCCACCGGTCTCCTTAGATTCCAGCAATACAACTCCCAGCATCTTCGTATCCTTTGGAAGACAAGTTGCATGAATCCAAGCATTATCCTCGCCCTATAGCAAAAGTGTTCCATAATGGGTCGTCGTAATAAATTAAAGAGTTTAAATTCAAACGACGACACTCTGAATCTATCATATATGGAATTGAAATTTGTGATTCAGAAATGTAGGGAATGAAATTGTGGGAACTTCCTTGATATGTATCGCTACGCTTGATCTGATTTCTGCCTCAGGAGGAGGAGGAAGTGTATGTAGAAATGGATCTGGAGGGTTAAACCGTGTTGGCTCAATGTAGATCATACGTAATCTCCATCATTCGCCTCCTGAGGTGAGGGTAGTGGGACTTGCAGCATTGAAGTCAGAGGATGGTATGTCTCGAGCTCCGTCGGGGTCTTTAAGCTCGCTCCCTGGCACATATCCTCCTCGTCATTATCAAAGTAGATTCCCTCATGGGCAACACGCACCCCCATCATCCATCTCCTCTTGCTCCTCAAGATATGGTCGTTCATCTTCTTTCATTTGGCTCTAATGTCCCCTATCAATATGTTCTTCAAGTTTTTCTAAAGGGTCACATTCGAATGATGTTACAGGTGGAACCTCAGGCCGATCATGGACCTGTTGGAGTGCAACCTTATACTCAGCAAGATCATTCAAGTACTAATATGCTTCCTCGGTCGAATAAGCAAAGATTCCCCATTGCTGCTCATCTGCACGAAATCTCGCACAAAAGGCAGTAATCCCATGTTGATTATCTATAGGAGATTATCATCGTGGAAGCTGTGGTGTAGACATGCAAGCATCATATCATTGAACCTATGCCAAGCTTGATAGTATGCCTCCTCATCAGTTTGAGCAAAACTCGCTATATGTTGCTTTATGTCCTACCGCCTATCAAAGAAAATAGGAAAAAATACTCGGAGAAATTCAGCCTAAAACGACAACTAAGTAGAATCTGAGTCAAGATTCAATGTTTCAAACCACAGCTTAGCAAAATCTCTCAAAGAATATGGGAAGTATCCAAGAAATAAGTCATCAATGCATGCACTCCCACCAAATAATGTGTGTCATATCATTTCAAATTTTTGTAAATGTAAATGTGGGTTCTCCTCCTCCGTACCATGGAAAACTGATAGGATTTGAATCAACCCCGTAAATAAAGTTGGAAACAATTGCATCACTATCAATATCACGATCCATAAAAACAAAAAAAAATTTAAAAGTTTTTTTGAATATATAAAGAACAGTAAAAATATAAAGAAAACAAAATGACTAAAAAATGTAACAAAAAGACATTGTAAATCACTAAAGATGGGACAGTCTAACCAAATATCCAAAATCAATATAAAAACTAGTTCTAGAAAATGTAACAAGAAAAATGAATAACCAAAAGAAAAAAATTGAAAATATGGATATACAAAGAATAAATACACAAAAAGTGGACAAATCTCACAAAAATTTCCAATCTAATTAGAAATCGTAAGAAATATAGACCGATGTCCCTCGCAACGGCGCCAAAAACTTGGCTGATTCAAAATGTTGTAGTGATATTTCCAAGTGTACGAAGTCGGTCAAGTAGTAATCCTGGTGAGTCTAGGGTCGTATTTCTTAGGGACAAACTAATCTACAAGTTTTACAATCTGAAATTAAGCGTGAAAACTATTTGGTGAAATATAAACCACCATTTGAAGGTGAATTTTTGTGTTTCATTTTAATTTCAGATAAAACGTGTACTAAAATTTACGAAAGTAAATAACGTGAAAAAGTGATAGGGTAAAAGTGTGTGTGTATTGCGTTTTCGTTAGTATTGTAGGAGGTTATGCTAATCATTCTCTATGGATAATGCAATCCATCATCCATGCCAATGTATGTGGATCGGATGATGAAACTTTAAAAACGATGATTTTTAGCTTAAAACATAATCATTGGAACAATTGATTTCTTGAATAACAAAATATGAATAGATGAACCTCGTGGTTCATCACCCTCCTTGGGCCCTTCTACGGGTTTGTGCATGTAGACGATGCCTCGCGGCATGTCATCCTAAGCAGATTCCTCTACGGATTGTGCATGATTCAAAATACGAAGAAAACAACGTTTTTACCGATTTCGATAATTTGAAAAGCTATGGAGACATGATATCATAATTCCTAGCAACACCAACTACTACATAACACACCAACATGATGTTCAGCCAACCATGAAAATAAAAACAGCAAATATTATTAATACAAACATCATTTGATTACAAACTCTAATACAAACTAATTAAAACATAGGAAAAATGGAGAGATTTCACCTAAAACGATGTCAAAACACCACCAAACTTCTCCTACAGCTGCTCCAGCTCCTCGGGAATTTGGGAGAAGCCCCCAACTCAAATTTAGCTCAAAACCGAGCTTGGATGCCCAAGATATGATCAAAATACCACTTTTTATTGGAAAATAGGCTTATAGGGCCTGCGGGTTGCGCAACCCGTAGCCCGCAAGTCAAAGGAGGCAGGCTTAGGGCCAGTCAAAAGACACGGGTGCCGCCCACGTAAAAAACGCGGGCGCCGCCCGTGTGGAAAACGCGGACGCCGCTCGTGTTTTACAAGGCGGGCGGGCGCCGCCCGAGTTCAAAGGGTGTGCAGGCGCCCGCCTTCAAAGCATGACGGGCCCCGCCTGCTTGGTCAAGCAGGCGGGTGCCACCTTTATTTTTTTATTTTTCTTCTTTTAAAAACCTTTTGTGGCCTTTTTAATCCCCAAAAATTGCTCCGACTTCCGAAAAATATAGAAAAATAGTCGTTGGATTCGGAAAATTGCAAGCTTCATCTAAAAAATAAAATAAGACAAAATTAGGACATAAAATAGTATTTTGATCATAAACAAGCAATATGCTCTAATATTAAATGATAATACAAAAATATACATATTAAAGACTAAATAGACATTATATCTGCGCAAAATACAATCAAATGAGGGGTAATACATGTAATATTCTCCCAGAATCAACAGTGACGTAAAATTTTAAGTACCTGTTCAGCCCTCTCTCCTCTGTTTTGCAAACACCCCCTCCACGTAGGATTAAGCCCCTCATTCAACCACCATTCAGTTCTCCATTGGAAATGCTCTAAGGGCCTATGTGTTTGGGATAATATGGGCTGGAAATTGGTTTCAGATTCCAAATTTGCTTCAGTTTGCATGCCACACACAAGAATTTTGGGCAGAATTCAAATTAGGCGTGTTTGGTTAACAGACTCTTGGGTTGGAAATTTGGTTGACATGGAGCTTACACGACTGCATCCATGCCCGCGTATAAATTAAGGCGTTTGCACGGATTGTGGCTAATGGCATGTTCCAAACTTTGAATGTGGGGAAGAATCTACCCAAATCTATTGTTCATGTACTATTCACGCACTATTCATAACTTTCTCACCTCATTTTCCTTTGGTCTGTTCCTTTTGTTGAGAATTTAGGGAGGGAAGTTGGCTGATGTGGATTCGAGCTGGCACTACAATTCTCCAATTTGTAATCCGCAGAAAATATGTGGATTACGGACGATTCTGCAGAGAAAGTGATAGGCTGGGCTCCACAATCTCGGTCGGTGCTCTGTGTTCGACTCCGGATTTACACCCGGAGTGAGAATCACTGCAAGTGTACGGTTGTGCAGTATAGATACGAATGTCGAACTCTAGGGAGGCAGTTAGTTAGTGTTTAATTTCATGGAAGATGGAGAATACGTGGTCAAGGGGTTATCACGATTAAATGTTTGTCAAGAAAGATTGATTTAACAAGATTTTATTAAATCTAGGAGAATCGGGAATCCCTGCTAGGTCTTTCGGGATTGAACATTAGGTTAAGAGTCCTTTCGTTGAATTACAAGTGAGGGTAAGAGTGTCACATCCGAGAATGAGAACGAGTAGTCAACCCTCGTTGTCCTGCTCACCTAACGTATCTCTATGCTCAGCTCCACTCTCGCGATAAGCTTCACATAGGGATACGTGCATTGCGCTTGACACGATTCCTGTATCACAACCTGTATCCATTCTCATGATCTACGGTTGGGATACTACACTATGATCAGTTCTAGCAGTCAGGCTACTCTCGTAGTCACCGACTAGTGGAATGGGGATTAGTAATCACTCCTAGTGCACGAGTCACTTTCATGATCATTAGCCCTAGAAAACGAAACTAAACCCTAATCAAATTCGTGGGGATTTCCCCTAGATGCGGAGTCATTCACGGTCCTCCAATTCTAGAACTAATCCTCCAAAATCTTGATTCAAACTACCATAGTGCAACCCTAGGTTCATTCAATTAAGGGTAACCTAATTTCCAATCCCTGAGATCCTAGGGTTCATCCCTAAACCCTAGAAAGGTACTACTCAGACATAGCAATGGCAACGATAATAAACACGATGCAAAAAGTAATTCCAGACATCACAAGCATAACAAAAGCAATATCAAATGAAGGAGAATCACAAATAATACGAGAATATATTAAAAGAACTAAGCTCTGACCGTTCACCAATGATCGAATCGAAGAAGAGAATACAAAAGTTTTGTTGTCCCAAGGCGACTGCTCACAAAATTCCAGCAAAACAAAGCATAATCTAAAACCTAATTTTTGTTCACTTACATACAAATGCCACAAAATTCACGGATATCTAGAATTCCAACCCAAAAACCCAATAAACCTCATTTTCATTAGTCTGCTGGCCTGGCGCTTGGCCGAGCGTGCTAGCGCTTGGCCAAGCACTCTCTTGGTTGCTCCGCTTCTCAAGTCTAGTAGGGGTAGCTAGGTAACGCACCCACAACCTACACCTAGGTTCCACCTGGCAGTGTCAAGATCGCCAGGCGTGGTATGGCACCTAGGCTACAATCACAGGCTCAATTCGCAAGCAGACGGTGTTGAGTTATAGTATAAAAGATTGTCGAATCCCACAGGGACGATGATAGTGTCAATTGGCTCTCAATTTATTTCTAAGTCTAGAAGTGAGATAGCTGTCGGGGTAAAAGATTTGGTTGGGGTGTTGTTTTTTGTAATGCTAATAAAAGGGACTAGGGCTTTAGGGATCACCACTAGGATTGTTGGGGGTCGATGTAGGATTAGGATCCTTGCATTGCATTGGGGCTAGGGAGTCAATCCCCCAATTCATACCATTCTCATGGGTTTGAATTGCAGGGTATTTCGGTGGCTCTCGTTGACGCAATGGCGATAGCCGTAAACGTAGCGGTATAGTTTGTCGATGGACCCCTCAAGACGCGAGCCGGGCATGCTCACGTGCCTTGATTGAATCCACCGATTTCCATATTCGAATCCGTAGATACCACTTAAGCACATCAATTCCACAGACTGTGGGCATGATCTCAGTATGGGTTATCTACGGATTCGGTAGGATCTACCGAAATACAACCCTAAATTCCCAATTCAACGTAAGGATCCAGATCTACATCTTCCCCTAGGGTCCTAGGGCTAACCCATCAACCCTAGAAAGAATCTACTCACTCATGGCAATAGTGACAAACAAAAATATCATTTTCAGAGAAGAAAACATTATATCAATCAAAAGATTAGGGCTAAAAGACTTACAGCGAGAATTCAGATCCAGGAAAAATCTCAGATTCCAAAACTCAAGAATAATCCAAAATAATCGCAATAATCTCAAGTATCAGATCCAAATTCCTGTTACAAAAATTAATCTCAGAATTCCTAACAAAAATCTCCTGAGCTCTCTGTCTAAAACTCTCTAAAATTCCGTAATGGTAGTCCTCTTCTGTCGCATGCCAGCTCCAGCTTCAGTCGCTCCCCAGATCACGTGCATCGCTGCCTTTCAAAACTTTCCAAAAATGACCTTGGAGTTGCTGACCGAGTAGGTGACACGGTCGAGTAATGAGCTACTCGTTCGATGGCTCGGCCTGAGTAGAGAAGCTACTCGACTGTGCACTATAGAAAATCAAAGTCGCTGCTCAGCCTACCCGGACCGAGCAGGCTCTACTCGACCCGAGTAGGGGTTGACTCAGTCGACTGCTCGGGCCGCATCGTGGCTTGATTCGGCTTGTGAAAATTGAGGCTACTCGACCGAGCAGATGAGCTGCTCGGTCCGAGTCAGCCTGTGTCAGCTCACTTCTCAATCTGATATGGCTCGGTCGAGCAGCTGAGCTGCTAGGACCGAGCATTTTCTGGGAAAATGCTGCAGAAGCTTCTGGGGGTTGTCTCTCTCTGCTCTCTCTCTCTCTCTCTCTCTCTCTCTCTCTCTCTCTCTCTCTCTCTCCCCTCCTCTGATGGCTCCAGAAGTGTGGCGAAGTCCTCCAGAGCCCTGCCAATAAGCTCACGAGCACGTCGGATGTGTCCATACCCAAGTGGGGTCCCAAATCGCTCCAAAATCCCTAAAAACTCACAAAACACTACAAAACTCGAAAATATCGTCAGAAATGCAATATCGTAGGAAAATTAGGGATTTGGATGCGAAAATGGCATGAGATGCAATGGAATAATGATATGAAAATATTGTAAAATATGGACGCATAAAAATCCCCCAAGCTTACCTCTTATTCGTCATCGAGGAAGACGAATAATCGGTACGCCGGGAGGAAAACCAAAAGAAAATAAGAAAATGAAAATAGAAAGAAAGGAAAAACAAAAAGAGAAGTGAGGGGAGAATGCTAGGGATGATCCGTCAGATCTCAGGCCCAAATAGTATATCATGATACTCTGAATGATAAACAAACATGCTACTGGGAATTTCTAGCTTTACACATCATATGACTAGCATGCAGTGTAGGCAAAGAATATGGATCTACTGAATTAACACCATCAAATCATATCAATCTCATGCAATCCCTATAGTCTAGTATAAAGGAGTTGGCAATGCCCTTTTCAATCACAGATACACAAGGAGCATAAAGGAATCACACCGCTTGCAATAGAGAATAGAAAAAAATCATGCCATCCAGATATTTATTTTGATACATGAAAAATCTCCAAAACTAAAGAAATTCGTAAATTTTAGGCGTTATTAAATCTCCCTGATGTGCACCGTCTCCACTCTAATGTCATGCTTACTCATGTAATTAGTTGGTTTACCCCCCCCCCCCCCAAGCTTAGCTTGAGGCGTCAAATCAAGGAAAATGATATGGAATTTTTATATCTCTTCCCAGAATAAATGATAGCTTCTAATGAAATGATATAAAACAGTATTTATTTATTTTCTTTCTTTTTTTCTTTTCTTTTTCAAATATGAATATATACACATTTTTTTCTTTTCTCTTCTTTTTTCTCTTTTTTTTCTTTTTTTTTCAATTAGAAGCTATACTTTTTCTTTTTGGGTTTGGGAAGTGAGATGCGATAAAGATAGCTATGTGGGTGTAACCAACTGATATGTAGAGATATAAATAGATATGTGGAGAAAGAAAATAGTGGGACTCTCGGTTCACTCATAAGAGGGTGCACAACAGTTTGATAAAATAAAACCTTAACTAAACTCATATATTGCATGGATATTTTCACTTGTCTAAATGAATACTGAAAAAGACATGTAGTAGTAATCACAATATCAGCAGGCATGCAACCAGAAGTGACTGAGATAAGAAAACAGATGCTCCAAGTGTTCTAGTGATGCGTGAACCTAGGTGTGTTTCCCAACATAGATCATACTAGGTACTAATTCATGCATTCCATTTTCAATTCATTTCAAGTATTAAATCAGATGGATCATCAAAAGAAATTCATGCATATAAATAGTAAAGCTGAAATTCACACTAATAGCACGTCAACAGAAATAAGCATCACAAATGACTAATAAGGCCACGAGAGATATCATCATGCGGAAACATCCCTAGCAAATAAAGAAAAAGAAGCGGAGAGAAAAGGGAAAATATAGGAAAAGGGATGCATGCATGGTAAAAATAGGAAATATGATGCAAAATGCGAAAAAAAGAAAATGACGTGAAAAATGGTGGAAAATTGAAATAAAAACTGAAATAAGGAGAGAAAATGTAAAAGGAAAAATCAGAAAAAATCAAAAATAAAGCGGCAGTGCTCATCCCTCAAGCTAAACCTAGTAGTGTCCTCACTGCCAAGAAATCGCTCATGAACGGGAGATGATGCTAGAGGGGTCGGGTGGGTTGTGGAATAAATTAAAAATAAAATAAACAAGAACCAGCAAAAAGAAATAAAATAAAAAAACATGACATGATGCAATGCAAAATGAGATATGACGCATGAGTGGGGCCTCCCCAAGCTATGTAAAAGTAGGGCCCCGAAGAGACAGATGGGCACCAAAAATATAGGAAAGGTAAAGTGGGTATGAACTACATCAAGCAGAGGCACCACCCTCTGGGGGTGGTGATCGGTCCCTTTACTGTGGACCAGGAGTGGTGGGTGGTAGGCCCGGCTGGAAATCATGGGGTGGGCTGGCGGTGATATCGATGGTGGCAGTGGAAGGCTCAACTGAATGTAAGACCAGGGCAGAAAGTGGATCTACTGTGATAGACGACTCAAAAGTGGTGGAAACAGGCTCTGCAGAAGCCCGAGGAAGTGAAGCACTGAGTGGTGCAGAGTGTGTCACAGTGTCTGGTCTGGGAGGAGGAGCAGGTGCAAGGATAACCATAGGTGGGCCACGGTGGCGAAGCATGTCGATAATAGAGGGAAGATCCGACTCGACTCTGGATCTGTGTGTCACCATCGCGAGTAAAAAGTCATCGAAATCCCACCGTAAGCGGGAAGTCAACTCCTCTAACGCGGTCAGGCGATCGTCGGGAGGACGAGAGTCGGGTGGAGAGCGAGGAAAACGTCTGTGAGACACCACTCTAATGAATCGGCCCTGTGCAACTGATGCAAGGTGCTGAGCGTGGATAGTAGGAGAGGGTGAGCTCGTATGTGGCTCAGAGAAGGCTGAAGATAGAGCTATAGCCGACACAGAAGTGTAGACAGACGTCGACACGCTCTCGATAAAGATGGCAACTGATGCTGAGGGGGTGGTGCCAGATAGTGGGATGTGTGGACCTAAAGAGATAGGGATTGATGCAATAAGGTCCGAAAGAGGTGGGAGGGTGGGGACTTGATCGTGGACGGGGGAGTCAAAATCTATGGGTGTGTCAGCAAAATGTATATCGGTGCCCTCCGGCACCGATACAGAGATGGAAGAAATCTGACTCTAGGGGCAGGAGGTGAAGACAGTCCCCGAGGAATCGGCAGAGGCAGATACGGCAAAAGTAGAAGGGGTGGAAGAGGCGGCTCTAGGAACTGATGGGTGAGCTATGGGGCAGGGAGGCCGGTAACTAATGCAGCTATGTCTAGGAGCTCGAAAACCGGGGAGCAGGAAATCGGGTCATCGGTAGGTGCCTCGACCGGTGCCCCAAGGGACTCGAGAACGTGGATGGGAGGGAGTGGGAAGAACTGAGGAATCATCCAGTCAAACTGGACGGTAGGAATGTGAGTCAGGTGAGGGGTGGGTAAAATCATGTGAGGGGTATGGGCGGTGCCTACTAGATACTGCCAGTGATGAACACCGTGTGGTCGGATAATGTGCAGGTGCTCGAGCATGCCAATGGTCAAGTGTGTCGGGCCGGGGGACGGTGGAGGTCGCCTGGGATGGGAATATCAGCATCCTCGTAAAATAGTGAAGAAGGCACCGCAGCAAATGTCTATGGAGTGGTAACTGATGGCTGTCTGGTAAAGTCGGTGACACAGCCAGTGGGCTGCGTCAGAGAGCATGAATGGTCACAGAGAGCCGTCAGGGGGGAAACGAAGAGGCCGAGTCATACCCATAAGATGGATAAGCTCGGGGAGGGACATGGTCCCGACCTCATGTCTGCAGAAAATAATGCAAGCTAGGTGTCGCTGAGCTTAGCGAAGGCATGGGTGCACAATGCATGATACCTTCGCCCGGCTAGGGCGATACTACGGAAGTCCAGAAATACGCTCCCAAAAAGAGCGAGCATCAAAATCGTCGACATCAAATGTGGGCAAGAAGGAAAGTTGGGCTCTGGGACGGCAGGAAAGTGAGAATACTCGCAGATCATAGCAAATGTGACGATGCAGTCGTGATCTAGGAGGCAGAAAGTAATGCCGTCACCTGTCGGGGTGAAAGCAAGGGAGCCAGACCCTCTAGTTCTATGTGGGTATAGGTTAGAGCATGGACACCGAGGAATCGGTCGAAACCGATCGTCGGTACAGGTGGTGAACTCCCTGTAGGAGTCCCAGGGACCTAAGGGCGGGCACGTCTATAAACGCGGTAGAGACGATGTGGCGCTGGGAGAGCTTGTAAAAGCACTCTCGGTGTGCTGGGTCTCGAAACGTGATACCATAAGTCGGAAGACATGCAGGGATGTCGTCCTTGGTGGGTGCGGGGTGTGTGGGTGATGTGGCAGAGATGGTGGAATCAGCGGTGGAAGGGATAGGGTCTGTGGTGGTGGGGATCGCGGCTGACGTGACAGGTGTGGTGGTGGTGGGGATGGTGTTGGTCTGAGCTGTGGTAGTCGGTGTGGTGGTAGTGGAGATAGTGGTGGTGTGGCGTGCAGGACGCTGGGGTCAGGAAGAGGAGGCGCCAGATGACGACCTCTTCCCGCGAACGGGAGGTGTGGTGGCACTGCGTGTGCGAACCATCGTGTATGCGGTATATGAAATACAGTATGAAAATATAGAGGGGAACGAGTATACCGTAAGTGCAAATGATGCGACACACAGAAGATCCCCCAAGCTATGATACACAGCTGCTATTGACGTAAGCAGAGAGTACCTGTAAATAGAAACGATCCAAACGTCAGCTAAACGAGTAAAAATTGGTGATACGTAGATATGAGGTGACTCAGACCGAGCAGTGATACTGCTCGGTCTGAGATGTGCTACTCGGTCTGGGGATGTGACCGAGCAATGAAGTGCTCGGTCTGTGCCCTAGGGCACAGATTGGGGGGGAAACGGCGATCGACGGGGTTGGGTGAGGGGAGGGGGATCGGTGGTAGTGGGCAGGGTTTTGAAGAGGGTGGTGGTGGTAGGGTGTTGGGGAGAGTGGGTCGGCGGCGGTGGCGCCGTCGACGGAGCCGTCGACGAAAGAGGGTGAAGGGAGGGAAGAGAGGGGATGGGGAAGCGGCGGGGGTGGGTTTGATGTCGGGGGGTTTTGTGGGGTGGTGGATTCGGCGGTGCCGTCAGCGGTGGTGGCGTTGTCGATGGTGTCGTCGACCGTGTAGGGTGAAGGGGGGAAGAGAGGGGAGGTGGCGAAGAGATAGATATGGGGAAAGAGAGAGATAGGGGAGAGGTTGACCGGAGGTGGCGGTGCAGACGGCGGTGCCGACGGCGGTGCGAGAGGAGGGAGTCGGTGCGGGGGTTAGGGTTTGAACGAGTATGGTAGAGATAGGGGAGCTCGGGGGAAGTTTTCAGGGGGGGTAAAATCTTAGATTTAGGGTAAAAAAATTAACGATGAGATTAAAAGGAATTGAAACTGAAACCCAACCCGACTCGGTCCGAGCAGCTAGGCTGCTCGACCGGGTCAATGTAAAAATTTTGATCGAAATACTCCCTTGTCGGCTCGACCGAGTATCAAGATGCTCGGTCTGAGTTAATTCCTACTCGGGCCGTGCCAATAATATTCTATCCAGGTCGACAGAGTGATGTTTTCTCCCCAAATTTCAAACCTGTACGACTCGACCGAGCAGTTGGTTGCTCAGGCCGCGTCGATTTCTACTCGGACCGAGCCAATAATATTCTGTTCGGGTCGACAGAGTGACGTTTTCTCCCCAAATTTCAAGCATGTACGACTCGACCGAGCAGTAGGTTGCTCGGGCCGCGTCGATTTCATCTTGGACCAAGCAAAAAGCTACTCGAGTCGAGCAGAAATGACCCTATATCCTCGCTTTTGCCGTGTCTGCACTGCTCAACCGAGCAGTGAAGCTGCTCGGTCCGAGCCTCCTGTGCCTCCTGTGCCCCTTCTTTTTCTTTGATTTTCTTCCCAAATCTTCGAATCTATTGCTCTTCTCCGGCTTCCTTCCGTTTATAATGTCCATACGCATGCCCCCACTTGTCCATCCTACACAAAAGACGAACTCATCAAATTTTTATGATTTTTATAGTTTTATCTAAAAGCACAAAATAAAAATAAAAAAAAGAAACTAAGAAAGAAAATCCAAAATCTAAAAAATTGGGTTGCCTCCCAATAAGCGCTCGTTTTCAGTCATAAGCTTGACTCCCTCAAATATATCAATGCTCATTTGGCGCTCGCGGTGGTCGCGCGTCAATCTTCGGATGGTGCAAACCGGTGGCATTTGATTTCTGCCTACTTTAAGATTATCCTCAACATAGCTTATAGTCTCTGGTTCTTGATGATTTGGAGAAAGACGTAGAACTCCTCATCCAATACTTGGATGTACGCGGCGACCGCTTTGTTGTAGGTTGGGTCACTGTCGTCGTCGATGTTTGTCTTCATTGGGTCCTCATGACCCACTCGGTAATAAAATCTTCAATTGCTTCTTCTTCAAGAAGCTCCAGGTAACTAGCCCCTTCTACATGGGCTCGCTCTCTCATCAGCATTTGTAGCCGAAACCCAGCTTCAATATCCCCCATGTTGAGAGAGAGGGTCCCTTCTCGGACGTCTATCAGAACTCCGGCCATTGCCATGAAGGGGCGGCCGAGTATCAGTTGGGAGCTCCCTCCCTCAGGCATGTCCATGATGATGAAGTCGACTGGAACACATAGCCCTGGAGGTATTTGAAGGATGCCGTCCCTCGCTATTCCCACCGGGTAGGTGATAGAATGATCGGCAAGCTAGATGGACATGCTCATTGGTTCCAGCTCACTTCCCGTCTGGAGTCTTTTGAAGATGGAGAGGGGCATCAGGCTGATGCTAGCCCCAAGTCAATTAATGCTCTACTGATTGGCATCCCACCGATGGAACATGGCACGGTAAAGCTCCTCGGATCCGGCAGCTTCAGGGGGAGGTGATTTCTGATCACGGAGGTGGAATCCTCTAATAGATTTATTTCTCTGGGCCTCCTCTTTCCCGTGATGAGATCCTTTAGAAATTTTACGTAGGTCGGGATCTCAGTGATGGCGTCTATAAACAGGATGTTCATCTGAATTCCCTTTAACAGCTCCATGAATTTAGAGTACTTCTTTTCCAATTTGGCTAAGGCTAGCCTCTGTGGGTATGGAGGAGGAGGTCGGGAGGATTTACTCTTGGATGCATCAACGTGAGGCGGCGTCGTAGTAGGCTTGATGGGAGGGGCATCTGCTATCTCCTCAATAATGGTTGGCCCTTCAGTGGCCTCAACTCTATCGCTGTCATCAACAGCTTCTTCAATGGTGATCTTCTCTTTATTAAGCACTGGGACCATGACGGCGTCAGTCACCCGTCCTCCTCGTGTGGTCACTGAAACCACGGTATTGGCTTGAGCTCTCGGGTTAGTCTCCGACTGGGAAGGCAATCTCCCCTGATTCTTCAGCAGCTGCGACATTTGCCCCCTCAGTTCATCGAGCGAAGAATTGATATTATTGAATTGGTTCGGTGTATCCTAATTGAAACGGATCTGGCCGCTCATGAAGGTCTCCAGTGTGGCTTCAAGATTAGACTTGGGCGGAGCCGGCACAAAATTCTGCTGAGGCGGCCGGTTGAACTGATATCCCAGCGGCCTGTAGGGCATAGCTGTCCTAAAGCCGTCCTACTGCTGGTTCTACTACTGCTGCTGCTGCTGAGGAGGAGGGGGTGGGGTCCTCTAAAATTGTGGAGGTTGTAGCCCTCCACTTGGGTTTCCATAGGAAAACCCCGGGTGATTCCTGGCGGCAGGATGCTGCCACTGATTCTGTCCCTCTCCTTGGACGTACTGCACGGTGTCAGAAGTCTCAGCACCATCGTAGTGGGCCTCGCTAGGGATATATCTCGGATCAACATATTCTTCAGCAGGATGATATGATGTACTGGGCGAAGCAGGGATGGAGTCCAGACGCTGCTCAATGCGGGCCACTTGCTTGCACAAGGTCTCAATGTGAGAAATCAAAGTGGCTAGCGACCTTGACCTCAGGAGTCTGGGTCATAACGTCATAACGGTCCGTTCATCGTTCCACTGCTGAGTGTTGGCGCTATGTGCTCCAATAGATCTATAGCCTCCTCAGGAGACTTGTCAAGTAAGGCGCCCTGCGTCGCAGCATCGATAATCATCTTAGTGCTAGGCTAGAGCCGGTTGTAGAAGCTCTGCACCAAATCCCAGGGCTCGATCCCATGGTGAGGACACTGGTGTTGGAGGTCCTTGAACCTCTCCCATGCCTCGTAAAGTGACTCCTGTGGGAGCTGCTTGAAGTTAGAAATGGCCCCACGGATCCAGACAGTCTTCGAGGGTGGATAAAATTTATCCACAAATGCAAGCGCGAGCTTCTCCCATATGGTGAAATGGTTGGGAGGGTGGGCCCAGAGCCAATAGGAGGCTTTGTCCCTTAAGGTAAACGAGAAAAGCCGCAGCGTCACAGCATCATCACTGACGTCCTTCGCCTTGAACGTATCACACTTCGCCGGGAAGGAGTCAATGTGATGGTTGGGATTTTCATGAGGATGCTCGTGAAAGGGATCCTGCTGCATCAGATTAATCAACCCCGTCTTAAGCTCGAAGGTTGCCGCCGTCAGTTGCGGTCTGAGGATGGAGGAGTTGTTCACAAAAGTAGGTTTCATGTGGTCCCTGATGGACCCGGAGCGAGGAGGAGGAAGAGGAGGATTCTCTCCCATCTGAGCGGATGGAGATGAACTTCTACTAGAGGCTCTTAAAGCTCTGGCCGTCTTTTCGATCTCAGGATCGAATAATAATTCTTTAGTAGGCCCTTTGTAGCGGGTGTTCATGCACCAACAAAACTCAAAGAAATACCTTCAGTAGCACCGAAATAAATAAAAAGAACAAAAATGATGAAAAGGTGAGAAATGATCGGAATGCTAGCAAACTTCACAAAAATAAAAACAAACTGAGATGGAACACTATTGCTATCCCCGGCAACGGTGCCAAAAACTTGACGCACCCGCAACCTACACCTAGGTTCCACCTGGCGGTGTCACGATCGCCAGGCGTGGTATGGCACCTAGGCTACAATCACGGGCTCAATCCGCAGGCGGACGGTGTCGTGTTATAGTATAAAAGATTGTCGAATCCCACAGTGACGGTGATAGTGTCAATTGGCTCTCAATTTATTTCTAAGTCTAGAAGTGAGATAGCTGTCGGGGTAAAAGATTTGGTTGGGGTGATGTTTGTCGTAATGCTAATAAAAGGGACTAGGGCTTTAGGGATCATCACTAGGATTGTTGGGGGGTCGATGTTGGATTAGGATCCTTGCATTGCATTGGGGCTAGGGAGTCAATCCCCCAATTCATACCACTCTCTTGGTTAGAATTTCGGGGTATTTCGGTGGCTCTCATTGACGCAATGGTGGTAGCCGTCAACGTAGCGGTATAGTTCGTCGATGGATCCCCTCAAGACACGAGCCGGACATGGTCACGTGCCTTGATTGGATCCACTGATTTCCCTATTCGAATCCCTAGATACCCCCTTAAGCACATCAATTCCACAGACCGTGGGCATGATCTCAGTACGGGTTATCTATAGATTTGGTAGGATCTACCAAAATACAACCCTAAATTCCCAATTCAACGTAAGGATCCAGATCTACATCTTCCCCTAGGGTCCTAGGGCTAACCCATCAACCCTAGAAAGAATCTACTCACTCATGGCAATAGTGACAAACAAAAATATCATTTTCAGAGAAGAAAACATTATATCAATCAAAAGATTAGGGCTGAAAGACTTACAGCGAGAATTCAGATCCAGAAATAATCTCAGATTCCAAAACGCAAGAACAATCCAAAATAATCGCAATAATCTCAAGTATCAGATCCAAATTCCTGTTACAAAAATTAATCTCAGAATTCCTAACAAAAATTGCATGAGCCCTCCGTCTAAAACTCTCTAAACTTCCCTAATGGATGTCCTCTTCTGTCGCACGCCAGCTCCAGCTTCAGTCGCTCCCCAGATCGTGAGCATCGTGGCCTTTCAAAACTTTCCAAAAATGACCTAGGAGTTGCCGACCGAGTAGGTGACTCGGTCGAGTAATGAGCTGCTCGTTCGGTGGCTCGGCCCGAGTAGAGAAGCTACTCGACCATGCACTATAGGAAATCAAATTCGCTGCTCAGCCTACCCGAAGCGAGCAGGCTCTAATCGGCCCGAGTAGGGGTTGACTTGGTCGGCTGCTCGGGCCACGTCATTGCTTGATTCAGCTTGTGAAAATTGAGGCTACTCGACCGAGCAGATGAGCTGCTTGGTCCGAGTCAGCCCGTGTCAGCTCTCTACTCAATCTGATATGGCTCGGTCGAGCAGCTGAGCGGCTCGGACCGAGCATTTTCTGGGAAAATGTTGCAGAAGCTCATGGGGCTGTCTCTCTCTACTCTATCTCTCTTCTCCTCTGATGGCTCCATAAGTATGGCAAACTCCTCCAGAGCCCTGCCAATAAGCTCATGAGTATGTCAGATGTGTCCATACCCATGTGGGGTCCCAAATCGCTCCAAAATCCCTAAAAACTCACAAAACACTACGAAACTCGAAAATATCGTCAGAAATGCAATATCGTAGTAAAATGAGGGATTTGGATGCGAAAATGGCATGAGATGAAATGGAATAATGATATGAAAATAGTGTAAAATATGGAACATCACTAGGTTGAGCGCTTGGGCCTCTCGACCGAGCTAACTCAACAGAGAATTTTAGGCAAAATCTTGGGGGTCATTTGTGGAGGGTCGCTCGGTCAAGCGTTGTGGTTGCTCGACCGAGCTAATTAAACAGAGAATTCCAAGGAAATTTCTTGGGGGTCACTCGGTCGAGCGAGATGGGTCACTCGGCCGAGCGATAATCTGTTTGTAGGCTCCTTCTTGCCCTCTTTTCCCTTCTCTTTTGCGACATCGGCTCGACTAAGCGTATGATGCGCTTGGCCGAGCGACCTACCAATCCAGATATGGTCAGCTCTATGGCTCTCTCTTCTTTCTTTTCTTCCTCTCCTTTTTTCTTTCCTCCTTCCTTTTGCTCTTCTCCAGCAGCTTTGACTCGTCAATTGTGATGTCGTTGATGCTCTGGCTTCGATTTTTCATGTCCATCATCCAATTCTGTTCCAAATTACGCCAAAGTTCCTGAAAGTCCACAAAACACTACGAGAATCAAATATATCGTGAAATACACGATAAAATATAGGAAAGTGAACTTTGGGCGATCAAAATGATATGAAAACATGCAGTGAAAACATGGAAAATATAGACACATCAAATCCCCCAATCTTAGGTCTTACTCGTCCTCGAGGAAGACGAATATGAAGTTCACCGGGGAGTAACAACAATAAAACGAAAAAGGAAGAGAAGTAGAGGGGGCGCTAAGCTATTCTCTCAGATCTCATATCAATCACCACATGTCACAACAACTTAGAAAAGTAATTACACGCTACCATAGAGAACTCATATTCATATATAAAAATGAAGTACTTAAGATTTGGAGATGAATAACAGAGGTCTCTCTAAAGTTCATGCGATCCACCTATATCCCCTTTCTATACTTCATAGCTTCATGATATATAAGACCATGGACACACACTTTTCAATCAAGACTATATAACTGAAGCATAGATATTCTCATGCAAGGCAAGCAGTTTAAAATGGAATCGTGCCCAAACATGCACAAGCTAATATCACGTCATCGGAATTCCTCGTATTCCAATTTATTGTTAAGTTTCAGGATTATCGGACTTAGACATTCATGCACAATATCCACTCTAATGCATTATACTCACTCTTTTGGTCATTGGATTTCCTCACAAGCTTGTTTAGCTTGGTGTAGCTACATCTTTGATAGACATTTTTGGTGTAGGAGTTTTGCTTGGTTTTCCCAAAAGAATTTTATGATCCAAGAGGTTGAACTTTGAAAGCTTTGGAGTTGAAATATGACTTTGTTTGCAATTCTTTGGATTTTTGGGTCCTTGGCTCTTTTGCTGTTGAGTCATTCGCTTTTGAATTTGATTTTTTCAATTTTTGGAGCAAATTATATAGTGTAAGGATTTTTGGAAATAGGATATAGAAAAAACAATATCAGGGGAAACCCAAAGACATGGTAAAGAATAAAAAAGTTTAGTGGAGGAAGAATGCTTGAATATCACTTGGTTCACTCATATTTTCATAAATGTGTACGAACGGTTCAAAAAGATAATTCTTCAACTACACTCTATGATGGGATAGATTATTCCTAATCATATCAACAAGTTATGAGTCAAGCTATCGAATTTCACAACAAGCATGCAATAAGAAATATGAATAAGATGTCAAAGCATGGCTTCAGTTATGCTAATGATGCATGCTAAAGAAATATGAATCTTGGTGTGTTTCCATTGAAAGCATACTATGCACTAATCCATATAGTCATGTTCAATAAATTTCAAACATTCACACTATAGAGATATCAAAAGAATGTTACTTAAGCACTTATAACAGATTCAGAATATGATATTTCTATAATAGCATGGAATGGAGAAAGTGTTATGACAGCAGTGAAAAAACAAGATATATCATCATAGAGAATTCACCTAGCAAAAGTAAGAGAAGGAAATAGAAAAGCAAAACCAAAAACAACATGCACGCACACAAAAGTAAGAAAAAAACTGATGATTCTAAAAAAAGAAAATGGGGTGGAAATGGAAATGAATAGAAATAAAATATGAAATAAAATGAAATATAAAGCAATATCGCTCATCCCCCAAGCTAAACACAACAGTGTCTTCACTGCCGAGAACACGCGCGTAGAGGTGGAGAATGATGGTAAGGGTAGGATGGGTGGGATAAACTTAAATTAAAAGAAAGAGAATGAAAATGCATGATCCTAATGTGTTAAATGACAAGCATGCAAAATATGATGATGATGACAATGATGGGACACAACAAAAGGGGTCTCCCCCAAGCTATTTGAATAGGGTCCCGTGTGGACAGATGGGCACCGAAAAAGGGGGTGAGTGGATACAGTGAGAGGAGGGATCAGGTAGCACCACTACCCAATGGTGGTGGTGGTTGTGGTGGTATTTTGAAGATGCTGCAGAATGGTATCAAGCTTCTCGATGTTCTGCTGCTCAAGCTACTGAAGTGCCTCAATATACCGACGCAGTCCAACTGTAGCACGCTCCACTCCATATAAACGGGCGGTAAAATCAGGAGCACGAGAGCCACTAGACTCGGCTCGCAAAGAAGGTCCAATGTAATGCCCTACAAGCTACTGCACAAGTACTAGAGGGGGGGTGAATAGTACTTTAAAAATAACGAGGAGTATAATTCCTAATTATAGTGCAAACAACTACCAAATCAATTTGCGGAAGCTTAAATTGAAGACAACAACAAAATTAAAAATGCTAACAATAGATATTACTGTGTTCGGATCCACCCAAGTCTCCCCGACTTGTTTCCGGTGATCCTACGTTCCAACCACCCGGATCCCCTCTGGATACTTGAGTTAGAAACCCTAACTCAAGATTTCCACTATGAAATACTTATGAAAAACCTTCACAAGTCAAATCATACACAAAGTAATTTGTGACTCCCACAACCCGGGATCACAACCACACTCTCACAACCGAGAGTGAAACTTACAATATGAAATTGAAATGAAATAAGAAAACTTCTTACCGACAAAATACCTATGCCTTGAGTAATGCTTACGAATTAGGGCAAGGATGATTTTGAGGAAGAAGAAGTGGCAACAAACCCTAGCTCCAAGATGTAGATCAGCGATGGAGAGCTATGGGGATGTTGGTGACCTAGAATCAAGCACTTGGCTTGGAAGGCTTCACACTCAATGAATCTCTCTTTGGAAGTAAGAGTGAGGAGAGATTATTGAATGGAATCAAAGAGCTTTGAATGAGCTTGGAATGATTTCTTTTGATCTCTAAACTTGCAATAATATCAGCCTTAACTACAATGAATGCAGCCCAACAAGTATTTATAGGATAGAGGAGAGAGAGAGAGAGAGAAACGTTTCAATTAAAGCTCCAACGGCTCTTTTCTGAACCCAACTAATCGGTCAAAGAACAACCGCCGACCGACTAGTTCATCAACTAGTTGGTCGGTCAATTAACGTATACCGACTAATGAGTGAACAGAGATAAGATCAAAGCACAGACATAAGGAACTAGTCGGTCCAAGAAGAGTAGCTGACCGACTAGTTTCACAACTAGTCGGTCGGTTACTCAACTGAGACCGACTAACAGATAAAACTGAAGTCTGAGCATAAATAGACTTAGTCGGTCCAAGAACAAATGTTGACCGACTAATTCACCAACTAGTCGGTCGCCAAATGAGCATAGACCGACTAACGATAAACAGTAAGATAGGTGAAAAATTGGCATGTACAGTAAAGGTAAACTAGTCGGTCCAAGAAGGTAAGTTGACCGACTAGTTCATCAACTAGTCGGTCGATCAATGAACACAGACCGACTAATGATATACAGTAGCTCAGGCTCAAATGTGCATGTACAGGGAAAGCTCAACTAGTCGGTCACAGAAGCATCACTGACCGACTAGTTCACAAACTAGTCGGTCGATGAGTCAACTTAGACCGACTAACTGTAAACATTAAAGAGCTTAGAATTGACTGACAGAAACTAGTCGGTCCAAGAAGCTTTGTCGACCGACTAGATCACCATCTAGTCGGTCAGTTCTTCTTCTTGAACCAACTAACATGCACAATAAGTCGCGAATCGAAGCGCGAAGCTTCGGGAAGGATTGTATGGACTTCTACTAAGATCCTAGAGCTAAGATATGAGCGTTATGAAGATTTAAACCGTAAGACCTACTCAAGGCTTAACATTCTACGAAAGAAGCTTAAAGACTATAAATAAAACTTGACGATACCGTCTTCAATAGCTTCAATCGAATCTTCATGACTTCTAAAATGGTCCATAATCTTCAACGAAGCTTTAGGCATACGATCACGTGCTTTGAGAAGTCTTGAGACGTCGTAATTGATATTCATATGAATTTGGCGACGATCTCCATAACTGCGCTCACAAAGTGTTAGTTCACGTTATATTTATGTTTGTTCATCATCCAAAACCAAATCTGGGGAGTCCAATATCCAACACACGTGTAGGAAGAACATGGTGCAGAGAGAGTGTAGGGTGGGCAGATGCAGGAGATGTGGAGGCAGGTGCAAAAACGGCAGAGGTGGTGTCAGCAGATGTGTGTGGACATAAACTACCACACTCTCCGTAAGGATATTAGATATAGTCTCAAATACAGAGGTGGGCCGTGGGGCAGAAACAGATGCAAACTCAGTAGGTGTTGATGTGGGGATCGAACTGTCAATGCTCACATCAGGAGCAGGAATGTCAATGGATGGGGCAGTGCTCTCAACAGAAGAAGGGATAGGAGGGGCTGCAAGAGGTTCATGCAAGGGCTCAGATGTGTATGGCTCCTCAATATGTGGTGGAACAATACCCGGTTGCTGAGCAGGCTGCTTGGTGGGCTGCTCATCATTGGGCTCTAGCTGGTAAATGGGTGGAAGGTGTAACTCCATGGGGATGTTCCACTAACTAGGTTTGGGAGAACCATGAAATCCGCATCAAATCGCCCATGGAGACATACGCAATTGTTGAGTATTGGCCCATGGAGACATAAATATATAGAACTAACAATTTGTGAGCGCAGTTATGGAGATCGTCGCCAAATTCATGAGAACACTCAAAGCGACATCTTAAGACTTCTCAAAGCTCGTATTCAATGCCTAAAGCTTCGTTGAAGCTTTTGGACCTGTTTGGAAGTCATGAAGATTTGATCGAAGCTTTCGAAGACCGTTCCTTAAGGTTTTATTCATAGTCTTTTAGCTTCGATTTATAGAATGTTAAGCCTTGAGTAATTCTTACATGTCTATCTTCATATCGCTCATATCTTAGAGCTAGGATTATCTTAGAAGCCATTAGAAACTTTCCCGAAGCCTATCGCTTCTTCCCTCGGCTTCTAGTGCATCTTAGTTGGTTCAAGTAGAGTCACCAACCGACTAGATGACGATCTAGTCGGTCGGCAACTCTTCATGAACCGACTAGATGTCCTAACTCATTTCAGCTCAGCCATGTCGATCAATTAGTCGGTCAAAGAAGGTTCACCGACCGACTAGATGACGATCTAGTCGGTTAGGAATCCTTCTCAGACCGACTAGTTGAGCTTGCCTCTGTACAGCCTGAGTTACTGTTTACAGTTAGTCGGTCCAAGAACATTCATCGACCGACTAGTTGTGAAACTAGTCGGTCAGCATTTGTTCTTAGACCGACTAGTGTAACTTGTATTCAGCTTCGTGCATTTCACTCTTAGTCGGTCAAAGAACACTCACCGACCGACTAGTTGGCAAACTAGTCGGTTGGCAAGTCTTCTTAGACCGACTAGTTCATGTTGCCTGGAAATCACTCTTTTGGCTGTCGAGCTGTTAGTCGGTCCATGTTGAATCACCGACCGACTAGTTGATGAACTAGTCGGTCAGTGATCCTTCTTAGACCGACTAGTCTGCTTCAGATTTAGATCCGTTGGAGTTTTGAAAGCGACGTTTCTTTCTCTCTTTTCCCTTGATCCTTTAAATACCTGAAGGGGTTATTTCATAGGATCCAAGGCTGCTATTTCCAGAGTTCTATTGATTAAAAAGAGAAGCTTTCAACTCTCATCTTCAAGCTCTCCCATTCTCAAGAATCTCTCCCTCACTCTTATTCCTCAAGAGAGATTCATTGATTGTGAGCCTTCCAAGCCAAGGGCTTGATTCTAGGTCATCCATCTCATCCCTAAGCTTCCATTGCTGGTCATCTTCTTGAAGCTAGGGTTTGGTGACTCTTCCTCCATCAAAATCCTCTTTGCCCTAATTTGGTAAGAAATCTCAAGGCATAGGTATTTTGTTGGTAAGCATTTCATTTCAGTTATATTTGAATTGTATACTCTCGGTTGTGAGAGGTTTTGCGTGATCCCGGGTTGTGGGATTCACGGTCATCGATTGTAGGTCATTTGCACTTGTGAGGTTTTCGCAAGTGGTCATATTGGAAATCTTGAGTTAGGATTTCTAACTCAAGTATCCGGAAGGGATCCGGGTGGTTGGGACGTAGGATCACCGGGAACAAGTCGGGGAGACTTGGGTGGATCCGAACCCATTAAACCATTTGTTTGTGTTTGCATTTATTCTTGTTGATCGTTGTTATTCCGTATTGTTGTTTGTTAATTGCACGATAATTAGGAATAACTCTCCCTATTATTTAAAAGTACTATTCACCCCCCTCTAGTACATGTGCAGTGGCTTCCCAGGGCACTACAATTGGTATCAGAGCCAAGGTTCAAAGCTACACATAGCCAAAGTTGAGAGCTATGACGAACAACGACTACAACGTCTTCAAGAACCGCGATGGAGCTTCTTCAGTTATGGAAGGACTATCCTCCATCAGGCCTCCACACTTCAACGGTACCAACTACGGGTACTGGAAATGCCGGATGCAAATTTTCCTTCGGAGCGCTTCACTATGGAGAGCCACCATGACGGAGTATGTCGAGCCTTCCGAAGAAGATTTCGCGAAGTGGACTCCCGCGGAGGTCACTGCGGAAGTAGCCAATGCCAAGGCAATGAATGCCTTGAATTGTGCGTTGGAGCCCGAGGACTTCAACAAGATATGCACATGTAAGAGTGCATATCAAATATGGAACCAACTCCTCATATTGCACGAAGGATCGAGTACGGTAAAAGATTCTAAACTCGTCGTTGCTAATAAAGAATTTGAGTTGTTTCATATGGAGCAGGGCGAAACCATGAAGGAATATTACGCTCGCTTCGTGGATATATCCAACGACTTGGAAGCTCTTGGGAAGGTCTATACCCAAAAGGAGAAAGTCGCAAAGATTATCGACGGTCTTCCATCATATTGGGAAAAGCGTACCTTCGCCATCGAGGAAGGTAACGACATGAATAAATATACCGTCATACAACTAATGGGTACCTTGTTGTCTTACGAGGTACGCAAGGATAGTAAGATCCGAATGAAGGAAAAGATGAAAGCGTACTTGAAGCAAGATGAGCCAAAGAAAAAGGCGATTGCCTTCAAGGCCGCTCCATCTACCGATGATGAAGAATTGGAAGACAAATTGGACATGGAATCCATTGCCCGTATGGCAAGGAAGTTCGATCGATATCTCCGAGAAGGTATATCTTTGAATAAATCTAAAGTTAGTTCGACTAATGCTTCTACTCCCGTGTGTTATAAATGCAACAAGCCAGGACACATCAAACCGAATTGTCCTCTCTACAAACACAAGGAGAAGGGGAAAGCATCAAAGTACGACAAGTCAAGAAAGTACAAGAAAGGACTTGTTGGCACATTCACTGACTCCGAGGAGGATTCCTCAAGTGGAGGGTCGGATGTTGGACATGTGGAGAAAGCAAAACTTTGCTTCATGGCTAATGAGGCAAAAGATCAAAAGTCCTCATTCGATGATAGCGAGGATGAAAGCGAGGATGGTAGCGAGGATGAAAGTGGAGAACCTACTATTGATGAAATGAGGTTAGCAAACCAAGAAATTTGGTCTAAATTTACTAAATTAGTAGATAGATATAATAAGACCAAAGATGAACTTGTTAGCCTCCAAACCTCTCCTAAGTCTACCATCACCAACAATGACACCATTGTTGAGACATTCGCCAATGAGAAAGCAAGTTTGCTTACTCATAATGGCTTGTTGAGAAATGAGGTGAAGTCCCTCAAATCTCAACTTGAGCATGTTCTTGTTGAGGATTCGGATGAACATGTGATAGCGGATTTGACGTCTCAAAACTCAACTTTGAGTATTGAGAATAAGAATCTCAAATCACGTGTTTATGCACTCACATCGCAAGTATCCACTTTGGATGCTTCTTTGCATTCTCTCAAAGAGAAGTATGAGTGCACGTTAGGCTGTATCAATGATTTCATTAAAGGTAAGGGCCATTTGGATAATATCCTAAATGACTTACTTCCGGCCAAACACCACATTGGCTTGGGGTATAAGATGGGAGACTCATCCAAATCGCCTACCACCTTTGTTAGGCCGACATCCGATGCCTCGACAAGTGGGAGCAAACACCCCATTGGTAGTTCTCCTACCAATAGTGCTTCCACTTCGTACACACCCCCGATTGGAAAGAAACCCACTTTGGGTAGACCTCCAAAGAGGGGTCATGCATTTTTGTACTCACATGCTATGCCACGT
This sequence comes from Scilla litardierei, assembly GCA_030789695.1. Lineage (NCBI taxonomy): Eukaryota > Viridiplantae > Streptophyta > Magnoliopsida > Asparagales > Asparagaceae > Scilla > Scilla litardierei. The sequence continues at coordinate 43,360,013 of CM061133.1, forward strand.
AGGAACACACATCCTACTCCACCGGTGCATGTAAATAATGATTTTTATGCTCCGCACCCACGAGCACGTGCAAACACTCATATGAGACACCCACATGCACGTAATCATGCTCATGCACATCATAATGCTTATGTTCACACATCTAATCCACATGTGAATGCCTTCTCTCATAATCATCCTCATGCATACACACCTCATGCTTATCCACGTATGTATGCTACACCACATCATGGATCTCATGCTCATCATAATGCTATTGCTAGATCTCATGCTCTTAGGCCACATGCACCACATAGAAATCAACCTTTTGTGCATGCAACCACTAGGAAGAGGATTCCCAAAATTTACACTATTTGGGGTCCCAAGAACACTAGCAATCATGATATGAATGTTTATGTGCAATCCTATATTAATGATGTTATTTTGAATGATGATTATGTTGGAAAGTCAAGTTCCTCTTGGACTTGGTTTCCGAAGGGTTAGTTCCTTTAACTCTTCAATGCTTAGTACCATGAGCGTATGACCATGTTATGGTACCAAGGCATTTGATTATAAAAATGATTTTGATTACATTAACTCATGGGTTACAATTATTTTAATTACGTATTTCAAATTTGTTGTCTAACCCATTGGATCCAAAAGGGTTTTTGGATACCAAAATGAAGTTTTCTAGGTTCAATCCACCGTGGGATACCATCCCTACCAACTCCTCGATTTGCGAAGACTTTCATTCAAACGGAGTTGATGGTGCTTAGGTAATGCACCAATGTAGGGGGAGCTTAATGTTGTAAGTATGATATTACATTTGGTATCCATGAGGGTTGAATGCATGCTTGGTTAGAATCTATTTCTTTACATTGGTATCATTTTGTTTCTCCTAGCATGATAGAATTGTGAATGCCATAAATGCTTTGAAATTCATATCTATTTTTGGCATGACATTTTTTAAAAAAGGTTATTATGATGATTTTCGTATTACTTTTATCACCTTGTCACTTCTCATCGCACACTTCACTTAGTTTTGATGTGTTTTTACTTTATGTTCATTTTCGATCGATATTGTGATATTTGATATTCTATGATGTGCACCACTCTTCTGATGGTTCATTCCTTTGTGCACATCTTATGTATGTCTCTGATATTGATTTCGTCGCTCGACGATTTATTTTGATTCAATAGCTTTAGTTGTATGAAAACATAGAGTTGTTTTCCATGCACTAAAATAGCTATAAATGTTGATATTGGAGAGTAAATTCATTTAATCAATAAGTGAATTTACATTTGATATTTTGATGATTTAAGTTTTCGATTTTCGACTATGGTCTCATTAACACGCTTTGATTTTATTCGAATTTTATTTTGGCGTCATATGAAACGTGGTCGTATTCTTAGACTCCCATGCTTAATGAATTATTTTGCCATGATTTTTTTGTCATTGGCTTCCTCCCGCTCTTTTTGGATTATGCCAAAGGGGGAGAGATATAATAATGGCATGTGCTAAATGATAATTTACCATGAATCTAATTTGATATGTTAGATTCATGGGGGAGTTAAGATCTAAAAATGGATTTCAAATCCTAAATTTCAAATATTGGATTTGAATTTTTTATTTGAATTTTTATTTTCCTCGTCTGCTTGATGTATGTGCTTATTATTTCATATGGAACTAATGTGTCATCAATGCAGGGGGAGTAAGTATATTCCATTTAGTTCATTATTTTTTATTATTATTTATGTTGGTTTGTCATCACCAAAAAGGGGGAGAATGTTGAGTATTGGACTCCCCGGATTTGATTTTGGATGATGAGCAAACATAAATATATCATGAACTAACAATTTGTGAGCGCAGTTATGGAGATCGTCGCCAAATTCACGAGAACACTCAAAGCGACATCTTAAAACTTCTCAAAGCTCGTATTCAATGCCTAAAGCTTCGTTGAAGCTTTTGGACCTGTTTGGAAGTCATGAAGATTTGATCGAAGCTTTCGAAGACCGTTCCTTAAGGTTTTATTCATAGTCTTTTAGCTTCGATTTATAGAATGTTAAGCCTTGAGTAATTCTTACATGTCTATCTTCATATCGCTCATATCTTAGAGCTAGAATTATCTTAGAAGCCATTAGAAACTTTCCCGAAGCCTATCGCTTCTTCCCTCGGCCTCTAGTGCATCTTAGTTGGTTCAAGTAGAGTCACCAATCGACTAGATGACGATCTAGTCGGTCGGCAACTCTTCATGAACCGACTAGATGTCCTAACTCATTTCAGCTCAGCCATGTCGATCAATTAGTCGGTCAAAGAAGGTTCACCGACCGACTAGATGACGATCTAGTCGGTTAGGAATCCTTCTCAGACCGACTAGTTGAGCTTGCCTCTGTACAGCCTGAGTTACTGTTTACAGTTAGTCGGTCCAAGAACATTCATCGACTGACTAGTTATGAAACTAGCCGGTCAGCATTTGTTCTTAGACCGACTAGTGTAACTTGTATTCAGCTTCGTGCATTTCACTCTTAGTCGGTCAAAGAACACTCACCGACCGACTAGTTGGCAAACTAGTCGGTTGGCAAGTCTTCTTAGACCGACTAGTTCATGTTGCCTGGAAATCACTCTTTTGGCTGTCGAGCTGTTAGTCGGTCCATGTTGAATCACCGACCGACTAGTTGATGAACTAGTCGGTCAGTGGTCCTTCTTAGACCGACTAGTCTGCTTCAGATTTAGATCCGTTGGAGTTTTGAAAGCGATGTTTCTTTCTCTCTTTTCCCTTGATCCTTTAAATACCTGAAGGGGTTATTTCATAGGATCCAAGGCTGCTATTTCCAGAGTTCTATTGATTAAAAAGAGAAGCTTTTAACTCTCATCTTCAAGCTCTCCCATTCTCAAGAATCTCTCCCTCACTCTTATTCCTCAAGAGAGATTCATTGATTGTGAGCCTTCCAAGCCAAGGGCTTGATTCTAGGTCATCCATCTCATCCCTAGGCTTCCATTGCTGGTCATCTTCTTGAAGCTAGGGTTTGGTGACTCTTCCTCCATCAAAATCCTCTTTGCCCTAATTTGGTAAGAAATCTCAAGGCATAGGTATTTTGTTGGTAAGCATTTCATTTCAGTTATATTTGAATTGTATACTCTCGGTTGTGAGAGGTTTTGCGTGATCCCGGGTTGTGGGATTCACGGTCATCGATTGTAGGTCATTTGCACTTGTGAGGTTTTCGCAAGTGGTCATATTGGAAATCTTGAGTTAGGGTTTCTAACTCAAGTATCCGGAAGGGATCCGGGTGGTTGGGATGTAGGATCACCGGGAACAAGTCGGGGAGACTTGGGTGGATCCGAACCCATTAAACCATTTGTTTGCGTTTGCATTTATTCTTGTTGATCGTTGTTATTCCGCATTGTTGTTTGTTAATTGCACGATAATTAGGAATAACTCTCCCTATTATTTAAAAGTACTATTCACCACCCCTCTAGTACATGTGCAGTGGCTTCCCAGGGCACTACTGCAATGACGATGATCGTGGGCCCTGGTAATGTGCTTTGCGAGGAAGTACATCAAGTTATAGAGTGGTAGGGCCCAATGCCTTTACCAGATCATCAGGAAGAACTAGTTTGGCATACTTGGCGACAAGGGTGAAGAAGCCATAGAAACAAATAGGTCCCTTCTGTGAGGAGGCATCAAAGATCAAATGGTCGCAGATAATCTGAGCAGAGTCCATGGAAAATGCAGGATGGGTGGTAAGGGTGAGAGTGTCATCGTACTCCTCCTCGAGGGAGAGTGTAAGGGCCTACAAGAGGACGAGCTAGATGGTAGACGTAGTCTCAGGCTCAGGCATGCATATGATGGTGGTGTCTAGATGGAACTGGGCAAAGTGCAAACAAGGATGGATAATGGAGGATGACTTGGAGTGGCTGGTGCTAAAAATAGGTAGGCCACTGATCCTCTCCCAAAAGCAAGTGGAGTGAATGGCAGGGGGAGTATTCTTGACATGGGAGTAGGCAGACTCGACATCACGAACATCGGGCCAATGGAAAATTTTACGGATTGCTCCGTAAGTGAACTCTAATTCTTCGTCCAGTAGGCAGTGCTATCCCTCTGTCGATCATATGGATAGAATTGAGGGCTTCCAAGGTGAGAAGACTGTAGGTCTTCGTCGTCAAGCCTAAGAAGTACTCTCAGCCAAAGTTGCGATAAAGCTGCCGAACCCCTGGCAATAAACCTAGCTGCTCTGGGGCTCATAAGTCAGCAAACTTTATTGCTATGATTGGGCACTTAGAGAGTTCTATAAATTTGTGACGATGTGCGTCGTCGAGGAATACGATGTCGAACGTCTCAATAAGAGTGCACTCAGGCTGTGGGGATGGAGGAGGTCGTGAAGGTGGTGGAAGTGTGGGCTCAGGTGCGAGGAAACATGTAGTAGATGAGGAAGCAAAATATTTTTGCTTCTTCTTGGAGGTGGTCGTGAAGGTGGTGGTGGTGGTGGTGGGGATGGCGAGGGCGTGCGAATGCGTGCCCTGGTGCCCTTGCGGGGTGGCACGGTGTAAGTGCTCGAGCAACCAAATAACACAAACACAAATAATAATGATATAAAAATAAAAGCACAAGGACTGGAAAGAGTATACCCAAGCAAGCAAGCGAGACGAATCCGAAAATGACGAGCTCCACTCGCCCAATTGTGTGAAATCCCCTAAGCTAGCCAAGAAGGCTTCATGATCTCCTTCAAGTAACCCAAGCGAGCCCTATTCAAGGAAGAATTCGAAATTTAGGATTAGCGTTTAGGGATTTTTCCGAATTTGGAGACAAATTAACTTTTAGGATTTGGGGAAGATGGAGGAAGATGGTGAGAGGGATGCGTTGGAGAGTGGGGAAGAGGAATAGTGGTGATTGTTTGATACAACGTGTAGTTGGATTCAATGATCGATAACTTCGTGTTTGCTGATAACAAACGTGTGTGAACAATTTGATGTGTGTGCTAAGTGTTTTTAGGAGTGGCAAGCTCGTAAATACTCAAAGGATGACCTAGTCAAAGTGATGGAGAAAATTGCTACACAAATGAAGGCTTGATCAAAGATGGAGAGATAAGGAGAGATCACATTTATATCAAAAGTGGTTTAACCAAATCCTTACTACACATATGTGACTTGGTCAAAGATGGAGAGAAATGGAGAGATCTCATTCATATCAAAATAGATTGAACCAAATCTCATGCAAATCAATTTATGATTAAATGAGATCAAATTCAAATCCCATTGCCATTCAAATTCAAATCCAATTCAAACTCCTAATCATATTGTGATTGAAAGAGATCATCCATATGATTACTTCAAATCCTATTCAAGTTAGGATTCTATCCAATCTCCGTATTCTATAGGATTCTACATGAGCCAAAGATCTTCTCCCTCTCCAAAAGAGAGGAGAATAATGCGGCAACCACAAAGAATACATGCAGCCAACACTTCAATATCTCATCCTCTAAGCCGCAACCAAGGTCAAAGAAAACACAAGGGAAACTCCAAGGCCTTAACTTTGTGACTTCATCTTTCAAAGCATCTCCAAGTCCTTAAACCATTCATTGCCGCAACAATTTGGAAGCATCTTCAACATTGTCGCAAGTACAGAAGAGCCTCTCATCATCCATTGCGCAACTTCAAGAGCTTTTTCTCCTCCCCTTGCCACAAGCCATTGAATTCGTCTCCAAGGCCTCAAGTTCTTCAATACCCTCTTGAGTTCATCACCATTGCCGCAAGCAAAGGAGTCCATATTCAACATAGCCGCAAGTTGCCAAAAGAAGCTTCCTCCTCCTCCATTGCCGCAACTTGTAAAGAGGAGCTTCTTCTCATTGCCGCAACATCCCAAGTACTTCAACTCATCTATTGTTGCAAGTAAGATAGTAAAAAGTCTTCCTCCATTGTGCAAGGGCTAAGAAATCCATACTCTCCTTTGCTGTAACTTCCCAAGTGCTTCAAGCATCCAAGGCCGCAACTTCCCAAGTGCTTCTCATCCATAGCCGCAAGCTTCAAAGCCAAATAAGGAGGCCGCAACATCTTAGGGGTGTCACGACTTGAGATAGACGACTACAACTTGTCAGACGAGATCTGACCAGCACTAAACGACAAAGACGACGACACCGACACGAACTGAGCTTTTCTGAACTCTATATTTATTTATATTCGTGTATTAGTGTGTTGATCTTTGTAGGTTACTTTTTCATTCTTTTGTGGTCTTGTCTAGTCGGTGCTAGACAGAGGGTCTTGACTAGTCGGTGCCAGTCCAGAGAGAGCATTTACTAGATTAAAAATGTTTGGCACTTTGGTGAGTGCGGTACCAACTTGGTGAGTGTAGATTCGGTGTTCGCAGTGCTTTAGTTGTACCCTTGACATATTAATGCTAGTATCTGTTTGGGGCTGGAGTAGGTCGTTGGTGCGACCGAACCAGGGTAAATCTAGCTGTGCATTCTGTGATTGTCTTTATTTTCTCTGCATCTGATTATTTGTGCTGACAATTTTCTGCGTTCTCGAAGAATTTTTATTAGCATATTCACCCTCCCTCCCTTTAGGCTTAGATCCAGATCCAACAATAATGATGGGTTGTCAGACGTCTTGAAGAGGGAGTAAGGGGACGAGGTGGCGCTCGATCGAGGGGAAGAAATTCAGGTGGTGCTCGATCGGTGCTCTGGGAAGAGCTCGCTTGAGACCCTCTAGGTTTTATTAAATAGGGCTATCGCGGTGGAGTGCTCGGTCGAGTGCTCAGTCGAGTGTGCTATGTTCTCGGTCGAGCGCACTTTGGTGAGTTCGGAATGGCCCCCTGCTGGGCGTTTTGCTCGGTCGAGCACGCTAGACGCTCGAATGAGCGCTATCAAATGGTTGCCCTTGTTTTTCCCATTTTCTGGGTGTTGCGCTCGGTCGAGCGGGATCACCGCTCGGTCGAGCGGGATCACGTTCAGCCTAGCAGTTGATGCAGGCAGCTTGCCACTTATTTTGTGCTACACTTCTTTCTTCGGGCCCTCAATTAGCATTCATGCTTCTCATCCACCTCTCTCGAGATAGACTAATCTTCGAGTACCTGCAAGAGTTTAAGCTCGTCAGACAATTTTATAAGTTATAATTTTCTCTAAAAAGGATAATAAAATTCAACTAGAAACAAAAAAATACAAAAATATGTTGGGATGCCTCCTGCCAAGCGCTTGTTTACGGTCGTAAACTCGACACCTGATACTCAATGAGGCTGAATATTGGGGGCACACGAGATACACCCATCATTTTTACAAACTAACCCTTGTGGAGTTGGTTTGTCAATCACCGCTGTCGAACCATTAGTGGTTCTCCCATCACTTCTCCTCTCATATCTCCTCCTCTCTTTGTGGCATCTTGAAGATGCTGCAACAACAATTTCATTGATCTTCACGACATCCGGGTCGTGATCCTCTAAAGAGAGCATGACATGCTCGTGTGTGATCAAACTAGAAGCTGGGGCCTCGTCCAGCACCTTTAAATAGGCCGACACTACTCTATCCTGCAGCGGGTCTCTACCACCATCCTTGCTCTGCTGCGAAGGGTCAGGAAAAATATCCTCAACTGCGAACTCCTCAACGAGCTTATCTTCCACTAGTTCCAGGTAGCTGACGTCCTCCGTGGGTGCTCTCTCCCTCATCGGCTTAGGAAGTCGAAATTCCATCTCAATGTTTCCCACATTGAGGGAAAGGGTGCCATCTCAGACATCTATCAGTGCTCCAACTGTCGTCATAAATGTGTGACCAAGTATAATCTAATATCTGGCTTCTTCTGACATGTCCATTATGACAAAGTCTACCCACACGCTAGGCCCGCCAGGAATATGTAGTATGACGTCCGTAGCCACGCTGAATGGTCATGCCACCGATTTAGCTGGATTGTCATCGCTGTCATCTCTAGCTATGTACCAGTGTTGAGGTGCTCAAAGATGGACAATGGCATCAGGCTGATGCTGGCTCCCATGTCTATCAATGCTTTTCTAATGGGGACACCGCCAATGGAGAAATGGACAGTAAAACTACCTGGATCTGGGATCTTCTTCGGAAGTTGTTTCTCCTCAGGAATGATGATGGCTCCTCCACCAACATCACTTGCTCAGCCTTCTTCTTCCTTGCTATTAGTTCCTTTGGAACTTGGCATAAGTTGGTATCTCGGTCACGGGATCCATGAAGGGGATGTTGAGCTCCACTCCCATCAGTAACTCAATGAACTTGGCATACTTCTCTGCCATCCAAGCCTTCGCCAATCTACCTGGGAAGGAAACTGAAGCAGGGCGAGCCTTTCCCATTGCAGCTAGCTTCGCCTTTTCTTTAACTGCCTCCTTCTCCACTAGAGGACTACTCTTCTACACATCTACAGGAGGCTCTTCAGCTTTGTCATCACCATCATTAGCAGCTACTGGCTACTGTTCGCACCCTGGGATACACACGCACCCGGGACAAGCGACTCGTAGTCTTACCGCAAGCGCACGGTGTAGCGGCGAGCGGGTATCGAAATCAGGGAGGACAATGACAGTGTCTCCTTCCAATCACCTAGCTATCGAAATGGTAGAGAATAATTTGGGGTGAAATGGTCACAATCGTTCAAATGTCGATGGAAATATCAATAAAATAAAACGCCTAGGGATAGGGAATCCCCACTACGGACCGTATCTCATCGTTGTGATTCGTAGGTTTCATCATTGCTAGACTTGAATCTTAGGTGAACTAGTCGCAACTAAATATAGAACCAAGCTCACGCTCTCGCACTATTGTCGGTCTATAGCAAACCTAGGGTAGGGCCCAATCTCTTGCAAACCCTAACCTAAGCCGCTAGCGTGAAGAACGACATCATCGTTCAATCGTTTCTCGAGCCCACTCTCGTGCAAACTCGAGCTACGACCTAGGTTGAGATAGTTCCTACCCGTCCAATCTATTGCAAACGGGTATTGGTATAGAATCACGATTGAAAACCCTAGCTTTGGTCCAATCTATTGCAAACCAATCCTAGAGGAGTCCAATCGTAAATCTAAATCGAATTTCTAGGGCTTCCTATCAATTGGGACCGATCTCTTGCAAATCCCAATCGATATGAATCCCTAGCTATTCGTAATTAATCAATCCCAACCTAACCCTAATCAATTCTAGCAAGAATTCCACCAATTGATCACAATTTAGAAATGGGGTCTATAGGGTTCATCCCTATGCCCTAAGACGAAGGCACTATTCACTAATCATCATGCAATACTTAAGGAAATAAATAATAAAATCAACATAATTCATTGCAATAAAGAAATTGTTAACAAAAATAGGGTTTTTGATAAGAGAATAGACAAACTAATGAGAATCCAATAGCATCCAACAAAAGTAGCCTTTTAATCTCCAAGAGAAAAGCTAAATCAAATGATCTAAAAAGATCTCAAAAAGGCTGCCAAAAAGCTCTAAAAAGTCCTCCTTAACTAGGGCAAAAACTGGGTTTAAATACCCTTCAAAATCGCCCAGAAAATCTTGACCAAAATGCCCCTGCGCAGCCCAGAAATCGCACTTTACACAGCAGGCGGAACGGCTCACTCGGCCGAATGACAAATGTCACTCGACCGAGTGACAAACCCTGTATATTTCCAGTAAGTCGGGGATTTTCGGGGGGTCTGTCTTCGGAAGTGACTTGGCCCAGTGGCTTTACTCACTCGGCCGAGGGGCATTCCATGCTCGGCCGAGTGGCCTTCTCAGATCGACTGTACAATTCCAGTAAGTCGTCCCCTTTTTGGATGGTTTTTCCCGTGCCACTCGGGCGAGGGGATCTTCATACTCGGCCGAGTGGTCTATCGTCACTCTGCAGAGTGCACACCGATATTCTTCTGTCGTGCGTGTCCGGTCTGGTCGACCGAGTGAGCTTCTCTACTCGGTCAAGTGAGTGCTTCATTTGGCCGAGTGATATGATGTAGATGCCCAATCTTCTTCGTTTCTCCTCCTCGTCGCTCCTACGAATTTCCTTCTTCTTCCACTCGTCTTCCATTGCTGAATGGCCCTCAAAAGAGCTGTGGGTGACACTCCGGAGTGGGTGCAAATCCTCTTGATCTCAAAATCACTCCAACTCGCTCCATATCTCCTGAAATACGACAAAAACAAGAAATAGTGAAAAGCATCGCAATATTGTCGAATAATCGTGAAAAAACGCGATATGAGCGATCAAAACGGCATGCAATCATGCAGAAAAAAGGTGTAAAATATGGAGTGATCAAAAGCCCCCAAGCTTACCTCTTACTCGTCCTCGAGGAAGATGAGCAAAAAGCAAACCCGTTGGGCAAAACCATGAAAAACAAGGAAAACGAAAAAAAAGAAGAAAGAAAAAAATGAAAAAAATAGAACAAAAGGCGAAGAAGGAGGTGCTAGATCATTTTTCTCAGGACGTGGGTTTTGCTTACTCATATTGCATACCTCGAATATAGAACACATACCAAAGACTTGTATCCCGATATCATAGTATAACGATGCATTCGAAATAGAAGACCCAAGAATAGCAAAACAATATGAGATAGAGAATCATTCTAGAATTAACATCGTCTGAACCATCTAAAGCGGTATACATAATCATAGACCACACACTTTTCAATTGAATGCTTTCTATTTAGAGTATAAGAGATATCACAAAATATGGAGTAATAAGAATAGAAAAGCATGGTTTTCATGAAATGTATGCTAAGTGTCAACTCCTGGATTTCGTAAAACTTCTAGTGATCTTACCAAGTATAGAAAATTACCAAGCTTAGGTTGTCATGCACAGTCAGGTAATCACTCTCCACACATCATTGTGTTGAGTATTGATTCCCCGGATTTGGTTTTGGATGATGAGCAAACATAAATATATCGTGAACTAACACTTTGTGAGCGCAGTTATGGAGATCGTCGCCAAATCTATATGAACATCAAAAGCGACGTCTCAAGACTTCTCAATACGCGTGATTGTGTGCCTGAAGCTTCGTTGAAGCTCAAGGCGTTTTATTGAAGTCAAGAATGAAGATAGAAGCTTTGAAGACGGCTCGTAAGGTTTATTTTATAGTCTTCTAGCTTCATAGAATAGAATGTTAAGCCTTGAGTATGACTTACTTTATAATCTTTATTTCGCTCATATCTTAGAGCTAGGATCTTAGTAGAAGTCCATACGATCTTTCCCGAAGCTTCGCGCTTCGATTCGCGACTTCTAGTACATGTTAGTTGGTTCAAGTAGAAGAGCCAACCGACTAGATGACGATCTAGTCGGTCGGCAACTCTACATGAACCGACTAGTTTGCCTTCTCAATTTCAGATCAGTTACTGTTTACAGTTAGTCGGTCAAAGAAGGTTCATCGACCGACTAGTTGTGAAACTAGTCGGTTAGGAATCCTTCTTAGACCGACTAGTTGAACTTCCATTTTTGAGCCTGAGCTACTGTTTCGAGTTAGTCGGTCAAAGAACGTTTTTCGACCGACTAGTTGAGAAACTAGTCGGTCAGCACTTGTTCTTAGACCGACTAGTTCAACTTGTTTCCAGCTATTCCATTTCGACTCTTAGTCGGTCAAAGAACACTCACCGACCGACTAGTTGTGAAACTAGTCGGTTGGCAAGTCTTCTTAGACCGACTAGTTCATATGACCTGGAACTTCACCTTTTGGCTGTTCTACCATTAGTCGGTTCATGCTGTTTGACCGACCGACTAGTTGGTGAACTAGTCGGTCAGTCAACCTTCTTTGACCGACTAGTTGGGTTCAGAATAGAGCCGTTGGGAACTTTTCCAACACGGTTTTCCTTGCCTCTATAAATACAAACTTGATTCGTTTGAGGCAAGGTAAGAGGTCCATTATCCAAGTATTTTCATACCTAAGTGAAGAGCTCTCTCAAGCTAATTCCAAGCTCTCTCTCCCTCACAAGAATCTCTCCCTTCACTTTTTGAGCCAACTTCCTCAAGAGAGATTCTCTCCATTGTGAGCTTCTCAAGCCAAGAGCTTGATTCAAGTCACCATACTCCACCCTAGGCTTCCATTGCTGGTCATCTTCTTGAAGCTAGGGTTTGGTGGCATCATCTTCCTCAAAATCCCTCCTTGCCCTAATTTGGTAAGATTTACTCAAGGCATATGATTTTGTAGGTAAGTGTTTATTTCATTTCATTTCATTGAATTGTTGTATACTCTCGGTTGTGAGAGTTTGCGTGATCCCGGGTTGTGGGATTCACGGACATCGATTGTAGGTCGATTGCACTTGTGGGGTTTCCACAAGTGGGTTAGTGGAAATCTTGGGTTAGAGGTTTTCTAACTCAAGTATCTGGAGGGGATCTGGGTGGTTGGGACGTAGGATCACCGGGAACAAGTCGGAGAGACTTGGGTGGATCCAAACCCGTTACATGCATTGTTTGCGATTATTTATTTCTTGTTGATTGTTGTTTATTCCGCATTGTCGTTTGTTTCTTGCACAATAATTAGGAATAACTATCTTGATTATTTTAAGTACTATTCACCCCCCCCCCCTCTAGTACGTGTGCAGTAGCTTAGCAGGGCATAACAATTGGTATCAGAGCCAAGGTTAAAGCTACAAGTTCAAAGCCATGACAAACAACGACTACAATGTCTTCAAGGATCGTCAAGGAGCTTCTTCAGTTTTGGAAGGGCTATCCTCAGTCAGGCCTCCTCACTTCAACGGTACCAACTATGGGTACTGGAAATGCCGGATGGAAACCTTCCTCCGGAGAGCTTCACTTTGGAGAGCCACGATGACGGAGTATGTCGAGCCCGCCGAACAAGATTTCACAAAATGGACTACCGCGGAGGTCACCGCGGAGGTAAGCAATGCCAAGGCAATGAACGCCTTGCAATGTGCGTTGGAGCCTGAAGACTTCAACAAGATATGCATATGTAAGAGTGCATATCAAGTATGGAACCAACTCCTCATCATACACGAAGGAACGAGTACGGTAAAAGATTCTAAACTCGTTGTCGCTAACAAAGAATTTGAGTTGTTTCACATGGAACAGGATGAAACCATGAAGGACTACTATGCTCACTTCGTGGACATATCCAACGAATTGGAAGCTCTCGGGAAGATCTACACCCAAAAGGAGAAAGTCACGAAGATTATCGACGGACTTCCTTCTTGTTGGGAAAAGCGTAACTTCGCCATCGTGGAAGGTAACGACATGAATAAGTACACGGTTGTTCAACTATTAGGTACCTTATTGTCTTACGAGGTACGTAAGGAGAGCAAGATAAAGATGAAGGAGAAGATGAAAGCATACTTGAAGCAAGACGAGCCAAAGAAAAAGGCGATTGCTTACAAGGCCGCTCCATCTACCGATGATGAAGAATGGGAAGAAGAGTTGGACATGGAAGCTTTGGCCAATATGGCAAAGAAGTTCAACCGATTCTTCCGACAAGGTAAGTTGAATCGTAAATCAAAATTTATTTCAACTAATGCCTCTACTCCCGTGTGTTATAAATGCAACAAGCCAGGACATATCAAGCCGGATTGTCCTCTCTACAAACACAAGGGGAAGTGGAAGGCATCCAAGTACGACAAGTCAAGAAAGCACAAGAAAGGACTTGTCGGCACGTTCACCGACTCTGAAGAGGACTCCTCAAGTGGAGAGTCGGACGATGAAAGAGTGGAGAAAGCACACACGTGCTTCATGGGAAAGGAGGAACGTGATCAAGAGACCTCCTCCGATGAAAACGAGGATGGAAGCGAGGATGAAGGCGATGAGGTAACTACGGATGAACTTAGATTAGCCAACGAACAACTTTGGAATAAATTTTCTAATTTGGCTACTAGGTTTATGAATACTAAAAATGAGCTAGATAGTCTTAAAAACTTGCCTAAGCCTATCATCGTCAACAACGACACCGTTGTTGAAGAGTTGAGAAATGAGATTGTAAATCTCAAATCTCAACTTGAGCATGTTCATATCGAGGATTCGGATGAACATGTGATAGCGGATTTGACATCTCAAAACTCAACTTTGAGTATTGAGAATAAAAATCTCAAGTCACGTGTTTGTGCACTCGCATCGCAAGTGTCCACTTTGGATGCTTCTTTGCATTCTCTCACCGAGGAGCATGAGCGCACATTAGGCCGAATTCATGAATTGAATAAAGGTAAGGGCCATTTGGATAATATCCTAAATGAATTACCTCCGGCCAATCATCACATTGGTTTGGGGTATAAGATGGGAGATTCATCCAAATCGTCCGGAACCTTTGTTAGGCCAACGTCCAATGCTTCTACTAGTGGAAGTAAACACGTCATGGGTAGTTCTTCTACCTTTGCTAGGAACACACCCCCATTTGGAAAGAAACCCACTTTGGGTGGACCTCCAAAGAAGGGTCATGCTTTCATGTATACCATGCCACGTAGGAACACACATCCTACCCCACATGTTAGCACATATGATGATTTCTATGCTCCGCATCCACGAGCACATGCACACCATTTGAGACACACTCATGCACGTGTTCCTCCACATTCATATGCTCATCCTCATTATCATATGAATAATTATCATCATGCACCTTTGCATCATGTTCCTTATGCCTATCCACGACATGCATCACGTAGAAATCAACAACGCATGCATGCTCCCAATAGGATGAGGGCTCCCAAAATATACACTATTTGGAGCCAAAAGGACACACGCATGAATGAAAAACAAGTTTATATGAACTCTTATTTCATGAATATCGTGCATAGTGATAATTATGTGGGGAAGTCCAAGTCCAATTGGACTTGGCTTCCAAAGGTCTAATCTCTTAGGACCCAATGTCCTTGGGTACCATGAAATGATATTTTATCTTTAGGTACTCAAGGATAAGAGAAGGAGCATCAAATCAAATTTTAGCTCCATATTAAGTTTTTCTAGGTTCAATCCACCGTGGGATACCAACCCTACCAACTCCGTGAGTTGCAAGGATTTTCATTCAATTGGAGTTGATGGTGCTTGAGTGATGCACCAAAGTAGGGGGAGCTTAATGTTGTAAGTATATTCATACTTTTGATTCACATTGGTATCCATTGGTAGATTATATTACGATTGGTATCATTTTGTTTCAATTTGAATTCTAGTGTGCTAGATTAGTATATGCCATTTTCGCCTATGGCTTGATGATTTCGTATTCTCATTGGATTCTTGTCTCTGATATTGATTTTGGAGAGTATGTTCCAAAACTTAATAAGTGAAATTGATTTGAGTTTTGATATTTTCGTATTTCGATTTTCGCCTATGGCTTGATGATTTCGTATTTCGATTTTCGCATATGGTTTGATGATTTCGTTTTTCGATTTTTGCCTATGGCTTGGTGATTTCGTTTTTTCGATTTGCACATATGGTTTGATGATTTCGTTTTTCGATTTTCGCCTATGGCTTGGTGATTTCGTTTTTCGATGTTCGCATATGGATTGATGATTTCGTAGCTCGATTTTCGACTTTGGTCTCATTGGCATGCTTTGCTTTCATTCGATATTTTTCATTGGTGTCATTTGGACCGTGGTCGTATTCTTCGACTCCCATGCTTTATTTTTTAGCCATTGGTTTTGTCGTTGATCTCCTCCCGCTCTTTTTGCTAATGCCAAAGGGGGAGAGATATAATAATGACAATGTGCTAATTAATAATTCAAAGAAATTTACCATGAATCTAATTTGATGTGTTAGATTCAGGGGGAGTGAAGAGATAAAATGGATTTAGATCCTATATGTCAATAATTGGTTCATATTTTATATTTCCCTCGCCTGCTTGATGTGTATAACGTGTCATCAATGCAGGGGGAGTAAGTAAATTCCATTTGAATCATTATTATTGATTATTATTTATGTTGGTTTGTCATCACCAAAAAGGGGGAGAATGTTGAGTATTGATTCCCCGGATTTGGTTTTGGATGATGAGCAAACATAAATATATCGTGAACTAACACTTTGTGAGCGCAGTTATGGAGATCATCGCCAAATCTATATGAACATCAAAAGCGACGTCTCAAGACTTCTCAATACACGTGATTGTGAGCCTGAAGCTTCGTTGAAGCTCAAGGCGTTTTATTGAAGTCAAGAATGAAGATTGAAGCTTTGAAGACGGCTCGTAAGGTTTATTTTATAGTCTTCTAGCTTCATAGAATAGAATGTTAAGCATTGAGTAGGACTTACTTTATAATCTTCATTTCGCTCATATCTTAGAGCTAGGATCTTAGTAGAAGTCTATACGATCTTTTCCGAAGCTTCGCGCTACGATTCGCGACTTCTAGTGCATGTTAGTTGGTTCAAGTAGAAGAGCCAACCGACTAGATGACGATCTAGTCGGTCGGCAACTCTACATGAACCGACTAGTTTGCCTTCTCAATTTCAGATCAGTTACTGTTTACAGTTAGTCGGTCAAAGAAGGTTCATCGACCGACTAGTTGTGAAACTAGTCGGTTAGGAATCCTTCTTGGACCGACTGGTTGAACTTCTATTTTTGAGCCTGAGCTACTGTTTCGAGTTAGTCGGTCAAAGAACGTTTTTCGACCGACTAGTTGAGAAACTAGTCAGTCAGCACTTGTTCTTAGACCGACTAGTTCAACTTGTTTCCAGCTATTCCATTTGGACTCTTAGTCGGTCAAAGAATACTCACCGACCGACTAGTTGTGAAACTAGTTGGTTGGCAAGTCTTCTTAGACCGACTAGTTCATATTGCCTGGAACTTCACCTTTTGGATGTTCTACCATTAGTCGGTTCATGCTGTTTGACCAACCGACTAGTTGGTGAACTAGTCGGTCAGTCAACCTTCTTTGACCGACTAGTTGGGTTCAGAATAGAGCCGTTAGGAACTTTTCCAACACGATTTTCCTTGCCTCTATAAATACAAACTTGATTCGTTTAAGGCAAGGTAAGAGGTCCATTATCCAAGTATTTTTAGACCTAAGAGAAGAGCTCTCTCAAGCTAATTCCAAGCTCTCTCTCCCTCACAAGAATCTCTTCCTTCACTTTTTGAGCCAACTTCCTCAAGAGAGATTCTCTCCATTATGAGCTTCTCAAGTCAAGAGCTTGATTCAAGTCACCATACTCCACCCTAGGCTTCCATTGCTGGTCATCTTCTTGAAGCTAGGGTTTGGTGGCATCATCTTCCTCAAAATCCCTCCTTGCCCTAATTTGGTAAGATTTACTCAAGACATAGGATTTTGTAGGTAAGTGTTTATTTCATTTCATTTCATTGAATTGTTGTATACTCTCGGTTGTGAGAGTTTGCATGATCCCGGGTTGTGGGATTCACGGACATCGATTGTAGGTCGATTGCACTTGTGGGGTTTCCGCAAGTGGGTTAGTGAAAATCTTGGGTTAGAGATTTTCTAACTCAAGTATCCGGAGGGGATCCGGGTGGTTGGGACGTAGGATCACCGGGAACAAGTCGGGGAGACTTGGGTGGATACGAACCCGTTACATGCATTTTTTTGCGATTGTTTATATCTTTTTTATTGTTGTTTATTCCACATTGTCGTTTGTTTCTTGCACAATAATTAGGAATAACTATCTTGATTATTTTAAGTACTATTCACCCCCCTCTAGTACGTGTGCAGTAGCTTAGCAGGACATAACACATTGGATCTCCTCCCCCAAGCTTATCTATAGGCATGGTGGCATAAGATAAATCAATAAACATATTCCCCATTTTTGAAGCTCCATGATAGAATAAAAACAAAAGAGGGAAGAAAGAGAGAAAGAATGTGAGATGGGATCATATATAAACTTCTTTTCTTTTTTTTTCTTTTCTTTTTCTTTTCTCTCTCTCTTTTTTTATTTATTAATAAACATATATACACAAGCAATCCCAAATCAAAAGAGAGAAGGATATACAGGTATATATTTTTTTGATTTTGGGGAATTGGAGTATGAAAATTAATAGCAGGGGAAATGCCAATAATAGACTTGCTAAAGGGAGATTCACCAATGAATTTTAAGTACAGAAATAATGCTCAAGATATGTGGAGAAAGAAGTAAATGTATCACTCGGTTCACTCTATAAGATGTGCACAACAACTTCAGCAGAGTAATGTAGCCTATTCAGTTTAATCTCAGAAAGTAAACTAGTCCAGTTATATCAACCTAACATTCATTCATTCAACCTGAAAGTGAGGCGTACATTTTTCATGCAATAAGAAGTGATATAAGAAAGGAAAGCAGTACTCCAGATATAAGCAATCAATGCGTGAAGCTTGGTGTGTTTTCTACGATAAGCATACAAATGAATTATCAAACTTCAGCTAATAACAGAATTTCTTCCATATTCATATACGAAAAGGCGGGTTACTATCTCAAATGCAAGGCAGGGCATGGCATATGATATCTGAAACAAAAGCTTGGACATGACAAAATAGCATGCATACAGAGATAAGCTAACACCACGTCATCATCATCACAGAAAAGTCATCTCTAGCAAAAGATGAAAGAAATAAGGATAAAAGAAAAATAGAAACTACTATGTATAATGCAGCATACTCAAAAAAGATAAGAAAACGTGATGCATGATAAAAAACGAAAAAGTGAGTGAAAATGGTGTAACAAAACAAAGTAAAGGTGGAAAAAATAAAAATAAAGGTGACAAAAAGCAAAAAGTGTTAGAACTCCCTCCCCCAAGCTAAAGTGCAAAGTGTCCTCAATGTGCAAAGTGTGGCACACCGAGAGACGTGAAACGGGTGGGGTGGGTGAGGATGCATGCATGAAAAAAAAAGAAAATGAAAATATGTTGTGAATGTAGATGATGCATGCAGAGATCAGAATGATGCAGATAAAAGTGTCCCTAAAAAGACTCTCCCTTACTCCCAAAAAGAGATAAAAAGATATGACCAAATAGGTACCAAAATAGTATGTGGAGGAGGGGATCAAAAATCATCAGGGTCCAAAAACGACCAGCAAAACAGCAGAAATATATAAGGCATCCAGTATGTGCCTAGGCTGGTGGTGGTGCACCAGCACCGTCCTGTGGCGGAGGTTGTGGTGGTGGTGGTGGTGGTGGTGGTGGTGGTGGTGGTGGGCGTGGTAGTTGCTGGGTGGGTGTCGGTGGTGGAGGCAGACGCGCCAGAATCTGGTTTAGGCAAGCCTGAATAGTGGGAAGGATGGCGACGCGGGTCTGCATGGAACTAACTGTGGCGGAGAGAGCCCTAAAGTCCCCTCTAAGTCCACTAACAGCCCCCTCAAGAGCACGAATGCTCTGAACTAGAGTGTCGGGGGTGGTGGAGCAGAGGGACGCACAGGTCTAACAGGTGAAGTGCGGGGCTGTCTCATACGGGCAGTGTAGAGGACGGGTCCAGCAGGGAAGTGGGGTAGTGGTGCTGTGCTCACTACGTGATGCCCAGCCTCAGTGTGAGGCTGGGAAGCAAGCTGTGTCGAAGCGGAAGCAGCAGCAGTAGAAGAGGAAGTGAAAACAGACAACGAGACGGTGGGAGAGGTCAGTGAGCAGACGTGGGGACAGAAGTCACGACGCTCTCGGTAAAGACAGGGGCGGTGGAGACCGAAAGGTCGACGACTGGGGAGGCTGTGAAGGGCATAAAAGATGACTCCCCAGGAGTCGAGGACAGCAATTGGGAGAGGGTCTCCACAGCAGCGGTAAAGGAAGACTCGCCGCTCTCAAGAATGGTGGGTGGATGTTCGGGGCTCAGTGTGGCAATGGGCTCGACGGAAATAGGTGCAGTGGTGGTAGTGGTGGACAACTCAGCTAAAGTGCTCCCGACACTAACAGACGTGTGGACAGAGGTGTCGGGAGGTGCAGACAGTGCAGGTGCAGGCTGAGGGATCACGGGGTCGACAGGTGGTGCAGGGGGTGCCTGCTCAACATCCTCAGGCTCAATCACATAGGCGGCGGGGATAAGGAGATCCATCGCTGGAATCCAGTCCCCGTGAGCTGGTCTAATGTGTGTCCGAGCGGGGCTCGGGAGAACCATGTAGTCAGCGCTAAAGGGACCATGCAACCACACCCAGTGCTGACGACCGTGGGGACGAAGCATCTTCATCCGGGCCATAACATCTATAGAAAGTGAAGTGGGGCCCGGAGGTCGACGCAGGTCGTCAGGAAGGTCCACGCCGGTTATAAGGGCCAAAAGGGTGATCAGACTGCGGTAACAGATAGGCGTACGAGCACCGACAGAAATGATAATGTGGTCCAAAAACCAACTGGCAATGTCGATCTCGACGGCGTGGACCAAATCGTCACTACCCTATCTAGAACCCTGGGGCGAGTCATCGCATAGAGAATGTAGAGCTCTGGCATAGACATGGTCCCGGGCTCGTACCTCGCGAGAAAAGTAGTTGCCATAAGGTGCTGCGCAATGCGGAGGCAGGGGTAGAGGATATCTGAGGCCTTGGCCCTACTAGGGTCGAAGGCGAGTGGGGATCCCTTGATCCATGTCCAGAAGGTGTGGGTGTCGAACGACAGGGGTGGGATGTGCGTGGGAGCGTAGGCACGGTCAGGGTCAGGGACGGTGGGCCACTGGAAAAATGCTCTATGCATGTTGAGAGTGATCGCGCACTCTCGATCCATCAGACGGAAGAAGCATCCTCCAGGGGTCCGGTAAATGGAACTGAGGACCTCTAGTGTCGGACGAATGTAAGTATCCGCCGACACCGCCAGAAAATCACGCCATCCCACGTTGTTGTACAACGTGAGAAGCCCCTCAAGTACCCCTAGGCGGTCTAGGTCGGCTAGGTGTGCGAACCTAGAGGGTACTATCGAGCGATGGCAGATACGCTCAAATCTGGCGCAGTGTGCGTCATTTCGAAACGTAATCCCCATCGGCCCGACGGTGGGAGCGGGTGGAGGGACGGGATCAACAGGGATCGGCTGTGTAGGTGGTGGTGGTCTAGGTGGAGGGGAGTCCTCCCTAGTGGAAGAGGGACCAGGATCATCGGTCCTCTTTCGCTTCAAAGCGGCTCCCCGTGTACGTGGCCTAGTGCGTGGTGGCATATGCACCACGAAGCGTGCTCACCCTAATAAGTAATGCAACGTGTGAAATAATGGAACGAGTATACCTGAACATGCCACGATAGCAATCAGCAGTGTATGCGAAGAGATGCATCCTCCGCGAAGCTCTAAGTGCGTCCAAAAGCTCCCCAATGCTCCCCCAAGCTAGCCTGCAAATCAAACAATCAAATCAGCGAATAATACTCAATATACATGGGGGAGATAGGGGATAATAGATAGATATGTAAATTAATTTCAAAATCGGGCTAAAATGCGTGCGGATTGGATAAAAAGGCGAGAAAATTGGATTTGGAGGCAAAAACGATGAATTACGGCGAAATGGCGGCGGCGCCGGCGATAGCCAGTGGCGAGCTGCTCGGCCAATCGTCGACGGTCGACTGGGGGTCGGTCGCCGGCAGGTGGTGG
Organism: Scilla litardierei; assembly: GCA_030789695.1. NCBI lineage: Eukaryota > Viridiplantae > Streptophyta > Magnoliopsida > Asparagales > Asparagaceae > Scilla > Scilla litardierei. The sequence continues at coordinate 43,381,351 of CM061133.1, forward strand.
CCGGCTCAGGCGAGGAAGCGATGCAGCGGGCGAAGGGATGTGAAGAGACTGTGGCTCGGGCGATGATTTGGGAAATTTTGTGTTTCGATTTTCGCACAGCCCGCAGCCGGTTATATATAGGTTGGTTACGACTCGACCGAGTGATGATTTCAATCGATCGAGTGGCATGAAGTTAAAAAAATTTCAAAATATCTTCGCCACTTACGACTCGGCCGAGTGGCTTTGCTTCACTCGGTCGAATGGAAAAACTCCACTCGACCGAGTGGCTCTGCCACTCGGCAATCTTATAGAACTGGGAGGGGATCTGTTTCACTCGGCCGAGTGACAAGTCACTTGCCCGAGTGGCAATTAAGACTAAAACTTACAGAAACTGACAGAGAGTTGGTCTGCAGAAACTTCCCTGATTGGTGCTCCACTCGACCGAATGAAGTCTTTGCTCGGTCGAGTGGCAGATGCACTCGGCCGAGTGACGTGCTGTTTTCTGCATCGGCTCTCCGTTTTCGCTCCAGTCTCTATTTTTCTTCCTCCAGTCAGTTTCTTCCTCCTCCTAAGGCCTGAGCGCATTCCTGGGGTGCTCTCCCTTGCCTCGGTCATCCTCCATATGAGTGATCTCTCTTTCTCCATCTCCTGTCATGAAAATTAGGACAGTTGTCACGATTTTCATAGACACTAGACTCTAAACACTAATAAAAATCTAAACCAAAAATAAAAATCAAATAAAAACAATGCAAAAAACCGTCGGTTTGCCTCCCGACAAGCGCTCGTTTAAGGTCATGAGCTCGACCCCTTTAGATATTCGTTTAGCTCGTGATGTTGGGCGCATACGAGATACGCCCGTCAAATTTACTGGGAAGGCCACTTGGATTTGGGTCGTGATGATCATTGGTCTTCCTCGGTGTCCCCTCATCATGGGTAATGTTGGGGGATAAGTCTCCCAAGCTATAGCTCGTTCCTATCTTCTTCTTGGCCGGTGACACCGATCTTCTATTCGGTGGAGCTTTCTTTGGTTTCTTGGCTGTTGAGAGCTTGCAAAGCTCTCATATTCTTGCGACATCAGTGTCACCTTCATCATCGTCTGTGGAGATATCTGGAGGGTCCTCCAACTTCGCTTCATCGCTAGAAGGTTGGCCTTCCTCAAAGCCATCATCATGGAGAGCGCCAATAGAGTGGGGGATAGCTTCTTCAATCACTTCATCGAGGAGATCCAAATAGTCCAACTCCTCATGATAGGGCATATGCTTCATGGCTTTGGATATGTGAAGCTCGACCTCGATGTTTTCGACATTCAAGGATAGGGTTCCTTCCTGCACGTTGACTATAACACCGGCGGTGGCGAGGAACGGGCGTCCAAGTATAAGTGAAGTGTCGCCCTCTTCCTTGATGTCCATGGTAACGAAATCGCAAGGTAAGCATATTCCTCCCGAAACTTGGAGTGGAATGTTCTCTGCAATTCCTACCAGCCTAGTAATCCGACCGTCCGCAAGTTGAATTCTCATGTCGGTCGGCGTCAAGTCGGTGCTCGTGTTCAATTTCCGGAACATGCTAAGGGGCATTAGGCTCACACTCGTGCCCAAGTCAACTAAAGCTTTTTGCAACTGGACGCCTCCAAGTGTGCAAGGGATGCGGAAACTCTCGGGATCCTTGAATTTCACAGGCTCCTCTTCCTTTCGGGTAAACCAAGTTCCTCGTCCGACAAGCATGATTTTCTCCTTCCTTTTCTTTCCCGATATCAAGTCCTTCAAGAACTTTGCATGCGACGGGATCTCCACTTTAGCATCTAGGAAAGGAATATTAAGGCTTACTCCCCTCAAATATTCAAGGAACTTGGCGAGCCTTTTCTCTATCTTGGCTCTAGCTAGCCGTTGTGGAAATGGCACCGGTGGCATGCAGTGGCACTCGACATTAGGCTTTGCCACTTCAGAATTTCCTCCTCCAATCGGCTCCTTTTACATCTCCTCCTCAATTACCGGCTCTTTTTCTTCCAAAATCTCCACCACAGGTTGCTTTTTTTGGGTCATGACGGGAGTGGTATCCTTCCCTCCCCTTTTTGTAACCGCCACCACCGCATTGATGTGTCTGGTGTTGCTCCGTGGATTTGGCTCGGGTTGAGCCGGCAACTGTTGGGCATTCTTGTTGAGCAACGCAAGTTGCTCTCCAAGTTGAGCGACGACGGTATTTAGTGAATCTTGTCCCGCCGTCAACCTAGCATTGATCTTTCTTTGCTCCACCATGAATTCCTCCACCCTAGCTTCGTGGTCTGATCGTGGTTGAGCTTGAGGTGGGTTGGGAGCTCACCAACCTTGGTTGTAACCGAACGGTCTATACGGTCCCGCTTGTTGCCTAGGCGGGTAATTTTGTTGTGATGGCCCCCTCAGTAGATACTGAGATTGTGGTAGTGGAGGCCGAGCTTGAGGAGGTTGTTGTGGCGGCGGGTTCAAAGCACCCTCGTTGTTTGCATACGAAAAGCCCGGATGGTTTCTTGCGGCCGGGTTGTTCCAATATCCGGAGTTCCCCGCAACATATTGCACTTATTCCAAGTCCCCCTCTCAATGCTCTCCTCCTACATACATGACTTGAGATTGGTCTTGCCAATCACTCATATTGCTTATCGGCGTAGACGTAGAGGGTGCTCCATGTGGCTCTGTGATATACTTCTCCAATCTCTCCACTACCTTGTGGAGGGAGTCAAATTTGATCGAAAGCTCCGCTACGGCCTTGGCCTCATATATGCTAGTGGGCTTCAAGGAGGAAGAAGAATGACCTCACTCGTCGCCCCATTGTTGGTTATTAGAGGCCATCTCCTCTAATAAGGCCATAGCTTCATTTGGGGTCTTTGATAGTATGGCTCCATTGGCGGTTGCGTCTATAATTTGCTTCGTGCCCGGTTGGAGTCCATTGTAAAAACTGTGAACAAGATCCCAATCTTCTATACTGTGATGGGGACACTGATGCTGTAAATCCTTGAAGCGCTCCCATGCCTCGTATAGGGTCTCCTACGGTCCTTGCTTAAAGGACATGAGAGCACTCCGTATCTTCACCGTCTTGGATGGCGGGTAGAATTTGTCAACGAAGGCGCTAGCCAACTCATCCCAAGTAGTGAATATACCTTCCGCCTGCGTCCTCAACCAATATAAAGCTTTGTCTTTGAGTGTAAAGGGGAAGAGCCGCAGTCGGATTGCATCAACGGAAACGCCTGGCATTTGGAAGGTGGTGCATTTGGACAAGAAAAGCTGGATGTGATAATGCGGATTCTCATGGGAGTTCCCATGAAACGGGTCTTGTTGCATCAATACTACCAATCCCGTCTTTAGCTCAAAATTCTTGTCCGCCGCCAACTCTGGCATAGCGATGGAAGTGGTATTTGAGGAAGTCTTAGGCCTAAGCCTATCTCTGATGGATATGATCCTCGCCGTACGTGCCGCTAGCTCCTCCGGTGTCTCCGCACGGTTCATACAATTATCCTCCGTAGCGTGCCTTCTCTCGACTCTGATCCTCCTCTCAGTACGTTCGATCTCTGGATCAAATATAATATTCTCGGGATCCGCCGTCGATCTCGTGTTCATGCAAAGAGAAACAGAGTTTCAAAGGAATTGTTAGCACGATAGAAGGGTAAAAATAAAAATAATAATAAAGTAAAAAAGAAATAGCTAAGTAGGTAGAATCAAACACTGTGGCCTCCCCGGCAACGGCGCCAAAAACTTGTTCGCGCCTCGGGATACACACGCACCCGGGACAAGTGACTCGTAGTCTTACCGCAAGCGCACGGTGTAGCGACGAGCAGGTATCAAACTCAAGGAGGACAATGACAGTGTCTCCTTCCAATCACCTAGCTATCGAAATGGTCGAGAATAATTTGGGGTGAAATGGTCACAATCGTTCAAATGTCGATGGAAATATTAATAAAATAAAACGCCAAGGGATATGGAATCCCCGCTACGGACCATATCTCATCGTTGTGATTCGTAGGTTTTATCATTGCTAGACTTGAATCTTAGGTGAACTAGTCGTAACTAAATGTAGAACCAAGCTCACGCTCTTGTGCTATTGCCAGTCTATAGCAAACCTAGGGTAGGCCCAATCTCTTGCAAACCCTAACCTAAGCCGCTAGCGTGAAGAACGACATCATCGTTCAATCGTTTCTCGAGCCCACTCTCGTGCAAACTCGAGTTACGACCTAGGTTGAGATAGTTCCTACCCGTCCAATCTCTTGCAAATGGGTATTGGTATAGAATCACGATTGAAAACCCTAGCGTTGGTCCAATCTCTTGCAAACCAATCCTAGAGGAGTCCAATCGTAAATCTAAATCGAATTTCTAGGGCTTCCTATCAATTGGGACCCAATCTCTTGCAAATCCCAATCGATATGAATCCCTAGCTATCCGTAATTAATCAATCCCAACCTAACCCTAATCAATTCTAGTAAGAATTTCACCAATTCATCACAATTTAGAAATGGGGTCTATAGGGTTCATCCCTATGCCCTAAGACGAAGGCACTACTCACTAATCATCATGCAATACTTAAGGAAATAAATAATAAAATCAACACAATTCATTGCAATAAAGAAATTGTTAACAAAAATAGGGTTTTTGATAAGAGAATAGACAAACCAATGAGAATCAAATAGCATCCAACAGAAGTAGCCTTTTAATCTCCAAGAGAAAAGCTAAATCTAATGATCTAAAAAGATCTCAAAAAGGCTGCCAAAAAGCTCTAAAATGTCCTCCTTAACTAGGGCAAAAACTGGGTTTAAATACCCTTCAAAATCGCCCAGAAAATCTTGACCAAAATGCCCCTGCGCAGCCCAGAAATCGCACTTTACGTAGCAGGCGGAACGGCTCACTCGGCCGAGTGACAAACCCTGTATATTTCCAGTAAGTCAGGGATTTTCAGGGGTCTGTCTTCAGAGGTGACTCGGCCGAGTGGCTTTACTCACTCGGCCGAGGGGCATTCCATGCTCGGCCGAGTGGCCTTCTCAGATCGACTGTAAAATTCCAGTAAGTCGGCCTCTTTTTGGATGGTTTTTCCCGTGCCACTCGGGCGAGGGGATCTTCATACTCGGTCGAGTGGTCTATAGTCACTCGGCTGAGTGCACACCGATATTCTTCTGTCGTGCGTGTCCGGTCTGGTCGGCCGAGTGAGCTTCTCTGCTCGGCCGAGTGAGTGCTTCACTCGGCCGAGTGACATGCTGTAGATGCCCAATCTTCTTCGTTTCTCCTCCTTGTCGCTCCTATGAAGTTTTTTCTTCTTCCACTCGTCTTCCATTGCTGAATGGCCCTCAAAAGAGCTGTGGGTGACACTCCGGAGTGGGTGCAAATCCTCTTAATCTCAAAATCGCTCCAAATCGCTCCATATCTCCTGAAATACGACAAAAACAAGAAATAGTGAAAAGCATCGCAATATTGTCGAATAATCATGAAAAAATGCGATATGAGCGATCAAAACGGCATGCAATCATGCAGAAAAAAGGTGTAAAATATGGAGTGATCAGCTACTCATCCATCCACTCCTCTAGCACTGGAGGGGCTCGAGTCATCACCAGAGGCTCTAGTCATTCGTCGATAAACCACTCCGTGTGGTGAAGGCACACATGCTTTCCCTTGGGTTCTTCTCTGGTTGGGCGGGAAGCTTTCCCTGAGTCCTTGTAAATTGGTGATTCGTGGTAAAAAGTGTATATTTATACCCCCAACTACCCCTATTTTGTGCTAAAGATTAGGCTTAATCATGCTCTCGTAAGTGTATTATCATTTTATGTTTCATATTAGAGCTTATTTGCATTCTTTGCACAAAACAGCATTATATGTACTAATTTCTCCTTCTCCTATTTTTTTCAGGTACTATTGGGAGTCTTGTGGATTTTCCAGAATTTTCTGAGATTTTTCTGGGATTTTTGGGTATTTTGGTGAATTATTTGGGGAAGAAATGCAATTAAAAACAGGGGAAAAGGATTTATTTGGGGCGCCACGTGGCACGATCCTACGACGCCACGTGGTACTGATCCGAAAGCTCAGCATCAGCAAAGCGGGGCATGCGCATTGCTTCAGCAGTGTGGCATGCAGGTTGTGCGTGCCCTGCAAAATATAAGGCAGGCGTTGCCCCGCTTGAAGTTTTGCAGGCTTCGCCCGCATATTGCACAGCCCGCTCCGCTTCAGCCAAAAGCACATGCATGCACAGTGCGTTTGCGGGTGGGTCGGGTGCAAGAAACTCGACCTGCAAGCCCGCAACCAGCCTGCAATGTGAATTAGCCCTATTTTCGCATCTGTTCGATTTCCAGCTGCGTTTACTCTCGGTTTTATTGTTCTATTGGAGCTAGGAGATCCCCACCTTCTTTCCCAAGGGCTAGAGCAAGGGCTTGGAGGCCATTGGAGGGTAGGAGAGCTTGGAGGAGGAGCAAGAGAGGGGAAAGCTTGGGTTTCTATAGCTTCTATTGGTGATCTCTCTCCTCTCTTGTAAACATTTGGTTTCTAAATGAATTGTATGAATATTTGAATGATTATTGAATGAATGTGAGAATCATTAAATAGTTATTTGATTATTTCTTGTAATGAAGATTGGTGTGTTCATCTTGCATGATTATTACCCTATTTTCATTATGAAGGCCTAGAGCCATTTGTGTGTGGATTGGGTTAATTAGGACTTGTGTGGTTGATTATTAATTGCTCATTTCTTGCATTTAATAGACCTAGCATGTCTTGAAATGGATGCTAGTAGTGTTGATTGACGGGTTGTACCATAGGTTTAATCGAGTCGTGCACCACTCTTGACGGGGCCGTAGAACGGTGGTGTACCCTAAGGGTTACACCTACGTGCACCATCCTTGCATTCTATGACACGGATATAAGGATTGACTCATGAGCTTAAGTTAGGGATTCCAACCCACGAATCAACACACGAATGAATCGTGCATTATCTTTGGTGGGGCTGTAGAACCGCTGTATGCCTTAAGGGCATTATCTATGTGCACAACCCCGCATACCTTGAAATGGATGCGAGGGTTGATTCATTTGGAGTGAACATATTGCTAATCAACTCACAACCCTAATGACACCCCCATTCCACACACTTCTCCTTGCTTGACTAGCTCCTACCTCGGTCTCCACCCTACCTACCTTGGGTTTGGCTCGACATTGTCACCCCACACTTCCACTCACCGCACGTGTTAGTTTAGTTGGTTGTACCAACACCTTTAGCATTCCTTAACTAATTGAGATTGTGAAAGTGAAACGAATTGTACTTGTGGATTCGACCCTGTACTCACGGGTTTATATTGCATTTGACAATCCTACCCTTGGGAGGCGAGCGCGTGCATCCTACTTGGATTGTGCACGCCTTTCGAACCAATCAATTTGACACCGTTGCCAGGGACAACGGTTTTCACACTCACATTTTTGGTTGGTTTTGGATACTTTAGGTGTAGTACTTCCAGCTTAGTGTTGAGTCTTTTTTGTTGTTTATTTTATACTTTTTTGAGTCATTTTCTTTCTTTCTTTCTTTCTTTTATTTCAAAAATATTTTGTGTATGAAATTTTTTTATGGATTCATTTTCAAACTTTAGCGATGCTGATGTGGAGGATTCCCAACTACCACCGTTCTTTCACAGTATGGGGTTGGAAAATCCTAGTTCATTTATGCTAAAGTATGAAAAATGGTGTAGAAAAGAGTTTTGGGATTTGTTTGATGAGACCACTTGTGCAGATTTTATTTATTTTAAAGTGTTCCCTCATACGTTGAGAGATGATGCTAAAATTTGGTTTGATGCTTGTCCTCGAGATTCTTTTTCTACTTGGCTTTCTTTTTAGACTGATTTCATTCGAACTTTCTTTCCTATTTATTACAGGAATCAGGTATAGATGCGCTAGGCATTTGAGCAACACATGGCGAGCTTTATCTAGTTTGACGATAAGACTTACTGTCAGGTTTTGGAGAGGTTTGATGATTTAGTGCTTGGATTTCCATGCCATGGTTTTAGCGTAGAGGATCTACTTCGGATTTTCTACACAGGGTTGCAGCCGTCGACGCGAGACTTTGTGCAGATGAGCAGTGGTGGAGATTTCTTTGCATACGTGACAGATGATGCATGGTTGTACCTGAGGGACCTTGCAGAGTTGGAGAGGACTACGCCATCTGGAGAGCCATCGCTTGGATATGAGGATAATGGCCAGTCCCTGGTTCCACTTCAGGATGCAGAGCAGATTCAGTGCGAGTCTGAGGAGCCACCTTTGGGCTCTTTTTCTTGCAACCCCATGGGATACTTGTAATGCCCTGCTAAGCTACTGCACAAGTACTAGAGGGTGGGTGAATAGTACTTTAAAATAATTAAGAGGCTAATTCCTAATTACTTGCAAACTCTACCAAACAATGCGAAAAATACGGAAATGTAAATGTTAGACAACAAAGAAACAATTGCAAACAACGATATTACTGGGTTCGGATCCACCCAAGTATCCCTGACTTGTTCCCGGTGATCCTACGTCCCAACCACCCGGATCCCCTCCGGATACTTGAGTTAGAAACCCTAACTCAATGAAATACTTGTGAAAAACCTCCACAAGTCAAATCATACACAAATGAACTTGTGACTCCTACAACCTGGGATCACAACCACTCTCACAACCGAGAGTGAACCAATTACAATATGAAAGTAAATGAAATGAAACTTCTTACCGACAAAATACCTATGCCTTGAGTAATGCTTACGAATTATGGCAAAGATGATTTTGAGGAAGAAGAAGTGGCACCAAACCCTAGCTCCAAGATGTAGATCAGCGATGGAGAGCTATGAGGTTGATGGTGACCTAGGATCAAGCACTTGGCTTGGAAGGCTTCACACTCAATGAATCTCTCTTTGGAAGTAAGAGTGGGAGAGATTCAAGAATGGAATGAATGAGCTTTGAAAGGGGATGAAAGCTTTCTCTTTGATCTCTAAACTTGTCTTAATATCAGCCTTGAGTGCAATGAATGCAGCTCAACAAGTATTTATAGGATAGAGGAGAGAGAGAGAGAGAGAGAGAGAGAGAGAAACGTTTCAATTAAAGCTCCAACGGCTCTATTCTGAACCCAACTAGTCGGTCAAAGAACAACCACTGACCGACTAGTTCATCAACTAGTCGGTCGGTCAATCAACGTAGACCGACTAATGAGTGAACAGGGAATATGTCGAAGTTCAGATAAAAGGAACTAGTCTGTCCAAGAAGAGTAGCTGACCGACCAGTTTCACAACTAGTCGATCGGTTACTCAACTGAGACCGGCTAAGAGATAAAACTGAAGTCTGAGCACAAATTGATTTAGTCGGTCCAAGAACAAATGTTGACCGACTAGTTCATCAACTAGTCGGTCACCAAATGTGCATAGACCGATTAACGATAAACAGTAAGTCAGGTGAAAATTGGCATGTACAGTAAAGCTCAACTAGTCGGTCCAAGAAGGAAAGTTGACCGACTAGTTCATCAACTAGTCGGTCGATCAACGAACACAGACCGACTAATTATAAACAGTAGCTCAGGCACAAATTGGCATGAACAGGGGAAGCTCAACTAGTCGGTCTAAGAAGCATCACTGACCGACTAGTTCACAAACTAGTCGGTCGGTGAGTCAACGTAGACCGACTAACTGTAAACAGTAAAGAGCTTGGAATTGACTGACGCAAACTAGTCGGTCCAAGAAGGATTGTCGACCGACTAGATCACCATCTAGTCGGTTGGTTCTTCTTCTTTAACCAACTAACATGCACAAGAAGTCACGAATCGAAGCGCGAAGCTTCGGGAAATATTGTATGGACTTCTACTAAGATCCTATGTCTAAGATAGGAGCGTTATGAAGATTAAAACGTAAGACCTACTCAAGGCTTAACATTCTACGGAACGAAGCTAAAAGACTATAAATAAAACTTGACGAACCGTCTTCAAAATCTTCGATTCGAATCTTCATGACTTCTAAAAAGGTCCAAAAGCTTCAACAAAGCTTTAGGCATATGATCACATGCTTTGAGAAGTCTCGAGACGTCGCTTTTGATTTTCATATGAATTTGGCGACGATCTCCATAACTGCGCTCACAAATTGTTAGTTCACGATATATTTATGTTTGTTCATCATCCAAAACCAAATCCGGGGAGTCCAATATCCAACATTCTCCCTCTTTTTGGTGATGACAAACCAACATAAATAATAATCAAAAATAATGATTCAAATGTAATTTGCTTACTCCCCCTGCATTGATGACACGTTAGTTCCAAAATGAATAATAATAATACGCATCAAGCAGACGAGTAAAGTATATAAAACGAGAATCGATTATTGAAATATCGGATTTGAAAATCCATTTATATATCTTAACTCCCCCTGAATCTAACACATCAAATTAGATTCGTGGAAAAAATGCTTAAATTATCATTTAGCACATCATCATTATTATATCTCTCCCCCTTTGGCATTTGCAAAAAGAGCGGGAGGAGATCAACGACAACAACAATGGCTTCAAATAAAAGCACGGGAGTCGTAGAATACGACCACGGTTCAAAGGGCACCAAAGGAAAATATCGCATAAAATCAAAGCGTGCCAATGAAACCATAGGAGAAAAATCGATAAATAAAATCATCAAAACTCAAATCAATTTTACGGATTGAGTTATGGAATATACTCTCCAATATCAATATTCTTGGTTAATTTAGTGCATGGAAAACAATTATATGTTTCCATAGAGAAAATTTCTATTTAACCAAGTTAGTATCGTCGAGCGACGAAATCAAACATCAGATACATATAAAGAATATATAATGTGCACAAGAGAATGAAATGTCAACAACGATGTATATATATATAAGCATGAGTACATAAAAATGAGACATCGTCGACATACATACACGATCAAACGATCGGGGCACAAAATACAACATCAAAATATCACACACGACATCGGAGTATCACAAAACATACAACATCAACAGGGATACATCATCATACATCCAAAAATATCAAAACATCATAACCACAAAACCACACTCTATCCTACCCAAACTCTCTCATAATAAGATATCTCATCTAAAGTGCACAGGAGAGTCCTCAAGAAAGCTCAGTAGGAAGCGGGAGGATCTGCAGCAGCAGCAGGCTCTACAGGAGTGGAGGTGGTCACGGGATCAGAAGATGTGTCCAGGGGAGCGACAGAAGTGGTGATCTCTGGCACGGCAGGAGAGACGATCTCAGAAGCAGCAATTGTAGTGGCCTCGGGAGCACCAGTCGTAGCATCCACCGTAGGAGCGATGGCAACAGGAGTACTCTCGGGGTCACCAGCAGAAGACAAAGAAGCAGCACCAGAGGTGCCCTCGGGGGCACGAGTAGAAGCACGAACGAGCTCCTCAATATCCTCCTCATCCAACTCCTCCTCGTCAGAAAATGACGGAGGGATCTCAATATCAAGGTGACGAGCGATACGAGCAAGGATCTCCTCAGAACGAGCATACCGAGACTCCAAACATCGCACAGAACGAACGAGCTCAGTAAGAGTGGAAGAGGGAGCAGGATCAGCTGAAGCAGACGCTGAAGCAGAGGGGGTCGTCCTCTGAACTTGACGGAGCGCCGCAAGAGACTTCTTGACGGCCGTCGCGTTTAGAGGGGGACCGAGAGGACGCTCATCGTCAGGAGGAAGTGTGACACGAAAGTGGTGAAACACAAGAGTCAAAAGGCACGGGAATGGGATATAAGCCGACTTCATGGACTTGCAGATACACTCGAAAGAATCCATCTTATCGAGTATAATCCGAGCCCAGTTAATCGAGCTCCCCATAAAGATGGCATAAATCAGCTTCAAGAATGGCTGAGATGGCAAAGAGGAGGAGCCGTACTTGGGAAGCAAGCACGACTTCAGAATCAAATTCAGGGCCAATCATGGCGGGAGGAATCTCATGGAAAATCTGAGAAAGTATGACCTGATCAAGTGAAGAGATATCATCAACAGAAATGTCAGATGGTAGAAGGCCAGGCAAGGAGATACCCAAAACCTCTCCTAAGATTTCTGCTGTGAGGACTATCGGAGTCCCCAAAACAGTCGTCTCAATCAAGTGGGACTCGTCGTACTGACCACGAATCCTATTGGCATAGAAGAGCTTCACTAGGCGAGGGAAGGGGCGAGGGTTCGCCTTCGGGTCATATCGAAGGTAATCGAGAAGACCGGAAGACGACAGAAGATCTGCGAGGCCAAGGAAGTCACTAAACTAAACGAAATGCTCCAGAAGCAGCGGACAGTGTTCGATACGGTTGTAAGCCACGAGACACATAGGGTCATCGTGACACAACGAGATATCGACACCGCTGATTCGGGTTGAATATTGCGTATTTAACCCCCTAATTAGTCCTATGATGTGCCTATATAATACTTAATTGCTCTCTAATATGTGCGTATTTTGTACACCATTATTTATTAGAGAAATCACATTATTTGTGCACAAGACATGAATTCTATTGAGTATTTCTGCATTTTTATATTTTTCCTAGCACCGTCTCGATCTCACGATTCCAACGACTATTTATTTGTATTTTTCTGAGATCTGTGCTAATTACTGTGAATTTTTGAATGCAGAATACTATTAAAAAAAGAGAAATACACATCCAAATACGCAAATACGGCCGTCAGCCAATCAATGGCCGCCACGTGGCACAATCCCCACCGTCCCGCTTTAATCCTACGGCCGACATCTGGCTTCATCACGCTGAGAAGTGCTGAAGATCGTGGCCGTTGGATCTCGATCCAACGGCCCTCACTCGCGTTGAACGGAGCAGCGGGCGAGATTCGAAGTGGCTACGTGGCTTGTTCTCGGTCGTCCGATGAGGATCCAACGGCACAGGAGCGATCCGATTCGAATTCAAATTCGCGGAGAAATGCGGGCGACGTGGCTTTCTCAGGGCCGTTCGATACGCATCGAAAGGCCGAGATCGTTCCCGATCTGTGTCGACGACGTGGCCGCTCCGCAAGCCATAGGATCAAGATCGAACGGCGGTCAGAGAAGCGGATGCGGGCGCCGAAGCAAACGGAGTTGGGAGCACGAATTTTAAAGCACACGCGTCAAGCCCAGGGACGATCCCGCTCGATCCAACGGCCATCCTTTGCGCCGCTCGGAGATATTGAAGGCGGGTGCGAAAAAATAGCGGGTTTAGATCCGTTAAGCCCCAAACCCGCAATGCTAATATAAAAGCGTATTTCTAGGGTTTTTGGGGGTATTCTGGCGTATTTTGGGACTTTTGGAGCGGCTACTGTGCGTATTTCTCCAGGAGAAAATTCTGAAAATTTCCAGAGGCTGTTCTTCCTATTATCAGAGAGTTTTGGGTTCTAAGGAGGAGATTTGGTGATAATTTCTTGAACTTATACCCCGTATTTGGTGTATTTCATTGTATTTTGCTATCTAAACGATGTATTTTGCTATCAAAACTGATTTTTATTGCACCATGCGTGGCTAATCTCTTTGTGCTATGGTTGTGATGTAGTTAGGAGTATGTAGTTGCTAAATTTCATGTCTTTAGCCCTACTATCATGTCAAAATTGCTAGTTTTGTTGATTTCTACAACGTATTTGATGGGTATTTGCTTAGTATCGATATTGTTGATGTGCCCTATGGCTAGGCCCTGATAAGGCTAGCTAATTTGTGTTCTCTAATCTGAACTTATCGTTGCGATTATTGTTTAATGAAATCAACATTGCTAGTAATACGTTTAAGGCTATTTTGACTAGTTTTCATCGATTTATCTTCCGACGCCTTCACGCCTTGACCGGGTGAAGCGTTGTGTGACATTAAGAGACGTGAAATTTCAGCGACTATAAACTCCTAATGAACTCACAACCGTAGCATACTTATCTCATTGGATACCAAACTTTCGTGATACCGTAATACTTTTAGGAACCACTTTCTTTGTTACAAATCCTTACACTATTTTTCACCTTCACAATAGGTGGTCGTTTTCTTAACCGTATATTATATTTGATTAGTTGAATTTGTGTTATCTCAGGTCGACTTGTCCCGAGGATTCGACTCTGGACTCTCCAGGTACTACTTGCACGATCTCCTGCGCTTGGGAGTAAAGCTCACATTGTTTTGAGAGAGGCAAGTTTTTGGCGCCGTTGCCGGGGACAACGGTATCTTTGATCCACATTTTCAGCTTTTCAGAGGAGTACTCGGTGAGATCCTTCCACTTTATAGCTTAGTTTTATTATTGAAAACAAAAAAATATATATCGCTTTGCTAGTTTATGTGGCATAGGACCTCCACTTCACACAGATTGATAAGAATTGAAAACACGGCTAATAATAATAACGAACAACCTCTTGTACACCCACAAGAACTACCATTGAGTGCTACTTATATGCCCACTAGAGTTGCTTCTGAGTCATGCATTGTTTTGCCTGAGGGTGCTCATTCTTTTTCGCTTAAAGCTGGGGTGATCCAGATCCTTCCCTCTTACCATGGAGAGGATAGGGAAAACCCTTACTTGCATATTAAAACGTTTGAAGAAGCATGCTCTACACAGTTGGATGGAAAAGTTAGTAATGATGTTGTTTATCTTAAACTTTTTCCATTCTCATTGAAAGACAAGGCAAAGAATTGGTTCAATGCATTGCCTCCTAGATCTATTACTTCTTGGCTAACCATGCAAACTGAATTTCTGAAAAAATTCTTTTCTTTGGCCAGGACTCAAGCTTTAAAGAGGCATATCATGTCGTTCTCGCAGAAGGAAACTGAAGCATACGATCAAACTTTGGAAAGATTTAAGGAGCTTCTGTTGGCGTGCCCACATCACGGTTTTGACAAGGGACGCACCATTGGATTCTTTTACGATGGATTGCAGCCAAATACGAAGCAATATGTAGAGATGATGTGCAATGGAGCTTTCTTTGAGAAGACCCCGACGGAGGCTTGGGCATATTTGGAAAACATTGCAGAGAATGCAAGAAGATGGGAGCCACCTTCAGAATTTGACAGGTCCATTTCTACACATCAAACAAAAGGTGGCTTGCAGTCTTTGAAGCCTGAAGATGCATTGATGGCACAAGTGGAGGCATTGGTGACGCAAAAGCTACAAAATATTGATCTCAGAGCAGCAAAGGCAGTCACATCAGAGCCATACTGCGTCATATGCGAGAAGCCAGTTCATGATACTACCGTCTGCCCACTGATCCCAGCAATTAAAGAATTGGGCAGAAATCCAGAATCAGAGGTGAATTGGGTGGCAAATCAAGGTTACAACTCCAATTGGAAGAACCCATCAAACCAAGGAGGTGCTTCATATCAGCAGAAGCAGCAGACATCCACTCCCTATTACCATCCCAACCACTCCAATTATCAAGGGAAAAGGGAGCAGAACAATGAAATTCAGAGTCTCACTGCTGCAGTTCAACAGATGGCTCAGATGCAACAACAGCTCACTGAGAATTTTTCAAGATTTATAGCGTCACAAGACAAAGGTAAATTACCTGCTCAGCCTATTGCAAATCCTAATACGAATCCCTCTTCTTCTTTTTCAGGAAACAACGTCAAACCATGTCAGGCAGTGACTACATTGCGTAGCGGGCGTGAAATTGAAAAACCAGAGATGCCTAGACATGAACAACCAGCTGAGGAGAAAGAGGAGGCACAAGCACCTGAAAGTTTGCAGGTTGAGGAAGAGGTAGCAGAAAAAGAGCCAGAACCATATGTACCTCCAGCTCCATTCCCACACAGACTTGCTCCACCATCAAAAGACAGGTATCAGGCAGAAATAAGAGATATCTTCAAGCAGGTAAAAATTAATATCCCATTACTTGATGCAATCAACCAAGTGCCTGCATATGCTAAATTTCTGAAGGAGCTATGCACTGTAAAGCGGAGTCTAAATGTGAAAAAGAAAGCATTCTTAACACAACAGGTAAGTGCAATGGTACAACATGACACTCCTCCTAAATATAAGGATCCAGGTTCTCCTACTATCCCATGCATTATAGGAACTAAGAAATTTGGAGATGCTTTACTTGATTTGGGATCTAGTGTTAATATTTTACCTTACTCTGTTTATGTGCAGCTTGGATTGGGGGGGGCTGAAGACGACACCTGTGGTTCTACAGTTAGCAGACAGGTCGGTAAAAATCCCACGAGGATGCGTGGAGGATGTGTTGGTCCAGGTTGACAAATTCTATTATCCAGTGGACTTTATCGTCCTTGATATTCATGGGCCACAATCAGGTAATTGCACTCCGATTATATTAGGACGTCCATTCCTAGCAACTTGCAATGCTATGATAAACTGTAGGGATGGGCAATTGAAGATAAGCTTTGGTAACATGAAACTTGAGCTAAACATTTTTAAATCATGTAAGTTACCTGCGAATGTTGATGACGTGAAAGAGGTATGTTTTATTGAGAGTTTAATTGAAGATTATTTTGAGGCTAAGTATGAATGCCCGTCAAATTTTATTGATTATAATTTCGACGATATTGATGAATCGTATTTTGTGCAGGGCAAAAATGAAAGATCGAGGGATGCATGGGTGCCAAAGTTCGAGACATTGCCAGTGGAATTGCCACCACAACAACCTTCAGAGATGGAGCATCCAAAGTTGGAATTGAAGCCTCTGCCAGACTATTTGAAATACGCTTTCCTTGGAAAGGAGGAGACCTTCCCCGTGGTAATATCCTCTAAACTCAAACCTGAACAAGAAAGTTCTTTGCTCGATGTGCTTAGGGAACACAAAGGGGCCATTGGATGGTCTATTGCGGACATTACAGGTATAAATCCCTTAATTTGCACTCATCATATTTATCTTGAGGATGATGACAAACCAACATGTGAGATGCAACGCCGATTAAATCCTACTTTGAAAGAAGTTGTTAAGGGGGAGATTCTTAAGTTGCTTGTTGCAGGTATAATTTATCCTATTTCAGACAGCAGATGGGTTAGCCCCATACAGGTGGTTCCGAAGAAATCAGGCCTCACGGTGGTAAGAAATGAGAGTAATGAGCTTATACCGATGCGGACCACCACAGGTTGGAGGATGTGTGTTGATTACAGAAAGTTAAATGCTAAAACACGAAAAGATCACTTTCCATTACCTTTCATTGATCAAATCTTGGAAAGAGTAGCAGGTAACGAATTTTATTGTTTTCTAGATGGTTATTCTGGCTATTATCAGATAGAGATAGCTCCAGAGGATCAAGAGAAGACTACCTTCACTTGCCCCTTTGGAACTTTCGCTTTTAGGAGAATGCCTTTTGGATTATGCAATGCACCTGCTACATTTCAGCGTTGCATGTTGAGTATCTTTAGCGATATGGTTGAGAGGATTATGGAAGTGTTTATGGATGACTTTTCTGTATATGGCACTTCATTTGAAAATTGTTTATCTAACTTAGCTCTTGTCTTGCACAGGTGCCAGGAAAAGAACCTGCTGTTAAACTGGGAAAAGTGTCATTTCATGACAACTGAGGGTTTGGTTCTTGGACACCTAGTCTCCAAAGCAGGTATTCAGGTAGACAGAGCAAAAGTTGAGGTGATTGAGAAGTTGCCTACACCAAAATGCGTCAAGGACATACGATCCTTTCTAGGCCATGCAGGATTTTATCGAAGATTCATAAAGGATTTCAGCGCCATCTCCCGCCCCCTCTGCCACTTATTAACTTTAAATACTGATTTCATATGGACACAAGAGTGTCAAGTTTCATTTGATAAATTAAAGAACTCACTTGTTTCCTCCCCTATTTTGCAGGTTCCAGACTGGAGCATGCCATTTGAAATTATGTGTGATGCAAGTGACTACGCGATGGGGGCAGTGCTTGGGCAAAAGAAAGAGAAAGTTCCTTGTGTTATCTATTATGCCAGTAAAACTTTGACTGAAGCACAACAGAACTATACTACTACGGAGAAGGAGTTGCTGGCGGTGGTGTTTGCATTGGAGAAATTCAGAAGCTATATATTGGGCTCTCCTATTCTCATCTTTACAGATCATTCTGCACTTAAATATCTTTTATCTAAAAAGGATGCGAAACCTAGACTTATACGATGGATTCTCCTTTTGCAGGAATTCAATATTCAGATCAAGGATAAAAAAGGAGTTGAGAACAATGTTGCAGATCACCTTTCTAGATTGACGGTGGGAACAGAGTCGCCTACCATTCCATTGCGAGATTCCTTCCCAGATGAGCAGCTTTTCGCCATTTCTACCCTACCATGGTATGCAGATATTGCTAATTATTTGGTGACAGGTAGAACCCCTCCACATTGGTCTTCTTTAGATTTCAAACGCTTCAAGCATGAGGTAAAATCGTTCTATTTTGATGATCCTTACCTTTTTAAATACTGTGGAGACCAAATTGTAAGGAGATGTGTACCCGACCATGAGTTTGATAGTGTTTTACATTTTTGCCATGATGGGGTATGTGGGGGGCACTTTTCAGCTCATAAGACTGTTGCAAAAATTTTACAGAGTGGTTTTTATTGGCCTAGTATGTTTAAAGATGCATATGCTTATTGTAAATCATGTGTGTGTTGTCAACAGTTGGGGGGGAATTACAAAAAGAAACATGATGCCCTTGAATCCCATGCTAGAAATAGAATTATTTGATTGTTGGGGTATTGATTTCATGGGGCCTTTTCCACCATCTTTTGGGTATATATTTGTATTGGTTGCCATTGATTATGTTTCTAAATGGGTGGAAGCTATTCCTTGCAGGTCCAACGACGCTTCCATTGTGCTGAAATTTTTGAAAGAAAACATCTTCTCGCGCTTTGGAGTGCCAAAGGCCATTATCAGTGATGGAGGTTCTCATTTCTGCAATAGGCTCTTTGCAAATCTAATGAAGAAATTTGGGGTGACACATAAAGTTTCAACACCTTACCATCCTCAAACAAATGGACAAGCGGAATTGGCGAACAAGGAAATCAAGAACATTCTTCAGAAAACAGTGAATCCAACACGCAAAGATTGGAGTCTTCGCTTGCCTGAAGCGCTATGGGCCTACAGAACAGCATACAAGACTATCTTAGGGATGTCACCGTTTCGTTTGGTTTATGGAAAAAATTGCCACCTTCCTGTTGAATTAGAGCATAAATCTTTTTGGGCAATTAAAACACTTAATTTGCTTGATGACTCATCCAATGTTTCTCGTAAATTGCAGATCATGGAGCTTGATGAGATACGACGAGATGCATATGAAAATGCAAAGCTAGCACAAGAAAGGATGAAAGCTGTGCACGACAAGATGATCTTATGAAAGGAATTCCAAGTTGGAGACAAGGTTTTGTTGTACAATTCAAGGCTCCATATATTTCCAGGAAAGCTGCGCTCAAAATGGACGGGACCATACGTTGTCAAAGAAGTCTTTTCACATGGAGCGGTGGTCTTAGTGAATGAAAAGGATGGCCATGAATTCAAAGTCAATGGACAACGTCTAAAACACTTTCAAGAGCTTTGGGCCAGAGAGGATACCACCATTGACCTCACAGATCCACCTTCGGGTGGTAACTAATCAGGTGTGTTCTTTCCATGATTCCCTCTCCTTAACATTGAGGACAATGCTTATTTTAAGTTGGGGGGAGGGTATAAACTTTTAGGATTTTTATTTTTATTTTTATTTTTATTTTTATTTTTATTTTATTTTTTTAGTAGTTCCCTAGGATTTTTATTTTTATTTTTATTTTTATTTTTATTTTTATTTTATTTTTTTAGTAGTTCCCTTTTCAAATTTTTTTTTTATTTTTTTTATAAAAAATGGGGTTGAGTCAAGATTTATCACCAATGCTTATTACACCTAGAAATGAACCTCATGTGATGAAAATTCTCGAAATCCATTCACCACTTTGCACATATGATTTATTTTCCTCCACCGCTATTGTTAAATATTTCATTCTCATTCGATATGAATGCTATTACTCATGGTAAATCTCTCTTGAAATACCTCTATGGAAGGATTGAATGATGACTTAATGAATCTTGAAGTTATGAATTAGCAAGTCGTATGTTTTCAATGGAACACACCATCACAAAATGACTAGAGCAGTACTTTTTAACTCATATTCAGTGCTATTTGCATGCTTTGTGTAATTTTGGGTGAAAGTCTACACTGTCTTTTGAAATGATTAGGATAACCCATTCTTGTGAAAGAATAAAGAAAAGGAAGCTATCTTGCTAAGTTACTTATGCACGCACAAAAGAAAGAATGAAATAAGATGAATGAAGACAAATGAATGGACGAATAAATGTGTCATTAAAGAAACAACTTGGTTGGCTCGATTAGTACAGTCCGAGTGGTCCTTCTTGGCCTAATGCCCTATTATCGTCTGATTTGGGAGCCATTGACTGGAACCTCAATCATTTGATGGAGCGATCCAAGTTATACATTTTTCTGCAAATGTTGCTTGATGCGCGTTACGCAGAACCAATAAAATAAGAAAAGAAAAAGCAAGAAAAAGTGTGCATCATTAGCAAGGCAAGAGAGCTTCCAAAACTTAAAGATAGCACAAGATATAGTGTGATTTCCTATGAATGAAAATTGACGTGTGTATGTCTTGATGCCAATCTGTTTTTGCTTGCTTTGCATGATACATCTACGCTCCAATTTATAAACTTTGATTGAAAGGTGTGAGCCATTGATTTTGCATACCATTCGCTATGGATTAATGTAAAGTGAATTTAAGTTGACTTAATAACCATTGTAGAGATACTTGCTCTTCATTGCAAACCCATGAGTACCATTATATAATGAGCATGAAATCTTGGCAATAGTGTGTGGACATTTTCTTTCGTCTTTGTAGTATGGTGATGAATGATTTGAGACCTGATAAGGTGATCTAGGTGTATATTTGGTATCGTATTTCGCTTATTTTGCTAGAGACTAGCAAAACGCTAGTTGGGGGGTGTGATTCGGGTTGAATATTGCGTATTTAACCCCCTAATTAGTCCTATGATGTGCCTATATAATACTTAATTGCTCTCTAATATGTGCGTATTTTGTACACCATTATTTATTAGAGAAATCACATTATTTGTGCACAAGACATGAATTCTATTGAGTATTTCTGCATTTTTATATTTTTTTCCTAGCACCGTCTCGATCTCACGATTCCAACGACTATTTATTTGTATTTTTCTGAGATCTGTGCTAATTACTGTGAATTTTTGAATACAGAATACTATTTAAAAAAGAGAAATACGCATCCAAATACGCAAATACGGCCGTCAGCCAATCAATGGCCGCCACGTGGCACAATCCCCACCGTCCCGCTTTAATCCTACGGCCGACATCTGGCTTCATCACGCTGAGAAGTGCTGAAGATCGTGGCCGTTGGATCTCGATCCAACGGCCCTCACTCGAGTTGAACGGAGCAGCGGGCGAGATTCGAAGTGGCTACGTGGCTTGTTCTCGGTCGTCCGATGAGGATCCAACGGCACAGGAGCGATCCGATTCGAATTCAAATTCGCGGAGAAATGCGGGCGACGTGGCTTTCTCAGGGCCGTTCGATACGCATCGAAAGGCCGAGATCGTTCCCGATCTGTGTCGACGACGTGGCCGCTCCACAAGCCATAGGATCAAGATCGAACGGCGGTCAGAGAAGCGGATGCGGGCGCCGAAGCAAACGGAGTTGGGAGCACGAATTTTAAAGCACACGCGTCAAGCCCAGGGACGATCCCGCTCGATCCAACGGCCATCCTTTGCGCCGCTCGGAGATATTGAAGGCGGGTGCGAAAAAATAGCGGGTTTAGATCCGTTAAGCCCCAAACCCGCAATGCTAATATAAAAGCGTATTTCTAGGGTTTTTGGGGGTATTCTGGCGTATTTTGGGACTTTTGGAGCGGCTACTGTGCGTATTTCTCCAGGAGAAAATTCTGAAAATTTCCAGAGGCTGTTCTTCCTATTATCAGAGAGTTTTGGGTTCTAAGGAGGAGATTTGGTGATAATTTCTTGAACTTATACCCCGTATTTGGTGTATTTCATTGTATTTTGCTATCTAAACGATGTATTTTGCTATCAAAACTGATTTTTATTGCACCATGCGTGGCTAATCTCTTTGTGCTATGGTTGTGATGTAGTTAGGAGTATGTAGTTGCTAAATTTCATGTCTTTAGCCCTACTATCATGTCAAAATTGCTAGTTTTGTTGATTTCTACAACGTATTTGATGGGTATTTGCTTAGTATCGATATTGTTGATGTGCCCTATGGCTAGGCCCTGATAAGGCTAGCTAATTTGTGTTCTCTAATCTGAACTTATCGCTGCGATTATTGTTTAATGAAATCAACATTGCTAGTAATACGTTTAAGGCTATTTTGACTAGTTTTCATCGATTTATCTTCCGACGCCTTCACGCCTTGACCGGGTGAAGCGTTGTGTGACATTAAGAGACGTGAAATTTCAGCGACTATAAACTCCTAATGAACTCACAACCGTAGCATACTTATCTCATTGGATACCAAACTTTCGTGATACCGTAATACTTTTAGGAACCACTTTCTTTGTTACAAATCCTTACACTATTTTTCACCTTCACAATAGGTGGTCGTTTTCTTAACCGTATATTATATTTGATTAGTTGAATTTGTGTTATCTCAGGTCGACTTGTCCTGAGGATTCGACTCTGGACTCTCCAGGTACTACTTGCACGATCTCCTGCGCTTGGGAGTAAAGCTCACATTGTTTTGAGAGAGGCAACCGCCAACCGGCATCGGAGCCTTTCCCTTAGGCTGACGGGTACAGGGTCAAGAGCTAGACTCAGGCTGCCTAGGAGGAGGTGAGGGATCCCTATGGGTCTCAGTCTCGGGTATATACTCGGTGTCGAAATCTGAAGCACCGGGTAGAGTGGGAGCACGGTAGGACACAGACTTGGGCTTGGGCTGAGATTGAGCTCGGGGTTTCGATATCATCGTCCTCTTACGCTTAAGAGGAGGCGACGACGAAGAGGCTTGGGTGGTTTTTGAACGGCGTTTCGGAGGGGTTCGCGTAGGTTGAACGGGATCCGTAGGGGATGGTTCTACGGTCATAGGCGATGGGCTCGTAGGATGGATCGGAATGCGTGTACGGGCCATAAGCGCGGCATGACATGACGCAATCAATCAAGCAATGTGATCAAGAACCCTAGATATAGAAACCCTAGCCGAAATTGAAACCCTAGCCGAAATTGAAACAAACCCTAAGCCTAGGAGCTAAGAAACTAACCCTAGATAGCTAGGAGAGGAGAGAGAACAAACCCTAGGGGAGATCGGCCAGAGATATGGTCGAAAATAGGCCAGAATCGACGGTGGGAGAGGGTGGAAGTCGAAGGGGTCGGGGGTTTTGAGCTGGAGAAATATTATCGATCGACTAGAATGAGAGATAGTCGATTAGATGGGATTTAAGTCGGTCGGAAATCGAAAAGACAAGTTAGTCCCCGTCACAACTAGTCGGTCACAGTTCAAGCACTGACTGACTAGATCACGATCTAGTCGGGCGGTCAATGAGCTTGAACCGACTAGTTGTAAACAGTAACTGAAGCCAAATTTCCTGACAAGATTTAGTCGGTCTGAGTTCATTTACTGACCGACTAGATCTTCATCTAGTCGGTCGGTCAATGAACATGAACCGACTAAAGAGATCCAAAAAATTAGAATTTGGAAAATTTGATTTCTCTCCTAATCGCACTTCGACGAAATATAAAAAAACTCTCATAAATCATTAAACTACCCCCATTAAACATTGAAAATCTGAAATTTGACGGTTACAAACAAATCGAGCGAAAATTCCGAAAATTCAACAAAAAAGAAAATTTCAATACTTCAAGCATGAACACATATAACGAATAGAATAGCATGCAAGAATTTCATGAAAATATCGGCGATTTGCTTCTGGGTTTCAACGTACACTAATATGATTTCCTTTTTAGCAACATGATCATCTAAGAAATGGTGTCGGACATCTATGTGTTTCGAACGGGAATGGTGTACCGGGTTCTTGGAGAGACATATTGCACTTTGGTTGTCCACCATGATAGGGCAAGTATCACAGTTTATCCCAAAGTCTTTAAGTGTGTGTCTCATCTAAAGAACTTGAGCACACGTGGCACCGACGGCAATGTATTCCGCCTCGGTGGTTGAAAGTGATACGGAATTCTGCTTCTTGGAAAACCAAGAGACAAGAGAATTTCCTATAAAATGGCAAGTGCCACTAGTACTTTTCCTGTCAGATTTGCATCCCGCATAATCTACGTCACTATATGAGATTAACTCATATGTGCTAGATTTTGGATAAAGTAATCCAAAATCAAGTGTATAACTTAAATAACGGAAAATACGTTTTACCGCTACTAAGTGTGACTACTTAGGTTGAGACTGATAACGAGCACATACACATACGGCAAACATAATATCGGGCCTACTTGCGGTAAGATAAAGTAAACTACCTATCATACCTCGATATAGACGAATGTCTACATCTTTACCGCCCGCATCTTTATCAAGATGTGTAGTCGTGCTCATTGGAGTCTTTTTCCCGGAGGCATTCTCCATTCCAAATTGTTTTAGCAACTCCACAGTGTACTTCGTTTGGTGAATGAAGATTGCATCGTTCATTTGGCGAATTTGGAGGCCTAAGAAATATTTGAGCTCACCCATGTGGCTCATCTCAAATTGATCCTTCATCATATTAGAAAACTCTTCGCAAAGAGCAAAGTTAGTAGCACCGAAAATGATATCATCAACATATATTTGAACTAAAATTATATCATTATTCGAATACTTAACAAATAATGTGGAATCAACTTCTCCCATTTTAAAACCCAAATCCAAAAGAAAATTCTTTAAACGGTCATACCAAGCTCGAGGAGCTTGTCTCAAACCGTAAAGTGCTTTCTTAAGTTTGAAAATATGATTTGGAAATTTTTCATTAATAAAACCCGGAGGTTGAGAAACGTAAACTTCCTCAACAACATCTCCGTTTAAAAATGCACTTTTTACATCCATTTGAAATAATTTAAAATCCTTATGGCATGCAAAAGACAATAATAATCTAATTGATTCTAATCTTGCTACCGGAGCAAAGGATTCTTCGAAATCAATACCTTCCTCTTGCCGATAGCCTTGAGCTACTAACCGAGCTTTGTTCTGGACGACGACATGGTTTTCGTCGGTCGTTTTCTTGAAGATCCACTTTGTCCCTATGACGGTGTGGTTCTTCGATGGCAAAGGAACAAGCTCCCAAATCTCATTCCTCTCCAATTGAATGAGTTCCTCCTCCATGGCAAGGATCCAAGCACCATCTTCGCACGCTTCATTAATATTCTTTGGCTATATCGAGGAGGCAAAGGCACAATGAGCGAAGTGATTGACCTACGATCTCGTCTTGACACTATCATGGATATTGCCAATGACTTGCTCATGAGGATGGTCACGAATTGAATGAAGCCGTTTGGGAATTCCTTGATCACTAGGAAAATTCTCAAAAACTTCATTAGTCGGGTTAGTCTCAATAGAATCAATAGAATTAGAATTACCAATTGAATCACATAAGACATCCATAGAGTCATCATCATTAGTAATTCTAGTTGGAACAAATCCTTCATTAAATGAAACATGAAGAGATTCCTCGATCGTTGAGGTTCGTTTGTTGTATATCCGGTAGGCTTTGCTATGTGAGGAATACCCAACAAAAATCCCCTCATCGGATCTTGGATCGAATTTGTCCAAACTACCATACGTGTTTTTAATAAAACATTTCGAACCGAAAATACGAAAATGTTTAACTTGAGGCAACCTACCAAACAACAATTCATAACAAGTTTGTTTAGTGCCGGGCCTCAAAAGTATTCTATTAAACACATAGCAAGCGGTGTGTACCGCTTCCGCCCAAAATTGATGGCCAAGTTGGCTATCATCAAGCATAGTGCGAGCACACTCCACTAGCGTCCTATTCTTTCTCTCAACTACACCATTTTGAGGAGGTGCACGAGGGAAAGAGAAGGTGTGTGTAATACCAACTTCATCACAAAATGTCTCAAAAGACTCATTCTCAAATTCCCCTCCATGATCACTACGAATAGTGACAATGGTGGTTCCTAAGAGATTTTGTACTTTCTTAACAAAAATTGTGAAGTTTTTAAAAGCTTCATTTTTATTACACAATGAAAATACCCAAGTAAACCTAGAGAAGTCATCAACGATGACAAGTCCATATCTAGCATTACCTAATGAAGCAACTCTAGTTGGCCCAAATAAATCTAGATGTAATAGCTCTAGTGTCCGCTTAAAAGAAATGCTTTTCTTAGGTTTAAACGAAGATTTTGGTAGCTTGCCTCGTTGACACGAGTCACAAAAGCTTTTCTTTTGAAAGACAAGCTTAGGGAAGCCTCTAATAGAGTTTAACTTGGAAAGCTTAAATAGTGTTCCAAAGTTCACATGACCAAAACGTCGATGCCATAAGTGTTGTTCACTTGTGTTGGCAATGAGACATTGTTCATGTGATCTCGGAAGATCTAGGATGTATATATCCTTATGGCATGTGCCGGAAAACAATAATTCATCATTATCTTTTCTTAAAATATGGCACATTCCTTTCGCAAATCTAACTTTGTAACCTTTGTCACAAAGTTGGCTTATTGAATTAGATTGTGGTTTAATCCTTTAACAAGGTAAACATCACATATAAGGGGTTTAGAAGGATTACCCACTTTACCAACACATATGATGGTTCCGCTCTCGTTGCCTCCAAAGACGACGCGATTTCCATTTGCAATGGGCACCACTCCGGAGAGCAATTGAGCGTCACCCGTCATGTGTTTTGAACACCCGCTATCGAGTATCCAATTCCCCTTAGAGCTAAATTTAAATTTGTTGCTCCGTTTCTTTTTCTTTTCCTTGAGTACCTAAAGATAGAAAATTTCATATCATGGTATCCAAGGTCATTGGGTCCAAAAGATTAGACCTTTGGAAGCCAAGCCCAATTGGACTTAGACTTCCCCACATAATTACTACTATGCACAACATTCGAAAAATAGGCATTCATGTAAACTTGTTTTTCATCCATGCTAGTGTCCTTTGGGCTCCAAATAGTGAAGATTTAGGGAGCCCTCATCCTATTGGGTGCATGCATGCGTTGTTGATTTCTACGTGATGCATGACGTGGATAGGCATAAGGAACATGATGAAATGGTGCACGACGATAATTATTCATATGATGATGTGGGTGTACATATGCATGTGGAGGAACACATGCATGAGGGTGTCTCATATGGTGTGCACGTGCCAGTGGATGCGGTGCATAAAAATCATCATATGTGTGAGCCGGTGGAGTAGGACATGTGTTCCTACGTGGCATGGTATTTGTGTACATGTAGGCATGACCCTTCTTTGGAGGTCCACCCAAAGTGGGTTTCTTTTCGAAAGAGGGTGTGAACGAGGTGGAAGCACCATTGGTAGATGAACTACCAATAGAGTGTTTGCTACCACTCGTTGAGGCATCAGAAGTTGTCCTAACAAAGGTAGTGGCCGACTTAGATGAACTTCCCAACTTATACCCCAAACCAACGTGGTGATTGGCCGGAGGCAAGACATTTAGGATATTATCCAAATGGCCCTTACCCTTATTGAATTCATTGATTCGGCCTAATGTGTTCTCATATTTCTCGGTGAGAGAACGTAACGAAGCATTCAAAGTGGATACTTGCGATGTGAGCACATAAACACGAGATTTAAGATTTTCATTCTCAATACTCAAAGTCGAGTTTTGAGATGTCAAATCCTCTATCTTGTGTTCTTCCGGATCCTCAATGCTAACATGTTCAAGTTGAGACTTGAGATTTACAATCTCATTCTTCAACTCTTCAACAACGGTATCGTTGTTGGTGATGATAGTTTTAGGCGAGGTTTGGATGCTAGCTAAATCATCTTTTACTTTAGTATACCTATTTACTAACTTAGAGTATTTAGACCATAGTTGCTCATTAGCATTTCTAAGTTCATCCTTTGTTACCTCATCGCCTTAGTTGTCGCTGTCATCGGAAGAGGAAGATCCTTGATCATGCTCCTCTATTGCCATGAAGCACATGTGTGCTTGCTCCACTTGCTCATCGTCTGACTCTCCGCTAGATGAATCATCGGAGTCGGTGAAAGTCCCGACAAGCCCCTTTTTGTACCCCTTTTTGTACTTCTTGGACTTGTCGAATTTTGGCGCCTTCCACTTCTCTTTTTGCTTGTTTAGAGGACACTCCGCTTTCATGTGTCCGGGCTTGTTGCATTTAAAGCACAAAGAAGAGGAGGCGTTAGTAGAATTGAACTTCGATTTGTTTTTGAAGTTACCTTTCCAGAAGAACCGGTTGAACTTCTTGGCCATGAGTGCCATGTACTCCAAGTCCAACTCGTCTTCCGAGTCTTCATCATCGGTCGATGTGAATGTGGATGGAGCGGCCTTGAAAGCAATAGCCTTCTTCTTTGGCTCGTCTTGCTTCAAGTAGGACTTCATCTTGTCCTGCAACTTAAGCTTGCTATCCTTGCGAACCTCGTATGACATTAAAGTACCCATTAGTTGAACAACGGTATAGGTTTTCATGTCATTACCTTCCTCGATGGCGAAGGTCCATTTCTCCCAACATGAAGGAAGTCCATCGATAATCTTCGAGACTTTCTCCTTTTGGGTGTAGGTTTTACCGAGAGCCTCCAACTCGTTTGTGATGTCGACGAAGCGAGCATAATACTCCTTCATCTTCTCACCCTGTAGCATATGAAACAACTCGTAATCTTTATTAACTACAACGAGTTTAGAGTCTCTTACCCTACTTGTCCCTTCATGCAATATGAGGAGGGAGTTCCATATTTGATATGCACTCTTACATGTGCATATCTTGTTGAAATTTTCGGGCTCCAAAGTACATTGCAAGGCGTTCATTGCCTTGGCATTGCTTACCTCCGCGGCGACCTCCGCGGGAGTCCACTTCTCGAAGTCTTCTTCGGTGGGCTCGACGTACTCTTTCATCGTGGTCCTCCATAGTGAAGCACTCCGGAGGAAAGTTTCCATCCAGTATTTCCAGTACCCGTAGTTGGTACCGTTGAAGAAGGGAGGCCTCGTTAAGGAGTGTCCTTCCATCACTGAAGACGCTCCTTCACGGTTCTTGAAGGTGCTATAGTCGGAAGGTGGACGAACAGTCTTGTTGTCGTTGGCAGACATAGCTATAGACTTGGCTCTGATACCAAATGTAATGCCCTGCTAAGCTACTGCACAAGTACTAAGGGGGGTGAATAGTACATTAAAATAATTAAGAGGCTAATTCCTAATTACTTGCAAACTCTACCAAACAATGCGGAAAATGCGGAAATGTAAATGTTAGACAACAAAGAAACAATCGCAAACAACGATATTACTGGGTTCGGATCCACCCAAGTATCTCCGACTTGTTCCCGGTGATCCTACGTCCCAACCACCTGGATCCCCTCCGGATACTTGAGTTAGAAACCCTAACTCAAGATTTCCACTATGAAATACTTGTGAAAAACCTCCACAAGTCAAATCATACACAAATGAACTTGTGACTCCCACAACCCGGGATCACAACTACTCTCACAACCGAGAGTGAACCAATTACAATATGAAAGTAAATGAAATGAAACTTCTTACCGACAAAATACATATGCCTTGAGTAATGCTTACGAATTAGGGCAAAGATGATTTTGAGGAAGAAGAAGTGGCATCAAACCCTATCTCCAAGATGTAGATCAGCGATGGAGAGCTATGAGGTTGATGGTGACCTAGGATCAAGCACTTGGCTTGGAAGGCTTCACACTCAATGAATCTCTCTTTGGAAGTAAGAGTGAGAGAGATTCAAGAATGGAATGAATGAGCTTTGAAAGTGGATGAAAGCTTTCTCTTTGATCTCTAAACTTGTCTTAATATCAGCCTTGAGTGCAATGAATGCAGCTCAATAAGTATTATAGGATAGAGGAGAGAGAGAGAGAGAGAGAGAGAGAGAGAGAGAGAGAGAGAGAAACGTTTCAATTAAAGCTCCAACGGCTCTATTCTGAACCCAACTAGTCGGTCAAAGAACAACCACTGACCGACTAGTTCATCAACTAGTCGGTCAGTCAATCAACGTAGACCGACTAATGAGTGAACAGGGAATAGGTCGAAGTTCAGACAAAATAAACTAGTCTGTCCAAGAAGAGTAGCTGACCGACAAGTTTCACAACTAGTCGGTCGGTTACTTAACTGAAACCGACTATGAGATAAAACTGAAGTCTGAGCACAAATTGATTTAGTCGGTCCAAGAACAAATGTTGACCAACTAGTTCATCAACTAGTCGGTCGCCAAATGTGCATAGACCGACTAACGATAAACAGTAAGTCAGGTGAAAATTGGCATGTACAGTAAAGCTCAACTAGTCGGTCCAAGAAGGAAAGTTGACCGACTAGTTCATCAACTAGTCGGTCGATCAATGAACATAGACCGACTAATTATAAACAGTAGCTCAGGCACAAATTGGCATGAACAGGGAAAGCTCAACTAGTCGGTATAAGAAGCATCACTGACCGACTAGTTCACAAACTAGTCGGTCGTTGAGTCAACGTAGACCGACTAACTGTAAACAGTAAAGAGCTTGGAATTGACTGACGCAAACTAGTCGGTCCAAGAAGGATTGCCGACCGACTAGATCACCATCTAGTCGGTTGGTTCTTCTTCTTGAACCAACTAACATGCACAAGAAGTCGCGAATCGAAGCGCGAAGCTTCGGGAAAGATTGTATGGACTTCTACTAAGATCCTATGTCTAAGATAGGAGCATTATGAAGATTATAACGTAAGAACTACTCAAGGCTTAACATTCTACGGAACGAAGCTAAAAGACTATAAATAAAACTTGACGAACCGTCTTCGAAAGCTTCGATCCGAATCTTCTTGACTTCTAAAAAGGTCCAAAAGCTTCAATGAAGCTTTAGGCATACGATCACATGCTTTGAGAAGTCTCGAGACGTCGCTTTTGATGTTCATATGAATTTGGCGACGATCTCCATAACTGCGCTCACAAATTGTTAGTTCACGATATATTTATGTTTGTTCATCATCCAAAACCAAATCCGGGGAGTCCAATATCCAACAATACTGAGCAGAGCAAGATGATGGGTTGCATGAAAGCCAGCCAGAGGATATTGAGAGATTACATACTGAGGATCAGGAGGAGATGGATGATGGAGTGTGTGTCACCCATGTTGGAGACACGATGCAGTTTCGTTGGGTTGGTAGTGATGATGAGTAGAGATGTGTCCAGGCGAGAGTGAGATAGATGACATCGGAGTGCATGAGTCACATTACCCATCTGATCCACTACCACAGCTGGAGGTGTGCGAGCATCTTGATGGACTGCTGAGATGGTTTACTACGGTGGTGTTGAAGAGGATGAGTGCACGGGATACAGCCTACAGAATATTTTGGAGCCCGAGCCCTCCCTCCCTTCAGATTCAGTTCAGCAGCCATCACTTCAGACACCTCAGGACACACATCCGTTCATCATCCAGGACGATGATTTTCAGGTGGACCACAGAGTCCAGGGATGACTGCAGAGGCCATTACCTTTGAGGGCGAGGATTCAACAAGCGACAGTGAATGCGAGATGATCTACATTGAGCCTGTGTTGTCTTCTCCTCCACATTTTCTCCTGCATACATTTCACCATCCTCCTGAGGATTTGCATCAGCCATGCGATAGTATCGTCATTCAGGGAAGTTCTCATCACACTTTTCCCTTCATTTCTGAATCTCAATCTTCATTTTCATATATATTAGATTCAGATTGTCGTCATACATATTCATCTCCTTATTTTCATTATGACGACCCTATTTGGAATTCCTTCATTGAAAATCTTAATTATTTTCCTTGGATTGACACAACTTGTCTCATGTATGACACATGAGTATATTCTAGGGAGATGCTGGGAGCTGTGTTGCTAGGATCCAATGAAACTGGAGGAGCTTTGTTTCCAAAGCAGCTGGCTGAGGAACGAAATGATATGATAAAGCAGCTGCCTCCACCATTATACTTTTGGGATCCGCCTTTTGGTAAGGTGTATTCCTTCCTTTACATAGTGTAAATAAAGAAAAAAATAAAAAAAATTAGTTTAGTTTGCTTTAGTATGTGTGTTTTCCCTCTAGCATCATTGAATAATATCTAGTTTCACTTCAACCATTGAGGACAATGCTCATTTCTAGTTGGGGGAAGTGAACTATGAAGTTGAATGCTAGTTTTGGGTAGTTATGAAAATTTTGATGTTAATTAAAAAAATTTCTCATTCATCATCATCATTCATTCATTTTGAGCATATCATTTTGATGCCTCCATCCTTGCTTCCATCACATTTCTTTTGCTTAGTCCCTACATGCTTAATGCCATGCAATTTTTTCGGATTATTATTTTGGTATCAAATTCGTAGATGTTTGATAGGCATGTTTTAATTTCTTTTCCATTTTGGAGTCAAATGTTAATATGCCATGTATGAAATGATTTTATATGTTTTGATACTCTCTTTGAAATAATTCGGGAATAGTTTGGTGTAAGTAATTGCATGAATTGGGATGAATGGCTTAGTTTTTGATTAGATAGGATGTGGCCAATGGTGTATGTTTTGTTTTCCTCCTCAGGAGTGAGTGGATGAGTTGATAATTCATGTTTAGAATGAGAAATAGAATTAACATAAGTGAATGGGTTTTCTAATCAAATTGAGTAGCCGGTGCCCCATGAAACATTGGGGAGTACGCGAAAAATGAGATTTAGGAGATCATTCCATCCTTTTGCCTACATAGCATTATCACGTGTATGCAAAAGTGGCGGTGTTTGCTTTTCATAGCATTATTGCGTGAATGCAAAACAAAAACATAAACATACTAAAACAAAATGAATACAAAAGGAGAGAGAAAAAGAAAAAACTTAATGAATAAATGAAAAAATAAGCAACATGAGTGATACAATCTCATCTCCCACAACTTAGAGGAAATTTCTTTTCTTTGGCCATTTCCATGAAAATTAGAAACTTTGTCATTTGCACATCTTCCCAAAGAATGTGATACGGTGCTTATTTCCTTACCTTTCTTAGAATTGGATTGGGGAGAGTGTCATTTGTTATTTCCTTCCATACATTGTGTATATTGTCTTTAAAATCATTTTGGAAATAACATGTGTAGTATGCCATTATGATATCTTAAATTTGGTGCATGTTTTCACTTTAATCCGAAATTATCGCATATTTTGCATGGGACTAGAAAAATGCTAGTTGGGGGATGTGATTCATGGTGAAAAGTGTATATTTATACCCCCTAACTACCCCTATTTTGTGCTAAAGATTAGGCTTAACCTTGCTCTCTTAAGTGTATTATCATTTTATGTTTCATATTAGAGATTATTTGTATTCTTTGCATGAAACAGCATTATATGGACTAAGTTCTACTTCTCCTATTTTTCAGGCACTCCTGGGAGTCTTGAGGATTTTTCAGAATTTTCTGGGATTTTTCTAGGATTTCTGGGTATTTTTGGTGAATTATTTGGGGGAGAAATGCAATTAAAAACAGGGGAAAAGGATTTATTTGGGGCGCCACGTGACGCGATCCTACGACGCCACGTGGCACCGATCTGGAAGCTCAGAAGCAGCAAAGCGGGGCACATGCTTCAGCAGCGTGGCACGCGGGTTGCGCGTGCGCGAAAAATATAAAGCGAACGTTGCTCCGCTTGAAGTTTTGCGGGCTTCGCCTGCAATTTGAGCAGCCCGCTCCTCTTCACCCAAGAGCGCAGGCGTGCGCAGTGCGTTTGCGGGTGGGTCGGGCGCAAGAAAACCGACTCGCAAGCCCGCAACTAGCCCGGAATGCGAATTAGCCATATTTTCGCATCTGTTCGATTTCAAACGGTGTTTACTCTCGGTTTTACTATTCTATTGGGGCTAGGAGAACCCCATCTTCTTTCCCAAGGGCTAGGGCTAGGGCTTGGAAGCCATTGGAGGCTAGGAGAGCTTGGAGAAGGAGCAAGAGAGTGAAAAACTTGGGTTTCTAGGGCTTCTATTGGTGATCTATCTCCTCTCTTGTAAACATTTGGTTTCTAAATGAATTGTATGAATATTTGAATGATTATTGAATGAATGTGAGAATCATTAAATAGTTATTTGATTATTACTTGTAATGAAGATTGGTGTGTTCATCTTGTATGATTATTACCTTATTTTCATTATGAAAGCCTAGAGCCATTTGTGTGTGAGTGGGTTAATTAGGGCTTGTGTGGTTGATTATTAATTGCTCATTTATTGCATTTAATAGACCTAGCATGCCTTGAAATGGATGCTAGAAGTGTTGATTGATGGGTTGTGCCCTAGGTTTAATTGAGTCGTGCACCACTCTTGGTGGGGCCGTAGAACGGTGGTGTACCCTAAGGGTCACACCTACATGCACCATCCTTGCATTCTATTGACACAGAGGCAAGGATTGACTCATGAGCTTAAGTTAGGGATTCCAACCCACGAATCAACACACGAATGAATCGTGCATTACCCTTGGTGGGGCCGTAGAATGGTGGTATGCCTTAAGGGCATTATCTACGTGCACAACCCCGCATACCTTGAAATGGATGCGAGGATTGATTCATTTGGAGTGAACATATAGCTAATCAACTCACAACCCTAATGATACCTCTTTCCACACACTTCTCCTTGCTTGACTAGCTCCTACCTTGGTCTCCACCCTACCTACCTTGGGTTTGGCTCGACATTGTCACCCCACACTTCCACTCACTGCACTATTAGTTTAGTTGGTTGTACCAACACCTTTAGCATTCCTTAACCAATTGAGATTGTGAAAGTGAAACGAATTATCTCTGCGGATTCGACCCCGTACTTACGGGTTTATATTGCATTTGACACTCCTACCCTTGGGAGGCGAGCGTGTGCATCCTACTTGGATTGTGCACGCCTTGCGAACCAATCAATTGGCTCACCTGTTATGTCAGCTACTCCACTGTGGTATGGAGCTCATTGTTGACCTTTGCCTGCCCCTCCATGAACTTATCCAAAGTGGATTCCAACGAAGACTTCTGCTGATTAGGCTGTGGTGGGGGTAAAGGCTGCTAACGCTGCTGATATCTTGGCAGTATGTAAGGGGCAAATGGTCTCTGCCTGCCTTACTGTTGTTGATGCTGAGGGTATTGTTGTTGCTGCTGAGCTCCACTCATGTTCCCGTACTGAAACCCGGGATGATTCCTCCAAGCTGAGTTCCATAGGCACTCCTATTGCCTCTTCAATCATCAGATGTGTAGTTGACCTCCTCAAGTGTTGCAGGAGGCGTGTTATAGGAGAAATTTCCTCCATGGAACCCTTGTTTGACGTATTTCTCACAAGTGGTGTATACTATGGCGGGAGGTGAACTGGGCCTAGCACCGAGCTTGTGCTACATTCGGGCCATATGCTAAGTGAGTGAGTCGAGACGGTCGTCAAAACTCATTGCCTCACTGACTTCAAATCGGCCTCCTCTTGAGCGCTTTACTGTGGTGGAGACAGCGCTGTTGTCACCACATTGCTGGTTGTTGGCCGCCATCTCTTCTAGAATCTCCATGACCTCAGACGGCTCTTTTCCTAAGATATCACCATTCGTCGTTGCATCGACAATCATTCTAGTATCTGGATGTAGCCCATTATAGAATTCCAAGACCAAATCCCAAGTTTGGATGCGATGGTTCGGGCTTTGGTACTGGAGGTCCTTGAAGCGTTCCCATGCTTCGTAGAGTGTCTCCTGTCCTCCCTATTTGAAAGACATGATCTGATTTCGAAGATGGATCATCTTCGAAGGGAGAAAGTACTTGGTGACAAAGGCTTCCGCCAGCTGTTGCCAAGTCGTGAATGTATTGGGCCCCTGAGACTTTAGCCAATAGTGGGCTTTCTCCTTCAAGGCGAATGGGATAAACCGAAGCCGGATCGCATCATCATTGATCACATGCATCTAGAATATGGCGCATTTCACCAAAAATGTCTCGATATGATGACTTGGGTTCTCGTGTTGAAACCCATGAAAGCAGTCTTGTTGCATCAACAAGATAAGCCACGTCTTCAACTCGAATTTTCCTTCATGGATTGAGGGCAAGGCCACAGAGGAAGACGAGATGGCGTCGGGCCTCATGTCATCCCGGATCACAAACATGATTTTAAGGTGGAGGTGGATCATTGCCTTCGAGAATCCCAGCCATGTATTCCTGTTTTCTTCTCTCTGCTGCAAGTCGTCGAGCGGTTGCTTCTATTTGTGGATCAAAGGACAAAAGATTCTCTGCTCCTTGTAAACGTGTTAGCATGCAAAATAGAAGAACTCAAGAAAATTGTGGAACTCTTCAGCAAATGAGAAATATAGTAACAAGAAAATAAAAAGACAAAGAATGATGGAAGGTAAAGTGGGTGGAACCACTCCAACTCCAAACTAAAACAAACCGTTGCATCCCCGGCAACGGCACCAAAAATTTGTTCGGCTTTGATTTACACCCGGAGATGTGAATCACAGCAAGTGTACGGTTGTGCAGTATAGATAAGAATGTTGAACTCTGGGGAGGCAGTTGTTTAGTGTTTAGTTTCTTGAAAGATGGAGAATACGAGGTCGAGGGGTTGTCACAATTAAATGGTTTTCACGAAAGCTTGATTTAATAAGATTTTAATAAATATCGGACAACCGGGAATCCCCGCTAGGTCTTTTAGGCTTGAACATTAGGTTAAGAGTCCTTTCGGTGAATTACAAGTGAGGGTAAGAGTGTCACATCCGAGAATGAGAACGAGTAGTCAATTCATGTTGTCCTACTCGTCTAACGTATCTTTATGCTCAGCTCCGTTCTTGCAATAAGCTTCACATAAGGATACGTGCATTGCGCTTGACACGATTTTCGTATAACAATCCATATCCATTCTCATGATCTACGGTTGGGATACTACACTATGATTAGTTTTAGCAGTCAGGCTACTCACGTAGTCACCGACTAGCGGATTGGGGATTAGTAATCACTCCTAGTACACGAGTCACTTTCGTGATCATGAGCCTTAGAAAACGACCACTAAACCCTAATCAAATTTGTGGAGTTTCTCCTAGAATGTGGAGTCGTTATCACGGTCCTCCAATTCTAGAGCTAATCCCCAAAAATTCGGATTCAAACTACCATAGTGCAACCCTTGGTTCATTCAATTAAGGGTATCCTAATTTCCAATCCATATGATCCTAGGGTTCATCCCTAATCCCTAGAAAGGCACTACTCAGACATAGCAATGGAAACGAAAAAAACACGATGTAAAAAGTAATTCCAGACATCATATGTATAGCAAAAGCAATAACAAATGATAGAGAATCACAAATAATACGAGAATATATTAAAAGACCTAAGTTCTGATTGTTTACCAATGATTAAATCAAAGAAGAGAATACAAAAGTTTCGTTCTCCCAAGGCGGCGGCTCATAAAATTCCAGCAAAACAAAGCATAATCTAAAACCTAATTTTCGTTCACTTATATGCAGATCCAACAAAATTCGCCGGAAATCCAACCCAAAAACCTAATAAAAACTCGTTTTCATTAGTCTGCCGACCTGGCACTCAGTCGGGCCTGCTAGCGCTTGGTCGTGCACTCTCTTGGTTGCTTCGCTTCTCAATTCTGGTAGGGGGTAGCTCGGTCGAGCGCTTGGGCCGCTCGGCCGAGCTAACTCAACAGAGAATTTTAGGCAAAATCTTGGGGTCGTCTGTGGAGGTTCGCTCGGTCGAGCGATTGGGCTGCTCGGCCGATCTAATTTAACAGAGAATTCTAAGGCAATTTCTTGGGGGTCGCTTGGTCGAGCGAGATGGGTCACTTGGCTGAGTGACCATCTGCCTATAGGCTCCTTCTTGCCCTCTTTTTTCTTCTCTTTTGCAACATCGACTCGGCCGAGCATGTGATGCGCTCAGCTGAGCGACCAGGCAATCCAGCCATGGTCAGCTCCATGGCCCTCTCCTTTCTTTCTTTCTTCATTCCTTTTGCTCTTCTCCAGCAGCTTTGACTCGTCAATTGCGATGATGTTGATGCTCTGGCTTCGATATTCGTGTCCATCATCCAAATATGCTCCAAATCGCGCCAAAGTTCCTGAAAGTCCACAAAACACTACGAGAATCAAATATATCGTGAAGTAGCGATAAAATATAGAAAAGTGAACTTTGGAATGATATGAAAACATGCAGTAAAAACATGGAAAATATGGACATATCACTCTGCAATTGGATTTTTTTGTCTATTTTATTCGTTCGGAGCACTGTGCATGAGGAGTGCACAGTACTTCGACGTTATTTATTTAATACAAGAGCAATGCGCACTCCTCAGCACAGTGCCCAAGGTGGTTAATTAAAGGCTTATTTATTTAAATGGCGGGTTAATTAATTTAAATGTGTGTTAATTAATTACAAGTATTTTATTATTTCAAGCACGTGGACCCCACTCCAAACTTTATACATCCAACTTCCAATATTTGGAACAGAAGAAAGTTGTGTGGGCCCCATAGTAAATTCTTAAACAACTTTCCAACCAACTTTCCAACATTTGGAACACAATAGCAAACGTTACTCACATCAAGATTCCACCACCGCTCAACTTTCCACAAAACCATTCTCAACATTTGAAACAGGCCCTAGATCCAGCGTTGCAAGACCCACAGTTCAGTTTCTCTCTCCCTCTCCCCTCTAACCTCTCTACTCTATCTGTCTCACCCCGACCTCGATCGCCCACCACCGATGGCCGTCTTCTATCGATGGCCGCTCCCCTTGGTCATTGCTGCCCCTTGAACACTGTGAAAGCACATCGGATGCAATGAACACTTGCCAGGTTGGCCAATAACACCGACCATCATGATTCTCGCCTCGTTATGTTACAAAAATACGCTTTCCATTTTTATGAATGGACTCATTGAGATTGATCCAAACATGCTAAAACCGCACTACACCAAAAATCTGGTGAATCCTATGTTTCTAACTTATCGATCTGCAGACTATGAGAATTTCAATTGTTTTAATATAGTGTAACTCTTTCAAATGAACAGATTCGACATACAACTAACATGGGGGGTCCAGTACCAAATCTTTGGTGCATGCATTGGCGTTTTTTATCATTGTAAAGGAACCTAATCAGGTTAAAAAGACAAGGAGGATTTGATATTTCGTGATGTGAACGCGGGCATCATGAATTAGGTTTTCTCATATGATGCATGCATGGGTGTGAGAAAGAGATTGCAAAGTGAAGTGGATGTCTCGTCCACTCTTGCATCATCTTTGAATCCTCGAAGTGTATACAGAAAATTTGGTGCATGCATGCGTTAACGCGAAATGCACACGTGCTGCCAACATCTCCCGCGGCCTGGTGCAGGGGATCTAGAGAGTCGTATGCTTCGTGCTTGTTTTACACGTGCTTTTTTTATCTATGTTCGCCTCTTGACCATTCGTTGCACACGAGGACTGCGGTGGGGTGCTTCGCGCTTTCATGCACCGCATCCGTTAAGAGCCGCAACGGAGGACCAACTGCTTGCATGATTATCGTACGGAGTGGCGAATGACCAGGCGACAGGTTGCAGGGAGAGGGCAGCCCCCACAACATTCAGCGAACTCATCCGAAACATGATGAATATTTCCCGTTGTGATTCTTGACATCCCACCGACTGCCGTTCACGTGACAAAGGCACGAGCAACCGGTCCCACTCAAGGGATGCATCGAGGTCCATTAATTAGAATAGGCTCAAGGGACCACTTAGAATAGGCTCAAGGGACCACGCCGGAATACAATTAAGTCCTTGTCGTTTTGTCTGGCGTCTCCATCATACATGCAAGTTGGACAAATGGCTCCTTGTTTGGTGGAAGGGAGTGGTGGTTTGTTGGGGTTTCAATACATATATATTTTGGTAGGAGCCTATCACTTATATCTTTGTAGACACACATAATCTAAAGCGTTGACCGTGGAGAACCCGGTCAACGTGGTCAAGGGGCCCGCTTTGGGTCCCTTGGGGGGTTTCGAATTGGTGCAGAAGGGGCGAGGGGAAGCCTCGGCCCTTGTTGAGATGCTCGGCCTCGGATAGACGTGCTCGGCCTCGGCTGAAAGGGGGACGAGGGGTAGCCTCAGGTGCCCGAGCAGATGCACGGCCGTCGGGAGGCGAGGGGAATCTCGGACCTGACTAAGACGCTTGGCCTCGGTGGGGCGTGCTCGGCCTCGGCAGGTTGACGGTGAGGGGAAGCCTCACTATCCAGTCGGACGAGTGGTCGGAGAGGGGCGAGGGGTAGCCTCGGCCCGTTGATCTGTTGTCCACCTGCGTAGACGAGAACGCTCGTCAGGGGGCCGGACCTTGGTTCCGGCCAAATCCCCTCCGATGCCTAAGTCAGATAGTGATCTGAGAAAGGAGGCCCGGCGGAGACGGTTCGACTCGTGAGGAGATCGTAACGGCGTCTCTCGGCGGAAGGAGATGAATTGGGGGAACGAGGTCGTTGATGGAGTACCTTAGGTTTTGTTACCTGAGATGCGGTCCCTTTCTTCGTCGTCTTCCTGGCCCTTTTGTAGAGCTCCCGCGTGATTGCCTCTAACCCACGTCCCACGTCCGCCATTGATCGTGCCCCATCAGTCCCCCCTCGCCGCCGCTCTCTCCGCCATGCCAGCACCTCCCCATTATCGCTATTTAGTGGTAGCGCGTCCGGGGGAGTGGTTTTCGCAGGAGTGGGCGAGCGACCAACGGGTTATTGGGGCTGGGTCGGATCGACGTTCGAGAAGGTCCCTTGTAGGGCCTTTGTCGAATGGGCTTTGAGGACGCAGATGGGCTTTTGACCAGTAGTCGGGCTCCTGGGCTCGTTCTTTACGGGTCTCGGTCAAATAGGCGTAACAATTGCCCCCATCGGTCGGGTTGATCGGCCTCGGCCGGTTCGGCTCGGCCGATGTGACCTCTGCCGTTTTTGACGAGCTCGCCAGTCGATGCCGACTCATTTATTAGTCGACATCATGAGTTGACTCATTCGATACTTTTAAGGCGCGGGTCCCGAAGCGCCGTCGGCCTTCAGATGCTGCCACGTGTAGCGGCAAGCTTATCCCCGCCGCTCGCGGAGTCGCCTTAAGTTCGAGAAGCCGAAGGGTTCGTGAGCCGCCATTGGTGGGGTCGATCAGCCTCGGCTCGCTCAGATCACCCGTTATGTCTCCTGGGATTCCGAGCGGCGCTTCAATCGAGGCGAGGCCATAAATGCAGGTCATGATGAGGCGGATCGATTGGACTTCGACTGGCGCCAATTTCGGAACGCCGCCGACTCTTCGAGCCTCGCCACGCGTTCTTGTCAGGCGCTTCGAATTCTCCCCTGGCATATAAGATCCCCAGTTGTGTTGATCTCCACTTCTCCTTTGCTCCTCCCGGTATTCAAAGCCTTCAGCAACTCGGAGTTCCCCGTCGCCTTCGCTTCTTTGCCCTCTCCAAACTAGTTGAAAATAGGTAATTCCTCTCTTGCTTTCATCCTATGGCTGCTCTTAGGATAGGCGGTTTTGGCCGGAGGACGAGGGGTCCTCCGGAGTCCGGGCGGGGCGAACCCCGGCTAGGGGAGTCTGGTTCCCCCGCCGGGAGTCGTTCTCTTCAAGATAAGGGGAAGGGGAAACTTTTTCCAGACTACGCTCGTGACGATGTTGCGTCAGCTGCCGTGCGGCTTAATGTGCCCCTGGTCGTCCTCCGTACTCAGTCGAGGACTCCTCCTTCGGTGGCCGCGGAGATCCGGGAAAGATATCTCTGCTTCCCATACGAGGTTCGAGTTCCATTTGTCGACGAGCGGATTTGCCTTCCGAGGAGCAATGAGGTAGGCGCTTACGTCGAGATGTTCCGCCTGGGTCTTCGCTTCCCGCTCCATCCTTTTATCATCCAGGTCATGGAACATCTCACGGTGTCCCTGTGTCAGTTCACCCCGTGCTCGATCGCGGTACTGACGGGCTTCGTAACGCTCTGTTGCATCCGCGGTCTGGAGCCGTCTCTCCCCCTTCTTTTCCACTTCTATCAGATCCAGGTGGTCGGGCCGGGGTCATGGCTGCACCTCCGTGCTCGTTCAAGGAGGGAATGTCTGATAGGGCTTCCCCGCTGGTCGGGGGATTGTAGCTCGGATTACGTCTTTGTGGTCTTTTTGGGTGATGCCCAGATCCTGACAAGCTGGGGTGCGTCCGTCCAGCCTTGCTCGTCGTTAGCCCTTTCCGACGCTGACCAGACAGCCGCCGCGACGCTGTCGGCTCTTCCTTTGGAATCGAAGTCCATCTGCTTTTTGTTGGACGACCTACTCCTGAAGGCCATATTGTGGTCCCCGGGTAGGTCGCTTTTTCTTCCTCGGACTGCCCTGTGACTCATCCTGATTTCGGTTTCCTTTGCAGGGATGACAGGCCGCGAGTTTGTTCGTGACGTTGATGAGCTGATCCGTCGTGGAGCTGCTCGGAGCCGAGGCAGTACCTCCGGAAGGGCGCCTCGACGGACTGTTGAGGAGGAGGTGCGCCGAGCCGAGCCCTCTGTGGGCAAGGTAGTTACCGTGCCTCCTGCCTCTTCTTCTGGCGATCCCCTCCCTGAGGGCGTAGTAAAAGCCGGATCCGCCCCACCAGCCCGAGTGACAGGGGCTGATGGCGGGTCCGGTGTCGTCCCCCCCGCCCTCGGAACGTCCCCTTCCGTCCCTGAGAGTGGAGATGGGGCAAGGCGGAAGCGCTCTCCTCCGGCGCCTGTGGAGCCTCACGGAGGGAAGAAGAGGAAGGAGGATGCGGAGTCCCCCAGCCCGGCCAGTTCTGTGCCTTCTGCCGACACCCCCGGGGGTCTTCAGGTGGCTCTGACCACCACCCCCTCCGCAGCGTCCCCGCCTCCGTCCCCGGGAATCAGAGCGCTATTGGCGAGCCATATGGCTTCCCTCGATGTTGCTCCCGGGAGTTCGGTGTTCGTTGACCGAGCCCTGGCCCAGCAGGTGGCCGAGAGCACCGTCTTCCCCCGGGACCGCAGCACCCTTGAGAAGATTCCCGCCGACAAGGTGTCGGATTCTTTGGTTTGGGCCCTTCAACAGGTTCGGCCCTCTCGCAGTCCTTTCTTTCCCTTCACATCCTTCTTAGCTTATGTCCCGTTTTCCAGGGGTCGACGCTTGCCGTGGAACTGCAGCGGCGAGCCATCCTTTTGAGGAAGCTGGAGGAGTCCACCATGAAGGCTCAGGAGCGGGCCGGGGCGGCCGAGGTGGCCATGATGGAGGCCCAGATGGAGTCTCGGCGCCTCACCCTCCGTGTGGCTGCGTTGGAGGGACAAGTGCATGACCTCGAGGGAAAGCTGGGGGATGCTCATCAGTCGGCTGAGGAAGTGGCGGAGTCGTTCCGCCTGGAGAGGGAGGAGCTTCAGAGGGAACTGTCGGACCGGCGTCAGGTAATGCGGCTTGCGGAGGAGGTGGAGAAGGGCGTCGTCGAGGCCCTGGGGAAGAAGATCTTCGAGGTTCTCAGGGAGGCCTTCGGTAAGTATGTAGACATCATCGCCCC
Source organism: Scilla litardierei (assembly GCA_030789695.1). NCBI lineage: Eukaryota > Viridiplantae > Streptophyta > Magnoliopsida > Asparagales > Asparagaceae > Scilla > Scilla litardierei. The sequence goes on from CM061133.1 coordinate 43,424,813, forward strand.
CCGGATCGTCGAAGTCGTCCAGTCTTCCTTCCGGGAATGTGTGGAGCGTGTCCGGCAAGCCCCTCCTCCAGTCGAGTCCCCTCGCTCCGAGCAGGGCGAAGTGCCCGAGGATGTGTCCTCTCGAGCTCGGGCTCACTGAGCCGCCCCTCCCGACTTTATCCTCAAATTTTTTAGCATCCGCTTCGCTTTGGGCCAGTCTACTTGAAATGGATCCCTGGCCCCCGCCATCTCCTTCAGCCCCGCGGCCAACAATTGCTGGTTGCATGGCCGTTAGCTTGGGTCACCTACTCTGGGTCTTTTGTCAACCAATTTTGCTTTGTCGGTATCGATCTAGCTTCTGTTGGTGATGAACTCTGTTATTTGTCGTGAGTAGATTGTTTGTAGGGTGTTCCCTTCGTCTTGATCCCATGTAAATAAGACGCATTTTTGTACTCTGGTTAACTATTACAAACGAAATCGACTTACTTGGATTTCTTGTGTACTTTGCGTTGTCGCCTTGTTCTTGGCTTGGGAATGGACGAAACTGGCGTTGGGGATTCTCCCCAGACTCATGAGCGCAGGGGTCGGTCAGCGAGGGCAGAGCTCCTCGGCTTAGGACCGACCGGCGTCCGTGCTTGCTGGGGGAATTGCCCCCAGACTTATGAGCGCTAGATTCGGTCGGCGAGGGCGAAGCACCTCGGCTTAGGACCGGTCGGCGTTCGTGCCTGCTGGGGGAATCGCCCCCAGACTTATGAGCTCTGGACTCGGTCGGCGAGGGCAAAGCTCCTCGGCTTAGGACCGGTCGGCGTCCGTGCCTGCTGGGGGAATCGCCCCCAGACTTATGGGCACTGGAGTCGGTCGGCGAGGGCAAAGATCCTCGGCTTAGGACCGGTCGGCGCCCGTGCCTGCTGGGGGAATCGCCCCCAGTCTTATGAGCACTGGAGTCGGTCGGCGAGGGCAAAGCTCCTCGACTTAGGACCGGTCAGCGTCCGCGTCTGCTGGGGGAATTGCCCCCAGACTTATGAGCACTGGAGTCGGTCGGCGAGGGCAAAGCTCCTCGGCTTAGGACCGGTCGGCGCCCGTGCCTGCTGGGGGAATCGCCCCCAGACTTATGCGCACTGGAGTCGGTCGGCGAGGGCAAAGCTCCTCGGCTTAGGACCGGTCAGCGTCAGCGTCTGCTGGGGGAATTGCCCCCAGACTTATGAGTGCCGGAGACGGTCGGCGAGGGCAAAGCTCCTCTTCCTCCTCCAGTGAGGCGGCGGTCCCCGGCCTTTTGCGTTATTGGCGACATGTCAACTCCGTCGGGATTTTAAATAAAGACAATAAAAAGAATGTGTTTGTACTCTCATGAGTCCTGTCGGACCGGTACATTTGGAGGAAACGGAAAAAAGGAAATGAAGCTGAACAGAGGGATGTAAACTAGATAACTCCCTCATACCTAGGCTGCCACCGGGGGGAGGGACGTTGCCTGCTCACTCTATGATGCGGAAGGGGCCTTGGATGGTGTTGATCTTCTTCCCCTTGTCCGGCTGCGAGGAGGTCCCTTCTCAGTGGGCCGGCTCGTCGGCCTGATTCCTGGCGTGCCCTCGGCTCATCAGCTTCTCAATGTCCTTCTTCAAATGCCAGCAATCTTCCGTGTCATGACCATCGTCCTTATGGTACTTACAGTACTTCTCCCGGTTCTTCCCGCCTTTTTTAGCCTTCGGTGGGGGGCGATCAGCTCGCTCTTCCTTCTGTACTTGGGCGAGAATGGCGTCTGGGGTGGTGTCCCTCGCGCTTTCTCCCTGCTGCCTGTTCCTCTGCCTCTTCTCTGTCTGGTACCCTTCGGGGCTAGCTCGTCCGCCGTCGCCACGCTTGGTCCCTCGAGCGGTTTTTCCCGCATCCTCGGCCAAGGCCTCCTCGGTCAGCATGAAGCGTTCGGCCCTTGCCATGATCCCGGGGAGGTCCTTCGGGGGGTCGTTGTGTAGGGACTTCTTGAGGCCCCTGTGGCGAAGTCCTTTCTTAAGGGCCGTCTGGACCACCAGGTCGGGTGGGTTGTTCACGTTCAGCCTTTCCGCATTGAAGCGGCGCATGAACTGTCGGAGTGGCTCGGTCGGGCCTTGCACTATGTTGAACAGATGTTCAGCACCAGGTTTGATCAGCCTCCCCGCCATGAACTGTTTGCAGAACAACTGGGCGAGTTGTTCGAAGCTGTCGATGGAGCGGCCGGGCAGGCTGTGGTACCAGATCCTCGCAGCTCCCCTGAGAGTAGAATAGAAGCCCCGGCAAAGCAGGTCATCGTCAGCTCACTGGAAGGCCATGTCCCCCTCGTAGTCCATCACGTGGTGTGCCGGGTCTCCTATTCCATCGTATTTTCCCAGCACCGGGATCCGGAATCAGGAGGGGACCCGTGCGTCGGTTATTCTCTGTGACAAGGGGCATCGGTCTCCGTGGATGCCTCCGGGGATGCGGTACTCGCCTGCCTGTGGATCGACCAGGGGTGGAGGTAACACCGGCGCTAGCGGGGCTGGCTCCGCAGCCTTCGCCACGCCGGGGGCCGGGCTGTCCCGACGTTCCCGACTCCTCCTGCGGGAGCTCCTGCTCTGCCGCGATCGGTCTCTCGAGTGGTGTCGTTCGCTTCTCCTGCGGCGGGACGACCGCGATCGACGAGACGAGGCCGTCCTCGATTCGCCGTCCGTCCCTTCGGTCTCTCTTCGGCTCCTTTCACGATAGGGTGAGGAGGCGCGTGACCTCGCCTGATGAGAGCCGGACAGCGTGAACCGACGCTCCGCGTTCGGCTTCCGGGTCCCGTGGTCGTCGACCACGGCGGACCGCAAGTGTGGGGGACCCCCCGCCCATCGATGGCTGTCGTCCAACATGCCTCCGTTGGGTGGCGCAGGGCCGACGAGCTGCTGCACCGTCGCGACCAACGTCTGGAGGCTCGCGTTGGTCTCCTGAGCCAGGGCGCGGAGCTGTCCCTGCATGGCCAGTTCTGAGCCGCCGGTTTCTTCGGTGGAGAGGGCGGGGTGGCCGCTGACGGGCGTGTCCTCGGGATTGCCGTTCGTTGTGCCATTCCCCTCCTCCGGGATGGGGGGCATGCGCTTTCTTCCATTGCTGGCTCGTGCCATTGTTGGTGTGGTTTGCTTCTTCGTGGGACGGTCTTTCGTTCCCACAGACGGCGCCAGATGTTTCAGAGTGTTTTCTCACTACAAAGCGTTGACCGTGGAGAACCCGGTCAACGTGGTCAAGGGGCCCGCTTTGGGTCCCTTGGGGGGTTTCGAATTGGTGCAGAAGGGGCGAGGGGAAGCCTCGGCCCTTGTTGAGATGCTCGGCCTCGGATAGACGTGCTCGGCCTCGGCTGAAAGGGGGACGAGGGGTAGCCTCAGGTGCCCGGGCAGATGCACGGCCGTCGGGAGGCGAGGGGAATCTCGGACCTGACTAAGACGCTCGGCCTCGGTGGGGCGTGCTCGGCCTCGGCAGGTTGACGGTGAGGGGAAGCCTCACTATCCAGTCGGACGAGTGGTCGGAGAGGGTCGAGGGGTAGCCTCGGCCCGTTGATCTGCTGTCCACCTGCGTAGACGAGAACGCTCGTCAGGGGGCCGGACCTTGGTTCCGGCCAAATCCCCTCCGATGCCTAAGTCAGATAGTGATCTGAGAAAGGAGGCCCGGCGGAGACGGTTCGACTCGTGAGGAGATCGTAACGGTGTCTCTCGGCGCGAGCGGGGGAGGAAGGAGATGAATTGGGGGAACGAGGTCGTTGATGGAGTACCTTAGGTTTTGTTACCTGAGATGCGGTCCCTTTCTTCGTCGTCTTCCTGGCCCTTTTGTAGAGCTCCCGCGTGATTGCCTCTAACCCACGTCCCACGTCCGCCATTGATCGTGCTCCATCAGTCCCCCCTCGCCGCCGCTCTCTCCGCCATGCCAGCACCTCCCCATTATCGCTATTTAGTGGTAGCGCGTCCGGGGGAGTGGTTTTCGCAGGAGTGGGCGAGCGACCAACGGGTTATTGGGGCTGGGTCGGATCGACGTTCGAGAAGGTCCCTTGTAGGGCCTTTGTCGAATGGGCTTTGAGGACGCAGATGGGCTTTTGACCAGTAGTCGGGCTCCTGGGCTCGTTCTTTACGGGTCTCGTTCTTTACGGGCTCCTGGGCTCGTTCTTTCCTCATCACGACTCTTCCCAACTCACAGTTACCAGTAAAATTGGGCGATACTCAAAATTAAAGGGGGGAAACTCAATATCCATGGCCTTTTGCATTTTTTCAATCCAAAAGAACCAAAAAATACACAGAACCGCAGCCACACACATTACTGGAAAATTGGACATTAGCCACGGACAAATCCGTGGCTAATACCCTAAAATCCGTGGCTATTGCCCAATAGCCACGGATTTTTATAAATTCCGTGGCTATTGTTCCGTGAGGGAAAGTGGCATTGCAAATGCCAAAAATCCGTGGCAAATGGAAGAAATTCCGTGGCGGAAAAGTTAGCCACTGAACTATAGCCACGGAAATTCCGTGGCAATTGTTCCACCTATTGCCACGGAAAATCCGTGGCAAACGTATATTTGCCACAGAAAATTTCAAAAAAGATTTCCGTGGCAAACTTCATTAACCACAGAAATTCCGTGGCTATTGTTTCAACTATTGCCACGGAAATTCCGTGGCAAAAATGTATTTCCTACGGAAAATATTAAAAAAAATTCCGTGGTAAACTGTTTATTACCGCGGATATTCCGTGGCTATTGTTTCAACTATTGCCACGGAAATTCCGTGACAAAAATATATTCGCTACGGATGTTTTTCCAAAGCTTTGCCATGGCTAATCTACATTAGCCACAGATTTGCCGTGGCAAAATTATTTTATTTGCCACGGATTCTTTGTGGCAAAAAGGTTTCTGCGACAGATATTTTTCCAAAATAGATCAGTGGCTAAAAATATTAGCCACAGACAGTCCGTGGCTAATATGTTTATTTATTTTTTTAAAAAAACCAAAAATTTTTAAAATTCGTTTACAATCAAAATTCTCATATATATAAATATAACAAGAAAGAAACACAATCAACATTCACATATATAAACAATAACAACAAATCCAATAAATTTTTTTCATCCATTAGCAAATTCCAAGAAACTATATAAATACAAACTTTCCACATACATCAACATACCTCAATAGAAAAGTTTTCCCCATACAAAAGTTTTCTATCAACATAACGGCCACTTGGCCCACTTAATACAAAATGTTTTCACACATCAACATAATGGCCCCTCTGTCCCCTCAATACAAAAGGTTTCTACACATCAATATAACGGCCCCTCGTACCCTTTAATACAAAGTAAACTCTCAATCTCATCATAACAGCCCCTCGGCCCTCATCACTCCTTCAAACTCCAAGTAAAAAATAATTAAACTCTCACCTCATATCTCCACCCTCCGGTCCTCCACCGGCTCCGCCTTGCGGACGTGATTCCTGAAACAAAAATTGAAAATAAATAAGCGGGCTTATGTTCTTAGTAAACACTGTAATGTTTTTTTGTGTGGCTCTTATTCTTCTGAATAGCAAATTGAAGATGAGATATCATGGTAATGCCCAATGGTCACAAATACCCAAAAATAATATGTGAGAACTAAAATATGGCATGTATTCCCAAAAAGTAACAAAATACTAATGACAGATGATTGCATGTGTAGCTAAGCTTAAAACTAGAAAGGACTGCATTGCAAATTGTTGAAAAAATACTTCATGAAAGTTAAATTTAAAATATGATAGTGTTAATAAGATAGTGTTAAATTTAAACATACCGGCTTAAGAGTCTATGTACAGTCAGATTAGCCATTGCATTCTATGAAAAATAACAAAAAATTAGTATTTAAACTGCAGTAAGTCAGCCATTGCATGATTGATACATTTTTATATCAGTTTTATTCTGTGTCGGATTATTCTGTGTGGACATGCTGGCAACATGAACCATGAACCACTCTCTCTCAATCTATTACTTTCTCTTGCAACTGTAAATTTTAAAACTAAATTTGAAGGTTTTGGATGGTGTGCAGGGCTTTGGAAGTTCGGAGTAGTAGCTTTAATTTTAGGTAGTACAGTAGATGCCAGAATTCAATTTCTCCAGCATTGTTCTTCCTGGTTGACTCTTTAGCAGCAAGTTACCATGACCATGTTTATCATGCATTTGATTTTTAAGATTGAATTCATTTAATTCAGAAACAAGGTTCGTGTATTTTTGGGTCAGATTTAAATACTAGAGCTCTTAATTTGTGGTGTCGATCTCGATGATTAATTGAGCTCCAATGAATTCTTAAGGATATAAAGAATTTATAAGATTGATCATCTTGAACTTTCAAATTTCACTCTTTGGTGAGAGTGTACTACATACAAGACAAGCTGGACATATATATAATTCATCTTGAATGTGAGTATTGAGATGTAATAGTAAATATGTTAACAGGGATTTTATGTAAAAATACCAATATAATACTATAAATAATAAATCTAACAAAGATGCGAGATTAACTAACTCTCCCATATCGTTTCTCTAATTTTATATTTATACATTATATATTTGGTTTCTCTTGAGGTCTAGTTTTCCCAGGTTCTTAATTAGCTCAATCCAAGTTGTATAAAGAGGGAAGGACCAAAATACCATAAATTTTGCAAAATTTCAGGCAGTAGCATGTGCAGATAGGATTTATCCAAGAGAATCAATGCATCATATTCACTAAGTATAGAAACCCAGTGGCTGGTGCTTTTATAGAGCATGTGTGTATTTCTCTTCTAAGCACTTATTAAGGAAAATCAAACTAAGATTTTTTAAATCGAAACATCCAAAACTAGATTTCATAACAATGAACTTCTGAAATTCATTAAAACATAAGACCCAAGCATCACAGTATTTTCAACCTAAATAAAGCTCTATTATGCCTACAAATAAAAATTCTGACATTTGAAATAAGAGTGTTGGAATTTAATGATGGAATTTAAACTGATTAGGAAATAATGGGACTGCAATGATGTTGCAAGCACCTACTGTGCTCCCCTTTCCCACCGTTTATGTTGCTTCTGAAGTGTTGACTATTCGCACAAATCTCAAAGCAACATCATCAGCGAATAAGAGAAAGAATGTAGATGCTAACTATGTCACCATAGGCCCCCTTTTACACAACTTATTATGATGTTTATTACATGCAATGGCGATTTACAATGTTGAATCTGAATCATGCACTAAATCTACAGGCTGATGTGGACTTGATGAAGGACCTGGGAATGGATGCATATAGATTTTCGATATCATGGCCTCGGATCTTTCCAATAACGTGAATTGTATTGAACTTTCTAATAAACATATGTTGACCTCCTCGCTTCTCACTGAACTTTTAGACAAGTTAACAAATTACTGCCATTGAGATACTGATGTAAAGTGGATTTGCTTATTTTTCACACACAGTGAGCATATGTCCAGCTACATTCACCCTACCATTCAAATTTCTATATAAAAAACCTCCGGTTATGTTAACAAGGCTGGCAATCGGCATGTGTGACAAAACCACGTATTTCCAGGACCTATGCTAAATTGTAAGGTCCAGTCAAGAATCAAGCACTTAGAGCTCTCAAGTTATTTTTATTTTCAGTGGAATCTGTCAAGTTTTTTACTAAGTGTGCTCACTCTCTAAATAAGCTCCACTTGTTTATAAATTTTAATATAAATTCTTACCAGATCAGTACGGAGACGATTGTATTTCTCTTGCATCTCTGGAGGCATGCAAGCGAGCAATAACTGGTAAAGTTTTTCATTCTGCTCCATCCTCTCCATCATCATGGTCAACGTGACAGTGGAATCCTACATGCCCGCTGGTGGATCGGTGGGCTCTGTGCGTCGGATACTCTCAGTGCCTGATGAGGATGAACTAGTCGACTGTCCATAGTCTCTGCTCTCTGAACCTCTAAGCCGATACCGGTTCTTCCACGTCCCTCCGAGCACCCTGCAATGAGACCGTCCTCCTCTTCCCTGGCAAGTGGTCCAGAGCAACTGGAGTCTGCCTCAGAGTGTGTCCTGAGGTCTGTTGCAGCCTGCTTCAGAAGAGCCTAAAACAAATACAACCAACATTAAAATTATACTTAATATGAACAATATTTTGAAACATAAGTTATTACTCACTAGCAGCTTCTTATTCTTCTCCAGCTTGTTCGTATCAGCATACTTGGGGTGGGCCTACGTAAGGGTGCGCTCCGTCAACGCCACCAAACCCGGCTTGCCCTAAAAACAAACAGATAAATAATTAGACATGTAATTTAAAAACACATATCTCATTAAAACATAATATATGATCAAATTTAATATTGAACATATAACCTGTTGCGCCAATTCGTGGGCATGTCTGGTGTAGCTCTTGGAGCCAGCATGATGCTCATACTCTCGTGGCTTTTCGCGGTTTGCCTTGGCGATATCCGCAATCCTCTTTTTAAAAAAGCATGTCAGCCAATTAGATATTAAAACATATTAAAATGGACCAAAATTGAACCATACCTTCCCCTCAGGCGACTCCCAATAGAAACATGATCCAAAGAACTGGAGGGGATCTGCTCGGGTGTCCATATGCCACCAGCGCTCCCGGTCTTCTGTGTAAGCCGACCATATCTTTTGCTTTAGGTCCTTACGCCACTGGTACAACACAGCATGTATCTTATCAAAACAGAATATCCATGCGTTTGGGTTTCCATCCAGCACGTAATGCCTCTGCAAAAAAAAGACATACAAATTATAAACGTAATTTAAGTAATAAAGTAAAAGTTAACATACTTACATTAATGTAGCATCAACATACGACCAAATTTTCAAATCTTTGTTTGGACCAACCAAGGCAAATGTTGAAGAAATCACCCCTTCTGGCCAAGGTAGCCAAAAACTAGTAAAGTTACCCCCACTTTCCAATGGGAGCACCGTAGCTCCACTGGATGACAACTCGCTGCCCTTCTGGTGGAATTAGGTTTGAGGGCATGTTGTATTCTCGTCCAACCTTATGTGGTTTCTCCCCGCCTACAAAAAAAGATATTATCTTACAATATAAATAAAATATTATATTACACTTTCTTCTTATTTAACATAATTGAAATACGTTTTCATACCCTTTCGCTGGAAGCATTCCTCTCTGGCTGCAATCATCATATCATTTGATACGGTTGCTAACAAATCTAAAACCTCCTGGCGTGCATCCATCTTGTCCTTCTTAGACCGTGCCAACCTCTCAACCTCTGCAGCAGGCGGTAAAGGTGCGTCATCTACACTGGCGTCGTACGGTATGAATTGTACCCTCTCGACAGGGATCTGTATGGCATAATCGACGGCATGGAAGTACTTGACCAGCCAATTTGTCTTGCATATAATATTTCACCGTGCACATATTAAATTGATCATATCACTAAGGGAGCTGGCCTTTAATTAGCAGAGCCACGCTTGATTATTCTTCTGGTTGATAAATTGTTAATGCAACACGTTTCTCTAAGCACGGCAACGTAATTCTTGAATGACTATTCTTATTTCTTTTAGAGTAGCCGTATTTTATCTAAATGCACTGTGTCCCTCAGCATGGCCCTCAGCATGATGAAACTATATCATTTTAACATTTCAGTTTCTATAGAGGAAATTTTAGGGTTTTTTAATATTTGGTCCCACCAAAAAATGGGTTATTCGAAAAGAGTACCCAAACCATAGCATTTGCAAAATATTGGTTCGTACCTTAACCTCCATAATTTTAATTAACAATTTGGGTGATGAAATTAGGGGTAATGATTTTTCACGTGAATGTTTCTAATTGGAACGGTAAAGATGAGAATTTGAAGGGGGGAAACGGAGACCATAATAGAAATATGTGGCTTTACTGTTGTGCTCTCTGCATTGAGTTTTTCTATTGTCAAATGGATAAGTTTGTTGTATTCTTGCTAATATCCATAGTTAGCATGATGTTGTTTTTGTTGCAATCATGCAGGTCACTAGTGGGCATTTGGGAGGGGTTATATCCCTTGTGTTTGATCCAAGTAATTCATGGTTCTTCACTGGTTATGCAGACAAACAATAAAGTTTACCCCAGATATTATTTCTCAGATTTAACTTTGGTTTATTTGGATGTTGCGCGATTACAAAGTATTGCTTCCAAGATATCAGTACGAACTCCAATTAAGAAAATTCTAATTTCTGTAATAATAATTTTGATTGATTCACACTGGATATTGTATGAAATCATCAAATATCTAGTCAATTGTGGTCCCTTAATGAAGTACGGGATACCCAATTTCAGAAAGATGTATATCCAAACAATGAATTGTAATTATGATTGGAACTAAACTGACATATAGTCCTTCGTTTTCATGGATATACATCAGACATTTTTCTGATATACACCTGTAAGTGGTCTCTTGGTGATGATATCAAACGGAAAGAATCATTTTCAAGTCTGCAAGTACACACAAGTCTTTCTTTGACGTTCTTCAAATTGCATAATAATTTGTTTTGTCTCCGCTCCTGATCTTTTTTCACTCTTTTTTGCAAGTTGTTTAATGTGACTGATAGTTGTCTTGTTTTCTCAGGATTTAGCCATACAGATTGATTCGTCTCCAAATACTTACTCAATGATACCAGGAAACATAATTAGTGCTCCGAATGTTGGCGTTCCACTTCTTGTACGCATCTATATGAGACATGGGACTTGGTATCGAGCACTTTCTCATGGATTAGACGAATAATCTATACAAGGTGTCATCATCTCTATGCTGCCTTGTATTTTTTTTTCTATTTTCATGGTATTATTTACTCTATTTTCAAGATACTTCTAACTTTTAAACTGTAGTATCGGCCAGAAATTCTTATATCGTTCAAGAATGCCACTCAGTATGTGAAGGATTGGGCAAAATCTTGGCACAATACTTGCTTAATTTTTAAATCATATTTCCATGTAACTATTTTCTATTTTCAGTGGTCTATCAAAATCATATTAACTATTTTAATTTTTTTATTGGTTTTGTTATTTGCTTAATTTTTGTTGCGGTTTCTGTTACTATGACTGAGTTTTGCTTGATAGAAAGAAAATTCTTAGATTGATTATTTATAAAAGGAGCGTTTCCCCGCTGATTTTTGTCTAGTAATTTGCAACCTCTTAAGTAATTTTCTATAATAAAGTAGAACTAGTTATCCTAGCCTGTTAGAAGGCAGAGAGGTTGAAATTTGTCACTTTTGGATGAATCAGTACTCGAATGTTGTCCCGGGTGAAGATTTTAAATAACTTATTATGTGACCGTAAAAACTTGTACAAATTTGTGCTTTTTTGATCTTCAATATAGTGGAGTATTAGAATTGTGAAATCTAGATGGAGAGAAGAAGCCATGGACGAAATGGATGAATATATCCAATAATGATTACTTTTATGAACTGCACATCTGTAATCGAAAGCCACTTCATTACATTGTCTAATTAGGGATTATCCTTTGTTTTTCTTACGGATGATCATTCAACAGTTTACTTAGTCTGTACATCTATCAAGGTGTTGATGGTTATCAGGAACTAAATGGATGCAATTTTATTTGTTGTATACTGTTATTTGAATTCTTATAGGAAAAATTAGAAAGAACTTAAGGTTAGTGTTGATTACTGTAGCAGCCAAAATTTCTTCTTGCTTATTGGAGTAAAGCAAGAACCTGTTGGGTGCCACTGAGATGGTGTTATCTTTTCATGTGCGGTTCATGCATGGATGGAATGTTCCTCTAGCCAAATGCTTAAAACATATAAAACTTGGGAGTGGTTTGATTACTTGTGGTTATATTCTTTGTTCTATTTATTTAACATGCTCTGACTGATTCACATTATGAATATATCAAAAAGAGAAAATAATAAATATGGATCGGTGTTAAAATAGTTATGGAAGTAGTAGGTGGTAATACTGCTGCTGTAATTCCTTGCACCATTAGCTTATAATTGTCCTTATAGTTTGCCCCAAAAGCAAGTGCCCTTCCAGCACCTCCAGCACCTCCAGCACCAATGACTACAAAAAGTCTACCAGCAAGAGGTGAAACACTTCCATCCTTATTTCCCTGTAAGCCTGTATATAAGATTATTCCATGAAAGTTTTACCTACAAATTGTAACTTGATATTATATCATGCAATTAATGTTTTTAAATCAATATTAATATTTGAATCTAGCAAAAAGTAACGCACCTCTAATTCCATCCTCAATAGCAGAAATTGCACCAATGTAGTCGGTGTTGTAACCTACTGGTTTTCCGTCGCTTGGCCTCTTAATAATAGTATTTACAGCTCCTATAGACTGAAAGGATATATAGGAACATATCATAATATGTCTATAATTATTATATGTATCACCTGAAGCAAGGTGAAGAAAATGAAAAGAATGCCAAGAGAACATGCCATTAGTTACCTTAACGACTGGATCAACCTCATGACAGAGAGTAATTGCAGTCTCCTTGTGAGGCATTGTATTGCTCCATCCTGGATTCAAAAAGGAAGGAAAGGTTAATGATGGTTTGAAGAAATCTACCAAGATAATAACCAACATTTCTAAGAATACATGAAAAAATGTCCATGAATATCAATTTCTTGTTCATAAACATAATGTGATGAAGTTAATAAAGGAATATAATGACAGCATAAGCAAAGCATCAGTTATCAGAACACATTTAAGTAGAAGGATACAAGTGTTGTATCAGTATGCAGTCTAGGAAGTAGTAATATGATGTACAAAGCCTAACATGAAAAGGCTTTATGTATTTTAAAATTGTTCACCATTTCGGCCTGTATCACAAAAGAGAAAAAGAGAGTAATATGATGTACAAAGCCTAACATAAAAAGTTCGTTCAAATTTTGATATATTTTTTGAAGAGAAAAAGAGAGTGTGCTTTTGCACGTGCCAATATTTAGTGTTAGATAATCACAGTTCGTTCAAATTTTGATGATCAGTTTCAGTTGTGATTTTAGATTTGCGATTTTGGGCTCGCGAAGTGGCTTCCAGATCAGTTAACTCATCACACAGTGTTTAGCTTTGAGGGAACATTTGGGTGCGTGGTGATGATCATGGCTTGTGTTCAGTTTGATACCATGGAATCATGTTCACATATGAAGATGTTTGCAGGTATTTTGCTCATGAGTACCTCACACATGGAGTAGTCGATGAGAAAACAGATGTGTTTGCTTTCGGCGTTCTGTTGTTGGAGCTCATCAGCGGGCGCAAAGAAATAGATTCTTCGCAGCACAACCTATTGATGTGGGTATGTTCAATTCCAAACTCCCCACACACACCTGGTCATTATTTTGATTATTGCTGAAATCATGAGATTGCTCTATATGTATTTCAGGCAAGGCCATTAATCGAAAGGGATGAGGCTAAAGAGCTTGTGGATCCCGTGCTTGGTGATTCTTACGACCGCGACCAACTGAAACAACTGATGGAGGCGGCGTCTCTGTGCATTCAGCATTCGGGAGTGCTGAGGCCTAGAATCAGTGAGGCATGTTATCAGAGCATTCCATGTGGCATCCTAAATGTAATAGTTTCTGTTCTGTAATAATTTCTGTTCTGGCTTTTTTCCCTGATGTCCTAGAATTGCTTGCACTTCGACTCTTGGTGTTGGTTGCTAGCAGCAGCTAGTCAACATCAGTTTTTTTGTTGTACTTCAAAACAATTTCTTCATGTTGTGGATTGGCATGTTGTTGGTTTAATATATGGATAGAATACTAATGTGGATTTAATTACGATTAGATTAATTACTTGGGGACTGTTTGAATGGTATAAAGGTCTAGACTAATGGTTGATACCATCGCCATATATATTATGAATATGAGGAGTTACAAGTATAGGATTTACTGAATTTGGTTGATTTTTTTTAAAAATCAAACATTAGCCACGGACTGGCCGTGGCTAATGCGCATTAGCCACGGACTGTCCGTGGCTAATGTTTTTTAGAAAAAATAGAGAATAAAAAAAACAGTAAACCGCTATCAGCCACTAAGATAGCGCTTAAAAAAGTGCTATCCAAGCTACCATAGCGGTAGCTTGGATAGCGCTTTTTTAAGCGCTATCTTAGTAAACCACTACGATAGCGCTTAAAAAAGCGCTATCCAAGCTACCATAGCGGTAGCTTGGATAGCGCTTTTTTAAGCGCTATCTTAGTAAACCACTACGATAGCGCTTAAAAAAGCGCTATCCAAGCTACCATAGCGGTAGCTTGGATAGCGCTTAAAAGCGCTATCCAAGTGTAAAAAAAAGCGATATGCAAGCGTTTTTTTGTAGTAGTGATTTTCATAATGACGCTACTAAAAGATCACATTTTTCACATATCCTTTTATCTGGTACTCTCAAAAAAAACAAAATGAAAGGAGGAAAAAAGAACAAGAGATCAACAAGTGCTAGAGGAACTAAAAATTAATGCAGCTTTCAAACCCCATTAATTAACAAGAACTAAAGATCACATCTTTGAGATGCACATATCTTCTTCTCCCTTGAATAAAGTGAAATAGTGAAAAATATGAAAGACCCATGTCACAAAAACGGTATGAAGCACATAAAAGATATGAAAGACCCATCTCAATCAACCCCAAGACGCCGCAGCCTGTCTCACTCAACCCATAAAAAGAAGCAGATAAGCGAGAGAGACAGTGAAGAGAGATACCTTCGCCGTTCCCCGTCGTTGATGCTGAACCCTCCGTCGCTGATGCTAAACCCTAGCCACGATGAAAATGACGGAGATAAAAATGAGGCACGAAGGTGAAAATAATTTTGTGATAACCCCTTATTTGCCCCGACGAAACCCTTAACCCGATGAAAAAGAGGCGCGAAAAATAAAGAAAGGCCCGCCCGTTTTTTAGAGATAAGTGGGTTCGTGGTTGTTTACTAACATCTGTCTGACAAATACGTAGGTGGGTCCGTGGTAGCCAATGAAATTTTCCGAAAAATAAGTGTTAGGTCTGGCAGAAATCTCATATGCGTCTTGTTTTCTTGTTTCCCAGTGGGTTATTTAAGGATGCCAGAAATATTCAAGGTGGGCTTTGATGACAGCCTTGCTTAATATTTCAATCTGGACGGTAGTTGGAATGGGATGGTGGAAGCTTTTGGGCAAATACTCTACAAGATAAAAAGTTGAGAAATCAAAACCTGCAATTTTAATTAAAAAGCATAACCAACATTGCATCTCAACACCTTCATGTTCTTCATCAATAATAAAAGATTTAAAATTATCCAAAAGAGTAGAATGACAAATAAAATAGCACCATTTCTTCATTGCAATGTTTGTAGATGCTGATTCATATTCACATATATTTAGCAATGAGAGATGGCATCATGGAAGGACCAAAGCTGGATAATCTAATTGATGAAAGCAACTCGCGAGGAGACAACCAAATCTTCACACACCTAAGCTTATGAATGATTGATACCGTCAATTAATTGCTTGCTTAGAAAAACTATTCTATATATAGACATCAACAGAGTCATCATAGTTGAACAGAATGTTACTTCTTCATGTGCAACTAGTCGACCTTGCTCTTACAAAAGAATGCAATCGTTGTTTAGAACCGCATTGGTGTTTGGTAATACAAGCTCCTCTTCATTCATGATAATACTTGCCACCATTCGAGTTTGGTGTGGAGTCAATCAATATGCAGATCAGTTGGGGAGGAAAAGAGACCATTTTGAAGCCATACAAAATCGAAAATCTACATTGTTATTCATGATATGCATATCAAAATATGTAACACAGAAATATATCTAATAGCAAGAGGGCATCGCATCGACACTACCTAATGATGAGAAAGCAGCATTAAAGGTTGAATTTGGTTTCATGATAACAGTGTGGCCTCTTAAGTTGGATGCTGCAAATGTGATCTCTAACAATTCGGTTCTAGCTCAAGTATACATATATGATTGATACTACTAAACTAATAATTAGGTATTACTGAAACAATGGTTTAACTAAACAATGCTGTAATAGCAATAGAACAATTTACTTACAAATATCATTACCTCAATGTTAACAGGAAAGAGAGTCACATCACTAAGAATGCAAGTGCCAACGATACCGCTACACATGAATATGGTGCTTATGTAGACAAATTTGAAAGAAACTATAATTTTCAATAACCAACTGCATTTCTAAACAAATCCCCGCTAAGCCAATATGAGCAAGAGGAACCCACCCCATTTTTTATTTGTTCGCAAGGGTCTAGATCAGATGCAGGTCAATCCACCCAATCTGCACTAGCCCATTCAATAAGGAAAAGAAAACCAAAGCTGTATTCTCTTCAATTTCTAGAGAGATAAAGAAGCTACAGCTGGTTGCTAGGTTGGAATGATGATGAATTACTAATCTTCCATTTAAAAGACAGCAAGTGTACTAACACAGCGATTATTGATAATTTGATCTGAATGGTGAGGTTGCCTGCTGAATGCAAACATGTAATCTATTAGCATGTGTGCTATTTAGTTATTTGTTCTTGTAATCTATTATCATCATGAGGAATTTTCACGCTCTCTTCAATAAGTTGCACTATATTTTATTTTCGGGCTTAATAATATTTTGTTATCATGCAGGATTTTGGTGATCCTCTTAAACCTTGAATGATTAGCTATGGGGACACTCACAATCTCACCATCAACATGGTTAAAGAACATCCACCCAGAATACCTTTATGGCTTGTCTGAAATCCATTCATTACAAGTGAGCCGTTTCCTAAGGGATCTCTAATCTTTTGTTGGATTAGATTGAACTTAACTAGCACAGTACTCCAAGATATGAGTTCATTTGTTGCCATCTCTGAGATTGTTGATACTAAGTATGACTTGGACTTGGTTCATCATTTCAAAGGATTTAATAAATTAAGCATTAAGGTTAAAGCAGAAGAAAAATATTTAAATTCTCAAGGCTGTCCTATGGAAGACGACCTTAATCAGCTAATAAAAGCAATTGATTCAAGAACATCATGCCGGGCTTTGGGCTCTTCACGTCAGATGGCTACAGACGTACCATGGAAGAAAGCTTCAAAGAATTAAATGACAAGCAAAATGGAACCTAACATCAATTTGAGTTAAAATACCAAACATCAACCGTTCATAAAATTTGGTCACAGAATGAACAGAGTGATGCGAAGTTAAAATAAACATCAATTTTCAAACATCAACCCGTTCATCCCGATCAAGAATGATAGCCTTATCAGGAATAAAATCAGAACCTTAGAACTATAAAACATCAATATTCATATTAACAAGCAAGATTAATTGTGAAGAATAAACCTTAGAACCTTGTCGTCGCCGGAGAAAAGCGTCGCCGGTTCGTCTGCGAAAATTAAAATCTCTAATTTGTTAGAATCGATAAAGATAGAGAGATAGAGGGAGGGAGGGAGGAAGCTACCCGCCTGAGTCCACGTCGCCTGCGAACACGTATAGCGTCGGTGAAAAGAAGCCCTAATTTTTTCCGTCACGCTTTGATCGTCGATCGTCGCCTGGTCTCGTCGCTTGATCGAGAGATAGATTTCTCGCCTGATCTTTGATCACGCCGATGTTCATCGCTCACGAGACAGATCGTCACTGGGGTTCGTCGCTCGACAGATGGATCGTCGACGTATTTCGTCGAGAGAGAGCGCGCGCGGGCGAGGGAGTGCGCGCGATGGAGAGAGGGGTTTTGTCAGTTTTGATACTGGATATTTTTTAGGTCTATATTTATTAGGTATCCTTTACAATTATAATTTTCGTTCAATATGTTTCCATTATTATTTTCGTTTGCCGCCAAAATTACACGCCAAGATTTTCAATGCGTCTGTGTACCGTGCCAAATAAACATTTGTCAGTGATAAATACTGGCAATTAGAATTATCAGCCACGAATTATTTCCGTGGCACTTATATTACACTGGCTGAAAGTCTAGTGATGATCTATCCATGGCCATTTACTATTTTCCATGACAAAATCCGTGGCTAATACTATAATAACCACGGAATAATAGCCACAGAATTGTTCGTGGCTAAAGATGAAACAATTGCCACGGAATCATTCCGTTGCGGATGTCCCGTGGCTGTTGCTCTATTTTCTAGTAGTGACATTCATCTTCATGTTCTCCAACCCATGTTCGGATAGCCGCACATGTTCTCCAACCCACGTTCGAGTAGCCGCACACTCTTCCCAACTAACATTTATTTGTAAAATTGGGGATTCCAGTATGTGTGTGTGTGTGTGTGTGTGTGTGTGTGTGTGTGTGTGTGTGTAATGGAGCCTACCCGAAATATTTTTCTCCATCAAAGGATTGACACTGTCTGCTGATGAAATGAAACCATGTGTATGATTTCATAACACGGTGATTCTTTATTCAATTGAGGAAATTAAACCATGTGTATGATTTGCATATGTTTGTTGCGTTGATGATACTACCTACAATAATTTCGCTCATAGACCAATAATTTATGTTCTTTTAAAATTATGGGATTCAATTTTTAGATGGAGAAAAATTTCTGACTATAAATTTTTGAGGGAAACTAAATTCTCTGGTAAAACTAAATTTTGGGATGAGCTAAAATTTCTGAAAATTGAACATTTAGCGGGGAGAACCATAAAATTTTGGATATGAATTAAATTTGGATGGTACTAAATTTGCTGAGAAACTAAGATTTTTGGTTTACGCTGAATTTTCGAGTAACTACGCTTTTAACTGTGAACTGTGGAATATATTAAATGAACCGTGCCCTACAGGCACGGGTTATGACTAGTATGTATGTATATATATATATATATATCTATCTATATGTATGTATGTATGTATGTATGTATTATGCTCCCCCATGTTAATCACACTTTTCTAATACTTGTCCCCAAAAATGCTAATGCTTCTGGACTAGGGGACTACAGACCCATTGCTTGTTGCAATGTCATCTATAAAATCATCAGTAGGTTTTATGCAACAGGTTAAAGCATGTGATCAGTGATTTAATTTCTCCTAATTAGGTAGCTTTTTTTGAAAGGAAGACTCCTCTCTGATTGCGCTCTAATTGCCCACGAGCAGATTCGGGACTTCAGTAATCCTGGGGGGGCCTGATCATGTATAAAATTGGATCTCCGTAAAGCATTCAACAGTGCGAATAGGGAGTTCATTTTCTTTCTCCTACATCAGATGGGTTTCAGTGGCAGGTTTATTAATTGGATATCAGAATGCATCTCTACTCCAATGTTCTCTGTATTAATTGATGGTTCTCCAGAAGGCTACTTCTCTTCTAATAGAGGGCTGCGGCGGGTGACCCTCTCTCCCCCTATCTCTTTGTTCTTGTTATGGAAGCCTTCTCGCTTCTGATGGCGAGAGCTGATTCTACTCGTTCCATCCAGCCGATGCGAAGAGTTGGGGCTATATCTTACCTACTGTTTGCAGATGATTTATTGGTTTTCTGTCATGCCAATCCCCGGTCCATAAATGGCCTAAAAGAGATTTTATACAACCTTAATCTTTTCTCTGGGCTTACTATCAATTGGGATAAAAGCTCTGTAATTTTCAGTAAAAGGGTTCGTGATCCAGGATGGCTTGCTAATATTATGGGCGTTAAAATGGTAAAATATTTTACTACTTATTTGGGGTTGGCGCTTTCTTCCACTTATCCTAAAGCTACCGTATATGGTCGTCTCATTGATAAATGTAAAAAGAGACTGCTAAGCTGGAGTTCATCGCTTCTCTCTATTCCTGGTAGAATTGAATTGGTACGATCTGTAATATATGGACTTGTGGCTTTCTGGATGCAAGCATTCTGTCTTCCGCCTTCGGTTATTCGTACTATCTCTTCTGCTTGTAGGAAATTCATTTGCGGTAATCTTAACATATGGGCCTGGAAGGATTTATGTGTCCCTAAGAAAGAAGGTGGAGTGGGTTTGAGACTGCTAAAAGATCTGAGTGTAGCCTCTGGGGTTCGTCTAACTTGGAGACTTCTAACCACCGATGGGGTTTGGGCGAAGTATATGCGGAGGCATTACAAGTCTGCTATTAGTGGATTCTATACAACTAAGGCAAAACCCTACCCACTCTGGTTCCTGGAAGTTCATGCTTAAGGATCGTAACATCTCTCAGAAACTTATTAGGCGCAATGTACGCGATGGTACTTCTACTTCTTTTTGGTTTAACAATTGGCACCCAAAGGAACCTCTACATTATCTGCACACCCCTCCACCTGGGACCGAAATGAGAAAGGTCAATGACTTTTGGTCACCTACCGGCTGGTCCAATCAGCTCGGCTTGGGAGGGAACCAGAAATTCTAGCACTTCTTTCCCCTATTATGATGTCGTGTGGTACCCGAAGCATGTCCCTAAGATGTCCCTAAGCTTATTGAGAGCTATTCAAGACAAATTGCCTACTAGAGATCGGCTCTACAAATGGGGTTTTACTCCAGATCAGAATTGCATTCTTTGCTATTCTAATGTACCTAAGAATACCAATAACCTCTATTTCGAATGCAATTTCTCCCGCTACATTATTACCAGTATCTTCTTAAGCTGGGTTACACGGGTGTTATCCCACGGTCCCTTGTAGGAGTTTGTGATCTTATCCAAAGGCGCTATAGCAAATCTGATCCCGTTAGGTTGCTTGCTAAAGCGGCTCTTGCATACATGGTATGGCACATTTGGAAGCAGCAAAATAAGAGGATATTTGAGGGAGTCTTAGTGAGGGGAACTGAATTATTTGATGACATAGCATCTGACGTCATTATCTCTCTTCGTGGCATGGATTTGGATGGAGCTTCTGATATCGCCCCATTTTCCAATTGGGGTTTCATAGATGATGGCTAAATTTTTGTACAACGCTAGTAGATACAGTGGTTAGTATGGTGTAGTGGGTGACGACGCTTGTGCCCTCTCCCCCTCTTCCTTTCAACCTCCGTAATCTACTAGTGTGAATTTTTTGTAAATATTTGATATAAATCAAGATTGCTTTTACTCGCCAAAAAAAAAATATGGGAAAAGGGATATAGGGTTCCTCCTTAGATGAAATCTAAGAAGGCGTCCCCAATTCCCCCCATTTCCCACATTTTTGGATTTTTTTCTTGGGGTTGTTGTTCACATCATGGATGATCATTATACAAAAAATCAAGTGATTCCAACACTTTCAGAGACCTCATCTACCCCTTGCAACTTCAACGGTCTAAAAATGTGCTGAAAAACCCATGAAGTTACACGGGGTAGATCTAGGCTCTAAAAGTGTTGGAATCACGTTCTTTTTGGAATGTTGATCATCCATGATGTGAACAACCACATGGAAAAAGAAATCCAAAAAATGTGGAAAATGTGGGAAAATGTGGGCGCCTCATTAGATTTCATCTAACTAGTCACTATAAATCCCCTATTTTACACACACACACACGTGCGCAGTTAAATCCATTTTTGGCTTAACAATAATTTGGGCTAAAGATGGCTCCTACGTCAGGGTGGAGTCTCGCCAACGGTTGAAGTGGGACCTGTGAACAAGTGTATTCGAGTCGGGGTGAGCTAGAATCGGACTTCATGGATGGATGTAGGCCTAGCTTTGCTATATCTCTATTATCCTGCATCATGAGAAGATCATTAGGGGGTCGGGGTCGGGACCCAACCGATTCCCCTCCGACGCTCAAGTTAGTCTCCAATGGATGAAACATATAGAGCAGATCAGAGGGAAGAAATAAAAGAAGGAGATGAAAGCATATTGATGTATGGTACTTAGCCTTGGGTTGAGATCTGGCATCCCCCTTCCCCAAGTCATTTGGAGAATATTTATATTTCTCCATGTTCCGTCCTAACTCCCCCTTTAATTGTGGCCTCTTATTTCTCATTAATGGAGTGTAACGTCCTCTTTATTCTGGTCACTAATTTCCCAAATTAAGGCTATGGAAGTGGGCCATCATGAGGTTTGTTATCACCTTTCATTTATGTCCATAATGAGAAAATTCAGGATTATTCAACCCAAGAGTAATGGGTCACGAGAGAGGTTGGGTTGACTCATTCAAACAAAACGTTATGGGACACAGGCTGTCTTAGTCTAGCCGATAGAATTTATCTACTTGCTTAATGGGCTGGGCCCATGTATTTAACAATGGCCCTCATCACCTGAGTTCAACCGCTCGTGAAGGTTGAGGTCGGATGATGAGCTTAATCAAGAGGAAGAATAAACTTTGGTCGATCAGTCGGGTAGCAAAGAGGTGGCATCTTTGACTTACGGTTGACAAGAGATGTCATTCGGTTACGAGGGGATGTCCCCATCGACTTACAACCGACGATGTGAATGTTGTTCAGTGTCGTTCAGTGGTAAGGGGATGGTCCCTTCGACTTAAGGTCTACGAGGAGGAATTTCATTCGGTTGCGAGAGGGTAGCCCCTTCGACGTACGACTGACGACAAGGATTGTCGTTCGACTACGAGGGGGTGGCCCTTTTCGCTTACGGCCGATGATGAGAATTGTCATTTGGCTACAAGGGGGTGGCCCCTTCGACTTATGACTGACGATACAGTTTGAGTCATTCAATGGAGAGGGATTGGTCCCTCGGCTTACGGCTGATGATGTAGGTCATTCAGTGGCAAGGGGTTGGCCCCTCGGCTTACGTCTGAAGACGTATGAAGGTTGTTCAGTTGCAAGGGGGTAACCCCTCTGACTTATAGCTAACAACGTTGGTTGTCATTTGGTTGCGAGGGGTGGGACCCCTTCGACTTACGGCTGACGACAAGGTTGGTCTTTCAGTGGTGAGGGGTTGGTCCCTCGGCTTACGGCTGATGAAGAAGGTTTTCGTTCAGTTGCGAGGGTGTGACCCCTTCGACTTACGGTCGACGAAAAGGTTGCTCGCTCAGTGGCAAGGGGTTGGTCCCTCGGTCGTGCAGCGGCGAGGGGTTGGTCCCTCGGCTTAAGGCTGATGATGAAGGTGAGTCGTTCAATTGCGAGTATGTATTCCCTTCGACTTACGACTGACGATGAATGTCATTCAGTGACAAGGGGTTGGCCCCTCAGCTTACAGATGACGATGAATGTCATTCAGTGGCGAGGGGTTGGCCCCTTGACTTATGGCTGACGATGAATGTCGTTTAGTGACATTTTCCACTCGGCCGAGTGATGCCGAGGACACGCAGCGCCCAGATTTTCAGACAGCCTCCCACTCTTTTGAAATCTGATATCATTCCAGCAATCAAAGTATTTTTCTCATATTTTTTATGGATAGTAGACTTTATGACGGTTCCAACGCCGCCAAGAACGCGCCAATCGGAGGTCGGATGAAATCTGGAGAATTTCTGCAAGTTGACGCTGCAGTGCAGGAATTTCCACTCGGCCGAGTCACATTTTCCACTCGGCCGAGTGCGGCCTGGGCCCAGATTTTAAGTTGCGGTTTGGGCTGTTTTTGGGCACGAATTTGAGGGGTTTTCTAGGGTTTCTTGCTAGGGTTTTGGGGGAGTATTAATGGGGTTTGTAGCCACCATTGTGGGGGATCCCCATTATGTTTTCTTAGGTTCCCAAGATGTTTTCTTAATGATTCTTTTAGAGATTAGGCCATGCCCTAGGCCCTCTCTTGGATCTAAAAGCTTGTATTTGGATTGAAGATCTTCATCAAGCTAAGTATTTTGTTCTTTTTTATTTGAATCTTTGTTTTTCTATCTTTTGTATGCAAGCAACGATTTTTATTGATTCTCATATGCTTATTGCTATGCTAGAGTAGATTTGTTGTTCTAGGGTTTGGGGATGAACCCTATGGATCTAATTTCATATTTATGATGAATGAATTTCTAAATTGCTAGAATTGCTAGGAGGTTAGGTTGTGATTGATTTACTACGGATAGCTAGGGATTTCCATCGATTTGGGATTTGCAAGAGATTGGATTCTAATCGATGGGAAGGCCTAGATATTCGATTTAGATTTACAATTGGATTTCCCTAGATTTGGTTTGCAAGAGATTGGACCAAAGCTAGGATTTTTAATTGTAAATCTATACACATATTCGTTTGCAAGAGATTGGACGAATACGAACTATCACAACCTAGATCGTAACTCGAGTTTGCACGAGAGTGGGCTCGAGTGGCGATTGAACGATGATGTCGATCCTAATGCTAGTGGCTTAGGCTAGGGTTTGCAAGAGATTGGGCTCTATCCTAGGTTTGCTATAGACCTGCAATAGCGCGAGAGCGTGAGCTTGGTTCTCTATTCAGTTACGACTAGTTCACCTCAATGCAAGTCTAGTAATATTGAGATTCACTATTCACGATGATGCATGACGGTCCGTAGTGGGGATTCCTTAGCCCTAGACATCTTTTATTATATTGTATTTGAATCGATACTTGACCAACATTTTTATCACCGACACCGACATCCACCACCATTTCCATTACATTATACCATAGCCATCTCCACCAATAAAACATTCGTAGTCCAACCAACCTAGGATAGATTGGAACCAACACCACCTCCTCGAGTTCGATACCCGCTCGCCACTTTGCCGTGCGCTTGCGGTAAAACTACAGTCGTTCTCCGGGTGTGTATCCGGGGCCGACCAAGTTTTTGGTCGTGCTCTTGGGTTGCATTTTGGGGCGATCAAGTTTTTGGCGCCGTTGCCAGGGAGGTGTATCCCGTTGGGTGCCAATTTGTCACAATTAGGTTGATTAGATTACATTGAAAAAAAACAAAAAAAATCAAAAAAAAACATTGAGAGAGATTTTTTCCCACCACCTGCTACTATTATTATCTTTATCTCTCTTTGTACCACTGACGTCTTTTCCAGGTTGTTTACTTTGCTTGATCAGGTACACTTGTTGCAGCGATGGTGCTTCCAAAGAAAATGCGAGCGGGCTCTATACAATCCTACATATATCTCGCTGCATTCTATCAGGCTGATGGAGAATCCTTCGGGGAAGCCTTGTCTAGGTTTGAAGGAATGTTAGAAATGTTCCAAACGGAGTCAGACCATGAGTGGAATGACTCCACGCTATTTGATATCTTCACTAGAAGGCTAAAGGGACCCTCACGTGAGTTTTTGAAGAGGATGTAAGTGGGGAAGTTCAGTGATCTACAGTTGGCAGCAGCCTTGAAGCAAATGATAGATAATGCTCGATCTACAGGTTCACTAACCGTTACGGTAAGTAAACCATACGACCAAGTATTCATCGATTTTGTTATGGCTAATGTCTCTAGCGCAGGTACTATCATAGATGGAGTGTATGCTTCACTTGAAGGTGATCATATCCACCTTTACACTATTAACACTCCACAAATAGAGACATCTGAACTGTCAAAGGAGGACACATATATGGACCTGTTGAGAAACATTGTTGACGTAGTTCGAGATTCCGGTCCATTGACAATAACGGCAGGTGATCCTTTTGAGCTTGAATTTCAAAACTTTATTACTTATTGTATCTCTTCCACAGGCACAATTGATGATGGAGTCTATGCTCTAGTTGAGGGGCATAAGACCCACTTTTATACCGCGGTCAAGATACATGAGCCCATAGAGCCACCTGCACCTACTATTGAGGAGGCCAAGCCATGCAATCGGGTGCCTCGAGCTCCTGAACAGAAACAAAGAAGGAGGCATTAAAAGGAGATGATGACATTTACATTGCCTTCTATACCTGAGGAGTCTGAGGAGGATGTCCACGTTCAGCTTGGGGGAGAGTCAGCTTGTGCCATCGTCGCTCCCCCTTGTCACCCACATGAGCCAGAGCTTGCTGTTGAGGAGGCCTTACATGCGGAGCCAGAGCTTGTCACCGGGGAGGCCATGCATTGGGACGTGGACACATCCATTCATGAGGATCCCGAGCATTTCCCTCCTCCTTTCGAGCTACCACAACCGCCTCTACTTTCTACAGAGGCCGAGCATCCCTCAGAGGACCACCCTTCCACTGACGCCGAGGACAATCCCACAGAGCTTATGGCTCCTCTTCAGGGGGATCTCTTTACTCCCTCACCCTTTATATTTGATTCCTCTCCCATATATGATGCTTGCTATGATTCAGATTTTGACGACTCATTGCACCTTTTGCAGGATTCATGTACATACGATCAAGAGGTACGATGGGACATATACGAGGAGGAGAGCGAGGAGTTAGCACCCATGGATGCTATTGATTATGATCAGGAGGTGCGATGGGATAAATCTGATGATGATGAGGAGTTGCTTGATGAAACCCACGCGTATATGCCCAAGCTACCTGAACAACCTGAGGCGAACAATGAGGAGTTGATCGACGTGGTATACGAGAGTAGAGATTTATTTCCAGGGAAGTGTTGTCAACCGTTTTTAATTTTAAATACTTATGTTGATGACCCTCTTTGGAATACATTTATTTTGGGGAAAAATTATCCACATCAGATTGATGCGGCTTATCTCTTGCAGGGTACATGTGGAATCCTTGGAGAGGCTGGGAGCCGCATTGCTGGAATCTGATGGAGTCCGTGGACATACGCGTCTAGCGGAGCCACGGAAGGAGCAGTTGGAGCAGTTGCCTGCACCGGCAAAGATACTGGATCCGCCTTTTGCTATAGGTGATATCAATCCAGTAGTGTAGAAATTTTTATGCTTTGACTAAACACGAATTCTCTCGACAGCGAGAGGACCGTATAGATTTGCTTGAATAAATATCACCTCATATGATGGCAACAAAAATCTTTTACACCCCAAACCCATTATATATATTAATTCCCCTCTCCATATTTTGATACGCCACATCCTTTTTGCTCACCACATTCGAGCATTTCTTTCAAGTGAAACCTTACTTTCTTATTCGTTTGACTTGATCACGCTTTGCAAAGCCGTGACATTTTTGATCGAGTCATTTGAATAGGATTGTTTGGTATAATCTTGGGGGAAAGCGCTCTCATGCATCATTGTATGTGCATGTAGTTGCATTAGGATCTCATGTCATTCATTTCATCATTTTGCATTCACCCCCCTATTATTATATTTGTTCCTCATATTCTTCCATTATGATCACATGAGGACAATGTGAAGTTTAAGCTTGGGGGAGTGCATTTCCATGCCATTTAGATGCATTAGTTGCATTTTTACTTTATTTTAGGTTTTTTTTAGAATTTTTCAAAATTTTGCATCATCTTTTTGAATTTTCCATCTTATTTTCCTTTTATGTGTGTTCATGCATCATGTTGTGTGCTTGTTTTTCTTTTCCTTCCTCTCTTTTATTTTTTTTCTTATTTCTTTATTTTCCTTTCTCTTCTTTTGCTAGATGTGTTCCTTATGATGATATCTCTTATTGCTTTAGCAACCATCACGATGCTTATTATTCCTTGCCATGCTATTTAGAGTATTTTATAGTCTTGCTATTCACATATGCTTGCAAATCCATTTCTTTTGATGATTCCTCTACATGAATGCATGATATTAATTGAAACTGAATGTGTGGATTAGAGTTTAGTATGCTTTTGTTGGAAATGCACCAAGATTCACGCATCATTAGTATATCTGAAGCATCAGTTTTATTGTCTTATTCACCTTCTGTTGTATGCCTGATATGGTTGTAAACTTTACCGCTTGACTTCACTATTTATTGAAATGATTGAGAATATCCATGCTTACATATGAGTTTTAGTTGAAGTATTATTTTATTGAACCGTTCGTGCACATCTTAGAGTGAACCGAGTGTTACATTATTTCTTTCTCCACATATATCTTTTTATTCTCTACATGTCACTTGAGTTCACCTCCTAAAGCTACTTATATCGCATCTATTTCCCAAAAAAACCCCTACAAAAGAAAAAAAAAGTTAGCTCCAAAGTCCAAAAAAGCCAAAAAGGAGCCAAAATCCAAAAATACAAATCATATAGCTCCTACAAAAATCCAAAAAGAAAAATGAGAAACAAAGTCCAAAAGAAAAAAAAGAGATATTTCTCTATCTTATTATTGGAGCCACAATATTTTTTTTTGGAAAACCAAGGCAAAAATCCCATTTTCCACTATCATATTCCTTTAGATGTGATGCCTCAAGCTAAGCTTGGGGGGGTGAATTCATTTGACCATATGAGTGAGTGCGACATTAGAGTGGAGAGGTACACGAATGTGGAAGTTTGATAATGCTGAAACTTAGCAAAATACCTTAGTTATGGAAATTTCTTATGAATCGATATAAATAGGTGAATGCCATGATTTATTCCATTCTCTATTGCATGCTTGGTGTGATTCTTATATGCTTCAGTTATAACTCTTGATTGAAAAGTACATCGCCAACGATTGTATATTAAATTCTATGAAATGCATGATGTGGATATGAATTGATTGTATGAATTTAGAGAATCCCTTTTGTTGATCTGAAAAGCTTGCAAGTGCCATGTTTAAGTAAGATATGAAATCTTTATATCATGTGATTCGTATTTCCCAAGTTATCGTGATGTATAGCTTATGGCTTGAGATCTGAGAGAATAATCTAGCGACACCTTCCACTTCGTATTCTTTTTCATTTTTTCCTTATTTTTACCCTTCGGGTTCGCCTTCTACTTGTCTTCCTCGAGGACGAGTAAGAGGTAAGCTTGGGGGATTTTGATCACTCCATATTTTACACCTTTTTTCCGCATGTTTTCACGCCATTTCGATTGCTCATATTGCGGGTTTCAAGATTATTCGACAATATTGCGATGCTTTTCACTATTTCTTGTTTTTGTCGGATTTCAGGAAATATGGAGCGATCGGGAGCAAAAATGAGCTTAAAGGATTTGCACCCACTCTGGAGTGTCAACCATGGCCCTTTTGAGGGTTATTCTGCAATGGAAGACGAGTGGAAGAAGAAAGAACGTCGTAGGAGCGACGAGGAAGCGAAAAGATGGAGATTGGGCATTTTCAGCATGCCACTCGACCGAGTGAAGGAGTCACTCAGCCGAGCATTGAGACCCCGCTCGGCCGGCCAGATCGGACACGTAACAGAGATGTATCAGCGTGCACTCGGCCGAGCATCGCACGCCCACTCGGCCGAGTGCGGAGACTCCGTCCGCCCGAGTGGCACCCAGACGACGGCAAGCCAAAATGTCCAACTCTCTGTAATCCGTCAGTCGACTACGAGCTCCGACTCGGCCGAGTTCCAAAATCCCCTCGGCCGAGTGACATTTTCCACTCGGCCGAGTGATGCCGAGGACACGCAGCGCCCAGATTTTCAGACAGCCTCCCACTCTTTTGAAATCTGATATCATTCCAGCAATCAAAGTATTTTTCTCATATTTTTTATGGATAGTAGACTTCATGACGGTTCTAACGCCACCCAGAACGCGCCAATCGGAGGTCGGATGAAATCTGGAGAATTTCTGTAAGTTGACGCTGCAGTGCAGGAATTTCCACTCGGCCGAGTCACATTTTCCACTCGGCCGAGTGCGGCCTGGGCCCAGATTTTAAGTTGCGGTTTGGGCTGTTTTTGGGCACAAATTTGAGGGGTTTTCTAGGGTTTCTTGCTAGGGTTTTGGGGGAGTATTTAAAGGGTTTGTAGCCACCATTGTGGGGGATTCCCATTATGTTTTCTTAGGTTCCCAAGATGTTTTCTTAATGATTCTTTTAGAGATTAGGCCATGCCCTAGGCCCTCTCTTGGATCTAAAAGCTTGTATTTGGATTGAAGATCTTCATCAAGCTAAGTATTTTGTTCTTTTTTATTTGAATCTTTGTTTTTCTATCTTTTGTATGCAAGCAACGATTTTTATTGATTCTCATATGCTTATTGCTATGCTAGAGTAGATTTGTTGTTCTAGTGTTTGGGGATGAACCCTATGGATCTAATTTCATATTTGTGATGAATGAATTTCTAAATTGCTAGAATTGCTAGGAGGTTAGGTTGTGATTGATTTACTACGGATAGCTAGGGATTTCCATCGATTTGGGATTTGCAAGAGATTGGATTCTAATCGATGGGAAGGCCTAGATATTCGATTTAGATTTATAATTGGATTTCCCTAGATTTGGTTTGCAAGAGATTGGACCAAAGCTAGGATTTTTAATTGTAAATCTATACACATATTCGTTTGCAAGAGATTGGACGAATACGAACTATCACAACCTAGATCGTAACTCGAGTTTGCACGAGAGTGGGCTCGAGTGGCGATTGAACGATGATGTCGATCCTAATGCTAGTGGCTTAGGCTAGGGTTTGCAAGAGATTGGGCTCTATCCTAGGTTTGCTATAGACCTGCAATAGCGCGAGAGCGTGAGCTTGGTTCTCTATTCAGTTACGACTAGTTCACCTCAATGCAAGTCTAGTAATATTGAGATTCACTATTCACGATGATGCATGACGGTCCGTAGTGGGGATTCCTTAGCCCTAGACATCTTTTATTATATTGTATTTGAATCGATACTTGACCAACATTTTTATCACCGACACCGACATCCACCACCATTGCCATTACATTATACCATAGCCATCTCCACCAATAAAACATTCGTAGTCCAACCAACCTAGGATAGATTGGAACCAACACCACCTCCTCGTGTTCGATACCCGCTCGCCACTTTGCCGTGCGCTTGCGGTAAAACTACAGTCGTTCTCCGGGTGTGTATCCGGGGCCGACCAAGTTTTTGGTCGTGCTCTTGGGTTGCATTTTGGGGCGATCAGCCTGATTGGACGAATCTCGGTCGGTGCCTGGAGCAAATGATCACATCCAATTTGATGTTGATGAATCTCCTAATAATTGTCAAACACACTGAAAATGTGGGAAATTGAGAAACTTTTAAGGAAATTCGTGATAAAAATGTGGGGCAAAATTTTCCATGTCCTCATTTCTCCAAGTCTGATCGTCGGACGAGCGAACTTGGCATTGTGATCGGTTGGACCGACGCAGTTTATGGGTTGAACTCCGTTGGTTCTTATCGATCGGTGCGCATGAGCGAAGTGGATCGATCTCAGAGCAGACCTGATCGATCTTCCTCTCTTTACCCGTCCTTGAACATGTATGGCTTGACCAGGGAGTATAGTGCTCCTCCAACAAGCTAACAATGGATGGTGGGTACTTAGGTTGATCGGGCAGCGTGCCAATGTGGCTTGCATCATGCGAATTGGGAGGATCGGATTCAAATCACCAAAGGTCGAGAACTTCATCGAAACCCAGCAACATGGGCCAGGTTCTGAAGACCCATCAACCAGGGTTAAGCTCCGGCGAGCTTTGGTGACCCAACAACTTGGGTCGGACTTTGTCAAAACCCAGCAATCTGGGTCAAGGTCTCATTCTCTCCCTAACTAAAGATGGACATTGTCCTCAATGTCGAAAAGGATGCGAGTTTATTCAAAAGCAAACATCCCAAAAAAGCATATAAAAATATACACTACTGGAAAGAGCACCTCTTGGTCAAATGGTAGATCACTGATCTATAATGGTGGAGGAAGTTATTCTATTTGCTCCTTATGCTCCTCGACGAGTAGTCGTCCTCCACTACCTAAATTGGATCCCATCAACACAACTCCAAGCATCTCTATAAAGTGATTACGTATGTCCTGCAAGAGACGAGTTATGTCAGTCCAATTTAGTCTAAAGTTCTTCTTAATAAACATATTCCATATATAGTCATCAAAATGAGTAAAATAAATTAAAGCATGTTGACGACTACTCCCTGAAAGAATTGCACTACTCTCGGTATGCTACTCAGCAATGGGGGAGAGGAATGAATGATTTTGTGAAAAAACTGGGGGAAAGAATGGTTCGGGCTCCACAATGATAATCTTTATATATATGTACCTAGTTCTCTCCTCCTCCTGTTTATCCAAAATTGCTTGCTTGTCATCTCCTTCTTTGCACGCACTTCCTGCCATGTTAATATTTTGATTTGTGTTTTCAACGTGACATGGCTCGCTCGGTATACCTACAATAGAAGATGAACCCATATTAGATATTTGAATTTGAATTTCAAAACGATTACTTTCTTCTAAGCAAGTGGAAATTGAAGTAAGATTTTCAATCGATTGTTGAATTTGCCGACTCCGAGCAAAGGAATTTTTTTTAGAATTGATAGGATTTAGCCTCATGTGTTTGAATGAGCAATTGAATTTCCTCCTTCATTGGTTGCAAAGGTATCTCTACGCTTTGCTCTCCTTGATCAAGGCATGCACTAGTGTCGTCGCAAGAGAGCTCCGTTGGATCATGCTCTGAAGTCTTTTTAATGCTTTGCTTATTCTCTTGTAAGGACTCCATGTACTTCCAAGCCTCTATCGACGTCATGACTCCCAAAAATTCCTGCAAATTTGGTCATAGTCCAAAGAGGAAGTACTCCATAAGCTCTTTCCTTGTGTACCCATGCCGTGGATATGCTAATACTAGATCTATGAACCTCCTCCAGGCCTGATAGAAAGTTTCACAGTCTCTCTGATTGAAGCTAATGATCTTGGCTTTCTCCATTCTGTGCTTATGCTCAATAGCGTACTCTGCATCACACCAATTATTTGTGCAATAGAAATACAATATAATCCATTTTTTGAATTTTTTAATAATAAACAAAACAAAAAAACTAGAAAAAATCGTAAGATATAAGATGGAAGGATCTCACCGAATATTCCTCCATACGAACTGAAATCGTAGATCACAAGTACCGTTATCCCCGGCAATGGCACCAAAAACTTGACTCATCTCGAAATATGCGAGCGCTACTCCCAAATGTAGGAGATCGAACAAGTAATAATTCTGGTGAGTCTAGGTATCATATCCACGGGACAACTGACTTACAAAACCACGAATTTCAATTTATAAAGAGTTCAAAAACGATAATAAACGACCCCCTTTCAAAGGCAAGAAAATGGTGTTAAGGGTTTAAGCTACAACAACAAAATCCTACGATAACTACGGTGAATTCGATACTAGGGTACCAATGTGGAGAGTATAAGTCGTTTGTGGTTTTGTTAGGGTGTTTGCAATCAATGATTATTAATATCTTTTTTATAACTCAACGTTTCATCCGGCTAGGGTATGAGAACGTCAAAAAGTATGGCGATAAAGTGCAAAGAATAGTGCCAAAGAGTAACCACGTAAATTATCGTTTTCATAAAGAAAATATGCACAAATGCCCTCTCAGGTCACGATATGTCCTCTCAGATCGCATCACGAATAAGTCTTACTCAGATCATATTCGATTTAAGCATGCCCATGTCTCCGTATACCATACCCAAATAAATTATACGTAGAAATCGATAAAATATGCAAAATAACGTGCAATATATGGTGAAAAGATATCAAACTCAAAGATTACGAAGCCCTAACTACATCACAACCAATAAATATGGAGATTAGCCATGCATGGAGCGAGAATAAACTTTATTCATGGACAAATACATATTCAAATACTCAAAAATACGTGTAAAATACACCAAATACAACAGAAAAGATAGAGAAAATAACACTAAATTCATCCAATTGAACCCTAGATCTCCTTTAACAATAGCTCATATCCTCTATCTCCAGAGCCCTAAAATTCACGTCCAAATACGCTCTCAGAGCTCAAACTACGCAAAGAATACCCCCAAAATCCTAGAAATATGATTTTATACTGAGATTGCAGGTTTGGGGTTGCTAGCTGGTCCAAACCCGCATCCAAAATGGCTTAGAAATCTGCTCTGTTGTCGCCTGATTTCTCAGAAGCTCATCTGGGCGGGATTTGATATGTACTCACCACGTGTCCCGAGTTAAACGTTGTCACCTGCTTTCATCTTGAATCTGCATCCAAGTTAATACTAACCGTCAGATCAGCATCTAACCATCAGGATCAGGCCGTGTTGCCTGCATCAAGCCGAATTTGAATCTCATCTGCTTCTTCATCTGGGCCGTTTGATTTCCATCGTGTGGCAGCTATTCTATCGTGATGCCCGCCTTCTTGGTCCGTCCGATCGAGCAGGGCAGCTCTGGGATCGAGCCACGTGTCCAGTGTGAGAATGGGCGGGGTGCCGTATATCAGTATTTACAGCCGTATTCGGCCGTATTTCGGTCATATCTCCTCATTTAAAATGTTATTCTGAATTCAAAAATTCATAGAAATTAGCACAAATCTAAGAAAAATATGAATAAATAGCTATTGGAATTGTGAGACTGAGATCTCCACATTAAAAATACTAAAAGATAGAAATACTCAATATATTACTGTTTTGTGCTTAAACCAAGTGATTGCTCTAATAAATGACAATATTCGAAATACGATTGTATTAGAGGTCAAATGAGCATCATATACACACACATAAAGTCACTAATTGAGGGATTAATTCTGAATATTTCCCCAAATCAGTTGGCCAGAGAAAATTTGAATTGCGAAATCGGTCAGGAGTGTCCTGCTCAAATCCGTGACTTTGGTCGGAAGAGGGTCGAGGCTTGCATCGGTTTGTGACTTTGGTCAAAAGAGAGAGTCAAAGCCAGTGCCAATCCATGAATTCAACCAAACGAAGAACGAGTCAAAATTTTTTTCCCCTGGGCTTACTTGGGACAAGGCACACGAGAGGGTCGAAGGAGATTCGAGCTTGGGTTTAACTCAGAGGTAACTCAGGGCTCGATTGACCGAAATCAGAGTTGGGGGTTGATCGACTTAATCTGTGCTCGCTCTTGGACCTAAATCCACTCGGAACGACATCTATCTGGGTTATCTCCTAGTTCTGGTGAGTTAGCTGATGATGGGGTCGAGCTCTATAGAGGGACATAGTTCGATCCTCTACATTTGCACCTCAGTCGTGGTACGGTAGCTCAGATCCACATCGAGGAGGCATGGAGGGTTTGGATGGCATCTCAGTTCGGTTCCCGATGAGGCATGGGGAGCTTGACTCTGATTGCCTTGAGAAATCGAGCTGCAGTGATGAACAAATCATAAAATCGTAATCAGAAATGAGGTATATCAAAAAAAGAAAAAGATCAGATAAAGATTTTCTTGGATGAAAGAGTTTTGTTATAGAAGAGATCAGTCAGCGCTCGAATGGTCGAGCTTCGTTGGATATGGGGTGTTCTTGGGTCGAACATCCATTCAGAGGATCGATCTTCGTTTGATCATCGAACTTGGAGGTCCATGCTCAACCAATGTCGTGTATTTGATGTGTCACCACACTAGCGATCCTACGATGGTGATCGACCCTCTCGAGCTACAGATCCAAGTCACCATGGTGTCGTCCGATCGAATTGAGGTCATGCTCAGCCCAGATGCTTTTGAGTTCTAAGAAGATAAGCAACACAACTTGGGTGATGAGCTGGGATGAAGGAGCTCAGAGATCGGTAGCTTGGTGAAGCCGTTCTATCTCTGCAGAGGGAGATCTGAGCATACTGAGGCTGATCAAGCCTAATCGGAGATCGATTGGGTCTCGGCGATGTTGTTTGAATCTCAGTGGAGGGAGATCTAACCTTGTCAAGGCAGATCAAGCTCAATCGTAGATCGATTGGAGCTAGGCGAGGCTGCTCCAGCATGGTCGGAAGTGGATGGCTCAACCAAGGACGACGGGCTATCGAGACCTCATTGTTAGCTTGGATCAAGCACGATTGCTCGGACGAAACTCAGTCTCCCAGATGACCCAAGCTTGGAATGAGCTGCCCAGTAGATCTGATGGCCATTCTTAGATCTGTTGATCGAGCTCAGAGTCGATATATCTCAGAAGTCCAAGGGGCGATGCTAACGAAGCTTAGGGCGTTCGGCACACAGACACCTTAGGTCGATTGGGGCGTTCGGCACATGGCCAGATCTGAGCTTGCCGAGGCTGTTCAAGCTCAAGAGATCAATTGGAGCTCGACGATGCTGTTTGGAACTTGGCTGAAAGTGGATCCTTGATGGCTCCTTTGTGTGCTCAGCATGGGGGAAGTTCGGCAGATTCTCTTGTTCCTAAGCGAAGGAGCTCGGTCAAGTCGGTCCTCCATGGGGGGCTTCAGTCTGGTTGTTCAGAGCTCGGTAAGGGTAGAATCTGAGAGAGGAAGCTCGACAGGAGGGGTTCCCAAGCTTGGATCCGTAGTTGACTACAGTCCTTCGAGAATTTGCATCAAACGTTTGGCACTTGCATCCTGTCATCGAGGATGGAGGGTGGCTTGGCCCTGAGTCACCATCGCTCCTCAAATCTGAGCAACAGTAGCTCGGAGGGTTGAAGGCGAGCTTAGATCTGTCTTCTGCGAGACATGGCAAGCTCAGATCGAGGCGTGGTGAGCTCGGACTACACAAGGCGGGCTCAGATCTGTCTCCCTTGAGGAATGGTGAGCTTCGGTCGAGGCGTGGAGAGTTCGAATGACCCAAGGTAGCTCAGATCTGTCTCTCACGAGGCATATATAGCTTTGGTCGACGCGTAACGAACTCGAACGACCCAACAAGGCTTAGTTCAGATTAGTCGAGCATTGTCCGGTTGAAGGAAGCCCTCGCTCGGATGACGGAAGCTGGGATCCAATGAAGAGTTGCACGCGCATCTCTTTAGGGCTTGCCCTCGATCCCGCCAAAGAGCTAGGGCAGAGCATTTCCCACCCGAATCTTGACACGCTCGGTATGATCTCAACAAAATAGAATAACATCGCCACCCTTCAAGAAGCAGCGAAGCGAAGGTCGCTGTCGTCAGATGGTTTCGCCTCACTGTCGACGATCTTCATGTTGGCGCCATCGCATGCCGGCAAGGCAGAAAAGGGCCTGATCCCGGTGGCGAACAGAGGTTCACCAGGAGGAGGTGCAGAAGTCGTATAAGGCCCTGCAAATTCTTCTCGCTCTGGAACGATAAGAGCATCTCCAATCAAATCCTCCATAAATGGAGGGTTGGGTTGAAATATTCTGAGAATATTCCATATATGGAGGGTGGAAAATGGAGGGAGCTCCAACCCAACCCTCCATAATTGATAAACATACACATTTAGCAATTTCTAGCACTTAAAAATACACAATCTAACACCAAAATGTAGTGTATAGGCATTAAAATCATGTACGTTTAGCTATCCCCTCACATGGAAAAATGGAGGCTGCTACAGTGACCCTCCAAATTTGGAGGGCTATTGTAGCAAACTCCAAAAATTTTGCTAGTTTTGGAGGGTGGTTGGAGGAGGGAAACGCCATTTTTGACGTTTTCCAGTGTGGTTGGAGATGCCCTAAAGAGGAGGAGAAGGTCAATGTTAACTTTCTCTCCAAATTTCTAACCCAAAAAACGACAAGCTGTAGTATGGTCTTTTTTGGAGAGAATTCATAAATTACAATTGAAACAATAAAGCAGAGATCATAAATTCGTTAAAATAAAAGGAAAAGGGGATGGTTTTCCTTTCGAGAGACTGTTCATTGCTAGGGTTAGCATCGGCTTCGATTGAAGGGAAAAGCTTGACACCTCACGTCTCCTCGGGAGTTGGCCTCTCAGGCATTTGATTGTGGGGTGAATCGACATAGTCTTCTGTTCAGCAAAGACGGTGATGTTGACTCCTGATTTTCCACAGATGGCGCCAACTGTTGACGGCTGGGTTCCGACATCCAGTAATAGTGTGCCAACGACAAGGACGTCTTCGATGAGAGGGCCCTTTGCCGACTTAGAAGTGGGGCCCGCGGAGATGAAACCTCGGGTCACAAAGAGATAGGATCGCACAACTTTGGTGTAAGTGAACCTAGTTCCGCGCTATCTCCATTAATCTGCACCGAAGGAAAATCGTCAGTGGGTCGGGGCTGAGGGCCGACCGATTCCCTTCCGATGCTCAAGTTAGTTTCTCATGGAGGAAATGTAAAGAGCCAAAATCAAGAGTAATATAGATTGTAATATCATACTCAGCTTCTGTTCAATCTGCCCATTCTCTATTGTTCTCTTGGGCTGTTTATCTCCCCCCAAGTGGCTTGTAACCCTATGTTAATTAAGTAGTTTTCATGGAGATAACGGCCACCATAAAATTAGGCTATTAATGCAGATTCATACGATTAACTACCACCATGAATGTAGCCATTAATTCCCCCCATTAGTGGCCAATTAAATGGGCCATGATGAAGGATAACCGCCCACTATTTAAGGCTCTTCATGAGAGGGGTTGACTCATTCAAACCGAGAGTTATGGGATGTGGGCCAGCTTGGCAATGACCCAAATACAACGGCCCATATAGGATGTAACAGATAGGCTATCAGGCTATTGAGCCGAATCTCACTTCTTCAAGTAGGCTCCACCTTTCTATCTGCGTTTATACAGCTCCGCCTCGTGGGCCGGACACGTGAATCAACAACACATTTGTCTCATTCGTTAACCTGGCTGCCATGAATGTGAGAGGCATCTGACAGAAAAAGAGATGTAGTTAAGAGCTTGACTCCTTGATTTCTTATTATATATGGAGCTCATTGTTGCTGAGAGGGACATGTTCCGTATCCATCGGTGCATTTGAGCAACAATCGGGTACATGTCAAGAATGACAACAGCCAAGATTCATCCCCTGCATACTTCGGATGGGTTCATTGAATATTGTAGGGGTCGCCCCACTGCGAGGCGTTGCATGCTTTGCATGCGTATTTGACGTCCTAGTACGATGACGATGAGTAAGCACGTGAGCATTTGTTGCAACTTTTTGTGTGTGGATGCGATGCATGAACGCACGAGCCTCACTTCCAGTGCACTGCACGGTGTCGAGATGCTCGGTCGGTGCACTATTTGGTGTGAATAGATGCTGAGTTCTTGGAAACAGTACAATTCCGCGCATTCAAACGTCTCATTTGACGATGTCACACATGTAATGGGTCTTAGATTTGGGATTAGATATCGAATTGAGACCCGCAATGTATGGATACGATTAGATCGTTTGCCTCTAGAAAGGTTAGCCGTCTTGCTTCAATCTTTGCAAATTAAATACCAAGAAACTCGAGCTCATGCAGCTCTCTCTCATGCTCAAAATTTGAGTGGTGACAGTTGAAAGAAGAATCTTTTTTTCGTACTTCTTCTTGATATAATTCAATCTTAGTAAAAGTAGAATATTTTCCAGTAAATTTTGTGTGTTATCACTCCAAAAGATCTTAGATAGAGATAAAAAGAGTTTGGCTTTTCCTATAAAAGTTGTCGGGCAATGTTCTAGAGTTGAATAGCAAGTACGTAACAAAAAAAAAAATGTAAAAAGTTAGTATTGGTGGTTTATCGTTTCAAGTGAAGCGATTCAAGGAGAAGAAATGTTTCAACCGACGGTAGAGTACTATGAAGGATACTCTAGTATTACTAGTGTCTAGTGCTATAGAGTTTGGTCACGGCTTTCTACAAAAATAAGAAAAGGCAGGGAAATGTGAAAAATGCATATTAGAGATAGAGGGGAAAAAAGTCTTAATCACCACAATATGTCAGACATTGGGATTTGGCCAATCTGACCAAAGAATGACTTTTTCTTCCCTCTATCTCAAATATGCATTTTTTGTTGTGAATGGAAATTCCAGAGACGGTTAGGATTGCGAGTATCTTAGAGATACGTCCATATCTATGTATCTTATCTTTTTACTCTCCTAGTCTGTCTATGAATAAAGGGCTGGGGTTCCCCCCCAGTTGATTCATAACACGTTATCAGCACGAGCCTCTAAAAATTTTCCACAAAAATTTTTCGATCGGTTCGAAGGTGAAGGGAGACGGGAGATCCACGCATGCAGTGCAAGGCTTACTCAATTGAGCGTCGTCATCCGCGTAGGGTTTCGTTCAACCGTCAATATATCCGGAGGACGGATATAGAGGTAAAATCGCTTAAAACGATGTCTTTATCATACGTATGATTGCTCTTCCCCTAGATCTCGCAAGATCGATACGGGTACTGCGTATTGCCTAAAACGACGAATTTCCTCCTCTAAAAATCAATTCCCCACCAAACCCATTGCGGCATTCCCCTTGCCGCCGCCGCGATTACCCCCCCCCCCCCCCCCCCGGGGGGGTGCGGCCGTCGCCACAGCACGTAACAGACCTCCCCCGAAGAAGGGGTTCGGCAGATGTGTCGCCACGCAAACACCCCCCCAAGGGGGGATGCGGCATGTCGCGCCGCCGCGATGATCCCCCTGAAGGGGGGCTGCGGCCTCGCGCCGTCGCGCAGAAACCCCCCTCGAAGGGCGGCTGCGGCCTGTCGTGCCGCCGCGAAACCCCCCCGGGGGGGGGGGGGGGGGGGGTTGCGGCCATCCCTCCGCCGTGCAAACCCCCCCGAAGGGGGGCTGCGGCCTGTCGCATCACCGTGAAACGCCCTCCCCCTGAAGGGGGAGCTGCGGCCATCCCTCCGCCATGCAAAACACCCCCCGGAAGGGGGCTGCGGCCTCGCGTCACCGCGCAAACCCCCTAAAGGGGGGCTGCGGCCCTCACGCCGCCGCACGCCGCCGCCCCTCCCCCCCAAGGGGGGCGGCCCCGCATTTTCCCCTGTCAGCCGCCGCCCGGCGGCCAACCTAGGGGCGGCGGCGGCGGCTAACCCTAGCCGCCGCCCCTAATTGGGCCGGAAGCCCAAACACAAAAAATGGAAAATAGCCTTTCGGGCCTGAAGCCTACATGCAGACTGGGGGCCTCAGGCCCGCAGGCAAAACAAAAAAATTATTAATTTTTAGACTGCGGGCCTGAATCCCACAGCCACACTGCGGGCCTCAAACCCGCAGTTAACTTCCATTTTTCAAAAAAAATGTGGGGAACAAAGAAAAAAAGCTTTTTGGGCTAAGAGTTTGAGTAAAATAGGCGTTTTTGGCGACCTAAAAGTTAATGTAAAAAGGATATTTTGGGAACCTTTGGGACTCTTTTGGGGGATAAATTAAAAAGGAAAACTTTTTCCTTCTCGAAGAACATGTTTAACCGTTTGAGCTCTTTTCCAATTTTTTTGGATAAACTCAACTTGCTCAACCCCCTATTAAATGATTTTTTCTGAAAATCATTATTGCATCACTGGCTTATTTTTGTGGATATTTTATGTGTGGTTGTGCATTATATTTAAGCTTAATAATTAGGAAGATCCTGCGACCGCTCTGCCGTTAGTCAGCTAACCTAACGGTATATGACGTTGCCCATTGGTCCAATAATTATTAAGTGATTAAATTGTTTACCCACCTCTGCGAATATATATGCGTGTGATGCCTATGATGAAAATGTCTGGTGAAAATGTTTGATGAGCACAAAATTTCTGCATGGATGGTTAATTGCGGTTTTTGGATCGGCTATTTAAGTCACACATTTTATTTTCCTGCACTTTTCTTTTACTTTTGAGAGAAATTGTAGTGAGGAAATTATTTAAATGTCCAAGACCGAATACCTTTTTCCATGGAGACGAAGGCTCACAGTTGAAGCTGAAGATCTTATATGGGACCCACGGGTGTTTCTAAAGTTGTAATTTCTTTTTAAAGCTTTCATTTGTGTAATATGGACTGTAATGGGACTTTGGACTCTTATTTAAGTGGGACTGGCCGATCCATGCAATTAGCCCTTCATATTAAAATTGCCTACGCATGAAAATTTTTATGTTTAAATTATTAATTCATGCATATTTGTGCTCTGCTAGATAAAATTGCTAAAATCGTAAGTGT
Source organism: Scilla litardierei (assembly GCA_030789695.1). Taxonomy (NCBI): domain Eukaryota; kingdom Viridiplantae; phylum Streptophyta; class Magnoliopsida; order Asparagales; family Asparagaceae; genus Scilla; species Scilla litardierei. Next base: position 43,466,175 of record CM061133.1, read on the forward strand.
CGATTTCGAAGTGCTGGATGCATCAGGAAGAAACTATCTGAGCTGGCAGCTCGATGTGAAGTTTCATCTGCGGGAAAAGTGCCTCATTTTTGCTGTGATTAATAATGAAAATGTAAGCGATGTAGAAAAGGCGCAAGCCATTATCTATATTCGCCGCCATGTGGACAAGACCCTAAAGGCTAAATACCTTACGGTCGAAGATCCACTTGAGCTATGGACTGCCCTTGAGGATAGGTATAAACATCAGAAAGATGTTATACTCCCAAAGGCATGATATGAGTGGGAGAACCTGAGACTGCAAGACTTTAAGTCCATTGCTGAGTACAACTCAGCACTTTTTAGCATCACCTCACGCCTGAAGTTGTGTGGTGAAAAGGTTTCAGAAGATCGCATGCTGGAAAAGACGTATACGTCCTTCCATGAAAAAGATGCGATACTAATGCAGCAATACCGTGAACGCAAGTTCAGCAAGTATTCTGAGCTGCTATCATGTTTACTCATGGCTGAACAAAACAGGGAGCTTCTCCTCGCCACTCACAACATGCGCCCCCTGGCATTGCCCCCTCCCAGAAGCTCATAATGCCTCTTCTTCTCGAAAGAAGAGGGACAACAAATGAAAAGAAAGACCACATAAAGGGGGACAGAACAAAAGGGCTAGGGGCCAAGTCCAGCAACGAAGAAATGAAAGTAAGCGAAAGTTCACCTGGCGCAAAAATGACAAAAATAGAGATGATGCACCCCATCCAAGAGGGAATGGGAAGACCAGTACCTAGCTGTGGCATGAAAGGCCACTGGTCCAGAATGTGCAGAACTCCGCAACATCTCCAGAATTTGTATAAAGAGAACAAGAAAAATAAAGCTGAAACAAACCTGATGACCTCTGATGCTCCAGTCAAGTTTACAGCTGACGACTTCGAACATGATGACATGCTTGATTAGCCTCCTATCTTTATCTTAGCAAACTGTTTAGAACATTTCATGTTATGAGAGCTTTCATCTTATGTAGTTTGATTCTGAATGAAAATGTTTATCTGAAAATGCATGTGCCTATATGATTCATCTTTTAATAGATGAACTGCTCTCATGACTGATTAGTAGACAATAAACACATACGATCTTTCAATACAAAGCCCAACATCAGAGCCATATTGAAGATCCAGGTATCGCAACACTGTTGCCCCCCAAATGACACAGAAACAAAAATAAAGGATGCAGTAATCTCTCCGAATTCCAAAAGAAACTTTCTAAGTTTCAAGGACATCCATTTCAACGGATTCCATTTGGAAACAGCAAATGTAAATGAAAAACAAATTATTGTATGTAACGTCTCAAGAAAAAGGATTAAAATCTATACTTGAACGTTTTGAGAGCCTTATAAGCCTCAACCATACAAAGATTTAGAAAAACGAAGTGAAATTAAACGGAGCACCTGAAGTGCTCGAAATTAGCCAAGTTTTTACTCTGGCATGATAGACTTGGCCATCCTGGATCAGTGATGATGCAACACATCTTATCCTATGTGTACGACTTGAAGAACAAGAAGAGTCTTCAGATGTGAGAATTCCCTCACATCCCTTGCTATAAGGAAAAACAAATTACAAGGCCATCTCTATTAAAATCTGACAAAAGAATCTCCACGCTTCCTCGAAAGAAAAATAAGGAGATTGATGTGGACAAATCCACCCCTTAGTGGGCTATTTTGGTACTATATTGTACTGGTAATTGCATCCTCAAATACACGTATGTGTGTTTACTAATGACCCGCAACCTAGCTTTTCCAAAGCTATTAGCACAAATAAAAATGTTGCGGGCATATTTTCCAGACAATCAAATAAAGAAAATAATTCTGGTAAATGTTGGGGAATATACCTCCCGGTCATTTCAAGAGTACTGCCAAGCAACAGAAATAGAAAATGAATATACATTGCCGCATGTTCATACCCAAAATGGGTCGGCAGAGTCACTGATAAGTAGACTCCAATGGATTGAACGTCCATTAAATCCTGATTGCCTATGGATGCATGGGGACATGCAAATTCTGCATGCTACATCGTAAATAAAAATAAGACCCTCTGGAGGTCAGAGTCTCAATGCAACTTCCATATGGAATGCCACCGAATATTTCTCATCTGAGAATCTTCGGTCGCGCAGTTTAAATCCCCATCACACCACCACAAAGGACAAAATGGATCCTCAACGTCGCCTAGGTATCTATGTAGGGTTTGACTCACCTTGAATTATAAGATACCTAGAACCCTAAACGGGGGACATATTTAAGTCACATCTTGAAGACTGTGATTTCTATGAGACGAGTTTCCCCAAAATAGGCCCAGATACTGGAAAGTCTGGCACGAATCAAATTATAACGTGGAATACAAAAAGTTTGACCCACCATGCTCCGGTAACAAAACAATGTGAAGATGAGATCCTGAAGATCCTCTACATATAGAACAAGGTTCACCTGTTACCGGACTCATTTACTAACAACCAGAAGATTGTCAAATCACACATCCCTGCTGCAAAAACTCTAGCTAGGATTGACATCCCCGAGAATGGATGCAATCCACCAGCAGCAGAAGTGGCTAATCCTCAATGAAAAAGAGGCAGACCACTTGGCTCCATGGACAGAAATTTTAATGAAAAAAGAGAAAAATACTTGGAGACCTTAAGTCAATACTACCACAGGACAATGAGCTCATGTCCACACCCTCACCCTTCCCGGAATTCACTGCAGAGGAACTGCTGGGAAAAACTGAAATTGAAAGTAAATGTTGTACGTATTGGGGAGGTGTTGGACAGAAAGAACATAATTGTCGACAAAGTATTCACGTATCATATTGCCATATACATCCAAAAACATGATGTTTATAAATATCGTTCCATACTCTGTTGCTAACATGCAAACGTAGAGATTGGCCAAATGTTGAACGAGGCAATAAAAGATGACTGGACTCACTTATGAAACGTGAAATGTTCGGACCTGATGTCCATACACCAAAAGGTGTCAAACCTGTGGGTAAAATAAGTATTGCACACATAAGAAAAAAATAAATATAAAATCGTATGCCATAAGGTACAGCCTATAACCCAAGGGAAAATTTCGCTGAAACTAGGGATCGAACAAATTAAAATGAGCATGACTCATAAATGATGCATCAGTCTCCTTAAGTTATCAAAAGCGAATACCTTACGATTTGGCAAAGGAAATTTTGGATATGATGTTATTGGATGTTGTGACGGCATACCTTTGTGAATATATTGGTAAAAATAAATTACACATTTCCTTAAATGTCGGAATTGTAATGCCCTACGAAGCTACTGCACAAGTACTAGAAGGGGGGGTGAATAGTACTTTAAAATAATTAAGAGGATAATTCCTAATTATCTTGCAAACTCTACCAATCAATGCAAAAATGCGGAAATGTAAATATAGACAACAAAGAAAACAATCGCAAACAAGCAATTTAACGGGTTCGGATCCACCCAAGTCTCCCCGACTTATTCCCGGTGATCCTACGTCCCAAACACCCGGATCCCCTCCGGATACTTGAGTTAGAAACTTCTAACTCAAATTTGCACTATGAAATACTTGTAGAAAACCTCTACAAAGTCAAATCATACACAAATGAAATTGTGACTCCCATAAACCGGGATCACAAACAAACTCTCACAGCCGAGAGTGAAACTTGCAATATTCAAATGAAATTGAAATAGAAATTCTTACCGACAAAATCCTATGCCTTGAGTATACTTACGAATTAGGGCAAAACGGATTTTGGGGAAGATGAAGGCACCAAACTCTAGCTCCAAGTAGATGACCAACAATGGAGTCCTAGGTGGATGTTGGTGACCTAGAATCAAGCACTAGACTTGGAAGGCTCACAATCAATGAATCTCTATTTTGAAATAAGAGTGAGGGAGAGACTCAAGATGGGAAATGAATGAGCTTTGAATGAGATTTAATGCTTCTCTTTTGATCTCTAAACTTCATTTAATATCAGTCTTGAGTGTAATGAATGCAGCACTCCAAGTATTTATAGGTTAGAGGAAAGAGGGAGAGAAAACCGTTTCAATTAAAGCTCCAACGGCTCTATTCTGAACCAGACTAGCGGTCAAAGAAGGATCACTGACTGACTAGTTCATCAACTAGTCGGTCGGTGATACAATGTAGATCGACTAATGGTTGAACAGCCAAAAGGTCGAAATACAGGAGATGACAACTAGTCGGTCTAAGAAGACTTACCGACAGACTAGTTTCAAAACTAGTCGGTCGGTGAATGTTCTTTGACCGACTAACAGTCGAAATAGAGAAGGCTGTCTTCAAGTTGATTTAGTCGGTTTAAGAACAAATGTTGACCGACTAGTTCATCAACTAGTCGGTCGACAAACGTTCTTTGACCGACTAACGATAAATAGTAACTAGGCATGTACAGGGAAAGCGCAACTAGTCGGTCTAAGAAGGAAGTAGGCCCGATATTTTTGGTGATGACAAACCAACATAAATAATAATAAAAAATAATGATTCAAATGAAATTTACTTACTCCCCCTGCATTGATGACACGTTAATTCCAAATTAAACAATAATCATATGCATCAAGCAGACGAGGAAAGTACACAATGAGAATTCAATTATTGACATATCGGATTTGAAATCCATTTTTATATCTTAACTCCCCTGAATCTAACATATCAAATTAGATTCTTGGAAAAATGCTTTAAATTATCATTTAGCTCATCGTCATTATTATATCTCTCCCCCTTTGGCATTAGCAAAAAGAGTGGGAGGAGATCAACGACAACAACAATGGCTACAAATAAAAGCACGGGAGTCGTAGAATACGACCACGGTCCAAATGACACCAAAGGAAAAATACGAATTAAATCAAAGCGTGTCAATGAGACCAAAGTCGAATATCGATAAATAAAATCATCAAAACTCAAATCAATTTTACGGATTGAGTTATGGAATATACTCTCCAATATCAACATTCTTGGTTAATTTAGTGCATGGAAAACAATTCTATGTTTCCATAGAAATAATTTCTATTTAACCAAGTTATTATCGTCGAGAGACAAAATCAAACATCAGAGGCAATAATATAATGTGCACAAGATAGTAAATGTCAACATTGATGTATATATATATATATATATATATATATATATATATATATATATATATATATATATATATGAACCATGGGTACATCAAAAGTATACATCGCCAACATACATAAAAGCGATCCTCAGATCGGAGCACAAAATACAACATGTATTACACAACATACAACATATGTCACACCGGACATCAAAATGAACATGCATCACAAATGTAGCATCATAACACCAAAAATACATCAAATACATAAAGATACATCAAAATATCATAACCACACACACTATCCTACCCAACTCTCTCACAACAAGATATGTCATCCAAAGTGCACTAGGAGAGTCCTCCAAAGAAGCTCATGAGGCAGCGGGAGGAGCTGCAGCAGCAGCAGGCTCTGCAGAAGGAGTGGTCACTAGAATGGCAGGAGTGTCAACAGATGTCGCAACGGGAGTGGCCTCGGGAGCACTAGACGAAGCATCCACCGCAGGTATGGTGGCACCAGGTGTGCTCTCGGGGTCACCGGTAGAAGTAGCAGCAGCACCAGAAGTACCCTCAGGGGCACGAACAGCAGATCCAATGAGCTCCTCGAGCTCATCATCATCCATCTCCTCGTCGTCAGAAACAGACAAAGGAACGTAAATGCCCATGCGGGAGCAGATGCGAGCTAGCATCGCCTCCGAACGAGCACAACGAGACTCCACACGTCTCAACAAACGAGCAAGCTCAGCAAGAGTATGAGTGGGAGCAGGAGCAGCTGAAGCAGAGGCTGAAGCAGAAGAGGTCGTCCTCTGAACATGAAGAAGCACCGCAAGAGACTTCTTGACGGTCGTTGCATTCAGATGGGGACCGAGAGGATGCTCATCATCAGGAGGAAGAGGGACACGAAAGTGACGGAATATGAGTGTCAGAAGGCAGGGATATAGGATGTGAGCAGATTTCGTGGACTTTCGGATACACTCGAACGAATCCATCTTATCGAGAATGATCCTAGCCCAATTAATCTCGCTCCCCATGAAGATGGTGTAAATCAGTTTGAGGAATGGCTGGGATGGCAAGGAAGATGAGCCGTACTTCGGAAGGAGGCACGACTTCAAGATAAGATTAAGCAACCAAGCATTCGGCTTGAAGGACTTCGAAGGGACGCCAATCATGGCAGGAGGGATGACATAGAAAATCTCGGCGAGCATCACCTGATCAAGCTCAGAAATATCGTCAACAGAGATATCAGAAGGAAGGAGGCCAGACGAGGAGACACCAATCAAATCCCCTAAGATTTCTGCCGTGAGGACTATCGGTGTCCCCAAGATAGTCGTCTCAATGGAATGAGTTTCGTCGTACTGACCCCGGACTCGGTTCGCATAAAATAGCTTGACAAGGCGAGGGTATGGATGTGGATTTGCCTTAGGGTCATACCGAAGATAATCGATAAGACCGCTAGACGAAAGGAGATCAGCTAGGCCTGGGAAGTCGGAGAACTGAACGAAGTGCTCCAACAACAGCAGGCAGTGTTCAGTACGGTTATATGCCGCGAGAAACATCGGGTCATCGCGACATAATGAAATATCGACACCGCCAACTGGCATCGGACCCTTCCCCTTAGGCTGTCGGGTGCTAGATCGGAGTGGAGGAGTAGGATCCCTATGGCTAGGCTCGGTCTCGGGGATATATTCCGTGTCAGAATCATCAGGAGGAGTGGGAGCACGGAATGAAGCTGGAGACACGGGTTGCTTCCTAGGCTTAGGTTGTGATCGAGGCTTAGCGGTCGCCGTCCTCTTCTTCTTAAGAGGAGGCGAAGACGACGAAGGGTGGGTGGTCTTAGAACAGCGTTTGGGTTGTAGGGGGTCCGTAGGCGGAGACTCTACGGTCATGGGTGATGGACGTGAGGGATCGATCAGGATGCGTGTCTTTGCCATAAGCAAGACAAGACACGCACGAATCAACTAGAAATTTGGATCAAAACCCTAGACAAACCCTAACCGAACGAAATTGAGGAAACCCTAACCCTAAACGCTGAAATCAAACCCTAGGATCTAGAGGAGAGTGGGAGCTTTACCCTAGGAGGAAGATCGACGGCAGCCTAGGTCAGAGTTGGCCGGAAAACGGTCAGAGAACGATGAACTCGACGGAGGAGGGAGAGGAAACGACAGGGTTTTGGGGGTTGAGAGAGAATATCGAACCGACTAGAATGGGAATAAGTCGGTTAGATAGAGTATAAGTCGATCGGAATGCGAAAAGACCAAGCAATCCCCGTTGCATTTAGTCGATCACAGTTCAAGCGCTGACCGACTAGATGACTATCTAGTCGGTCGGCCAATAAGCTTGGACCGACTAAGTGCAAACAGTAACTGAAGCCAAAATTTAGGGCTGAGTTAGTCGGTCTGAGTTCATTCACTGACCGACTAGATGATGATCTAGTCGGTCGGTCAATGAACATGAACCGACTAACAGAGTTCAAAAATTTGAAATCTCGAAATTTTGAGTTCTCTCCTAATCGCACTTGGACGAAACGTCGTAATACTCTCATATATCATTATACTACCCCATTAAACATCGAAAATCTTAAATTTGACGTTCATGAATAAATCGAGCATAAATTCCGAAAATTCAACCAAAAATCCAGAAAATTCCAATAAATCTAGCATGTGCAAATATAAACGAAATTTTATCGCATACAAGATTATTGAAAAATATGAATCCTAAATCTCGGATTCACCTATAATCCCCAATTCTCGACGCAACCGCACAAAGGAGTCTTCCTTGAGTGGTTTGGTGAAAATATCGGTGATTTGCTTCTGGGTTTCAACGTACACTAAAATGATGTCCTTTTTAGCAACATGATCATCTAAGAAATGGTGTCGGACATCTATGTGTTTAGAACGGGAATGGTGTACCGGATTCTTAGAGAGACAAATTGCACTTTGGTTGTCCACCATGATAGGGCAAGCAAGTATCACAGTTTATACCAAAGTCTTTAAGAGTGTGTCTCATCCAAAGAACCTGAGCACACGCGGCACCGGCGGCAATATATTCCGCCGCAGTGGTTGAAAGTGATACGGAATTCTGCTTCTTGGAAAACCAAGAGACAAGAGAATTTCCTATTAAATGGCAAGTGCCACTAGTGCTTTTCCTGTCGGATTTGCATCCCGCATAATCTGCGTCACTATATGAGATTAACTCATATGTGCTAGACTTTGGATACAGTAATCCAAAGTCAAGTGTGTATCTTAAATAACGGAAAATACGTTTTACCGCTACTAAGTGAGATTCCTTAGGTTGAGACTGATAACGAGCACATACACATATGGCAAACATAATATCGGCCCTACGAAGCTACTGCACAAGTACTAGAGGGGGGGTGAATAGTACTTTAAAATAATTAAGAGAATAATTCCTAATTATCTTGCAAACTCTACCAATCAATGCGGAAATGCAGAAATGTAAATATAGACAACAAAGAAAACAATCGCAAACAAGCAATTTAACGGGTTCGGATCCACCCAAGTCTCCCCGACTTGTTCCCGGTGATCTTACGTCCCAAACACCCGGATCCCCTCCGGATACTTGAGTTAGAAACTTCTAACTCAAATTTGCACTATGAAATACTTGTAGAAAATCTCTACAAAGTCAAATCATACACAAATGAAATTGTGACTCCCACAAACCGGGATCACAAACAAACTCTCACAACCGAGAGTGAAACTTGCAATATTCAAATGAAATTGAAATAGAAATTCTTACCGACAAAATCCTATGCCTTGAGTATACTTACGAATTAGGGCAAAACGGATTTTGGGGAAGATGAAGGCACCAAACCCTAGCTCCAAGTAGTTGACCAGCAATGGAGTCCTAGGTGGATGTTGTTGACCTAGAATCAAGCACTAGGCTTGGAAGTCTCACAATCAATGAATCTCTATTTTGAAATAAGAGTGAGGGAGAGATTCAAGATAAGAAATGAATGAGCTTTGAATGAGATTTAATGCTTCTCTTTTGATCTCTAAACTTCACTTAATATCAGCCTTGAGTGCAATGAATGCAGCACTCCAAGTATTTATAGGTTAGGGGAAAGAGAGAGAGAGAGAAAAACGTTTCAATTAAAGCTCCAACAGCTCTATTCTGAACCAGACTAGCGGTCAAAGAAGGATCACTGACCGACTAGTTCATCAACTAGTCGGTCGGTGATACAACGTAGACCGACTAATGGTTGAACAGCCAAAGGTCGAAGTACAGGAGATGACAATTAGTCGGTCTAAGAAGACTTGCCGACCGACTAGTTTCACAACTAGTCGGTCGGTGAATGTTCTTTGACCGACTAACAGTCGAAATAGAGAAGGCTTTCTTCAAGTTGATTTAGTCGATTTAAGAACAAATGTTGACCGACTAGTTCATCAACTAGTCGGTCGACAAACGTTATTTGAACGACTAACGATAAACAGTAACTAGGCATGTACAGGGAAAACTCAACTAGTCGGTCTAAGAAGGATCACTGACCGACTAGTTCACCAACTAGTCGGTCGGTGAGTCAACGTAGACCGACTAACTGTAAACAGTAAAGAGCTTAGAATTGAGAAGGCATTCTAGTCGGTTCAAGAAGCTTTGTCGACCGACTAGATTGCCATCTAGTCGGTTGGTTCTTCTTCTTGAACCAACTAACATGCACAAGAAGCCGCGAATCGAAGCGCAATGCTTCGGGAAAGTTTGTGTGGGCTTCTAATAAGATCCTAGCTCTAAGATAGGAGTGCTATGAAGATTAAAATGTAAGACCTACTCAAGGCTTAACATTCTACGAAAAGAAGCTAGAAGACATTAAATAAACTGACGAACCGTCTTCAAAAGCTTCAATCGAATCTTCATGACTTCAATAATGGTCCTTGAGCTTCAACGAAGCTTTAGGCATACGATCACGCGCTTTGAGAAGTCTCGAGACGTCGCATTTGATATACATGGAATTTTGGCGATGATCTCCATAACTGCGCTCACAAATAGTTAGTTCACGATATATTTATGTTTGTTCATCATCCAAAACCAAATCCGGGGAATCAATACTCAACAGGAATAGACTTCGGGATGTCTATTCTATTGAAGAAAAACAATAAGTAAAATAAATAATGTACAACCAAGAGAATCACTTGACAAATCAATGATTCCTACTTAGGGTTGTCTTTGCATCTAATCAAAAGAACAGGATTAGAGATCATAGTTGTAAACAACTAAAATCTCATCGGATCTCCTGAAGAGAAAAACAAAACATCTGTTCAAACCTGACTATTAAACATGAAATGAAAGACTTAGGCAAATATAAAGTCATGGCTCATAGAATCCTGTTACATACGCCCAGAAGTGTGTTGGAGAAATTAAAAGGACTATTGTCATCGAAAGTACACATATGGGAGTATACTCAATGGATTTACAAACAGAACCCTTCAGATCGCTGGAAGAGGGGGAGGATATAACTGGTCCTAAAGTCCTTTATCTAAGTGCAATCAGGCACTCCTGGCTAACTGCCCACATCCCGATATAGCAGTTGCAGTAAACTCATTAGCCAGAGATAGTTGGCACCTAAAAGGGCCATTAGACCGGAGTTAAGCCTTCTGCGCTTCCTCTAAGGGTCGAAAGATTTGGACTGACAATATGAATTAGTATCCTCTAATGTTTATGCAAATGCAGGTTACAGGTCCGGTCCATATACTGAGAAATCACAGAACATGTACCCACAGTTGGATGGCCATCTACTGCAGATCTGCAAAGCAACTTATGAAGGCAACATCAAGATATCATTCCGAGATCCTCCCCATTCCAGAATCACACCAATGGTGTATTTGAGGGCCCCTGGTGGTACAGCACATCCCAGTGACGACTGGGATATATGCTGGTACTGTGGAGCTGACCACATAGTCTGAAGACCACATCAGAGGCGACGAAACTTAGCACACCTCTCCAGAGTTTCTGGATTCAGCAGCTGCCCAATGGTGATAATATTTGTAATCTGTGTATATTTTCGGAATGTTGTAAATAGGAGTGATGAGATAAGCCTAAGAGATCTGAAAGCCTAAGAGCTTTTGTAAATCAGGGAGAGTTGAGAGAATTTGTATTCTTTTTCCTTAGCTATGGTTTTTCCCACTGGGTTTTCCATAGCCAAATGTTTTAACGAGGCAAATCACATCAACTCTGGATCCTGAAGTATCTACCCTCTGTGACGCTCAGAATCCAGAAGTATTCAGGAGCAGAGTCACTTGTACAAATTAGGGGGAGTTAAAGAGCGTTTGAACTCTTTTTCCTTAACTATGGTTTCTCCCACATGGTTTTCCATAGCTAAAGGTTTTAACGAGGCAAACCTCACCAACTCAGGATCTTGAAGTATCTACCCCATGTGAGACTCCTATTACGCTCAGAATCCCGAAGTATTCTTGAGCAGAGTCCACACCTATGGCTGGATAAGGGGGAGTGTTGTGAATGGAAATACCAGAGTCTGTTAGGATTGCGGGTATCTTAGAGATACATCCATATCTATGTATCATATCTTTCTACTCTCCTAGTCTGCCTATAAATAAAGGGCTGGGGGTTCCTCCCCCAGTAGTTGATTCATAACATTTTTCACATTTTCCTGCCTTTTCTTATTTTTGTAGAGGGCCTTGACCAAACTCTAAAGCACTAGAATATCCTTCATTGGAATCATGTAGATCAGGTGGCACCTAATCTAATAGATTAGGTGTAAGACACAAAAAGGCGGGCCACATAGAAAGTACAAGCTCATGTGGGATTGTACTTTCCAACTTTTTGTGTCTTGGCACCTGATCTATTAGATCAGGTGTCACCTTTTCTACATTATTCTCTATCGCAAAATTGAGAACATCTACATGGGGATATCTTTGACAAACAAGAATTTATGAAGATAGATTTGTATGAGTTAAATATGGAGAGTGCATATTTAAGAATCCAACTTAACACATTTGTGAGATTATGCACTCAACTTTAAAGCATAAAAGTAACGATTAATATATAGAATAAGATCCTTTTGTTCATAAGGTCACTTCCACTTTTTTGAAGAGATTGTGCTTTTAGTGGGTAAAAATAAACTAATGATGGATGAGGTGACAATTAAAATCTTGAAGAGCGAGAATTTTTGCATACTAATAAAGGTTGAGAAAGAACAGGGAATTTATCATAGAGAGAGGAATAAGTACCTAGAAAAGTTTCGAGCTTCATAACAAGTCTAAATGAAAAATTGAGATCATACAAAGATGATAGCAAGAATGAGTTGTATTATTATTCAAAGAAGTGTAGAAACTAAAGATCTAGATATGTGATGAACCCTATCACACAGATCTAGATAAACACATGCAAAATCTTAAAACTTTACCTCCTCTGATCTAGATGATCTTGTCTGGGTTGACTTCAATGCCCCGATTTGTGATCATGAAGCCAGGAACTTTTCTGATCGGACCTCAAACGTGCATTTGGTCGGATTGAGTCGAATATTGTGTTTTCTGATTCTCTCGAAGGCTTCCCTGAGATCAGCGATGTGATCCGCTGAGTTCTCGGACTTGACCAGCATGTCGTCCATATATACTTCTAGGTACCTTCCGATCTGGGGGTCGAAGACCTTGTTGACCATCCTCTGATAGGATGTCCCAGCGTTCTTCAAACCAAAGAGAATCTCCTTGTGGCAGAAAGTCCCTTGGTTGGTGATGAACGACGTCTTCCCCTCATCCTCCAGATTCATTTGGATCTGATTATAACCAGAATAGGCATCCATGAAGCTGATTAGCTCGTGGCCCAAGACATTGTCCATGAGGTGGTCAATCCGAGGTAGCGGATAGCTATTTTTAGGGCACACCTTTTTTAGGTCGGTGAAATCCACATTTACCACTTGCTGTTTGATTTCTTCACCATGACAATATTGGCTAGCCAGTCTGGGTATCATACTTATTTGATGAATCTGGCCTTAAGCAAGCGATCCACCTCCTCGAGAGCCGACCTCATCTTCTTGCCCCCCCAGATTCCTCTTCTTTTGCTTAATTGGCTTGAAGTTTAGGTTAAAATGCAGTTTGTGGGTGATCACCTGGGGGTCCACGCTAGGCATGTCGTCTAGAAACTAGACGAAGATGCCCAGGTTAGTTTTTAGGCACTCGATCAACTCCTCCCTCAGGATGAGATTGAGCCCCAACCCAATGGACACTGTCCTCCCCTCCTTGTCCGAGACGGGAACAAGCTCAGGCTCCTCGACTGACGCATGATGTTGTTTGTCGGGGCCACCTCTATGATCAAGGAGATCCATCGAGTCGGGTCATCTAGCCCACCCTCCCCATCCTAGTGGAGAGATGGTAGCAGGGTCTTGACTGAGATTGGTTGCCTTTCACCTTTCCGGCCCCCATTGGGGTTTGGAACTTGATAATTTAATGGATGGTGGGGACCATGGCCCAGGCTAAATTGAGGAGCGATCGGCCGATGATCCCATTGTAAGCCGATCCAACCCTCACAACTATGAACTTCGTCATTAAAGTAATAGAATATGGAGGCTCTCCGAGTGTGATCGGTATGTTGATTATCCCTGCGATCAGGGCGGCATATCCCGTGAATCCGACTATCGGACCAGAGCATGCCTCTAGATTGTCCATTCGCAATCCCATCTTCTCCAAGGCCGATAAAAACAGGATGTGGCACGAACTGCACGTGTCGACAAGAAACCACCGAACTTCGACCTTGCCGATGATGGCGCTGACGACCACGGCATCATCGTGCAGTAGTTCGACCCCCTCTAGATCTTCATCCAAGAAGTAGATAGGCATGGGGAATTTCTCGGTCTCTTCTGGCATGTGCTCGTAATCATCACCTCCTAAGCATGTGATCTCAGAGTTGGGGGGGCTCACTCACCCGATGTGGGTCCGTCAAAGATGGTGGCGACAACCCCAAGGTCGGGTGCAGTAGCGACGGGCTTCTCAGGCCCCTTGGTAGTGGAAGAGTCATCTTCAGTGCGATTGATGACGTGAGTGCTGACTTCATTTACACATATAGTGCCAGGTGTTCTAGGGTGTTTTCTCACCACGGGTACTAATGGAAGGGGGTCTGAAGGGCGCAGCTGATGTGTCAGACAAGGCTAACCTTTGGGACGTCTACCGAGTTAACTCTGAGAGGAGAGAACTCTAGGTCGAGCAGCAGATGCTGAACAGAGCTTTGACTGAACTATCTCTTCAGTGATCTACAAGACCAAAAACTTGTCCGGGGGTTCAGATCTGGGTTCCGACCAAATCCCCTTCGATGCTTACGTCAGGTCGTAAGTAAAGAGTTCTCGACAGAACTAATTTCGACCTATTGGGAGATCGTTCACTAGTTCTCGGATCGAATTATATGAAGGAAGAAATATATTAGATGGAGCAGATTTTTTAGAGTATAGGAGTACCTGAGTTTCAGATTTCTTAGATTCGTCCCGTCTCCTCTTGTTAGGGGTGCTCTTTATGGACAATGGTATCCTGAGTTCATTGAAGGTGCTTTATTACAGTTGACCCTAAGTTCATGCATCTGAGGAAGGGCCCAATAATTAGTCATGAATGCTTGCTTGCATGCGCGCGCACACACATGCACATATACACACCCCCTCCTAATTGTGGGGCACTGTTAGGGTGTGTTTCTGTTGCTGTAAGTTGGCATTAGTGGCACTAAATCTGGAGAGACCTGTTTGTGGAATCAGAATTGTTTTTGAGCAGTTTGAGCAGTAATGTTGAACATAATGTTGCAACATAATGTTCAACATTTGGGATCTAGAATATTGGTTCGTATGCAGAAATGCTTCTTTGGTCTACAGATCTGTTGCGGTGATCTCAGATCTGATTTGTAGCCTAGGATCTCAGGGGTTTCTGAATTGGTCGATGAAATATCTTGGTGAGATTTTTCTGTTCCTTATTGCCTGAATTAGTTCGTTAATTGATGGAAAGAGATTTATTTAAATCATTTTACCCGAATGTTTAAATGACTCCTTGATATATGGGATTTCTTACCCGGAGTGATCCTAAATATATTGTCGGAATATCTACATTAAAGAGAAAGTTATTTACTCGAAAATAGTGGTTACAAGATATGCAGAAGCTTTGTGCAGCTGAAGATTCTATATCTGAATGGTTTCAGATCTTGCATTATTGTTTAGATCTTCTCCAGATATTTGGTTGTATGCTGGTATGCATAAGATTTGCTAACGATGTGATTGCAGGTATCAATCCGCAAATTTGGTATGAAAGATCTTATTTATTGGCCATGTTGTATGTTATGTTGAACGTTATGATACAACATAAGATACAACATGCTGTGTCAAAAGTCTGGAATCGAATGACGGTCTTCAACGTTTATTGAAGGTGGATTCCTCAGATCTCCTTTCAGATTCTTATAAGTATTCTGGTATATTGTGTTGCAATTGAAGATTTGTTGGAGATATAATTGGAACTTGCTATTTCTGGGAATTTGTTATAGAATTGGTTGGAGAGATTCTCGCCTGCAAATCAATTGTTTAATGCTAGAGGATTTTACGGAACCAATTGCCCGAATTGGTTTGGATTCTTACTGGCTGTCGAATCTGCACAGATTGTTCAAGCTACCTTCCATATCTACTCCGCAATTAAGGGGGAGCAAAGGATATAGGGGTTGTACGGTTTTGCGGCTCGGGTACGACTTTTGCGAAAGTTGTTCAAAGAACTCCGGGAGGAGGCTGACGGCTACGCACGTAGGGGGGATCAAGGGAGTTGATCTTTGTCAGTTCAGCAAGGGGATCTTGCACGCAATGGGATCTTGCGCAAATTACTCCATGGGTTTGGTAGAGACCACCCAACACAGTTTGTATTGAGGATGAGGTTGTTCTTCCTAGTCGAAACGTGGTATTAGTGATTGTAATCATTGATATTTAGTGGAGTAATTTGATTTTCTGGGCGAGGCCCTGCAGATGTAGGTGTGCGCAACGAACTGTGTTACCAAGTTGTATGTGTCGTGCTTGGTTTTTATTTTTAATCATTCGGGTTTTCTTGATTATTAACTGTGTACTGAATCACAATTGGTATCAGAGCAGGTCACCCGTGTCACTTTGTTATCAAAGAGGGTGTGATCTTGGATTTCAGTACTTGAATTATGACTACGCGAGAAGGTGCCTCCGTTGTTCGTCCTCCATTGCTCATTGGTACAACCTACACTTACTGGAAGTCTCGGATGCGTGCTTTCATTAAGTCCCTTGATGAGAAGGCATGGATCGCTGTCATTGAAGGATGGACACCGCCGATCGAAATTGACGAAGATGGAAAAGAACACTTCAAGCCGGCAAGAGACTGGAGTCGGATTGAAGAACATGCTGCCATGTGCAATTCTAAAGCAATTAATGCTATTTTTCGGCTGTAGATGAAGAGCAGTTCAAGCTGATCTCGACATATGAGTATGCCAAAGAAGCACGTGATATTTGTTGAGTATTGGACTCCCCGTATTTGGTTTTGGATGATGAGCAAACATAAATAAATCGTGAACTAACAATTTGTGAGCGCAGTCATGGAGATCGTCGTCAAATTCACGAGAACACTCAAAGCGACATCTTAAGACTTCTCAAAGCTCGTATTCATTGTCTAAAGCTTCGTTGAAGTTTTTGGAACTTTTTGGAAGTCATGAAGATTTGATCGAAGCTTTCGAAGACCGTTCCTTAAGGTTTTATTCATAGTCTTTTAGCTTCGATTTATAGAATATTAAGCCTTGAGTAATTCTTACATGTCTATCTTCATATCGCTCATATCTTAGAGCTAGGATTATCTTAGAAGTCATTAGAAACTTTCCCGAAGCCTATCGCTTCTTCCCTTGGCTTCTAGTGCATCTTAGTTGGTTCAAGTAGAGTCACCAACCGACTAGATGACGATCTAGTCGGTCGGCAACTCTTCATGAACCGACTAGACGTCCTAACTCATTTCAGCTCAGCCATGTCGATCAATTAGTCGGTCAAAGAAGGTTCACCGACCGACTAGATGACGATCTAGTCGGTTAGGAATCCTTCTCAGACCGACTAGTTGAGCTTGCCTCTGTACAGCCTGAGTTACTGTTTACAGTTAGTCGGTCCAAGAACATTCATCGACCGACTAGTTGTGAAACTAGTCGGTCAGCATTTGTTCATAGACCGACTAGTGTAACTTGTATTCAGCTTCGCGCATTTCACTCTTAGTCGGTCAAAGAACACTCACCGACCGACTAGTTGGCAAACTAGTCGGTTGGCAAGTCTTCTTAGACCGACTAGTTCATGTTGCCTGGAATTCACTCTTTTGGCTGTCGAGCTGTTAGTCGGTCCATGTTGAATCACCGACCGACTAGTTGATGAACTAGTCGGTCAGTGATCCTTCTTAGACCGACTAGTCTGCTTAAGATTAGAGCCGTTGGAGATTTGAAAGCGACGTTTCTTTCTCTCTTTTCCCTTGATCCTTTAAATACCTGGAGGGGTTATTTCATAGGATCTAAGGCTGCTATTTCCAGAGTTCTATTGATTAAAAGAGAAGCTTTCAACTCTCATCTTCAAGCTCTCCGATTCTCAAGAATCTCTCCCTCACTCTTTTTCCTCAAGAGAGATTCATTGATTGTGAGCCTTCCAAGCCAAGGGCTTGATTCTAGGTCATCCATCTCATCCCTAGGCTTCCATTGCTGGTCATCTTCTTGAAGCTAGGGTTTGGTGACTCTTCCTCCATCAAAATCCTCTTTGTCCTAATTTGGTAAGAAATCTCAAGGCATATGTATTTTGTTGGTAAGCATTTCATTTCAGTTATATTTGAATTGTATACTCTCGGTTGTGAGAGGTTTTGCGTGATCCCGGGTTGTGGGATTCACGGTCATCGATTGTAGGTCGTTAGCACTTGTGAGGTTTTCGCAAGTGGTCATATTGGAAATCTTGAGTTAGGGTTTCTAACTCAAGTATCCGGAAGGGATCCAGGTGGTTGGGACGTAGGATCACCGGGAACAAGTCGGGAAGACTTGGGTGGATCTGAACCCATTAAACCATTTGTTTGCGTTTGCATTTATTCTTGTTGATCGTTGTTATTCCGCATTGTTGTTTGTTAATTGCACGATAATTAGGAATAACTCTCCATATTATTTAAAAGTACTATTCACCCCCTCTAGTACATGTGCAGTGGCTTCCTAGGGCACTACAATTGGTATCAGAGCCAAGGTTCAAAGCTACACATAGCCAAAGTTCAAAGCTATGACGAACAACGACTACAACGTCTTCAAGAACCGCAATGGAGCTTCTTCAGTTTTGGAAGGACTATCCTCAGTCAGGCCTCCACACTTCAACGGTACCAACTATGGGTACTGGAAATGCCGGATGCAAATTTTCCTCCGGAGCACTTCACTATGGAGAGCCACCATGACGGAGTATGTCGAGCCTTCCGAAGAAGATTTCGCGAAGTGTACTCCCGCGGAGGTCGCCGCGGAAGTAGCCAATGCCAAGGCAATGAATGCCTTGAATTGTGCGTTAGAGCCCGAGGACTTCAACAAGATATGCACATGTAAGAGTGCATATCAAATATGGAACCAACTCCTCATATTGCACGAAGGATCGAGTACGGTAAACGATTCTAAACTCGTCGTTGCTAATAAAGAATTTGAGTTGTTTCATATGGAGCAGGGCGAAACCATGAAGGAATATTACGCTCGCTTCGTGGATATATCCAACGACTTGGAAGCTCTTGGGAAAACCTACACCCAAAAGGAGAAATGCTCAAAGATTATCGACGGTCTTCCATCATGTTGGGAAAAGCGTACTTTCGCCATCGAGGAAAGTAATGACATGAATAAATATACCGTCGTACAACTAATGGGTACATTGTTGTCCTATGAGGTACGCAAGGATAGTAAGATCCGGATGAGGGAAAAGATGAAGGCGTACTTGAAGCAAGACGAGCCAAAGAAAAAGGGGATTGCATTCAAGGCCGCTCCATCTACCGATAATGAAGAATCGAAAGACGAATTGGACATGGAATCCATTGCCCGTATGGCAAGAAAGTTCGATCGATTCTTCCGAAAAGGTAAATTTTTGAGTAAATCTAAAGTTATTTCGACTAATGCTTCTACTCCCGTGTGTTATAAATGCAACAAGCCAGGACACATCAAACCGGATTGTCCTCTCTACCAACACAAGGAGAAGGGGAATGCATCTAAGTACGACAAGTCGAGAAAGCACAAGAAAGGGCTTGTTGCCACATTCACCGACTCCGAAGAGGATTCCTCAAGTGGAGAGTCGGAAGATGAAAGAGTGGAGAAAGCAAAAATTTGCTTCATGGCTAATGATGAGGCAAAAAGTCAAAAGTCCTCCTTCGATGATAGCGAGGATGAAAGCGAGGATGGTAGCGAGGATGAAGGCGGAGAACCTACTATAGAAGAAATGAGGTTAGCTAACCAAGAAATTTGGTCTAAATTTACTAAATTAGTAGATAGATATAATAAGACCAAAGATGAACTTGTTAGCCTCCAAACCTCTCCTAAGTCTACCATCACCAACAATGACACCATTGTTGAGACACTTGCCAATGAGAAAGCAAGTTTGCTTACTCATAATGGCTTGTTGAGAAATGAGGTGAAGAACCTCAAATCTCAACTTGAGCATGTTCATTTTAAGAAATCGGATGAACACAAGATGGCGGATTTGACGTCTCAAAACTCAACCTTGAGTATTGAGAATAAGAATCTCAAATCTCGTGTTTATGCACTCACATCGCAAGTATCCACTTTGGATGCTTCGATGCATTCTCTCAAAGAGAAGTATGAGTGCACGTTATGCCGTATCAATGATTTCAATAAAGGTAAGGGCCATTTGGATAATATCCTAAATGACTTACTTCCGGCCAAACACCACATTGGCTTGGGGTATAAGATGGGAGACTCATCCAAATCGCCTACCACCTTTGTTAGGCCGACATCCGATGCCTCGACGAGTGGGAGCAAACACCCCATTGGTAGTTCTCATACCAATAGTGCTTCCACTTCGTACACACCTCCGATTGGAAAGAAACCCACTTTGGGTAGACCTCCAAAGAGGGGTCATGCATTTTTGTACTCACATGCTATGCCACGTAGGAACACACATCCTACTCCACCGGTGCAAGCAAATAATGATTTTTATGCTCCGCACCCACGAGCACGTGCAAACACTCATATGAGACACCCTCATGCACGTAATCATGCTCATGCACATCCTAATGCTTATGTTCACACATCTAATCCTCATGTGAATGCCTTCTCTCATAATCATCCTCATGCATACACACCTCATGCTTATCCACGTATGTATGCTACACCACATCATGGATCTCATGCTCATCATAATGCTATTGCTAGATCTCATGCTCCTAGGCCACATGCACCACATAGAAATCAACCTTTTGTGCATGCAACCACTAGGAAGAGGATTCCCAAAATTTACACTATTTGGGGTCCCAAGAACACTAGCAATCATGATATGAATGTTTATGTGCAATCCTATATTAATGATGTTATTTTGAATGATGATTATGTTGGAAAGTCAAGTTCCTCTTGGACTTGGTTTCCGAAGGGTTAGTTCCTTTAACTCTTCAATGCTTGGTACCATGAGTTTATGATCATGTTATGGGTACCAAGGCATTTGATTATAAAATTGATTTTGATTACATTAACTGATGGGTTAAAATTATTTTAATTTTTTATTTCAAATTTGTTGTCTAACCCATTGGATCCAAAAGGGGTTTTGGATACCAAAATGAAGTTTTCTAGGTTCAATCCACCGTGGGATACCAACCCTACCAACTCCTCGATTTGTGAAGGCTTTCATTCAAACGGAGTTGATGGTGCTTAGGTAATGCACCAATGTAGGGGGAGCTTAATGTTGTATGTATGATATTACATTTGGTATCCATGAGGGTTGAATGCATGCTTGGTTAGAATCTATTTCTTTACATTGGTATCATTTTGTTTCTCCTAGCATGATAGAATTGTGAATGCCATAAATGCTTTGAAATTCATATCTATTTTTGGCATGACATGTTTTTAAAAGTTATTATGATGATTTTCGTATTACTTTTATCACCTTGTCACTTCTCATCGTACACTTCACTTAGTTTTGATGTGCTTTTACTTTATGTTCATTTTCGATCAATATTGTGACATTTGATATTCTATGATGTGCACCACTCTTCTGATGGTTCATTCCGTTGTGCACATTTTATGTATGTCTCTGATATTGATTTCGTCGCTCGACGATTTTTTGTGATTCAATAGCTTTAGTTGTATGAAAACATAGAATTGTTTTCCATGCACTAAAATAGCTATATATGTTGATATTGGAGAATAAATTCCTTTCATCAATACTTGAATTTACAATTGGTATTTTGATGACTTCATTTTTCGTTTTTCGATTAAGGTCTCTTTGACACACCTTTAATATGTTTTGGTATTTTACTTTGGTGTCATTGGACCGAGGTCGTATTCTTCGACTCCCATGATTCATGTATTATTTGGCCATGATTTGTTATCATTGACTTCCTCCCGCACTTTTTGGATTATGCCAAAGGGGGAGAGATATTAATAATGGCATGTGCTAGATGATAGTTTAGCTTGAATCTAATTTGATATGTTAGATTCATGGGGAGTTAAGAAAATATAAATGTATTTCAAATTCGATAACTGGATTTGTATTTTTAATTTTCTCGCCTGATTGATGCATATGTTTATTATTTCATATGGAACTAATGTGTCATCAATGCAGGGGGAGTAAGTAAATTTCATTTAGTACATTATTATTGATTATTATTTATGTTGGTTTGTCATCACCAAAAAGGGGGAGAATGTTGAGTATTGGACTCCCCGTATTTGGTTTTGGATGATGAGCAAACATAAATAAATCGTGAACTAACAATTTGTGAGCGCAGTCATGGAGATCGTCGCCAAATTCACGAGAACACTCAAAGCGACATCTTAAGACTTCTCAAAGCTCGTATTCATTGCCTAAAGCTTCGTTGAAGTTTTTGGACCTTTTTGGAAGTCATGAAGATTTGATCGAAGCTTTCGAAGACCGTTCCTTAAGGTTTTATTCATAGTCTTTTAGCTTCGATTTATAGAATGTTAAGCCTTGAGTAATTCTTACATGTCTATCTTCATATCACTCATATCTTAGAGCTAGGATTATCTTAGAAGCCATTAGAAACTTTCCCGAAGCCTATTGCTTCTTCCCTCGGCTTCTAGTGCATCTTAGTTGGTTCAAGTAGAGTCACCAACCGACTAGATGACGATCTAGTCGGTCGGCAACTCTTCATGAACCGACTAGATGTCCTAACTCATTTCAGCTCAGCCATGTCGATCAATTAGTCGGTCAAAGAAGGTTCACCGACCGACTAGATGACGATCTAGTCGGTTAGGAATCCTTCTCAGACCGACTAGTTGAGCTTGCCTCTGTACAGCCTGAGTTACTGTTTACAGTTAGTCGGTCAAAGAACATTCATCGACCGAATAGTTGTGAAACTAGTCGGTCAGCATTTGTTCTTAGACCGACTAGTGTAACTTGTATTCAGCTTCGTGCATTTCACTCTTAGTCGGTCAAAGAACACTCACCGACCGACTAGTTGGCAAACTAGTCGGTTGGCAAGTCTTCTTAGACCGACTAGTTCATGTTGCCTGGAATTCACTCTTTTGGCTGTCGAACTGTTAGTCGGTCCATGTTGAATCACCGACCGACTAGTTGATGAACTAGTCGGTCAGTGATCCTTCTTAGACCGACTAGTCTGCTTCAGATTAGAGCCGTTGGAGATTTGAAAGCGACGTTTCTTTCTCTCTTTTCCCTTGATCCTTTAAATACCTGGAGGGGTTATTTCATAGGATCTAAGGCTGCTATTTCCAGAGTTCTATTGATTAAAAGAGAAGCTTTCAACTCTCATCTTCAAGCTCTCCGATTCTTAAGAATCTCTCCCTCACTCTTTTTCCTCAAAAGAGATTCATTGATTATGAGCCTTCCAAGCCAAGGGCTTGATTCTAGGTCATCCATCTCATCCCTAGGCTTCCATTGCTGGTCATCTTCTTGAAGCTAGGGTTTGGTGACTCTTCCTCCATCAAAATCCTCTTTGCCCTAATTTGGTAAGAAATCTCAAGGCATAGGTATTTTGTTGGTAAGCATTTCATTTCAGTTATATTTGAATTGTATACTCTCGGTTGTGAGAGGTTTTGCGTGATCCCGGGTTGTGGGATTCACGGTCATCGATTATAGGTCGTTTGCACTTGTGAGGTTTTCGTACGTGGTCATATTGGAAATCTTGAGTTAGGGTTTCTAACTCAAGTATCCGGAAGGGATCCGGGTGGTTGGGACGTAGGATCACCGGGAACAAGTCAGGGAGACTTGGGTGGATCCAAACCCATTAAACCATTTGTTTGCGTTTGCATTTATTCTTGTTGATCATTGTTATTCCGCATTGTTGTTTGTTAATTGCACGATAATTAGGAATAACTCTCCATATTATTTAAAAGTACTATTCACCCCCCCTCCAGTACATGTGCAGTGGCTTCCTAGGGCACTACAATATTCTCCAGAGTGTTTATGAAGGAACAAGTACGGTAACAGCTTCCAAACTCCAGATGCTAGCTTCTCTGTTTGAAAATCTATGGATGAATGACGACGAGACTGTTGCCAAATTCAATGGAAGGTTGAGAGATATAGCAAATCAGGCCTTCCAGCTTAGAAAGAAATATTCTTAAAAGAAGTTAGTTGAGAGAACTTGAGATCTCTTCCAGACAAATTCTCAGCCAAAGTTGCAGCTATTGAGGAGGCCAGAAATACGTCCACCATGAGACTGGATGAACTCATGGGATCTCTTCAAACCTATGAAATGAATCTGAAATAGAATCAGAGGGACAAAGCGGTTGCCCTAAAAGCAGAAGTTCGTGAAGTCTCTAAGTCAGATACTGAGTCTGAGTTAGATGATGATATTGACTTACTGACCAAGAATTTCAGCAGAATGATGAAAAAGAAAGCAACAAGGGTCAAAACTTCAGATTGGGTAACAATGCGACGCAGGCAAATCTTCCCTCTGTAGACAAGAACACCGGTCGCTTGACTCGGAGGCATGATCAGAAGAACAAAGGCAGAGGGGTACAGTGCAGAGAATGTGAGGGTTTTGGCCACATACAAGCTGAATGTGCCAATACCCTCAAGAAGCAGAAAGGGAAATCTTTAGCAAGCACCTGGAGTGATGATGAATCAGAAGGTAATGCTTAAGATGAGGCCATAACCAGAAACTATGTTGCATTTACAACTATCCTAGAAGGACAATCAGATAGTAACACTCATAGTAATGTTGGATCAGATGTTGCAACATTAGGAGCAACATCTGGCAACAAACTAGCCAATGTCGGAGAGAATGTTGTAACATTAAGTACAACATCCTGCACTGAATCTGAGTCTGAAGTTGATAGCGATGAGGAAGTTAGTGACGATGATATCCGAAAAGCATACCAGATGATGTTTGAGAAGTGGATGCAACTCTGCAATATCAACAAAGTCCTGAAGGAGGAGAATGAAAGGCTAAAGAAAGAGAAGGAGGATGTCAAAATCAAATGTTTGAAAGTTGAGGAAAAGTGTCGAGAATTGGAAATCAACTTCAGAAATGTTCTTCTCATGGCAGAGAAAGCTGAATGCACATTGGATAGTGGAATTCTAGAAAAGCAACGCTGGATGATATATTGAACATGGGTAAGATTTCAGGAGATCGCACCGAAGTGGGATACAATAGAGGAGCTTTCTATAATGTGGCTGCTGAAAGAAGAAGTCAAGTTACCAAAGAACTTGAAAGAATGGGTCAGCACAAGGGCCATGATCAGAAGAAGAAGCAGATCAGAGGGATAATAGGTGGTCATTCTGTGTGTAGTTACTGCAAGTTCATAGGCCATACTGAGAGAAACTGCTTCAGTCGCATGCGACATTGGTCAGAAGGAAGAAATGTCAGACATCCTGATATGAAGATAAAGAAGCAATGGGTCAGGAAGTCTGAATTATACAGCACGAACACTACAGATTCAGGGAGTACACTTCATGTTGTGACCAATGTTGCAACATTAGATACAACACAGAACGATGTTGCTGCAGATGTTATGACATTAGACTCGACATTTCTCGACAATTAATGCAGCAATCTGTACCAAATTGTTATGAATCTTCCTCTAGAATTATCATAGAATTATCTCACCGTTCTTCTCGCCGCTCTTCCTCTACCAGTGCCATCGGATCTTTGCATGTACCCTCTCCAGCACGGAAATCTGCTGCCGATCCATCTATCACGGCTTATTCACCCATTTCGGCTGATGTTCCCAATTTTTGTTCACCTCTTCGCGGGTTCCACCACATCCACATCTCCAAATTTTGACATGCAGATCACCGAAGCTTCTCTGTCAACACTGCCGATGTTTTCAACTCTCCAGCTACTTTTCGGCCTCTCAGAGCTTAACTCCTACTCTGGATTTTGTTCCAACCTTCTTGCAGTCTCTATCAGATGCGAGGTATATTTTTCTTCCTCTATTTCCGTTGTGCATGAGGATGTATCTGCTACTAAGAGAGACAGTGGAGCCTTTTGAAGTGTCTTAGTTGTTGTCTTTGGATTAACTATTGGAGATATGGACGTGTATTATTGGAGGCTAGCTGAAAAGTATCAAAGTCATCGATGAGGTCACACTTTTTCTGTCGACCACTGAAAGTATTGGAATGTTCGTCTGGTGTTGCTCCCAAGTTGCAACAAATGCTCATGTTGCATTTGATGTTGCACATGATGTTGCAACATTGGCACATGTTGAACCTGATGTCTTGGATCATGTTGTGACACAGGACACAACATGCACATCTTCTGCACCTGGTGACTATACAGCTTCACATGCTCTTGATTTGACCATGCCAGATCTGAAAGTTCCTCATTCTTGTCACCGTCATCATAGTTCTGCCAAGCAACATATTGCTCCGTCTAGTTCTCCAACTCCCTACTTTTCTATATCAACTTATAAGAAGATCTGTTGGAGACCCGCAATCCAGGTGCATTTCAACCCTTCCCATCCATGTCTTATCTCTCAGCAACTATTGTCTCATGAAGTGGATGTCTCGTCTGAGGTGATCACTGCTCGAATTTTTACTAGTAAGGGGAAAAGTGTGCTTTGGCTTATTGTGGCTCAAAGGGGGGACAATGTGCTTGGTTGGTGCCCGTGCTTTGGGTTGTGCCACATAATGCCAAATGGGGAGATTGTTAGGGTGTGTTTATGTTGCTGTAAATGGCACTAGTGGCACTAAATCTGGAGAGCTCTGTTTGTGGAATCAGAATTGTTTTTAAGCAGTTTGTGCAGTAATGTTGAACATAATGTTCAACATTTGGGAGCTGGAATATTGGTTCGTATGCAGAAATGCTTCTTTGGTCTACAGATCTGTTGTGGTGATCTCAAATCTAATTTGTAGCCTAGGATCTCTGGGTTTCTGAATTGGTCGATGAAATATCTTGGTGAGATTTTTCTGTTCCTTGTTGCCCGAATTAGTTCCTTAATTGATGGAAAGAGATTTATTTAAATCATTTTACCTGAATGGTTAAATGACTCCTTGATCTATGGGATTTCTTACCCGAAGTGATCCTAAATATATTGGCAGAATATCTGCATTAAAGAGGAAGTTATTTACTAGAAAATAGTGGTTACAGGATCTGCAGAAGATTTGTGCGGTTGAAGATTCTATATATGAATGGTTTCAGATCTTGCATTATTATTTAGATCTTCTCCAGATATTCGGTTGTATGTCGGTATGCATAAGATTTGCTGACGATGTGATTGAAGGTATCAATCCGCAAATTTGGTATGAAAGATCTTATTTATTGGCCGTATTGTATGTTATGTTCAACGTTATGATACAACATAAGTTACAACATGCTGTGTCAAAAGTCTGGAATCAAATTACGATCTTCAGCGTTTATTGAAGGTGGATTCCTCAGATCTCCTTTCAGATTCTTCTAAGTATTCTGGTATATATTGTTGCAATTGAAGATCTGTTGGAGATATAATTGGAAATTGCTATCTCTTGGAATTTGTTATAGAATCGGTTGGAGAGATTCTCGCCCGCAAATCAGTTGTTTAATGCTAGAGGATTTTGCAGAACCAATTGTCCGAATTGGTTTGGATTCTTGCGGGCTGTCGAATCTGCATAGATTGTTCAAGCTACCTTCCATATCTACTCCGCAATTAAGGGGGAGCGAAGGATATATGGGTTGTGAAGTTGTGCGACTAGGGTACGGTTTTAGCGAAAGTTGTTCAAAGAAATCCGGGAGGAGGCTTACGGCTATGAACGTAGGAGATCAAGAGAGTTGATCATTGTCAGTTCAGTAAGGGGATCTTGCGCAAATTACTCCATGGGTTTGGTAGAGACCACCCAACACCGTTTGTATTGAGGGGGAGGTTGTTCTCCTAGTTGAAACGTGGTATTAGTGATTGTAATCATTGATATTTAGTAGAGTAATTTGATTTTCTGGGCGAGGCCCCGCAGATGTAGGTGTGCGCACCGAACTGCGTTATAAAGTTGCGTGTGTCGTGCTTGGTTCTTATTTTTAATCATTCGGTTTTTCTTGATTATTAACTCCGTACTGAATCACAGGCACCATGTTCGGAGTTGAGTAATGGTCGCGTCGGTCAGGCCAACTAGAGTTTCAAATGGGATGAGCTGCCCTATCACATAAGGATCTTGGAGCGGTTGGCTCACCGAGCACGGCTCTGTTCGGTCCCTAGGCCCCAGGACCATTTGAGCATGCATTCCGTGTCGGGCCAGCCCAAAATCGTGACAGAAAGCGTGATTGAAATGACTTTCGATTTATCATGCAAAGACCAAAAATCAAGGTCTGTAGTGGGGAATTCATCGTAATAAAAGGAGAAGAATGTCAACGAATTTTTATTGTTTGGTGGGTGGCTCTATGCAGATGAAATAAGCATCCAATAGCAACGACAAGGATATGGCATGCGATAGGTGTGGTTTGTTGAACTAAAAGATGAACAAAATTCAATCTAATGTGGAGATTATTGGAGTCGTACCTTGCATTTGGATTCCAAAATGTCCAAGGTTTTTTGCAACACAGTTGCAGACCAAAGTAGTGAATAAAGGAGACCACCGCAGAAACGGTCAAATTTAAGGAGTTGCAAACATATGTATAGAAAAAATCTGACGATAAGACATGTACCATTGGAAAAGTTCAGTTTGTGAGCTTTTCAATGAGTTCAAGATTATGCATGCATTGGACATTAGATGAAAGGTCACAAGCCTAAACAAGTTAGATGAGCCAAGCTACATTTTCATACCCAGTTTAAACTTAAACAGATTTTAGTTTCAGAAGAAATTAGAATTAAAATTAAACTTAAAAAGTTCTATGCATTCCAAACAATCTTGGGCGGAGCTTGGAAAAAGTTTGTTTTCTTAACAAGATCTTCTTGGCAAGATTGTTGACGATACTAACAGAGAATCTCACAAACAAGGGTTGAAGGCTGATGATTTATAAAGGTTTAATTTTTAAAAACTATCATAAACCATCCGCAGATTTAATAATGCAACCCTTAACTATAGAAATTCATCAAAACTCCCTGTGAAATTTACAGAAACTGCCTAAAATGTTGGAAAGTATATTATAGTTTTACGAAATTCAACTCAAATTTTACGATATTTTTTATAAATGATTGTAAAGTTTAAGGTAGTTTTGATGAACAAATGGTAATGGTTAATGAAGTGTCAATGTGTTTTATTTAAAGGATGTTTTAATGAATTTCTTTTAATTAGTAATATTAAATAGTGGATAGTTTAGTTTAGTTTTCGTAAATTAAGCCGATCGATAAATGACTAGGTACCATCTTAGAATGGTGAATGTATCAATGGAAGTATATTCTAGGCTCATTGTTCTAACTCAAAAGTCTAAATTGAGAGCCATATTTGATCAGCTTACAAATATGTCATTCACATTTTAGCTTAAATATATGTCCCATTTTTCTTATCTTTCTGGTGAGGAACTATTTTCGCAACACATGAAAACTTAACTGTAGTGTACTTTTGGATTTAAACTAGAGTTTATTACAACGACGTGAGAATGCTAGTTTTTTCATATTCCCTTAGCATTTGATATACTACAAATTTACGGTAAAATAAACATATGCATACATGTTGTGAGTTGAGGGAGGCTTTTGGCCTCCCTCCCCTCATCATCTCACCACTACTCCCCACTAATTTAGTGGGGAGACTCTTGGACTCCTAAACCCTATTATGAGAATGAATATATAGAGAGCCATGGCTTATGCCATAGCTACTCCTAATCTTAGATTGGTTTTCAATCTTGGAGTTTATAACACGTTATCAGCACGTGTCTTCTACAAAAAGTTTGAGCCACTAAAATAATTCCAAATCCCCTCTAAATCAAACTTCTACACGAAGGAATCTAATTGTTGTTGCGGTGATCCATTGCGGTTTTTCATTGTGGCGTTTCCTGGGCGTTTGGGAGCGGGATTTCTATCTACGGATTTATCTTATTACGATCGTACCTAGATCTTTGATCTAGAGGTAACTTTTTCGATCCCGTAGATACTTACACAATATTATTAGCTATGATTTTACATAAATTTTCTTGAGGCTTGTATAAATCTTCAACCTCTTGATAAACATCAAAATTAAAATAAAAAAACCCCGAAACCCCTTCAGCTCCCCCCTCCCCCGGAGGGGAGGCCTCTGATCGACGACACCAAATTCTGGGGGGGGGGGGGGGGGGTTCTGTGCGACAAATTTTGAGACAGGGAGGGGGGGGGGGGGTTTCATAACCTAAATCTTATCTATGTTGATTTAAGTTAATTTTGAGACATAAATTAGAGACAGAACATATATCTCATATATTTTGAGACATAGGGGGGGGGGGGGGGGGGTTTCTTTGGTTTTCTTTTCGTAAGCAGTGCATCTACAGTTATTTGTAAGATCTGTACAGTTAGGTAGTTATGTTATAAAATTTAAACTATCGTCAACATCTTTGTAAGCATTGTGTCTGTAATCACTTTTAAGATATGTACAGTAATTTAGATATGGTATAATATGGCAGTGACTTCAATACCATGTCTTTCTTGCTTCTTCACCAAATAATAATAATAATAATAATAATAATAATAATAATAATAATGTTGGTGATGTTGAGAAATGTTAAGAGAAGAGTAAATAAGCTTAGATCAGGAGTAGCCATGGCATAAGCCATGGTTCTCTATATATTCACTTCATGATGGGGTTTAGGAGTCCAAGGGACTCCCCACTAACTTAGTGGGGAGTAATGGTAAAATGATGAGGGGAGGGAGGTCAAAGGCCTCCCTCAACTCACAACACTCCCCCTCATCTCTCCATTACCTTGGATTAAGCATATGAATACTTCAGGATTCTGTATGTTAATGGAGTGGATACTTTTGGATCCAGAGCCACTGTGGTTGCCTCGTTAAAACCTTAGTTGTGGAAAACCCAGTGGGAAAAACCAGCAGCTTAAGGAAAAAGAGTACAACTATCGAGGGACTCCCCCTGATCTGTACAAGCTTCAGGCTTGCAGATTTCCTATGTATCTATACAATCACCTCCTATTCGTCTATACATCCATCATGTTCTGAAAGAAAATGCAATCATCACTCATCTATACAAGTTTCATTCATCTAGCGGTTATTGGAAAGCAGTGGCGCTCTGGAGTGGAACGCTCTTCGAAGTTGGTAGATGACTCCACTAATGTATTCTTTGAATCAGTCTTCACTGTGTCTACAAGGTACTGTTGAACCTGCCTGAGCGTTTTCAAGACTTGCTTCTTGGATGATGAACTTCTCAGAAGATGTAGACTTTGGAGGACGATGTGTAGATCTTTAGGAGGCGGCCAGCCTTTTGTGTTTTAGTCATCACGATGATCTTTAAACCTGATATCCGATATATATTCCTTGACCCTTGGAAGTTGCGCAGAAGCAGCTTGTCCTTGGTCAGTGGTGTTCTCCTTGACAACACTGTATCTGGTTAACAACTTTACTGCAGACATTCTATCAAAGACACATGCAATTGGCCAGATAAAGAAGTGTAACAAGTACACTAGAGCTAGGCTCTTCGGGATCTAGGATGTCCTCCCCCTCTTCAAGCGACTGGAAGGTGTCATAAATAAGCATCCATTTTTAATAGGTTGCAAATGGACATCATTCTTCATAAACTCCAGGTATAAGAAGAATATTACAGGGTTCCACCACGAAGGTGTTTAATATGTAAGCAGAGACAATACCTTGTTATGCCTAGGTATTTCATTTCCAAGGCATGCTTAAAGCTATCAGATATCTCAGTGGTCTCTGCATGAGATCCTATTAGCTTTAAATCGATCAACTAATCATCTTTGTAGCCTTTATGGAGAAGACGTTTCTACGTCTCTCTTTCATCTCTGGGGGTAGAGTATACCCTTCTGGAAGTTTTATATCGATCTCTATATCTATATCGCCGTATATATATATATGCAGTCACAACGTCCATGAGCTGCATTTATTGGCTTTTTCAGAGAAGTTTAGGCGTAGTAGAAAAATGATCACATTTCCTTCATTTCAATTTCTTATGAAATCCAACTTATATTCCCCAGGTTTTACACATTCAGGTGTATGGACTTCTGGTCCAAAGACTTTGCTTTTCAAGAGTGAGTCCAGCTCTACTCTTATTGCCTCGTCCCACTTTGGCCAATCTATGCGTTTATGCTATAGAAAAGTGGGTTGACGTCATCGTCGTATTTAGCGACGTGAATGGTAATAGCGAAAGCAAAACCGTCGTCGACGACTGTGCTATTTCTGTCCAGTACCTCTCCAGTATGTACGTAATATAATGATTTTTCTCATGTTGTTTCCTCTGCAAGGGAAATTAGGAGGGGAGAGGTTGCTGGTCTGAGCTCAGCATCATGTGGATGGATCATTTTAATATATCCAGGAATCTTCCTCTTTCGAGGAACTTTATATTTTGAACCTGGCGGGCGTCCTCTTTCAATTGAGGTATAGCCAATTCTGCTGCCGGTGGATTGCATCCATCTTTGGAAATGTCAATCCTAGCTGGCGTGTTGGCAGCAGGGATGTGTGAACGAACAATCTTCTGGTTGTCCGTAAATTTGTCCGGCAATTGATGTACTTTAGTCTGAATGTGAAGGATCTTCTGGATCTCATCTTCACACAGAAAAAGTATGCGGATCATAACGAGATTAGGACTTTTGTGTCCTATGATATGGTCTCAGAAGCTTCAAGCTTCTTTAGACTGCGTGCCTATTTCAATAAGATTTTGCTAATCAAATTCACAGTTATCAATACTTGGTGCTATTGGGACATATTATAAGCACATCAAAAACACTCTCAAAGAGATATGTTTGGTGGTAAACCATAAGCAAGCGGCATCAGCAATAAGATATGGCCACAAGAGGGCCGTATCGTGACAAACGATGCGGAATGCAGTTGTTGATCCCTAAACATCAACAGGCAACTGGGATTTAACAATGGACGTGAAATCCATTGGAGTCTCTTTATCAGAGACTCTGATAACCCATTATGAGTATGAACATGCTACAGGATGTAATTTTAATGCCAGTTGCTTGGCAGAAGTCTTGAATGATATGTGTTGTGAATTCACCCACATTATAAGATTTTGAGAAAGCTAGGTTGCGACTGAATATAAAAGCACACATAAAACCATCTAGTAGATGCATATATCAGTACAATTAAGTACCGAAAATGGGCCACTTGCGGGGTGAATAGGCCTGCAAAAGTCACCATGTATTCTCTCAATGAAGCCAGGAGACTCTAATCCCACTTTCAGGAGGGAAGGTCTCTCTATTAGTTTTTCCTTATGACAAAGGGGGACAAGGAAACTCAACCTTTTGAAGAATCTTCAGGTTCTTCAAAGGATTCATTTGATGATGCATCCATCACCGCTGATCCAAGGTGACCAAGTCTATTGTGCCATAGTTGAAAACTCTGGCAATGAAAGGCACTTCTGGTGCTCAGTCAAGTTGGCTTTATATAGGATGAATATCTGAAATGTCAGGGACCCGACGGGGGTCCAATGAAATCGTAAGTAGATGGTCTTCTGGCCATCCTCTTGACGAGTTACATATTGATATTCAATATTTATTATCCAAACGTGGAAAATTCCTATATGTTTAAGGGGAGAAGTTTGCATCTGATAGTCTCGTTGTTTGTGGGAGCAATATTAATGCTACACCAGTGCAACGAGGCACTGTCCATAATATTACATACTTCATCTATAAGCAAAACGAAATTTTATTTAAGTAAATGTAAAATGACATTCAAATAAAAGTTCATACAAAAGCAAACTAAAGATGAAGCTACATGTAATTTTTAATGCATAGATAAAGATAGGGCTTAATCGAGCAGGTCGTCATGCTCGAAGTATTTTGCAGTGAAAATCGTTGCAGCGGCTGAAAAGCCGCCAAGTCTGTTTCAGGAAGAGACTTCTGGCTCGGCTGATATAGTTCCTGGAGGTGGCGAGGAGTGCGGCAGTTTCTGGACCAATGTCCAGTCATGCCACATCTATGGCATTTATCCTCCCAGTTCTTCTTAGGAATTGACACTTGATCAGTGTTCTTACGCTTCCATGTGAAGTTTCTCTTTCCTTTGTTGGTGTTGGTCTAGGGTGCAGATCCTCGTGCTTGCTTCATTACAGCTTTCCCTTTATTCTTTTTAGCCTTCTTCTTGTTTTTCCACTTCTGGGGAGAAACATGGTTGGCTTCAGGGATCGGGGCAGTACCATCCGGATGCAAATTATGAGTGGCAAGCAGTAAATCTCTATTTTGCTCTACCCTAAGGAGGCAAGAGATCAAATTAGAGAACTTCGTGAAGTTGTGTTCACGATACTGCTGCATAAGGATTGCTTCTTTCACGTGAAACGAGGTAAATGTCTTTTCCAACATGCGTTGCTCAGTCACTTCTTCACCACATAACTTCAGGCGTGAGGTGATATTATGAAGTGCAGAATTATACTCAGCAACGTACTTATAATCCTGAAGTGAGGTTTTCCCACTCATAACTGGCATGTGGAAATATTACATCAATTTGATGTTTATACCGTGCCTCCAGCGCTGTCCACAATTCAATTGGGTCTTCTACTGTAAGGTATTCGGCCTTTAAGGTCCGATCTATATGTCTCCAAATATAGATAATAGCTTTCGCCTTTTCCACATCGGAGACAGTGGTAGGAGTGCTGCTAGATGTAGCAGAAGCATCGGCCGCTGCTTGGGCCGATGAAGGAGCCAAAATTGAGCCAAGGAGGGCCATCGAACGAAAGTGGAACTTCAGGTCCACTCGCCAACTCATGTAATTTTTTCTTGCAGCATCAAGGACATCGAAATCGATGCTTGCCAATTTTGCCATTTATCTATGCAATTTAAAACAAGCATGAATTAATTAAGATGTAAATTCATGCATAAATAATAAAATAAGTAAAATGTGGGGATCGGCCAGATACCCAAAACGTACAAAGTCCAAAGTTCGAAATACAGTTCATAAAGAAAAGAAAAATACAAATTGGAAACCCAGAATGAGTCCCTATATTTTGCAAATTTCACCTCCGTCTTCATATGTTGGTACACCGGTCTTTGGCATTAATACATTTAATTCTCACTTACAAATTCTCTCGAAAGAAAATAAAAGTGCAAGGAATATTAATGGTATCAAACTAGCCGATCCCAAAAACACATTTTAACTTATATAAACATCCATGCAATTTTAAATATGCTACAGGCACAAACAACCATGCATATAACTCAGGCATATATGATATGGAAAAAGAAACTATAAAATATAATAATCTCTCGGACCACGGGGAGACGTCATACACCGTTAGGTTAGATGACTAACGACAGAGCGGTCGTAGGATCCTTAAGATAATTATATTTTGAAAAATTCTAATAATCCATAAATAATAATGCAAGAGTGATATTTAAAATAATACTAGAAAATTGACTAAATTGGCTACAAGCCCAAACAAGAATTTAAAATGAATTATTATTATGATTGGGGCTGCAGGCCCATAAGTAAAATAATAATCATTTTAATAATTAATTTAATATTTGGGCTGCAGTCCCATTTGCAAAAATTTAATTAATATATTCATTTTGCAATTGGATTAACTGGGCTGCTGGCCCAATTTAGAAGTCAAAATTAATTAATAATCTGAATGGGGCTGCTGGCACATAAAACTTATATTCATTGTTATAAACTGGGCTTCAGGCCCAAATTAGTACACAAAATTAATTATTATCCTAATATAGGACGTAGGCCCATAAGCAAAATGAAAATCATTTTAATAAGCAATTTAAATTATCTGGGCTTCTGGCCCAAATAACCAGACAAAGTGAGTTAATTTTATGTAGTGGGCTTCAGGCCTAATAATCAGCCATCTAATTTATTAAATATAATTGGACACAAGCCCTTAGACAAATTTTAAATTTAATTGTAATGGAATATGAACAGTTCCAAAATCCAAAATTTTTTTAAGGGAATATGAACAGTCCCAAAACCCAAAATCCAAACAGAGCCCCCTTCTAGGCTGTGCAACAAGAGCCTCCTCGCAGTCGGGATATTACAGAGGCCCAACTATTACGGAGCCCCCCCAACCGTCGGGGGAGCGGACGACGGCAGGCCCCCCTTCGAGGGGCGACGGGGCAAAGTCCCCCCTGCCGTCGGGGGGGGGGGGGGGATGACAGCAGGCCCCCCCTTTAGGGGGGCGTCGCAGCAGAGCCCCCCCCCCCGCCGTCGGGGGGGAGGGGCGAACGACAGCATGCCCCCCCGACGGGGGGCGCATCGAAAACCCCCCACCGTCGGGGGGTGCGGGCTCAGAGGACCCCCTTCGGGGGGCGGCGATCGGGAACCCCCCCGCCGTCGGGGGAGGGGGGGTGCGGGCTCAGAGGCCCCCGCTTCGGGGGGGGCGGTGAAACGGAGACCCCCTTCGGGGGGGGATGAGCCAGAGGCCCCCCCCCCCCCCCCCCCTGCGGGGCGAGGGGGGCGGCGAACTGAGATCCCCACCGCCGGGGGGGGGGGGGGGGGGTGAGGCGCCAGAGGCACCCCGCCGTCGGTGGTAACCGAAAGGGTTTTTGGGGTGTTTTTTTTATTATTATTTTACATGTTTATATACATATATATATTTAATTATGATGTTCATCAACAGGTTGATAAATTATACAATCCTCAAGAAAAGCTATGTAAAATTATAGCTATAAATATATTGTAATTTTCTACAGGTTCAAAAGAGTGTACCTCTAGATCAAAGATCTAGGGACGATTGTAAAAAGAGAAGATCCGTAGAAAGAAAAATCCATGCTCCTAATACGCCAAAAAGGATCGCCGCAACAATAGATTCCTTCACGCGTAGGGGTTTAATTTTTGAGGGGAGACAGGATGGAAGCTCAAATAATTTAGAGCAAACGAGCTGATAAAGTGTTGAGAAATGTTAAGAGAAGAGTAAATAATCTTAGATCAGGAGTAGCCATGGCATAAGTCATGGCTCTCTCTATATATTCACTTCATGATGGGGTTTAGGAGTCCAAGGGACTCCCCACTAACTTAGTGGGGAGTAATGGTAAGATGATGAGGGGAGGGAGGTCAAAGGCCTCCCTCAACTTATTGCAGGTGATGCATTGAACATTATCCTTAAGGCCATTTGGGGCCTATTTGTTGGATATGGAAGACGTTTGTACACCCTTGTGGGGGATGTACGAGGGAATACGGACCTCGAACGTCACGCACACGAATTCATGTGCAAAGGGAATCTGTTCCCTTGCGGAGAGGATCTCTGTATGAGCGGGAAAGTCGCATTATATATGCATAAGTGCATGCGACATATGGCTAATAAAGGGGGAATATCTTAAGCTTATGTTGTACCATGCATATGGTACAACTTAAGCTTATAATGTGCCATGTATCATGGTACACCTTAATTAAGTTGTTCCAAAGGAACAACTTACCCTAAAATAACTACCTTGGGGGCTATAAATAAGACCCAAGGGTAGCCATTTTCCTAACACATTTTGCATGAAATTCATGCATGCATCTTCTTCATAGCGAAGCTCTGCAGAAATATTTCCTCTCCCTCCATCCAAGTTCTTAATCTAAAATAGAGATTTAGATTGTGGGATTAGTAGCCTTACTCCGTTCGTGAGTAGACTCGATCCGTCGTGGCGAATCCGAAGGCGAAGTTCGTAGACTACCGTGCCGCGTACGCAAGCGTAAGTCTAAACTTCATGTTATCGATCCTAACTCTGTTTTGGACAGGATCCTTCATTGGTATCAGAGCCATATGGGTTCGCCCCGGTCAAACCATCGCCCCGTCGAAACTACGAACGAGTCGTTGTCTTTTTCACGAATGGGTCTCCTACTATTACGGATATAGTAGGAACGCTTCGTGACGGAGAGAACGCAGCGGTTGTTCTTTTCACGTTAGGGTCTCCTATCATTATGGATATGGTAGGAACTCTCCGTGACGGGAAGAACCGACCGTTCACATAGTAAGTTATTCATTTTTGGCACACGGCCATTAGAAAATAACTAAATTCTCGACGAACGGGTGCTTCATCGACGAACGGGTGCTTCATCGAGGAAGATGATGGAAGTTATTTCCATCGGGTAAGAGGAAAATTTGGTGCATGTGCACCATGGCCAAATGGGCCATGAAGGCCATGCACCCCCTCTCCTCATGCGGAGGGGGTTGGCTACGGCCAATAACCACCGGCGACCACCCCATCAAGGGGGAGGAGAAAGTGCGGCAACCCCATTCAAAGGGGGTGGCCGGCCATGGCCAAAGGGGCCATGGCCGGCCAACGCCGAAAGGCCTTGACCATGGCCGGCCATGACCGGCCATGGCCAGGCCGGCAGTGGCCGGCCAAGGCCGGGCCGGCAGTGGCCGGCCCTGGCAGAGGCCTGCCGGCCAGGCCGGCCCTGGCCGGCCTGCCGGCCCTGGCAGAGGCCAGGGCCGGCGCCCTGGCCACTGCCAGGGCCAGGCCGGCCCTGGCAGAGGCCAGGGCCGGCGCCCTGGCCTCAGGCCAGGGCCTGGCCGAGGCCAGGGCAGGAGCCCTGGCCCCGGCCAGCGGCCAGGCCGCCCTGGCAAGAGGCCAGGGCAGCGCCCTGGCCTCAGGCCAGGGCCTGGCCGAGGCCAGGGCAGGAGCCCTGGCCCCGGCCAGTGGCCTGGCCGGCCGGCCCTGGCAGAGGCCAGGGCCTGGCCGGCCCTGGCCGAGGGGGGCAGCCCCCCTGGCCGGCCAAGGCAGAGGCCCTGGCCGGCCATTGGCCAAGCCCCGGCCAGGGCAGAGGCCCTGGCCGGGAGAAGTTGCAGTTCGAATATTGGTCGACCAATTTTGTGTTTTTGGTCGACCAATCTGGCAGAAGGTCTGGGTCGACTGTAAATTTGTCAACTAACCCATACGGGGTGACAAAGGGCGTTGGTCAAACTCGAATGTGTCGATTAGCCCATACGGGGCTAACCACAGTGCCGACTAGTTCATACGGGACTAACGTTTTAATGAAGTTTTTAACTTGGGCTCTACTCCTTGAAGATTAGCCATAGTGCTCTACTTCATGCGAGATTAGCCAAGTCATTGTGCTCTACTCTTCGGAGATTAGCCAATGTACTTATGAAATTGTGCTCTACTCCTTGAAGATTAGCCGTAATGCTCTACTTCATGCGAGATTAGCCATGTCATTGTGCTCTACTCTACGGAGATTAGCCAATGAATTTATGACGTTGTGCTCTACTCTACGGAGATTAGCCAATGTATTTTTTTGAAAAATACGTTTTCAAAAACGCTTTTTCCGCTGCTAAGTACTATAAGAGTACTAACATTTGATAAAGTGAGGGAGAAATATTGAAAGTTAATCTAGATGGTGATTGGAAACATAGTGACCTTTCCGATTCTAGAGTAACATCTTCAATATTTTTCGAAAGTAACTTATCAAATACTTATTTTCCGCTGCTGGTACTATAAAAGTACTATTGTTTGATAAGTGATGGGGGAATATTGAAAGTTGTTCTAGATGGTGATTGGAATCATAGAGACCTTTTCGATTCTAGAACAACACCTTCAATATTTTTCGAAAGTAACTTATCAAATATAATATAATTCCAAGTGGGATTTGAATTTTTAGAACTATCCAAATGGGATACTCTATAAATTCAAATCAAGTGGGAGTTATATTTTAAGAATTTTTTATGCAATGTTTTTGATCGAACCTTCGGTTTTGTGTCTTTTGCAGCATTTTAAAAGTAAAATGTCTTCCGCTTCAAAGAATATCGTCGCTGAGTTAAACAAAGGTGAAAAACTCAACGGCGATAATTACAAACTTTGGTCCATTAAGATACAATACGTTTTAGAGGAGCAAGAAGTGCTCGAAACTCTAAAGAACGTAATGATTGAACCCGAGTTGGGCACTACGGCCCAACACCGAAGAGACAAGGAAGCTTTTGATGCTTGGTCTCGGAAGAATAAGATAGCGCGCATTACGTTATTAAGCAGTATGGCTGATGACATAATGCGCATCTTCTGAGAACATGACCTAGCCATGGACATATGGTCCAAGCTAGAGGAGAAGTTCGGTGGCACATCGGTGTCCAAACTTCGCGCCTTAACTATAAAGTTCGATACATATAAGAAACGTCCAGATCATTCCATGGGGAAACATCTGCGACATATGGCGAACCTTATCTCGGAGTTAAAGGACGCAGGTCATGTGCTCACTGATGAGCAACAAATCCAAGCAGTCATACGTTCCCTACCAAATGGGTGGGATCAAATGAAGATGCATCTCACTCACAATGAGAGCATCAAGACCTTCAACGACGTGTCCAAGCACCTCGAATTAGAGGAAGAGCGGCTTGCGGCTGCCAAGCCAAGTGCAGAAGTGCACGTGGTTGCTAGTTCCTCACATGGGGGAAAGAAACGTAAAGATCGTTCGAAGTCTTCTAATGAACGTAATAAGCAACCTGAGTCTACCAAGGAACCCAACCATAAGGGTGGGCACAAGAAATGGCACAAGAAGAAAGACTTGAAAAGGATCAAGTGCTTCAAGTGCAACAAGCTCGGTCACTATGCTCGTTCGTGTACGAGTGGAAGTGATGAGGTAACTTGTAATACTAGTTACATATGTGTTTCTAGTCCACTATTTCTTGTCGAATCTAATCCATTTTTGGATAATTGATTCAGGTGCCACCGACCACATAGCAAAGGACAGACGGTCCTTCGTGGAGTATCACCGGATACCCAAGGAATGAAGTGGATCAATGTAGGAAACAACACACGTGTTGAAGTGAAGGGCGTTGGGACTCGCAAGCTTGTCTTGGACAACGGCCTCACTCTCCTACTACATGATGTTCTCTTCATTCCATATATTCAAAGGAATATTAAAACTGTGGTCAATTTAATGGGTCTTTGTGATAGTTGGTTCCTTCATGATTGTAAAGTGGACCTATTTTGTAATAATTCTTTTATTGGTTCTGGGTTATGTATTTCAAAGGATTTATTGTAATAAGTACAATATATGATTCCTCATGTAATGAAAATTTCCTTGTGACAAATTCTTTGACTAATGAGTCTAATATAATTTGTTGGCACACAAGGCTTGGTCATATTGGACCAACGTGTATGGATAGATTTGCCAAACGTGGCCTTCTATCAAATGTTTCAAAGGTTGAAAAGTCGACCTGCGAACATTGCCTTGTGGGGAAATCTTGTCGCAAGCCGTTTTGGAACCGGCACAAGGGCCAAGGTTCCATTACAGCTTATCCATTCGGACATATGTGGTCCGATGAATGTCAAGACAAGACGCGGGAAGTCCTATTTCATCACTTTTAATTGATGATTTCACCCGATTCGGTCATATCTATTTGATATCCCAAAAAAAGTGAAAGCACTAAACCTGCTTTAAAAAACTATATGAGTTTAGTGGAGAATCAATTAGATCGCAAGATTAAGGTCGTGCGAACCGATAGGGGCGGTGAATATCAATCAACAAGTTTAAAGGAACTTTGTGATGAAAAAGGCATAGTACATCAGGTAACTATGCCTTATACTCCTCAACAAATTGGTGTTGAAGAAAGGAGGTATAGGACTTTAATGAAAAATGGTCCGTTCAATGATGGCGCAAGCTAACTTGCCAATCACCTTTTGGGGTGATGCATTATTGACAACTGTTTTCATTTTAAACCGCGTACCCTCGAAATCAGTTAGCTCCACTCCTTATGAGTTGTGGAACCAAGGGTCTCCTGACTTAAACATTTTACCTTGAGTTTGTGCATTCAACGCACATATTTCCTCCCATAAGTATGGCAAACTTGGGCCATGGGGAAGGAAATGTATCTTTAAACGATACACATTAAACTCCAAAGGTTATGTTTTTTGTTAGTCAGGAAGACAATGGTGTGCTAATTGAGTTTGAGTCGAGGGATGTCACTTTCTTGGAAAACAAGTTTCCAAGACAGGGCGAGATAAGTCAGGACTTATCTCTATTTGAGATTTGTGATCAAGAAGGATTACCTCATTCGAGTGGGAGAATTCTTGGTGAAAACGAAAATACTTTTCAACCTTCACCAATGGATTATACGAATGACGATTATCCTATTCCATACGGGAATAATGATCCAAGTGGGAGCAATTCTAACAACATTTCAAGTGGGAGTGATATTAGAATTGATCTAAATTCAAGTCAACAAGGACTTGAAGAATCTCAAATATGCCACATCATGCCCTGCAAAAGACAAATGGATGGAAGCGATGAAGAAGGAATTGAAATCCATAAAAGTTAACCAAGTCTGGGACTTAGTTAACTCACCCAGAGGACATAGAGCAATTGGGAACAAATGGGTTCTCAAGATCAATCATAAGGCTGATGGCTCTATAGATAGATATAAAGCTCGCCTTGTCGCGAAAGGTTTTACGCAACAGGAAGAGATAGACTACGAAGAAAACTTCTCACCTGTTGTGCGTTTTACCTTGATTCGCATGATTCTGGCAATGGTAGCTTGCTTATACCTCGAATTACATCAGATGGATGTAAAGACTTGCCTTTCTCAATGGAGAATTGGACGAGGAGATCTATATGGAACAACCACCAGGGTTTGTAAAAGAAGGAAACGAACATAAGGTTTGTAAACTTCGTAAGTCCATATATGGTCTTAAATAATCCTCGAGGCAATGGTATATACAATTTCAAGAAGTTGTCTTATCAAATGGATTTTTCATACTTGATAAAGATAACTACGTATATATCAAGAGGATTAAAAGCAAGCATGTTATTATGTCTCTATATGTAGATGACATTTTAATAGCCGGAAATGACAAGGGCTTTGTGATGAGTATCAAGGCTTAGCTTTCATCAGTATTTTAGATGAAAGGCATAGGAAAAGCGGCATATATCCTTGGAGTTAAGATTTCAAGGAATCGTTCGAAGAAACTTCTTTCTCTTTCACAGGAGACTTATATAAAGAAGGTTCTAGAACGATTTAATATGCAGGACTGCAAGTCCATTGATATTCATATAAGCATATGCGATAATTTATATCTGGAATCGTGTCCAAAAGAACCAAAAGGAAAAAGGAATTATGGAAAAAGTTCCATATTCCAGTGCAGTTGATAGTCTTATGTACGCTATAGTGTGTACGAGACCGGACATCTGTTTTGCCGTTGGAAACGGTAAGCTGTTACCAATCCAACCCAGGGCAAGAACACTGGAAAGCGGTTAAGAGGATAATGCAGTATCTTAAAGGAACTGCAGATTTGCAAAAGACTGTGATAAAACCAAGAAGGTAGACATAAGGTACATATCTACGCATGAGATGATAGAGGATCAGCTTACGAAAGCGATCCCCAGAAATGTGTTTTATAAACACTTATCATCTCAAGGATTGCGTATGGGCTGAGTTGTACCAAATATATATTCCCATGTCTAAGAAATGATCAAAAATTAATAAAAAAATAAGTTCTTTTTCCAACATTGCATATGAATTTCTTAAGAAATGTTTGTGTACATTTTTGAAATCTCAGCTGAATTGTGTGTATGTCGGACAGATTAAGGTTGGCTCTCTCACATGAGCAACCGCCTTATCTTATCAGATGGATAAGATAGAGATGAGACTAGTTTAAAGTCAAAATCATTAGACGAATGATTTAGAGTCATGACTTTAACAAGATAGTCGAATGAAAGATCTGCATCATATGGATGCTTACAAAAGATCTGAGATCTATATCACAAGGATATAAAGATCTCATTGGATTTTTTAAATCCTATCTGTCTTATGCAGGATGAGAGTCCGTGAATATTTCACGAGTAGTAAGGGGACTCAAAAAGATAGGCACTGTGGTGTCTGATCTTTTCATCCGTACAACATCATTAAGACATACTCTCCATGGGAAAGGAGTGATGTTGTAATACGTGTTCATACCGCGTATGCATTTCGACCACTGAGTTAGTAGCAATAGTGTTTGCTATTATGTGAGACTCAAAGGCCATACGGGTCTTAACTCTTACCCTCAAGGACTCCAATTGGTTCCTTTAGATTTGACGAGATGATCGCTATCTTAGCGTGTTACTAATGGGCTATGGTAATTCGGCTCGGCGGGGCACGTTAGAAAAGCGAATCAAGTCAAGATCAAAAGGTTCGCAAGAAGAGGAAGATTGATTTCATATTCGCATTTGGACTTTAATGATTCAAAGCTGGCCAGCCAATTGTAATCCAGATGGGATTCAATTGTTGAATATAAAGTACAAGAAAATGTGAAGAAATAATCTAGGGTAAAGCATGCGTTGAACTACTCAACTTTGCACCTTCGAGGTCGTTGTGTATCTCTAACAAGTGCACAACAACAG
Source organism: Scilla litardierei (assembly GCA_030789695.1). NCBI lineage: Eukaryota > Viridiplantae > Streptophyta > Magnoliopsida > Asparagales > Asparagaceae > Scilla > Scilla litardierei. The sequence continues at coordinate 43,510,172 of CM061133.1, forward strand.
ACTCTACGCGCATGACGGTCGCACGGTCTATTTCTCGGTATGATAGATGAAAGAACTAAGGGAAAGACGTTCTCTTACAATCCCCTCAAGTGTGAGTGGGAGATGTTGGATATGGAAGACGTTTGTACACCCTTATGGGGGATGTACGAGGGAATACGGACCTCGAACGTCGCGCACACGAAGTCATGTGCAAAGGGAATCTGTTCCCTTGCGGAGAGGATCTCTGTATGAGCGGGAAAGTCGCATTATATATGCATAAGTGCATGCGACATATGGCTAATAAAGGGGGAATATCTTAAGCTTATGTTGTACCATGCATATGGTACAACTTAAGCTTATAATGTGCCATGTATCATGGTACACCTTAATTAAGTTGTTCCAAAGGAACAACTTACCCTAAAATAACTACATTGGGGGCTATAAATAAGACCCAAGGGTAGCCATTTTCCTAACACATTTTGCATGAAATTCATGCATGCATCTTCTTCATAGCGAAGCTCTGCAGAAATATTTCCTCTCCCTCCATCCAAGTTCTTAATCTAAAATAGAGATTTAGATTGTGGGATTAGTAGCCTTACTCCGTTCGTGAGTAGACTCGATCCGTCGTGGCGAATCCGAAGGCGAAGTTCGTAGACTACCGTGCCGCGTACGCAAGCGTAAGTCTAAACTTCATGTTATCGATCCTTTGGGGCCTATTCACATTCTCTTACAAATACCCTAAAAATTTGTTTTAGGGCTTATGTTCAATTAAATTTTTGAAGATTACATCCCATGGGCCTGCAGCCCAAATCTTAATAATAAATTAGTTGGGTTGTTTATTGGGCCTGAAGCCCAGTACATAAACAATGACAATGAAAATGTGTTTTTTTCCTCATGGGCCTGCAGTCCATATTGTAACAATAATTTATTTTGACTGCTTATTTGGGCCAGAAGCCCAGATAATTAAATTGCAAATTAAAATGATTTTTATTTTCCTTACGGGCCTGCTGCCCAAATTAGAATAATAATTTAATTTGTCTGTTTATTTGGCCAAAAGCCTAGTTAATCAAATTGCTAATATTATGTAAAACATCTCTCTTGCATTGTTAATTATTTATGGATTATTAGGATTTTTTAAAATATAATTATCTTAAGGATCCAGCGACCGCTCTGCCGTTAGTAATCTAACCTAACGATGTATGACGTCTCCCCGTGGTCCGAGAGATTTTTATATTTTATAGTTTCTTTTTCCATATTATATATGCCTGAGTTATATGCGTGGTTGTTTCTTTGTGCATGTAGCATATTTAAAACTGCGTGGATGTTTATATAAGTTAAAATGTGTTTTTGGAATCGGCCAGTTTGATACCTTTAATTTCCTTGCACTTTAATTTTCTTTTGAGAGAATTTGTAAGTGAGGATTGTATGTATAAATGCCAAATGCTGGTGTACCAACATATGAAGACGGAGGTGAAATTTGCAAAATATAGGGACCACTTCTGGGTTTCCAACTTGTATTTTTCTTTTCTTTATAAACTTAAATCGGACTTTGGAGTTTGTACGTTTTGGGTATCTGGCCGATCCCCACATGTTACTTATTTTATTCTTTATGCATGAATTTACATTTTAATTAATTCATGCTTATTTTAAATTGCATAGATAAATGGCAAAATTGGCAAGCATCGATTTCGAGGTTCTTAATGCTGCAGGAAAGAATTACCTGAGTTGGCGAGTGGACCTAAAGTTCCACTTGCGTTCGATGGCACTTCTCCACTCTATTCTGGCCCCCGCAGTGGCCAAGACACCTGCTAGCTGTGCCCCTGAAGAGGCACAACGATCTAGCAGTTCTCCTACCGTAGTCTCTTACATAGATAAGGTGAAAGACATTATCTATATCAGGAGACATATAGATCGGACATTAAAGTCCGAATACTTAACGGTGGAAGACCCATTGGAGTTGTGGCAAGTGCTGGAGGCACGTTATAAACATCAAGTCGATGTAATATCACGTATCAGTTATGAGTGGGAAAACCTCAGACTTCAGGACTATAAGTCCGTTGCTGAGTATAACTCTGCACTTCATAATATCACCTCACGTCTGAAGTTGTGCGGTGAAAACGTGACTGAGCATCACATGTTCGAAAAGACATTTACCTCGTTTCACGAGAAAGATGCAATCCTTGTGCAGCAGTATCGTGAACGCAACTTCATGAAGTTCGCTGATTTGATCTCTTGCCTTCTTAGGACAGAGCAGAATAGAGATTTACTACTTGCCACTCATAATTTGCACCCAGCTGGTACTGCCCCTATCCCTGAAGCCCACAATGTTTCTCCCCAGAAGTTGAAAAACAAGAAGAAGGCTGGAAAGAACAAAGGGAAAGCTATAATGAAGCCAGCAAGAGGAGCACCGCCCTAGATCAACAACAACAACAAAGGGAGGAGAAACCTCTCTTGGAAGCATAAGAATGCTGATCCAGGGTCAATTCCTAAGAAGACCTGAGAGGATAAATGCCATAGATGTGGCATGACTGGATATTGGTCCATAAACTGTCGCACTCCTCGCCACCTCCAGGACCTGTATCAGGAGAGCCTGAAGCCTCCCCTTGAAACAAACCTATCAGATATTCAAACTCTGACCAAGTTCACTACACAAGACTTCGAGAATGACGATCTGCTCGATTGAGCCCTATCTTTATATCTATGCATTTAAATTTATATAGCTTCATCTGTAGTTTGCTTTGAATGAACTTTAGTTTGAATTACTCAAATAAATTTTCACTTTGCATTAATATAGATGAAATGTGATATATTGTGGAAAGTTCATCGATGCACTAATAAAGCATTTAAATTGCTCTCACATACAACGAGACTAAAATATGCATTTTTATCTCCTAATTCATAGAGTAATCTCCCAAGTTTCAAGTATATTTCGTTTAAACGAACATAACTTGGATCATAAATAGTGAATATCTTTATGCAACTCGTCAAAAGGATGGCTAGAAGACCATCTACGCACGATTCGTTCGACCCCCGTCGGGCCCCTATCATTACATATATTCATCTTATAGAAAGCTAACTTGGCTGAGCACTAGAAGTGCCTTTCATTGCCAGAGTTTTTAACTCTGGCAAAATAGACTTGGTCATCCTGGATCAGTGATGATGGACACATCATCAAATGAATCCATTGGAGAACCTGAAGATTCTTCAAAAGGTTGAGTTTCCTTGTCCCCCTTTGTCGTAAGGGAAAACTTATAGAGAGACCTTCCCTCCTGAAAGTGGGATTAAGTCTCCTGGCTTCATTGAGAGAATACATAGTGAACTTTGCGGGCCTATTCACCCCGCAAGTGGCCCATTTTCGGTACTTCATTGTACTGATAGATGCATCTACTAGATGGTCTTATGTATGCCTTTATGTTCGCTCGCAAACTAGCTTTCTCAAAAGCTTATAATGTGGATGAATTCACTACACATATATTTGAAGATTTCTTCCAAGCAACTGACATTGAAATTGAACTTCCTGTAGCATATTCATACTCAGAATCAGTTATCAGAGTCTCTGGTAAAGAGACTCCAATAGATTTCACGTCCATTGTTAAATCCCAGTTGCCTGTTGATGTTTAGGGATCAACATACTGCAATTCGCATCGCTTATCACGATACGGTCCTCTTGTGGCCATATCTTATTGCTGATGCCGCTTTCTTGTGGTTTACCACCAAGTCTTGATAACTGTGAATTTGATGAGCAAAGTCTCATAGAAATAGGCACGCAGTCTAAAGAATCTTGAAGCTTCTGAGTGTAAGGACCCTGTCTATAGAGAAAACACTAGAAGGGGGGTTGAATAATGTTTAAGAAATTTAAAAAAGTAGTTACATCAATTTAAATGCTAACCAACAATATAGTGTGGAATTAAAATTAAACCCAAATAGAAACAAATTCTAACGCAAGGATGTTTCAAGGGTTCGGATTACCCAAGTCACTTCCCGACTTGTTCCCGGTAATCCTACGTCCCTTCCACCTGGATACCTCCGGATACTCAAGTTAGAACCCTAACTTGATGTTTCCTTAAAACCTACTTGTAGCAACCCTACAAGTGAAATCGAAATATAATCGATTAACCTTGACTCCCACAACTTGGGAGAAAGCAAACCACTCTCACAACCCGAGAGAAAATTCAAATAACGAATATTTTGAAATATGAAAGCAACACTTATAATCACCTATGCCTTGAAGTAGAACTTGAAGGAGAAGTGTGTTGTGTGTTGAAGACTCTCTTGAAAGAGAGGAAAAGCCATTTCTCTTGACTGCACCAAATGCCTAGAAGATAACTCTTTGGTTCTAGGTTGGAGAGCAAGAGATCAAAGATTGGAATTCTTAGGGCTTTTGGATTTGAGAGCTTTTGATCTTGAGAATGAAAGCTTGAAAGATTTTGTAATGGAATGAGTAACATCTCAATGGAACAGTAGATGCTCCTAATATAGGTTTCTCAAATCCATAAAACAGAATAGGCAAAAACCCTTTTGGAATCCGTGAGAGAAATCTCAACGGATAGAATCTGCGCTCGCGACAGTCAACTGTTGAGGAAACTCCAGTCGATTGTTGCACAGTCAGCAATGGTAGGTACAAATTCATAACGGTAACTTACCACGTGGACAGTCGACTGTTGAACCAACAGGTGACTGTAAATCCTTCTACAGGTGACTGGGCCGAGAACAGGGTAAGTTGAAGAATTCTGGAAATCTTCTGAGCTAACAGGACAGACGACTGATGAGGATACAACAATCGACTGTTAATTAGAACAGGCGACTGTAAATCCTTATACAGACGAGTGTCAAAACCCTGAGAATTTCCAGAGAGCTGAGTCAACAAATTGGCTCACAGACAGACGACTGATGCAGCATTGACAGTCGACTGTTCCAATGGACTGTCGACTGTAAATCCAACATAAGTCGATTGGCCGTAAAAATACAGATCAACAGATTTTAGCCAAAAGATAGACAAGCGACTGATAAACAAAACACAGTCGACTGTCACTTGGACAGGCGCCTGTGAATCGTTCATGAGTCGCCTATGGGAATAAAAATAGAGAAGCCTAAAACTAGTTTGTAAAAGATTGTGCATAACAAGCGACTGTAGAACATAATACAGTCGACTTTTTTTGAGATAGACGACTGTAAAATGTTCAGCAGTCGACTGTTATAAACAATACATGCACAATCAAACAAGAAATGAATTGGAGTCTAAGGACGAATGATCTAATGATGTCCTAAGACTGAATTAAAGATGTATGTGAGTGCTCCAACAAAGTTCTACTTCTAAGCTACATACTAGAAGAGATAAAAGAAATTTACATTGACGAACTCTCTCTTCTATCCAACGTATGAGCTTGAAGTCTTCATGGAGATTCAATCATCATCAACGATCATCCAATCCATTTCATTTGCCTTCAATGATCTTTGAGAGTCATTCATTGCTAGTAGATCTTCATAATTAGCTTAGGCAATGGATTAACTGCAAAATAGGGGATTACTCACAAGTATTTATGTTCGATCATCATTACCACCAAGTAGGGAGAGGTCCAATACTCAACATTATTCCCCTTTTTGATGATGCCAAACAAACATAAACAAAAAGATAAATAATTGTGCTTAATGAAAAACTTACTCCCCCTACATAGATGCCAATCAAGTTAGTCAACAAATATTTGGGCATCTATATATCAATTGAAGCAAATGAGTAAGATATGAGTGAATTCAATTCATGAAATCTAGGACATAAAAATCCCTATTCATTGTAATCTTACTCCCCCTGAATCTAAGTCAACTTCAATTTTAGATTCAAAGTGTTTGCACATACTTAGCACATTCATTATGAATCTTGTATGTTTATTTCTCTCCCCATATGGCATTATCCAAAAAGGTGGGAGTAAATAACAACAACAATAATCGTGCTAAATAAGAACTAACAGCAATCAAGTAGTATGAAGATATATAGAATCAAAACTTATAAAACCATATCATATACTTATGTGAATAGAGGAATTGTCACGCCCCGCTTCCCATTAAGCTTGGGAGGGAGGACTCGAGCGGGTCCGCATGTGCTTAAAGCAAGAAGGAGGTACTTTTTTTCTTCCCTCCTTGGTTTAAGCACATTACGCATCTGTGTGATAACATCCTTGCAGATTCTTGCACGTAACTCAAACAACACAGATAGTTTATTTTATTACAATCTCAAATCTCAGAATGGTTACAACAATGTGTGAATTGAAATGAGGGTCTAATGCCCATACAAGTTGTAGATAAAGAAAGTACAAGGATGCTACAAAGGTACGAAGCTTCTCAGTGTGGAAACTCAGTGGCAAGGCACTCTTGGTCAGCCTGCTTAGTCTCTAAGCATACTCCTCTGCAAACCTGTCTAATACATGACGTATATTTCACAAGACAAAGAAATATACGTCAGCGAGGGTCGCTCGGCAAGATTTAAAAAGATAAAAAGAAACTTGACCCTCGGCAAGGTTTTCGAAATCATTAACATACCAAGCGTAAGAAACGTGCGGCATGGCAGATGTGGTGTACAGAGTAGTAAGCATAACAATCGTGATGTGCAAAGCAAAGAGCGTGGCAAGTGTAGTACATACAGCAGGGGCATGGCAAGTGTAGTGTGTACAGCAACAAACATTTGTATGTGTAGTGTGTTCGGTAATAAACATGGCAAGTGTGGTGTGTACAACAATAAGCATGGCAAGTGTGTGTGTACAGCAGTAAACATGGCAAGCGTGGTGTGTACAGCAATAAGCATGGCAAGTGTGTGTGTACAGCAGTAAACATGGTAAGCGTGGTGTGTACATCAGTAAACATGGCAAGGTGTAATGTGTATAGCAATAAGCATGGCAAATGTGTGTGTACAACAGTAAACATGGTATTAGTACATGACGTGCGTATATATTTCATATATTCACGCACGTTTTCTTTCATGTTTTTCCGTATTTTCCGCTGTCTTTTATTCGTTTTCTCGTATTTTCTCGTTTTCTTTCACTTTTCTTTGTTTCTCCATGTTTGCAGGAGATTGCCCGCGTAGGGGACGTTTAACGACAATATCTCAAGTCCCCGGAGCAACGGGAGGAGTCACGCGTGATCCAGGGGGTCAAACGACGAAGATTACATCTTTCAGCCCCTCACCCGGTCGGTTGGTCATCTCCAACCGATCGGGTGATGCACGCGTGCACCACCCGGTCTCAGCCGGAGCTCAAGTGAATGTCACCAGATCGGTTCACAGGCCGGTTCAACGGGGCCAACTCTCTGTATTTTCAAGCCAAATTCCAACCGATCGGGTGACTCTCACCCGATCGGTTCATCTGTAGCTGATGCCGAGGAGTCGAGACACGGGCACTTAACCGATTCCAACCCGGCCGTATCCACCAAGAACCAATTCCAACCCGGCCTACTCTCCAAACAACCGGAACCACCCTAACTTTGGTTACCGGGCACCATTCCAGCCCTCACCGCCTCAGCAGCCGCAGCAACAAACATATCAGCCAACTAGGCCACAACAGAGTCAGATTCAGCAGCAACAATATCAGCAGCAGCCTCAGCAACAATTTTACGCCCCCAGTAATCAGCAGCCAATCCAGCAGCAGCAGCAGTATGGCCAACAGAGGGCCGTCTCTCCGGTTGAGTCTCTCTTGACTCAATATATAACCAACCAGGAGAAGATCAATCAAAAGCTGGAAATGGGTCAGCGGGCCCTCACGGACCAAGTAACCCAGCTGGGGTTACAAGTGGCGACCCTTTCAAGGTCACAAAACCAATTGCCGCCACAACCTGAGGTGAACCCGAGGGGAGCAAGCCAAACGTCGGCACTCGTGCACGAGCACACAAATGTGTCCGCTATCGTTCTGAGAAGCGGGACACAAATCCCTACTAGAGTGCCCCCTAACAGACCGGAAGCACCGTTGGTCGTCGAGCGACCGATCGAAAAATCAAACGACGCCGGTGCTTCGTCATCAAATCCTACGACTCCGGAGGGAGTCTCTGAAGAAGAGAAGAAGAAGAACGAGTAAGGGAGCCTGAAAGTGTTCAAACCCGTTGTGCCTTTTCCACAACGGTTAGCTCAGGCCAAAATCGACGAGAAATATGGCAAGTTCTTCGCCATGGTCAAGGATCTGAGCTTGCAAATCCCCTTCCTAGAAGCAATCGAAACAATCCCCGCCTATGCGAAATTCCTGAAGGATTTGGTGACGAGAGGGTCTAGAAAGGAGAAAGTAGTGTTTACGGCGGAGTGTAGCGCTCTCATCCAGAGGGCAAATCCGCCGAAACTTAAAGACCCGGGGAGCTTCTCAATCCCTTGCACGATCGGGGCAGTAAAGATTCATCGTGCACTCGTCGATCTCGGAGCGAGTGTCAGTTTGATGCCCTTATCGATGTATAAGAGGATAGGAATGGGTGATTTGGAGCCCACCGGTATGACCCTACAACTTGCTGACCGGTCGGTCAAATATCCGGTGGGGATTGTGGATGACCTCCCCGTCAATGTAAAAGGGGTGCATGTGCCAGTGGACTTCGTTGTCATGGACATGCCTGAAGACGCACACACTCCCATCATCCTGGGACGGCCTTTCATGGCCACTGCTGGTGTTTTGATTGATGTGAAGAATGGAAAACTTTCGCTAAACGTCAGCGGAGAAAAGGTTGAATTTGATCTGGGGTTGTCCATGAAGTACCCCGATCCCCCAGATGACCCTCGGTGTAATTTGCTGGAGGTGGAAGAAGATAAAGCTGCTGAAGAGAGCTCCTGGGAGATTCTCTTAAGAAACCCCCCTGATGACTTGGGGGATTCAGAAGACCAAGACGGCCCCAAGAACAATGATGCTGCTGGGAAAGCGAATGCAGCAAGTACGACCCCTCCCGGGTTCCCCAAGGCTCATCCTGCGAGGAAAACGGGGAAAGAACCTATGGACCTCACCAAAGACGAGGTCCGGATCCTTAAGAAGATGGCGGTAAATGCCAATACGAAAGAGAAGCCACCGGATCCCAAAAACAAGGAGAGGGTAGTCGAGCAAATCTTTCTCCAGCCGCTGACTACTTCAAAGGCCGTAAGCTCTGATGAAGAAGAGATGCCGAACTTTGGGGATCACCCGTATCAACCACCGTGAACATCACTTGCGGGCGTCGAGCCAACGACGTTAAACAAGTGCGCTTCATGGGAGGCAACCCATGCTCTAAACTTTTGCCCCACTTTTTAGTGTTATTTTTGACTTTATTTTATCTATTTTTATAAATAAAATCAGCCGCAAGAACATCCGTTCAGGGACTTAGACAATCTGTTGGTTTTTGCAGGAAACAAAGCCCCAACCGATCGGTTGATAACTCAACCGATCGGTTGGGATGTATCAGATACAAGCTGCATCTGTCCCCAAATGAACCGATCGGGTGAAGAATGGAGAGACCGGGTGACAGACCGGGTGATCTGGGGAGAATTCTCGGGAAAGTTTTGGGAAATATCAACCGATTGGTTGAGTTAGAGCGCGATCGGTTGAGGCGACCGGGTGAGCAACCCTCAATTCTTGGGAAAATGAGTGGAGCGGCCAACCGATCGGTTGACAAGTCAACCGACTGGTTCGCCTGTAGCAATTCTTCAGCGTCGAATTTTAGACCTAAGTTCAACCGATCGGGTGATATCTCACCCGACCGGGTCAACTTAAATTCCTATAAATTTCCGTCGCTGACCCGTTCGTTCCGCCCTCGCCATTTTCGAATCCCAACCTGACGTTTCGCCTCCTCCTCTTGCGCCGGACCGCAATCTTCCCCAAAATCAACCCCAATCGACCTCCCCCCATTTCCCTATCCATCCCACCATCGATTTCTCTCCATTCTCCTCGATTTCACCCTCACCCAAAACCCTAACTTTCACCCATTCTCCTAAATTTCGAAACTTACCGAAGAAATCGCCGCGGCTTCACAACGTGGTCCTATCGAGTAGCATCGGGGCGTCTACGAGCAACGATCTTCATTTCATTTGGGTAAACTCGCTCATTAGCGCAATTTTAATTTTGCCCCAAATATTCCATTTGCTCGTTGGTCGTGTTTCGTGTTTGTGTTGATTCATTATATTTTGCATACTCACGCACACACACGACACCCGCACAATGCCTCCCCGCCGTGTTAAGCCCACCGACACCAGCTCTTCGAACCCTAGGCCCACCCGTCGTACTCGTCGCACACAGCCCCCCGCTCAACCCACCACCTCCAACCCATCTACCACGCCACGCACCACTTCCCCACCTCACATTGACGATCCCGAATATGGGATGCAAGACCAAGCCGACCGATTCATGGCCATGATCCTCCTAGCTGGACAGGGTGGTCGGATAACCGAGGAGTCTGTCGACCGAGACCTCCCCTTTCTTCAAAGCTTCATTCGCCACACCCGTGAAGACCCACCCGATGTCTCCGAGCTCCACATTCCACCCCCCACGACTCCTGGTCCCCAGCGCAAGCCCCCATCACCACCCCCAGAGGGTGGTGCCCCTGCTTGATTTTTTCTTTCCCGCTTTTGCCCACCCCCCCCCGTATTTGTGCCCATCTGTATTTTCGGGGCCCTGCTTTGTCTATGTCAAAGGGGGGACCCATTCACGTGTCGCATCACTTCCTTTTTATTTTTTATTGCATATTTCTGCATTTCACGATCACATTTTATTCACTAGCACTGTCATGTCTAGCTTGGGGGACGTCTATTTTGGTGTGTTGTCGTGTCTTGTTTTTTCTCATTTTTATGTGTGTGTGCTTGTTTTTCCCCTTTTGAGTGTCGTGTCGTGTGGTTTTATTTCTATTTTCGTGTCCTGTGATTTGATTTTGATTTTTCTTTATTTTCAGTTTCATCTCTGTGTTTTCCTCATTCTTATTTCTTTTTGTGTCGGTGCGTATTCCCCCCATCTTCATTGCCCTCCCGTACTCACTCATATTGCATTGAGGGCAATGCAAGCTTCAGCTTGGGGGAGTCGCACTGTGTGCGCCATTTGAGTCTTTCTGTTTCGTTTTTGTGTCGTTTTCATCGTGTTTTTTTTCTTTTTTCTCTTCTCTTCTTTTTATCTCTTTCTCCTAGAGATGAACCCTATGATGAATCGCCACAAAATCACACACACCTAGCATGGCATTGATAATCACATTCACTAACCCTAGGATTTCGAGTTCTCTTGCATTTCACGCATCGTGGGTCCACTTAGCTTTTTGTGAGTCGTGCGTCGTGCCTAGCTGTTTGGTGTGCTTCTACTTTGTGATTTTACTTTATATACTTGTCCAGGAATGACCCCTAGATTATCATGCTTCGATTTGAATATGCGGAATTTATTTTCCATGTCTGCTTCTGCATGCTATATATATATCGTGTACTTCATTTCGCATGTGTCGGGATTCCACAATTAAGGACTAGGATAACCCATTTAGCCCATGCTCTATTTAGCGAGAATAGTTTCCTTTGCCCAAGTGTTTAGATTCCGACTTCTTTTTTGTTTTACTTGGTGCAAATCCCCTCGTCGTGTACCGTTCTCCCACTTGGGAGAGTACACATGTGTATAGCCAAAAACCCAAAAATCCAAAAAAAAGAGAAAAGAAAAGCAAAACCCAAAAAGAAAGGAAAAGAAAAATTTTGTATAGCCAAAAAGCCAAAAAAAATACAAATACCCAAAACCCAAAAAAAAATTTTCAAGTGTGCATATTTTTCATATCTACAGAGAATAAAGGGAAGGTGAGAATTTGCACCGAGTGTTCTACTCCACATCATCTCAACCCCCATCGTTTTCGAAAACACTTGGCTTAGGAACTTTTTAGATAGTATCTAGGCTATAGTGGCGTGATTTCCTTAACCCTAGTTGTGGAATCCCCGATGCATGATACGCTTCTATCCTTATACTCTTCTCATGCATGCTTGAACTACTATTCACCGCAATTTCAAATTCGAATCGGTATTTGGGTCATTTCCTGGATTTGCGTATATGAGCTCATAGTACATTGTAGAAAGCGACACCATTTGCTAGCACACGACCGCATTCACACGCGCTTCACCGCGTGGGCCCACGACACTTATTTGGACTCGTTTTCCTAGGTTTAGTGATGTGATTTGACATTTGCTTGCTTAGTGTGTCGTTTTTGATTTTGTTGGCTCTGACGGACGATCTAGGATATAGAGTTTTCTTTTTCTCTATTTCTCTCTATTTTTCCCCTCCGAGCTCCTACTCTCACTTGTCTTCCTCAAGGACGAGGAAGAGTTCAGCTTGGGGGATTTTGACGTGCGTATATATTTCATATATTCACGCACGTTTTCTTTCGTGTTTTTCCGTATTTTCCGCCGTCTTTTATTCGTTTTCTCGTATTTTCTCGTTTTCTTTCACTTTTCTTTGTTTCTCCATGTTTACAGGAGATTGCCCGCGTAGGGGACGTTTAACGACAATATCTCAAGTCCCCGGAGCAACGGGAGGAGTCACGCGTGATCCAGGGGGTCAAACGACGAAGATTACATCTTTCAGCCCCTCACCCGGTCGGTTGGTCATCTCCAACCGATCGGGTGATGCACACGTGCACCACCCGGTCTCAGCCGGAGCTCAAGTGAATGTCACCCGACCGGTTCACATGCCGGTTGAACGGGGCCAACTCTCTGTCTTTTCAAGCCAAATTCCAACCGATCGGGTGACTCTCACCCGATCGGTTCATCTGTAGCTGATGCTGAGGAGTCGAGACACGGGCACCCAACCGATCCCTTCACCCGATGGCTCCAAGATCCAACCGGTCACTCCAAGAACTCAACCAACCGGTTCATATGACCGGGTGAAAGTCCGCCGTTTTCTGTTTATTATTTGTAACGGATCACCCGATCGGTTGACTTGTCAACCGATCGGGTGATACGAGATCCTATAAATAGGACCCCTAGGGTTCCAGAAACGGGGGAGCTGTTAGTTTTTAATGTTTTCTCCTATTGTGACGGCTGTAATTACTTTTCTATTGTAATTTTTCGGATCTTTCTTAAACTTTAGTATTATCTTAATTGCTCTACTACCTTCGCATTCCATTCGTCTGATTATGATTTCAACGGTTCATTTTTGTTTAGATCGCTTTTAATGAATATTTGTAAGTAGTTCCCAAATCTGGGATTTTGGCAGAAACCCCTTCGGGGGCTCTTCCCGATGCATCCATAGGGTTAGGAAATCGATAGGGATTAGGAATCTAATGGTTACGCGGGGTGTTTTATTGTCATCGGCGGGAAAAAGACCGCCTTTGACCGTTGGGCCAAGGGGGAATAAACTTGGCGGTAGACTCCCTAGCCATAGCTCACGCCCTTAGCGTAGACGCCGAATCCTAGTGCGCGGGAGCGGCAGGATGATACGTTGGGAGTTATCGTTGCGAGCTTAGTGCGCCCGAATCGATTAGTGTTAATGGACACGGGAGTGCCCACTGATCGAATCCGGGAAGTCCGGTGTATCATCCTGGGCACCGACCGGAATATCGGGCCCATGGGATGCCGGTACAACTTTCAGAGGCAACGTCTCACCATTAGACCCTAATTCCGATCGCCATCCTACCCGTAGGCCACATCGACGAGAGTCGCTCGTTGGAGTGGAAACCAAAGTCCCGGGTTTATTTTCTTATTGTTCATACCTTGCATTCCTTTCCGTGACAACCCATCAACCGATTCGGGCTAGCTCGTCCACGGGGTGATTTCGGTCCTCCTTGACACAAGCACATCCTAGCCTCCCTGTGTTCGACCCCCCAGCCACACTACAACACCGTGCGCTTGCGGTTACAAATATCTAAACCCTCACGCGGGTCCCCCAGCCATTTGCGGCTAGCAAACCGGGGCAACGTTCAGTACACGAACAAAGTAGGAGTAACTAGCAGAGCACACAATCCTCAATAGTAACAACGTGACAATCAATCAAGTGTGCCTAGTGAAAAGCCCAATGTCTGAGGGGGACGTGACTAGCATTACACCCAAGCCAACAGGAGCTACCCGTGGCTCTATACTCACTGACCCAGCCAGGTGTCGGTCAAGTTCACCAATAGAGTGTAATCCATCTTTTCGACCTCTACTACATTGAACTACCCCACCCAAGTGTTTTGCTGGAACACGAGCCAGCCTAGTCATATTACAAGCACAAATTTGTCAACTCATATGACATCACGAAAGTCACAATTTCACTTCTTGGGCGCACGAATTCATAATTTCTTGATTTCAAGCATTCCATTTAGTCAATACGTTCCATCAATACAGGTTCCATCAATAACCATTCAACCAAGGGTGTACGAGCATGATGTGCAACATGACATTAAGCAAAACCAGTTATTCTCGATTTAGCAGTTAAATGTAACGGTATTTAAAAAGTTGTAAAATGCACACTTGCCTGAAGCGATGCGATTTTGGGTGTCCGGACGGTAGCAATGAGGCGTGTTATATCTGCGTCGTTAGGACCATAACATCAAGTTAGAAGTTATTAACTCAACTAGATTTATTTGTAACGGTCGCTTTCCGACCTTATGATTTTTCTGCGTGCACGTGCTTTATCGTGCACGTATTTTATTTGGCTATTTCTGAGCTCCGGCATATGCGATGTGATATGCCATTGTGATTGTTTGGGAGTGTAGGATTTTATTGTAATTTTGGGAACGTCATTTCATGGCTCGTTTTCTCGCAAAACGACTTTGAATGATAGGGGCGTTTTAGTCATTTGACTCAAAAACACCGTTCCTAATTTTACGTAAATTTTTGGCAGGTGTTACGCATGATCAGGCTCCGTAGATCTGTGCATCTTGTCTCCAAGATCGCCTCGGTATTTTCGGATTATTTTTCTGACACCCGGATTGCGAGATATCACTCGGATAAACCTCGACCGTCGATCTCCGCAACCAGTTCAAATTTCAAATGGATAGCCAAATCTGATATATCCCTAAAAATCATCATGCGTATCTTCCCAAGTCTGTTCCCTCTATTGTTCTCTAAACTTTTCTCCCTTTCTACATTCTCTATCTCTATATCTCACCCCTTCAACATATAATCCAATGGCTATTTAGCACCTGTTATCAATTTTTTGACCTGACCCAAGGATAACCCAAGTGATCTCAGCCGCACGGTGCTCCTCCCAAATTTATTATTTAACAAACCCTACCAACTACACACGTTATCACCTAGGCTAGGGTTTTGTTTCCTCCAGCCGCCACAATTTTTCTCCCCTGAACAAAAATTTCTCCTTCCCTCTCACACGACTCACCCTCCCTCCATCTCACGGCAGCGGACCCATCTCCACCGGCCGTCAGCTCTCTCAGCCGCCGTCGAAATTCCGACCGCCGCGCCTTCCCCGTTCGCTCCACGGCCCCCATCCGCACGAACCCGCCCGCGCTGCCGCCCTCGCGGTTTCCCCGACCACCTGCGCCGTCCACGGCTGCCGCAACCCCTCGCTCAGTCGCCCACGACACCAGAGACCGCCAGATCCGGTGGTGTTCCCCGTAATGGCAGCAGTGGCACCAGCTCTCCGAGCTGCTGCCGCGTTTTTCTGCCGCCGCCGCTCAGGAGCAGCGGACCCCGACGCCGGCTCCTCCCTCGCATCCCACGGCGAGGCGCCACCGTGATCCCGACCCATGATCACCGCTCAGCACCTCCGCACGACACCGCTCTGGCGTCCCCGAGCCCCGAATGCCGCCGTTGTGCTGTTCGAAGTCGCTGTGATCGCAGCCTCCCTCTCTCCGCCGCCGCCCGCCTTTGATCGCCGCGCCGCGCTGTCATCACCCCCGCGGCCACCTGCCTTCGCGAGCTCGCCGGCCATCGCTGCGCACCCCGCACACAACGCTGCCATCTGCGACCCCACCGTGACCTCCGAGACCCCATCCCGGTTGCCACCTCGCTCCGCGGCCATCTCCCAGACCCGGTCCCTCACACCCACGACGAGACCGCTATCGCCGCTATTGGGCGCCTCCCGCCGCCCTCGCATCTGCATAGCACGCCGCTGTGACTCTCTGCAACCGCCGCGCAGTTTTTTCACTGCCGCGCCACCTGTCTGTCTGATTCCGCTGCTGTGCCGCCTGCTGCACTCCACGCAACGCCGATCGCCCCGATGTCTGCTGCTGCCGCCTGTTTCCCGACGCCCCCAAGCCGCGTGCATGGCCGTGATCAACGATCGAGATCTGCCCGCAGCCTCCCCGCGACGCTAGCTCATTGTTTTGCAGTTGGACAAATCGTTCGCTGCCCACACTACATCTGCTGCCCGGACAAGTCTCACTACGCTACCCGTAGTCGAGACAACGTAGACGCCACAGATTCCCTGTCGCACGGACACTACGTCCGCGCTACTCCAGACACCGGAGAGGTTGGTTTTCCCAAACTCGTAGCACAACCCACCCGTAGCGAAAACTGAAAACTTAATTAAAACTGGACAACTACAATTAAATTTACTTTTCCGCACCAGTAAACCGCTGCTCACTGTAGAAATCGACCATCGGACAATTTTATGTGCATATAGGTTAGTGGTCGATCTAGGCTGACAAAAACATCAAATCGTGACTCTGACAATTAGGGTAGCCCTGATAACCTAGAAACGAACCTAAATAGGATTTATTGAAAATGAGGCCGGACACCGTCGACATGACCCTATTTCAGACGGACTACCGCGGACGCGACGCCTGGATGAGATGCCCCGGACGGACGACACACTCGCCACCGCAGGCAAGTGTATCATACTTGCACTTTTGGCCGTGCTTAGGCCTTAGTTTGTTAGAATTGTTAACTGTGAACACAGAGAACCGGACGTGAAATGATAGCGTCTGGGACGAACCCTGATGGCTCCGACTTGACGACGAAGTCTGAGCCTGACAACAACAACTTTTGACATCGTAGGGCTATCATGTGTGTACATGTGTGTGGACACCCTAGAATAACCCTTCCCGTCTTGTCACGTCTCGTCCCGTCTTGCATAGCCTGCGAGCAATAGGACACTCACCAGTGAGTGGGTGATCCCTTGTACTGATACACATCCCAGAGGGCAATAGGGCACTCACCAAGCTAGAGTGGGTGATCCCTTGTCGTGATACACAACCCAGAGGGCAATAGGGCACTCGCCAAGCTAGAGTGAGTGTTCCCTTGTCGTGTTTATCTTGTCTTGTCATACTTGGGGTTTGGGGTTGGGTTGAGCGTGCGCACGGAAAGAGGGTCTGATCCCCCTCGAACCGTAAGGCGTGAACCCTTTCGTGTCTCACTTGTCTTGTCCTGTCTTGTCCAGTCACGTCCCGATTTGTCTTGACACCTGATAGGCTAGTCCCGTAGTTGGTAGCACACGCTACGACTACTACTTGTTACGCTTTACCTTCCTGCTGCGTGTACTTCCTTTTGTTACTCTGTTATAACTCCAGCATGCTAATCAACCAGTAAACCGTCTGTTATAACCCCAGCATGCTAATCAACCAGTAAACTACTGTTTAATAGTTGGGGCACTTGCAGTAGAGTCTAACCTTTCTTGTAGACTTTACCGGACATACAGTTCCTTTTCTCTTGGGTGCTGTACGTCAGGTGTCGAGCCAGAGTTCGAGGACACGACAGACTTACCGGAGTACGTGGAGCTCGAGGACGTCAACAGAGTACGTGCTGATGAGGTCCAGACCTTGAGGACTTTTCGGTCACCACTTTCAGAGGTTACTACTTTAGTTGCTCTTTCGATAATTTTTAGCCATGCTTAGGCTTTCCTCTCTTAGACTTTGTACTCGCTGGATATTAATTATATCAATGAATGCAACTTTCCTTCTGTTCTTCTATTGTTTCGAACTTTATAAATGCAAGAACCTGAAAACTTTAAAATGGTACCCCTACAGACGCTTATTGGGTCCGAGCTTCACAGGTCCGGCCTAAGCGGGCCTTAGTCACGCTTCGCCTCCGTATTTTTGGGAAGCGGGGCGTGACAGGTTTTAGTGGTGGCCCATGTAGGTTATGCAAAAGTTCGGAACAATAAGAGTACCGCATTCATTTAATATCCATGTGCAAGTATAAATTAGGTTTCCAAGTTTTAGATGGTAGAAAGACTTAGATAGACACCCAGGTTTGATACTCTGACGCCTTGGTTAAGATTTAGTCATCCCCGTCCTAGAATATCTTAGTAGCCCACTTGACTCTGACCATGTTAGATTTCTAGAGCCTTTTTGTCGTTCGCTCGGGTCCATCGACTTCGGGCCCAGCAGAACGTAACCTTGATTCTCTTAGGAACCTTTCCCTTAGATCCTGATATAGTCTAGTTCATTAGGAAGACTTAGTGCTGAGTTCCCCTGATTTTTAGACGGCTCGATAATTAGAACCCCTGACTTCTAGCGTCTCCCTAATCATTACACTTGGTGTTATCGGCCATAGAGTCCCATCATAGCTTCTGTAAATCATATCCTATGTGTAGTCATTATGCGATCATCTTTCCTTTCTCCCGATTCACGTGATCGTTTCTTGACGATCATCGTAGATCCTTCGAATCTTTCTCTTTGCCAATTTTGCCTCCTCTAAAAGTATTTTCGAAATTCCTTATTCAGTTTCTTCGCTCAGCTTAATTTCTTTGAAAACCCATATACTATATATTTAAAATTTCTTGTTTTTCGGTTGAATTAAAATTCTTTTATTGACTTTGAAACCATATTGGTCGTAAATCCTTAAGTTACTATCTCGTACACGCTTTCGAATCATTATCTTTCGTATTTCGATTTTAAAACTTGTTACCATTTTGAAAATTCAATATTATTCTTTTTATAAAAACTACCAAAATTTCTAACCACTTATGTACGTACTTTAGAATATTTTCTAAACCAAAGGGGACTTTAGATTTCTTTTTGTATATATATATATATATATATATATATATATGTATGTATGTATATATCTATATTATAAAACAGGGATGTTATCATGGGTTATTGGATAAGAGTTTTTGGATAAGAGTTGAGAAATTGGGTATATATGAGGGTTGTTGTTAAGAGAAATTGGATAAGATAAGAGAAATTGGATAAGATAAGAGAAATTGGATAAGTGAAGAGAAATTGAGATTGAAATTTTAAATTTGAAACAAAATTTTGGGGGGAAATTAAATTCTGGGGAGGGAAAAACAAATCAGCGCTAAATCCCGAAAACAATTCAACGCTAAAAAAACCCCTGCTGCCTCGCAAAAAAAAACCCTACTGCATCTCCTCAGTTCTCATGCTTCCTCGCCCCCCCACATCAGCGCTAAAAACCCCCGCTGCCTCTCAAAAAAAACCCCTTTGCCTCTCCTCCCTTCTCATGCCTCATCTCCTCCCCTATTCCGCTCATATCGGCAACCCTACCCAAGGTCATCACCGTTTCTGATCTGCGCCACGTGCTCACCAGCATCGGGGAGAAGCTCGATCCCGCGGAGTGAGGATGGATCGTGAGGTTAGGGTTCTGATGATTATTAGTATTACCTTTTAGATCTGTTGATTTTTGAGATTAGGGCTTCGAATGTTTCTGATTTTGTGTTATTTCCAAGCAGATTCAGGGTTAGGGTTCTGATTTTGTGTTATATCCAGTTCTGATTTTGTGTTGATCATCTCCATCTCTTAGATTTTGGGTTAGGGTTCTATATGTGAATTATATGTGAATTATATGTGAATTATCTCCATCTCTTAGATTTTGTGTTGATTCATGAAGACCTATATGTGAATTATAATATGTTCAAAGAAGATAATTCCCCTTCAGGTTTGGTGGTTAGCAAATGCAAGCTAACTTGAAATTTTTTGTGAATTGAATTAATGCATATAAAATATTCTGAATTGAATTAATGCATATAAAATTTTTTGTCCTGTAAATATCTTCTTCCTTAAGCTTTTTGTCATATCTGACTAATGTTTGACAAATATCCATATAAGGTCCATATCTGAATCAATATCTGACTAAATGGTTGTCAAGATAAAATGTGAATTTGGAATATTTGTATCTGGATCTTTAACTGCTAAAAGAATCCGGAGACAAATATGATGATAACTATATCTGCCCTGCATCCAATTTGTTTTCATCCATAGTTCTAGATAAAGGCTTGGAAGGAAGGCAGAACATGGATAGTACATAGACATTTTTACAAATATATGTGCAAGATACATGTATTATATCTGAGGTCGAGAAACATATAATAATGCAGAAAACATTGTGAATAATTTTCTTCAATTATTATGAATAGGAAATGCTTTTCTTCTACTGTCCTTATAGTAGCAGGAAACAAATTTAATTTGTTGGCAAGAAGAAACAGATGCAGTTTGTGTGTCAAAAAACTTGGATGTCAAACAAAAACAAAGAAAAATTGAACAGGTTACCTCAGTTCCCGAATAATAAAAGAAAGGTAAGAGTTCCTTTATCTTAACTCGAATATTATCTTTTTTTATCAGTATCTTAGTCTTTCACTAATTTAAATTGCTTTTGCACACTAAGTAGTTGAATGCTGAAATGATCAATTTTGTTAGTTTTCATTTAATTGCCATGTTTTGGTCAAAAAATCAACTTCTTTTATAGATAACGGCACTATTTATAAAGAAGTGAGTACAAGTTCTCCACAATCCACCTTTATGTTGATAATAAGCTTAAGTAGCATAGTCTTGAAGGTGGTGCTTAATTCTTCAGGTTATGCCTAAGTGTTTAAATAGTCTTGAAGGAAATTGTTAGTCGCATGATCCATAAGTGTTTAACCACCTTTTATTTGCATACATATAATTGATTCTGTTGGATATTTATTATCGTAGATGTCTAATGATTATTAGGCTATCATTGTACCATGAATTCAATGTTTATATGAGCTGAATGTGAATTGAGAATTGAATAATCATAAATGTTTTTTAACGGAAGATTCTAACTTGAAAGAAAAATAAGAAGGTCTAACATGTTAAAACTTGAAAGAATTAGAATATTGATGTACAAAACCACATTACCGACAGTTTCATTTATGATATCACGCATCATATGATTTTCCTTTGAAATGTTTCACAGGTTGATTGCAACTTCACTTGATGCAATATTTTCAAAAGGAGATGCAATTGCTGGAAACAAATTCGCCAGTCACATGATCCGTATGTATTTAAATACCTTATTATGTAATTGCCATGACATGCACATCGTGCAATGGGATTGCCATGACATTCACATACCTTATTCTGTAATTGCATGTAACTTTGCTGAAAAGGAAATTGCCAGTCGCATGATCCATAAGTGTTTAAATACCTTTTATTTGCATACATATAATTGATTCTGTTGGACATTTATTATCGTATATGTCTAATGATTATCAGACTATCAACGTACCATGATTTCAATGTTTATATGAACTGAATGTGAATTGAGAATTGAATAATCATAAATATTTTTAAATGGAAGTTCTAACTTGAAAGAAAAATAAGAAGGTCCAACATGTTAAAACTTGAAAGAATTAGAATATTGATGTACAAAACCACATTACCGATAGTTTCATTTGCTCTTATTTGATATATTCTCCTAAATTATGTGGTCCTCATAAATACATGTATTTGGCACCAGAGTACACCCAAACAAGGATATTACATAGAAAGCTTATGTATATGCATTTGTGTTGTTATTGATAGAGCTCATAAGTGGTCTAAATGCTATTGATATAATAAGGCATGAGAAGCTATATCACATTGCATAAACTATCTCATTGACAACCAAATGTATACATTTTGGTGTAGATATATTCCTTTAGGCAAAGCAGATTCAGAGTCAAGGACCATGTAGCTAGAAAGAATTCAACCTACCGGGAATAAAATATACTTGGAAAAGACAAGGCCTTTCGAAGATTAATACTTTTAGAATAACTAAAATGGCTTATCTTCATGAGGATTTTTGATAACATGTCACCTCTTTTGACCAGGCTTGAAGAAGTTATTTAGCTTCCATGGCTGATCTCTCTCTTATTGGCTCATAAAAGTCTTCCAGGATGCCACAGATCCAGTAGGTAATCAGTTCACTTGATTTTTTGTTATATTTTTTCTTCGTGTTGACATAATCCTACAACATATGAATCTTGGGAATGTTTAGTTAACTGGTATAACAAAGAATCACCTATATATAATGATGAATTTTGAAGTTTTAATGGGAGGCTGATAAGATGTAAGAAATCAGGATTTTTTGTTTTTTAAAGAGTTATTATCATTTATTTATAAAAGAGTTTTGGTTTTTATATATACATTTTTGAATGATTTATTATCAGGATTGACGTTTACACACATGATTATTGGGTGAAAATAAACTTGCAAGAGAGCGCAAATGCATTCATGACCGAGGGGAAGGTTAACACAAATTCATAGGCAATCAGTTAACACAAATCCATAGCGCAAATGCATTCATGTTTTGACAGCATGGCCAACTTTGTCGGGACCATTTCCCCAATTTGTCTTCCCTGGAAAATTGCAGAAAATCAGTATTCATGGTTTCTTAAAGGATTTTTTTTCTTATATTCATCCCTTGAGGTCCTTCAAATCTGAAACTTTAACCATAATTGGAACCCAGTCCTCATGCCCATTTTGAAGATATTTGTCCCGATGTAGCATGCAGGTTCGTGTTCTAATCAAAAATTTTAGAATTCAGGTTTCAATGTGGATGCAATGACCTCATGCTTCAACATTTCGAATGCAGGTTTGAATGTGGATGTTAATTTTGAAATAATTTTTTTATTCGAAATGTTGATGCAGGTCCTAATCAAAATTTCGTTAGCAGCCAAATATATAAATTTTTAGAATGCAGGTTTTAATGTGGATGCAATGAACTCATGCATTAACATTTCAAATGCAGGTTTCAATGTGGATGTTAAAAAATTTTAGAATGCAGGTTTCAAAATTTTCGTATTTGGCTGCCAACGAAATTTTGAAATTTATGATTCTATCATAATGCAGGTTTCAATGTGGAAACTGTGGAGTATAAGAACATCAACTTCACTGTTTGGGATGTCGGGGTGGGTCCGGAAAAGGTATTATAATGCTTATGTTGGAAAAAATTTCTAATTGCTAAATTATGCACTTCGTAGCTCATAACTGGAGAGTGGTTTGTAATTCTTGCCATTACAAAATCTGTTGCTTACTGTTTCCATTAGTTCATTTCTTAATTGGATATCTAAAGTTAGGAATCTCAACACATGGCGGATGTAATCTTAATCTCTACCCTTTTCATAGATTGAGATCTCAAGGTGATTGGATTAGGTTCACATATTCCCATTTCAATTATCTCAATAAAAAGTCGCAAAGGGATAAATTTTTTTCCAGTTTGTTTCTTCCCATTGATAGGGCGAGTGGGGCCAATGCACATAACAGATGGCATTCACTCTGTAAAAGATTATGCACCTCAAAGCTTTTTTCATTTAGAGGTGTTTTTGTATCGTTGTCATTTCTCTCTTCATTGACATGCAACCAATGGTTCCAGCAACAACACCAACAGAACAAACGGTAATTAGATATGATTATGCAACACAATAGAATTATGCAACTGGCAAATACAGGAATGCAACTGGCAAATAACAGATGGCTTACTATTTCCAGTAATTGCAAACTGTTTCTATACCTCAAACCTTTTTTGCCATTGTCTTTTTTGCTAACATGACCATATTTTGCCTTAATGCAAGCTGGAAACAAAACACCAACCGAACAGTATGCAAACCTATACCTCAAACTGGCCAGTTGGTGTTGTATAATGCAAACTGGCAACAAAACACCAACAAAATAGTATGCAACTGTTTCTTTAACATTGGCTTTTTTGCTAACATGACCATATTTTGCCTTACAAATACAGGAAAGGGAGATGAGGTGAACTACTCAAAAACAGAAAATGTTGACCTATTCTTTAGCATTCTCAAGAGCCTGGGTCAATTTGGAATCATCACAACAACCAGAATTGCACTAGAATGAGAACAAAAAATGGTAATAAATGACATTTCATTGTAAGAATATTTTTGCAAATAACTTCCTTCATGAGCTTTAATTTCAATTTGTAATGTTTTTGAGATTTCTGAGCTTGCCGGGTTCTCTTTTGCTGTGATCTTCGACGTGCATGCTGGGTTCTTGACCGTGGAGTTCCTCAGGTTTGTGATGATCTCCTTCTCATTTGGGATGTTTTTTGTGATCTGGGTATTTGATAAGATGCCTCGATGAAAATTGTTAGTTTAAAGAATGGTTTTTGTTACACATAATGAATCTATAGCTGAAAAAATAAGTATAATGTCTTAGAGTAATCTATTCACAATGAAAGGACGTCGTTTCGGTTCATTTACACAATCCCTGGGAATATTTAGATTTATCTGGATCTTTTGCTGGCCAAATTTAGTTAGCTGAGTGGATAATTGTGTGCACACAGTGAGAAATCAAGAATCTTTTTGCAAAGAACTTCCTTGCTTAGATCTGTCATGCACTTGAGAATCACTCACTTCCTTCATTTGTCTAATGCTGTTGGATTCCAGACATTATTCAAGCTGATGGGCTCACTTAATAATGCCAATACCCTTAAATAACACCAAGTCTTAATTAATATGTTCATGTGATTTTCAGGATGCCGGATTGTGTCCAACTTCATTTGGAATGGTATACTTCTCTAGCATTCATAATAAGAGTTATGAACCCTTCACTTCTGTTATCCTCGGTAACATGTATGCTCTAACATCATGTTATTCTTGCATGTTTGGCCAGCATTTTGTTTTTTTGCTCTGGTGTTGTTGTAAATTATGGTATATAGTTTAATGCGATCTATTATAATTTGTAATCATGCTGAATGTGTGCCTTTGAGGTGTCCATTTTTTTGTAAAATTTTGCATTAAGTTCTATGCTAGCGTTTAGTTTTTCTTTCTGCACATTTTTAAAATTTAGCTCACGTGATCATCGACTCCATATTTCCATTTGGTTCATTCAAGTAGCATCCTTTCCCAGTATGATCCTTTGATTTCATGAGTATGGTAATAAATGTAGGGTTTAAATTCAATTATTCGGCAAATTTTCCTGCCAATCTTTTCACCTTGGTTACAAACTTCTGATGTTTATTCAATATATTAACTTCATACCATACCAAGGGTTAGAAATAATTCAACCTCAAAGTTGTCATATTTCATTTTTTGTATATTGCGATTCTTGAGATCCCGTTTATAATTTGATAACACCTACAAAAAAGTGTGTGTGAATTTTTTGGCTCTTTGTGTTTATAATGAACTTTCAATAGATGTGTTCTGTAAATCCATGTGTTATAAAATTTTTGTTCAAATTTCTGTAAATCCATGTGTTATCTTTGTGTTTACAATTTTAATCAAATTTTTTGTTCTTTAAATCCATGTGTTATCAACTCCCTGAGTACATGTGTTATCAAATCCATGTGTTATCTTTGTGTTTAAAATTGTTATCAAATTTTTTGTTCTGTAAATCCATGTGTTATCAAATCCATAGTACAAAGAGAAATTCTTTTTATAATAGGAATATAAGTTCAAAAAATTTGATAACAACTGAAACACACTTGCCAATTTCTATATTACTATTGAAAATTAAGCAAAAAATTTGATAACAACGGTAAAAAAAGTATGTGCGAATTTTTTGTTTCATTGGGTTAATAATGAACTTTCAGTTCTGTAAATCTAAGTGTTATCAAATTTTTGTTCAAATTTCTATAAATCCATGAGTTATCTTTGTGTTTAAAATTGTTATCAAATCTTTCTGTAAATCCATGTACCTTTTTTCAGCTGAAGATCCCATATTTCTCATGTGTTTCACAGATTTTTGCGAGCAAAAGAAGGGGCGAGCAACAGAAACTGAAGATCCTCTATTTCCTGAGCAAAACAGGTACATATTGAACTTTCAAAAGACTATTGCTCACAACCCGTGCCAATTTCACAGATTTTTTGATACCAATGTTTGTGTATAATGAAACACATATAAGCAATGAATTACATTCATTTTTTAGTTGTTTACTTTTCCAGATTGAAACCACCAGAAAGATCATTTCCTTTCATAAGTAAGAAAAGAATTCTGATGCAAATAGTGCCAGCCCTCAGAGTATTCTTTTGGAATTTATAAGCAGCAGCCAAACTTTGCGTATAAATTCTATTGATATGTATAGGTAGGATCATCTCTAACTTTATCTTAGCTTTATTTCAGTTTTATATCTATCAATTATCTATTTTTTTTTGCTTTCTTGGATAGTCGCTTCATAAAGATGCACGTGTTATTTAATTGGGATTATTTTACCGACTTGCCAAACCCCTTACTGTGACCATTGTCATGGAAATGATATATAGGACTAAAGCTTTTCACACCTCACCTTGCTATGAAGTGTAAGCAAAATCCCTAGCATTTCTTGAATAAGTATTTGTAGTATTGCATTTTTTTACTGTCTTCTCTAAGTACAACTTGGATTTATACTGAAATCTATCATTGCAATTGAGGCTTAGATTCCTAGAGGAGTTATATACACTATATGGTTTGTGGAAATTTGTGTCTCAAGTCCATATTGTATGATACAACCCGTTTCCTATTTCATATGTGCTTTATAACAAATATAGATAACCGTCATCCATCTGAGTAAATGTAGAATATGATAATGGTATAATATCTTCAGTGTTCAAGTACATATATCCTTTATGAAAATGTCCAATGCACATGACTATTTTAATATTGCATGATCCATTAATTTTGGCTACCCTTTTTTGTTTTTCTTTACTTTTATTATATTTGATGTTTTCCCTTTCGTTTTGATTTCAAAAGTGAAATCACTTAGGTTCTGTGATTATATTTGTCTGCCCAAAGCTTCCCACTGGGAAAAAACACTTACTTTCTGTATACACCTATGACTAATGAGCATAACTACATAGCATAGTTATAAGAAACTATGCAAGCATTCATGATATAAATTACTTTCTGTATACACCTACTTTTTTTTGCATAAGCCTAACTCATCAGGTAACAAATAGCATTTTGAACAAAGACGACACTAAATTACAAATCAAATACCTATTAAGTACTAATGACAATTAGTTATTATTATTTACATGACTAATGACAATTAGTTGAATATTATTTACATGACTGATGAATAGTCAAGTGGTTATGCATCCTCAGATAGACTAAAAGTTTTAGTCTGAAAATGATGTTTTGATCATTATGAAAAAGCTTCCAATTTTTTTTGTATGTTTAACCATGGAAATAGAAGCCTTTAATTTTTTTGTATGTTTGATCATTATGAAAAAACTTTACATTTAGTCACTAAGTTGGAAGCCTTTAATCTATTCTGACAACTCCTCTCCTATGCTTTGGAGAAATGATATTTGGATTTCTTAAGGGATAACCACAAAAAGTACCAAACAATTACACTTATATTGGGATTATACATGATTGTTACCTGAGAACGACTATTCAAGTTGTTGTATTCATGCTTTTTGCATCCCTCCTTTGAGCTCTTTTGTGCTGTTCCAATAGAAGTGGCTGAATTATGTTGTTTATATCACATCTCGCTGTGATCGCCTGAAAATAAAAATAATTACCTTGCTGAATTTTTTTTGTGTGGTTTATGAAGCTTATGATTTGGGGTAAATATTTTGTGGTTTATTTTGTTAAAGATTTGATTGCTACTTGATATCTAATTGAATATTTTTTGTTTGAAAGATTCATTTTTGGTTAAAAGATCATCTACAAAGGAAGATTTGATGTAGTTCGGTATTCCCCCATTTGCAATAAGAGGAAGATGTAACCCTTGGTGCTTGGTTTATCGGACTAGATGTCGATCACATTGATGAGCGCAACATGTGATGCTAAACCCCACCTGGTTTGCTTCATTTTTTCTCCGAACTGCTATTGGTTCTTTCCTTCTGAATATGTGCAGCAGTGTACTCACGAACTCTTTTCCTCTTGCAAGACTGTGAGTGGAAGGCTTAGGCAGGGAAGGAATGCATATCATCCTTTGATTGGAGCTGTAGCGGGATTTGTAAATCCATAGAGAATATAAAGTATGTTCACAGAAAGTTCGGCGAAGGAGGCAGAGCCATTTGGAGTGCTATGCTCTGAGTGTTGACGAGGAAATTAGGGGGTCTGCTAAATGGTAATTGACAAGATTCGGTGCTCATAACATGGCATGCAAAATTCTTCAGTGGCAGCCGTAGTAGTTAGAACCTCAGCTCAAAATGAAATTGCATCCCTCTCAGGGGTGCATGGCCAAGTTTGAGAGGCCTCACTAATGAATCAAGCATGCTTGGTAGTAGCTTGCAAGTGCAGAATTAGAAACGAGCACAATGCTATTAAAGTATGTTCACACAATGTTGCTCTAACCCTAATGTTTGAGTCATTATGCAATTCGTGTGTGGTTAATAATTAATTGTTATATTTGTGTGGTTGTTTGTTACATGTTTTTTGGGATATTGACTGATTATTGGGTAAATTTGGTAACATATCCTTTGTTGGATGTGCTTACAGACAAAAATCTTATTGGTAAATTATATTAACTTGATTATTAATGTTTATATTTTTTGAAAGTCTGTTTGCTAATAATTTGTTCAATTTTGTGGCACAAGTTTCATTTTTGACTGAATGGTTCAAAGTTCTTATATATTTCAAATTAGTATGCTTTTATGATGATTTGTGGATACTTTTTTTAATCGGAAAGGAAAACACAAATGTTCTCTAGAACTAGATTATTATTGTTCATAAGTGATGATTGTTTCCCATTCCATCATTCAAAAATTTAGTTCCATCATACAAATCACCATGGCAAAGCAAGCCACAAAGCACTCCCAGTAATTCAATAGAAAACTGAAGGGGATCATGAAGATCTTTTTTAGTCTAACATCATTTTACATCTGCCGTAGCCTTGATATGGAAAAATGCTTGAGAAACTATGTATCCAAGTTCAATGCCAACTTTGTGTTCTTGCAGCAGTTATGTAGCATGCCAAGGATGTCATCATCTCTGAACAAATGATACTCCTTATCAGCCAGCTTTACTTCGGCCCCCCCCATATTCAGCCAAAAGAGCAACATTTCCCGCCTTCACAGAAACAGGGATAAGGTTCTCATCCTTGATCATTGCCACGAGCACCAGGGCCAACTGCTAAAACTTTCACAGAGTTTAGCTTGGCGGTTTTCTCAGGGAGCAAGTTCACATCGCCAATCTTCGTAGGGGGCACGATCTTCTCCACGAGAACTCTATTGAGCAAAGGAATCAAACGCTTCGCCAGTGCAAACACCACCCAAAAAATCCCCTAAGAATTGACATAGAGAGAAGCAATAATTGCTGTAATTGATGATTTGGGAATACTTAAATGGCATTTAAATGTCGATGAACTAGGCAGTATACCCAATGCAACCATGCAGCCGTGTTGTGTTGGACATGACCCTTTTATTTTGGGTATGGTTTTAGTATTTTCTTATTGCTAACCACGTAGTGTCGTCTCGGTGTGTCTGTGTCTGTGCAACAAAGTAGAAAACATTTTTAGTTTTCCAAGAAATTGTGAATTTTTTGGTTCTGTAAAATAGTAACCCACAGTTTGCATTAGTTGAGTGAAGATGAATAAATATGATATATTTGTAGGTTGAATCTGTGTATTAAATAGGTTACTGCTATACAATCTAAATTTGATATTAACATTTTAATAGGGAAATAATTGAACTTCAATAGGATGATATAATGAGTTGGAGATAAACAGTTTATGGTTATATTAATTTTTGAAAATGTCACATGGAATATGGGGTTGAAAACATCACATGAAATTTTTGAAATACATGTTAAATCAAAGGCAGATAACAGAAGCATGGAATGTATGGTTAACAAAACTACTTGGGTTTCTATGGGGCGGAGTACAAAAAGGGAAGAAAAATGTAGTTGTTGACTGGCTATCCAGAAGAGATGCAGAGTATTGGGGAACTATCACTTTGTAGGCTATGGTGAGGATGCAAGTAGATTGGTGAAAGGGAATCGAAGAAATGCATCCAGCTGATCCATTCATCCTGGACTCCAAGAAGAGTCTAGCTAATGGGCAAGCTAATAATCTCCACTACCAAAGGTAAGGTCGATTCTGTTTCTACAAAGGATCATTATCAGTCCTCCGGCCACCATGACTAGAATCCTACTTGAAGAGCACCATGACACCCCAGGGGCAAGATATTCAGGTTATGATAGCGGATGAAGGAACAACAAGCTTGACAAAGCTGAGTATTACATGAAGCTTCTCTTGAGAATCTATTCCACGAATTCTTACCTTCTGTATAATAACTGACATAAAATGTCAATACAAGCGCATTGATCCAATCCGTTACAGTATTAGCCAAAGCGACGCCCATGAACATGTTGGTGGAGGTATTCTTCATAAACGATGCACCAGAAGCATGATGAGCACTACAGTGATAAAAATGATTTTTGATACTAAAACATCGAGGGTGAACACAGGCAAATTTTTTAGCAACCAAAAATTAAAAACCTTAAATTATATTCTATGGGGAAAATAAAATTTGGGGGTAATTGAATCTGGAGTAAATTAAATTTTGGGGAAGAAATAAAATTTTTGGGATGAACTAAATAACAATTATAGCACTTTAATTATTGTGGGTCGTTTAAAATTAGGGAATCCAAGATTTTAAGGGGGAATATTTTAAAT
Source organism: Scilla litardierei (assembly GCA_030789695.1). Taxonomy (NCBI): domain Eukaryota; kingdom Viridiplantae; phylum Streptophyta; class Magnoliopsida; order Asparagales; family Asparagaceae; genus Scilla; species Scilla litardierei. The sequence goes on from CM061133.1 coordinate 43,540,767, forward strand.
GAATGGGAAACTAAATTTTGGAAGGACTAAAATTTTTGGTTGACCTAAATAACAATTATTGTGCTTTAATTATTGTTGTTTGTTTAAAATTTGGGGATCCAAGATTTTGAGGAGCGTAGTATTTTAATTGAACCGTGCCCATATGGCACATGTTAAATCTTGAGGGAGCTAAATAAATAAAATTTTAAGGGGAACTAAATCTCTGGTGTGAACTAGAGTTTGAGGGGACTTAAATTTTTTAGGTGAACTAAATAACAATTATTGCGCTTTACTTATTGTTGTTCGTTTAAACTTAGGGGATCTAAAATTTTGATGGTGAATACTTTAAATGAACAGTGCCCTTAGGGCATGGGTTATATACTATATATATTATACATTTGACAAAGTTTTTTGAATTCTAGGGCTGACTAGGATAAGATATAAAGTGGCTGAGATTTGATCTTGGTAAATCAATGGTTGAGATTGGATTTTGTGAAAATTTTAGTAGGAAAACTTAAATTTTGGTGGGAAAAGTGTCTTGGGAACCAAAACTTTGAAATTAGAAGTGCCTTGGAAAACATTGTGGAGAAGCATGATCCATTAAATTAAACAAAATAAAAAATTTAGCGTAAAACAATTTAGCGGAATAACAAATTAGCGTAAAAATACCCTAAGCTTTGTTGTTCCGGCGCGGCCCACGCCGAAGGCGTCCGCTAATTTTTTACGCTAATTTGTTGTTCCGCGTCGAAGGCGCGGACATCAAGTTTGTTGTTCGACGCCGAATTTGTTGTTCCGCGCCTAAGGAGCCTGTGCCAAATTTGTTGTTCTGCGCCAAAGATGCCCGTGCCGCTAAATATTTTTACGCTAATTTATTTTTGTGTTAAATTTTGGCTGTGTAAATAATTTTTCGGGGAACAATGATTTCGCGGGGGAAATCTTAAATGAACCGTGCCCGCGGGCACGGGTTATGACTAGTATATATATATACACACACACACACACATACATACATACATACATATATATATATATATATATATATATACATATATATATATATATATATATATATACATATATATATATATATATATATATATATATATATATGTATATACACACACACACACACACACATACATACATACATACATATATATATATATATATATAGCAGCCCTATATTCTTCGTGCTTATACTTCAAGAATCCTTGTTTAAAATTTATTTTTCATTTGCAAAACAACCGCTACCTCACCCTGCTTTTATTTCCTTCACCTGACTCTTATTCCAAATTGGAATAAATTTTACCATCTGCTCACTTCCTCTTACATTTTTTTAATAAGTATAAAAGTATATGACATCATATTTTGCACGTAATTCTTCTTTCATTTATTTAATTATTTTGAGGAATATTTTTTTGTTCCATCCAACCAACTATCTCCTTACCCCGCCTTATTTGAACGCGTTCTTTCCGATCTTATTTCGTTTCTCTTTTGGTTAAGTTTTTCTTTTCTTTCTATTGTTTAGATATTAGTGTAATGCCCTACAAGCTACTGCACAAGTACTAGAGGGGTGGTGAATAGTACTTTAAAATAATAAGGAGTATAATTCCTAATTATAATGCAAACAACTACCAAATCAATTTGCGGAAGCTTAAATTGAAGACAACAACAAAATTAACAATGCTATTAAGAGATGTTACTGGGTTCGGATCCACCCAAGTCTCCCCGACTTGTTCCCGATGATCCTACGTCCCAACCACCCGGATCCCCTCCGGATACTTGAGTTAGAAACCCTAACTCAAGATTTCCACTATGAAATACTTGTGAAAAACCTCCACAAGTCAAATCATACAAAATGTAATTTGTGACTCCCACAACCCGGGATCACAACCACACTCTCACAACCGAGAGTGAAACTTACAAATCAAATATGAAATGAAATAAGAAAACTTCTTACCGAACAAAATACCTATGCCTTGAATATTGCTTACGAATTAGGGCAAGGATGATTTTGAGGAAGAAGTGGCACCAAACCCTAGCTCCAAGATGTAGATCAGCGATGGAGAGCTTTGGGAATGTTGGTGACCTAGAATCAAGCACGTGGCTTGGAAGGCTTCACACTCAATGAATCTCTCTTTGGAAGTAAGAGTGAGGAGAGATTATTGAATGGAAAGAGTGAGCTTTGAATGAGCTTGGAATGAATTCTCTTGATCTCTAAACTTGCAATAATATCAGCCTTGGCAGCAATGAATGCAGCCCATCAAGTATATATAGGATAGAGGAGAGAGAGAAAGAAATTCGAGTCATTAAATGCTCCAACGGCTCTTTTCTGAACCCAACTAGTCGGTCAAAGAACAACCACCGACCGACTAGTTCATCAACTAGTCGGTCGGTCAATTAACTTATACCGACTAATGAGTGAACTGAGAAAAGATCAAAGTACAGACATCAGGAACTAGTCGGTCCAAGAAGAGTAGCTGACCGACTAGTTTCACAACTAGTCGGTCGGTTACTCAACTGAGACCGACTAACAGATAAAACTGAAGTCTGAGCAGAAATAGACTTAGTCAGTCCAAGAACAAATGTTGACCGACTAATTCACCAACTAGTCGGTCGCCAAATGAGCTTAGACCGACTAACGATAAACAGTAAGTATGGTGAAAATTTGGCATGTACAGTAAACTAAACTAGTCGGTCCAAGAAGGAAAGTTGACCGACTAGTTCATCAACTAGTCGGTCGATCAATGAACACAGACCGACTAATGATAAACAGTAGCTTAGGTTCAAATGTGCATGTACATGGAAAGCTCAACTAGTCGGTCACAGAAGCATCACTGACCGACTAATTCACAAACTACTCGGTCGGTGAGTCAACTTAGACCGACTAACTGTAAACAGTAAAGAGCTTGGAAATGACTGAGAAGAACTAGTCGGTCCAAGAAGCTTTGCCAACCGACTAGATCACCATCTAGTCGGTCAGTTCTTCTTCTTGAACCAACTAACATGCATAAGAAGTCACGAATCGAAGCGCGATGCTTCGGGAAGGATTGTATGGACTTCTACTAAGATCCTAGAGCTAAGATATGAGCGTTATGAAGATTTAAAACGTAAGGCCTACTCAAGGCTTAACATTCTATGAAAGAAGCTAAAGACTATAAATAAAACTTGACGATACCGTCTTCAATAGCTTCAATCGAATCTTCATGACTTCTAAATTGGTCCATAAGCTTCAACGAAGCTTTAGGCATACGTTCACGTGCTTTGAGAAGTCTTGAGACGTCGTAACTGATATTCATATGAATTTGGTGACGATCTCCATAACTGCGCTCACAAAGTGTTAGTTCACGATATATTTATGTTTGTTCATCATCTAAAACCAAATCCGGGGAGTCCAATATCCAACATTCTCCCCCTTTTTTGTGATGACAAACCAACATAAATAATAATCAAAAATAATAATTCAAATGAAATTTACTTACTCCCCCTGCATTGATGACACGTTAATTCCAATATAAACAAAAATAATACGCATCAAGCAGACGAGTGAAGTATATTAATGAGAATCGATTATTGAATTATTGAATACCAAATGAAGGTTATTGAAATATCGGATTTGAAAATCCATTTATATATCTTAACTGTCACGCCCCGCTTCCAAAAAATGTGGAGACGAGACGTGAGAAGGTCCGCACAAACTTGAAGCTGTGAAGCTCCAAGTCTGATAAGCGTATAAAAACACTTATGATAGCAAGTCCTTGCAAAGTGAAACGAAACAACAATGATAATAAGGAAATGAGACGACATTTTATTGAATCTCCAAATGTCCATAAATAAATTACAATATCGCAGAAAAGCCACCAGGCTAAAAGGAAAAGAGTCTAAGGCCCAAACATGGCCAACAAAGAATAACATACATACAAGGGTGCCACGCACCGACAACTAACATGAGTCCTAGAACATAAAGGGAAACTCAACAAGTCACCGGTGTCTATAAAACTCCTCCTCAGCAAACACAACGTCCTCTGCAACAAGCTCTGGCCCGGCAACTAACATGCGACACCCAAAGAGAAAGTGGCACATGTCAGCAAGTCTGGAAAGACTTGAGCAAGGAAACTGAAAGGAGAGCAACTAGCAACCTAGCAGTTATAGTATTAAGCAATGACATGACAGTTAAGTATGATGCAACAGTTTAAAAGAGTGACAAGCATGCACGATGTAGCAAAAGCTACCAATTCACTAATCACTTATCACTTATCACTTATCTTATCACTTATCACTTAACACTTATCACTTAACACTTATCACTTATCACTTATCACTTAACACTTAGTGCATAGAGAGTCCACTTGCTGGCCAGCTCGTGGCTCAGTCCGTTTATCTCTATCACTATCAATCACTTAAACACTAGAGATTTCGCCTGCTGGCCGGAGTGGCGGATCAAGCCACTCGTGCTCAGGTGGCCGCTTATCTCTTACCCCACCCACATGTGTCGAGCGTTGTGGTTAGCAACTCATTATGCTCGCTTCTGGTCACGAGCCAGGAAAAGAAGTGTGTGTTTGGCATAGGGGTACACCTAGCCGGTATCCGAGCGTTGGGGTTAGCAACTACAGGGCTCGCTTCTGGAACACGAGCCAGGAAACATAGTATTGTAGCGTGTGCTACGCAGTCACGATAAATAATCACTATGCAATGCCGTGAGCAGATAATTGCGTACCGTTAATGGAATTTAAACGTGACAGGCAAAATGCAATGACATGAACATATTCGCGTACCGTTAATTTAAAGTAAACGTGACATATGAGCATGATGGGGGTGATGGACCAAGCTTCGTTGTCAAGCTAGGTCAATGGCGTCTAAACGGCTATCCTTTCACCGTTTAGTCTCTTTTACGCTAAAGCATGGTAAATGGCCTAAGACATGGCCCAAATCAAGAGATGCAAGTTTCACTTGCCTAGCACCGGGGATGACGATCACGAAGGTTCGTCTCACGAACGCTAATCTACGGGGAAGGGAATCGCTGTTTTGGGGGAACAATCATCAAACAACATGAAATTTATTAGGGTTTCATAAAAAAATATAAATAGGTTAAGAAAACAACGGTAGATCGATTTCTTACCAAGAGGAGATGGAAGAAACACTCCGGGGAACCCTAGGATCAGATCTGGAAAAGATTGGAGAAGTTTGGGAGAATTAGGGTTTTGGGGGATTTGGGGATTTTGATGGATTTGGTGAGATTTTGGGGAAGATGAGAGGTAGATAGAGTGGATGGATGGATTGGATGATGGATTTAGGGCTTGGAATGAAGGAATGAAGCTTGGAGGAAGATGAGGGCTCAAGGGGGAAGATTTTAGGGTGTTGGGTCGTGTTGGGGAAGATGAAATCGTTTGGGTTGGGTATAAATAGGTTGGACTGGCGGCTGCCCAGAAATTAGGGTTTCAACACTGGTTAGTCGGTCAAAGAGCAACCACTGACCGACTAGTTTGGCAACTAGTCGGTCGGTCGACCAACGCAGACCGACTAAGTGTAAACAGTAACTCCTGAACGAAAATAGGATTTAGAGTTAGTCGGTCCATGAACAAGTACTGACCGACTAGTTTGGCATCTAGTCGGTCAATGAACGTTCTTAGACCGACTAAGAGTAAACAGTAGCTCCTGAATAATTGATTGAATGAACTAGTCGGTTCCAGTTGATTTCCTGACCGACTAAATTGGAATCTAGTCGGTCGGTCGATCTTCTTGAACCAACTAACATGCACGAAAAGTGTCGATTCGAAGCGTGAAGCTTCGGGAAGATTTCTATGGCTTCTAGGATCGATTTATACTCTAAGATATGATCGATATGAAGCTCGTCACGAGTGACTTACTCCGAGTTCAATGATTCTAAGGAAGAAGCTAGAAGATCGCATGAAAAGGAATGAAAACAAAAGCTAGGAAATCTCAACGAGATGAATGAAAGCGAGAACTATGGAAATGGAAAGCACACAAGGAGAGAACCCACCATCGCAAGCAAAACACACTGATAATCCAATTATACAAAAACCAGTCGTTACATCCTACCCACCTTAGAATAAAGTCCGTCCTCGGACTTTCTAACATACATATAGTCGCTCTGGTAACTACCCTCAACCAATTTCACATCATAACTTCAACCAAGTACTTTCATTTCGAGTGCTTATATATATGCACTAGAAATCCAACATTACTACCACTACACACATATTTTCACGCACATAGTACACTCATACTTATTATAGTCAATCAATTTCATGCACGTATTTCAATCACAAATATATAGTCAATATATTTATACAACAATAAACACCTATTACTTACTATAAGAAAATAACCAAGCCTCTCTTATTTGAAAATAATTTTCACATTTGTTTAGTCATTCAAGTACATGCAAATATTTCACCATATTTTCACCTCACATATAGTCCTATAACCATATATTGGTATAGCCACCCACAATCGTGTGTGTAACACAACCAAGCACAAACAACTCAAACACCATACATACGTCATCCATCACTATTCACCACCACATACAATTTATACCAAAGTACATAGAGTATACCCACTCAAGCTTGAATGAGACTCAAATCATAGCAGGACATTTATATGCGTAACACAGTAACCATACACATACCAATACCACTCCAAGGCATACACATCCACGTATCACATATTTTCACACCATATCCATCCATTTATAATTACCATATCAACACATCAACTACGTACAAGTTTAAGAGATGCAATAGTCGGGTATACCTCCTGATATACACGCATACGACATCTCATAAAAACAAGTATTATCAATCAAACATTATAATCCTACTATCATACGTATATCACATCATACTCAAGCAGAAAATTACCTACACACAACATACAAATGCCAACACCCATACCACTATATACACACCACGAAATCAACACTACGACGACATAACCACTTAACTAATGGGCCCACCAAACTACAACAAGGTTGACACAGGCAACGACAAGCTCTATGGGCTAGACAAAAGGAAAGAACCGAACCTAAATCATGACGAATAGAAAGATCGAAAAACATGGGTTCAGCAAGGACGAAGATAAGGAGCCAAATTTGGTTAGGGGAATCAGGGTAAGACTGTGAATGTTTAGGTGGAGAGAAAGATGCAATGATACCCTTGAAGAATACGTAAAGAAGGTAGTGTAAACAACATAAGTTAAAATACGTGAATTCGAAAACCGTTGTACTTCGAAAAGTCGTGTCCTCGTTTGTATAAAATTATTTAGAGGTCGATAAACAAGTTGTTTGAAAACGAGTTTGAGACGAATATACGTAATAAGAGGTAAAGTGGTTTATTGGCTTATATAAAATCATCATGAGGAAAAAGGAAATCATTTACTCGAACATTAAAACATAGGTCAGAAATGCTATGCGGCAATAATCTAAAAATTTTGGAAAAGTTTTGAGATTCGAAGATTGAAATCAGATCAAGTATAGTGTGGAGAATCTAAGCGCATGCTAAAGGTTTTCCAAATCTTAAAACTGAAGAGAAATCCCAAATAAACCATATCGAAAATACTTTTAGAGAAATCCGGATTTGCCAACAAAATTGATTTACACAAGATCTTAATGTACGAGCAAAACGTATGTGGTACCGATACATAAAAATAATTGAAGTCACATTTTAGAAATTATCTTAAAAGTGTGCATGGTGAATGGAAGATAATATCTTAGTAGAATGGAGAGAGAAAAGGATATTTAAACCCATCAAGTTAGTATTAAAACTTTTAAACCGTTTCATGAAGGGTCTAAGTCAGGAATGATTTCGAATTAGTAATTTGTTTTTTTTAACGAAAATCTGAAATATGGAAAATGTTGAGCATAAAATCGACTTGCTAAAAGCCGAAGTCCAAAGGGACTTGAAAAGTTTATTATGAGTAAGCATGAGGTGTTTTCGAATAAAATTTTAATGGCACAAGTAAGAAAACAATTTATGAATCAAGTTAGGAAAATAGAAATACGGTTCAGAATGAAATTGGTACATGAAAAGGGACAAGACATTTATATCGATACGAAGGTATATGCAGAAAATATTATAAACTTCTAATCTAAAAATCTCAACACAAGTTTCGATATTTAAAAACATAAATAATTTAAGTCGGCGAAGGAGCATGAAACCTTACATATATCAAAAGTGTTTCGAACAAATTTAAACTTAACGAAAGAAGAAGATCGAAGATACTTTTTTTAGGGAAACAAGGATTCGCCAAAAGAACGTGTTGGTATAAAAACTTTTGAAGTACGAGTACGACGAACCTATAATTGATATATACAAAATTAGTTGAAGTCCATTCAGTTTTGGAAAAACACCCCTAAAGGTATGTACGATAAGTGGTTAAAATAAATTTTTGTATTTAGGAAAAAGGGACGGTATATCGAAGCATCAGGATAGTAATAAAGTTCAAAAATCGAAATGCGAAAGATACATTGTTAGAAAAATAGCACAAGATAGTAATTTTAAGATTGCGGCCAAAAGTCTTCAAAATTCAAGAACGACTTTGAACTCCTTCGAAATTTAGGGAGACATATTTAAAGAAGTTTAGAACAAATTTAAATTGAGTGAAACTTCAAATAAGGAAAGCATTCGAAAATAACTTTGGAAGAATCAAGATTTGTAACGGAAAACATTTGAAAGATCAAGGATAATTGGAGTGAGGTGGTCATGTGAACATCCGTGACTTAAAAGTATATTAAGGGAGCGCGACGAGTCATTTGAATATCATAAATAAGAAGGAAAATTCATAAATCGAATTTGGAAAATAGAATTGCGGCTCAGCATTAAATCGATTTATGAAAGGGACAAGATATTCAAATAGGTATGAAAGGTATAGGCTGTAAAACATTATAAAACAGTAACCAAAATCCCGTCAAAACTTTCGAATTTCAAAAATTAATTTAAGTCAACGAAAGAGTACGAGATATAAGTATACATATAACAATTGAAATTCCATTTAGCTTGAAAAGATTTTAAAGTATGTCATGCGATTAGAATGGATCTCATAGTCAGGAAATGGTACATCGAATTCTTCCAAAATAGTATTGGAGTCTTTAAACCGAAATGAGAAAATATAAACAAGAAAATGGTTACGAGATAGCAATTATAATTACAACTATTAGACTCCGAAATCTACAAGGAATTTTGACTCAATCGAAAAGTGAGAAATTCAAGTATATACGTAGCGGGTTTAAAACAAAATTTAAACTTAACGAAAACTTTAATAAGGGAAATCGAAAAATAACTTTAAAAGAAATCAAGCCTTGCGAATGGGGACATTCGAAGGATCAACGATAATAGTAAGGATGGGATCATGTGAATCGAGGGCAATGAATGTGGTTGGGTGAGGCATGCACCTAAATCACAATGCAAGAAAACCATGATGAAGTTCTACGGTCAGTAACACCAAAGTGTAGTGACCAGGAAAGATTGAATTAGGGGGTTCTAATCATCGGGTTAACTAAAGGCCAAGGGATTTGGTCGGATGATCGAAACATAAGTACGCCTAGGTTACGACTTAGGAAAATCTACGGAAACTCCTACGGTCAACCAACCAAAGATTTTGGAACTAAGCGCTAAGACTCTCTAGGGCTAGACAGCGATGAAATGAGTTCAGCTGGGTCCGAAGTCGATGAACCCAAGCGAATGGCTAAAGAAATCCTAGGAATCTATCATGGTCAGGGCTAGACAGGAACCACTAAGGTAACTCTTAAGACTATCATAGTGATCACTAGCATGGAGCCTAACAAACAATCAAGGATCCCTAACTAGGAAGCACAAACTTCTAACTAAGTCTCACTATAGTCCTGACCTAATGGATTTCCTATCAAGCTGGGACATGTGCTCTAACATGCCTACTAGCCACCTAAGTCATAGGAACGCTAAAAACCTAGACTCCAGGCTTATAACTTGGATGTTCTAATTTATTTAATGGACATTCTATAATTATTATTGTTGTTCCGATAGTTCGCATTTGCAAATGGACCTGCATTGGCCACCATTAAAACCTGTCACGCCCCGCTTCCCAAAAATGTGGAGACGAGACGTGAGAAGGTCCGCACAAACTTGAAGCTGTGAAGCTCCAAGTCTGATAAGCGTATAAAAACACTTATGATGGCAAGTCCTTGCAAAGTGAAACGAAACAACAATGATAATAAGGAAATGAGACGACATTTTATTGAATCTCCAAATGTCCATAAATAAATTACAATATCGCAGAAAAGCCACCAGGCTAAAAGGAAAAGAGTCTAAGGCCCAAACATGGCCAACAAAGAATAACATACATACAAGGGTGCCACGCACCGACAAGTAACATGAGTCCTAGAACATAAAGGGAAACTCAACAAGTCACCGGTGTCTACAAGACTCCTCCTCAGCAAACACAACGTCCTCTGCAACAAGCTCTGGCCCGGCAACTAACATGCGACACCAAAAGAGAAAGGGGCACATGTCAGCAAGTCTGGAAAGACTTGAGCAAGGAAACTGAAAGGAGAGCAACTAGCAATCTAGCAGTTATAGTATTAAGCAATGACATGGCAGTTAAGTATGATGCAATAGTTTAAAAGAAAGACAAGCATGCACGATGTAGCAAAAGCTACCAATTCACTAATCACTTATCACTTATCACTTATCACTTAACACTTATCACTTATCACTTATCACTTAACACTTAGTGCATAGAGAGTCCACTTGCTGGCCAGCTCGTGGCTCAGTCCGTTTATCTCTATCACTATCAATCACTTAAACACTAGAGATTTCGCCTGCTGGCCGGAGTGGCGGATCAAGCCACTCGTGCTCAGGTGGCCGCTTATCTCTTACCCCACCCACATGTGTCGAGCGTTGTGGTTAGCAACTCATTATGCTCGCATCTGGTCATGAGCCAGGAAAAGAAGTGTGTGTTTGGCATAGGGGTACACCTAGCCGGTATCCGAGCGTTGGGGTTAGCAACTACAGGGCTCGCTTCTGGAACACGAGCCAGGAAACATAGTATTATAGCGTGTGCTACGCAGTCACGATAAATAATCACTATGCAATGCCGTGAGCAGATAATTGCGTACCGTTAATGGAATTTAAACGTGACAGGCAAAATGCAATGACATGAACATATTCGCGTACCGTTAATTTAAAGTAAACGTGACATATGAGCATGATGGGGGTGACGGACCAAGCTTCGTTGTCAAGCTAGGTCAATGGCGTCTAAACGGCTATCCTTTCACCGTTTAGTCTCTTTTACGCTAAAGCATGGTAAATGGCCTAAGACATGGCCCAAATCAAGAGATGCAAGTTTCACTTGCCTAGCACCGGGGATGACGATCACGAAGGTTCGTCTCACGAACGCTAATCTACGGGGAAGGGAATCGCTGTTTTGGGGGAACAATCATCAAACAACATGAAATTTATTAGGGTTTCATAAAAAAATATAAATAGGTTAAGAAAACAACGGTAGATCGATTTCTTACCAAGAGGAGACGGAAGAAACACTCCGGGGAACCCTAGGATCAGATCTGGAAAAGATTGGAGAAGTTTGGGAGAATTAGGGTTTTGGGGGATTTTGATGGATTTGGTGAGATTTTGGGGAAGATGAGAGGTAGATAGAGTGGATGGATGGATTGGATGATGGATTTAGGGCTTGGAATGAAGGAATGAAGCTTGGAGGAAGATGGGGGCTCAAGGGGGAAGATTTTAGGGTGTTGGGTCGTGTTGGGGAAGATGAAATCGTTTGGGTTGGGTATAAATAGGTTGGACTGGCGGCTGCCCAGAAATTAGGGTTTCAACACTGGTTAGTCGGTCAAAGAGCAACCACTGACCGACTAGTTTGGCAACTAGTCGGTCGGTCGACCAACGCAGACCGACTAAGTGTAAACAGTAACTCCTGAACGAAAATAGGATTTAGAGTTAGTCGGTCCATGAACAAGTACTGACCGACTAGTTTGGCATCTAGTCGGTCGATGAACGTTCTTAGACCGACTAAGAGTAAACAGTAGCTCCTGAATAATTGATTGAATGAACTAGTCAGTTCCAGTTGATTTCCTGACCGACTAAATTGGAATCTAGTCAGTCGGTCGATCTTCTTGAACCAACTAACATGCACGAAAAGTGTCGATTCGAAGCGCGAAGCTTCGGGAAGATTTCTATGGCTTCTAGGATCGATTTATACTCTAAGATATGATCGATATGAAGCTCGTCACGAGTGACTTACTCCGAGTTCAATGATTCTAAGGAAGAAGCTAGAAGATCGCATGAAAAGGAATGAAAACAAAAGCTAGGAAATCTCAACGAGATGAATGAAAGCGAGAACTATGGAAATGGAAACCACACAAGGAGAGAACCCACCATCGCAAGCAAAACACACTGATAATCCAATTATACAAAAACCAGTCGTTACATTAACTCCCCCTGAATCTAACACATCAAGTTAGATTCTTGGAGAAATGCTTTAAATTTTCATTTGGCACATCGTTATTATTATATCCTCCCCCTTTGGCATAAGCAAAAAGAGCGGGAGGATAACAACGACAACAACAATGGCCTCAAATTAAAAGCACGAGAGTCGTAGAATACGACGACGGTTCAAGTGACACCAAATAAATACGAATAAAATCAAGGCGTGTCAATGATACCAAAGTCGAAAATTGTAAAACGAAATCATCAAAACTTAAATCAGTATTACGGATTGAGTTATGGAATATACTCTCCAATATCAACATTCTTGGTTAATTTAGTGCATGGAAAACAATTCTATGTTTCCATAGAAGAAATTTCTATTAAACCAAGTTAATATCGTCGAGCGACGAAATCGAACATCAGAGACGTAAAAAAAATTATAAATTTTGCACAATATAATGAAGTGACAAGTGCGATGTATATATATATAAAATATGAACCAGAGTACATCACCGACATACCAAAACATCGATCGACTGATCGGGGCACAAAAAATACATCATCATATCACAGATATAGGAGTGTCAACAAAAATACACCATCATCAAAAGACATCCAAATACATCGTCAAAAATATCAAAAAGACATCAAAAAAAAGATCCAAAATACAAAACCACCCACACTATCCTACCCAACATCTCTCACAACTAGATATGTCATCCAATGAGTATCGGGAGAGGCCTCAAAGAAACTCAAGAGGCAGCGGGAGGATCAGAAGCAACTGTAGGCTCAGCAGGAGTAGAGGTGGTGACTGGATCAGCAGGAACGTCCGAAAGATCAGCAGGAGCGACGGCAGAAGTGGCAACCTCTGGAGCAGCAACCGTAGTGGCCTCAGGAGCACCAGTCGGAGTATCCACCATAGGAGTGGTGGTAACAGGTGTGCTCTCGGGGGCACCAGCAGACGAAGCAGCAACATCAGCACCGAAAGAGGAAGCACCAGCAGCAGTACCAGAAGGCCCCTCGGGGGCACGAGTCGAAGAACGACAAAGCTCCTCAACGTCCTCCTCAGCCAACTCATCTAACTCCTCATCCTCAGACACAGAAGGAGGAAGCTCAACACCCATCAGACGAGCCATACGGCAAACTACCTCCTCGGTACGAGCCAAACGAGACTCGTGAAGATGAAGTAACCGTACGACATCATCAAGGGTGGCAGAGGGAGCAGCAGAGGCAGACGCGGACGCAGACGCTGAAGGTGTCATCCTCTGAACGTGACGAAGCGCCGCAAGAGATTTCTTGACGGCTGTCACGTTCAGGGGAGGACCAAGGGGACGCTCATCGTCACGAGGCAAGGGGACTCGGAAGTGACGAAACACGAGGGTCAACAAGCAAGGAAAAGGGATATGAGCCGATTTACTGGACTTGCGAATACACTCGAAAGAATCAATCTTATCGAGTATAATGCGAGCCCAATTAATCGAGCTCCCCATGAATATGGCATAGATCAGCTTCAGAAAGGGCTGGGACGGGAGAGATGAGGAGCCGTACTTGGGAAGCAAGCACGACTTCAGAATCAGATTTAGGACCCATGCATTCGGCTTGAAAGATTTTGATGGCACGCCAATCATGGCAGGAGGAATCTGGTGCAAAATCTCAGAGAGGACGGTCTGATCTAAGGAAGAAATATCGTCAACAGAGATATCAGAGGGGAGGAGGCCAGACGAAGAGATACCCAGAATCTCTCCTAAGATTTCCGCTGTGAGGACTATAAGGGTCCCCAAAACGGTCGTCTCAACAGAGTGGGTCTCATCGTACTGACCCCGGATCCTATTCGCATAGAAAAGCTTCACTAAACGAGGGTACGTGTGAGGGTTCGCCTTAGGGTCATATCGAAGATAATCGAGAAGACCCGACGACGAAAGAAGATCAGCTAACCCTATGAAGTCACTGAACTGGACGAAATGCTCCAGAAGCAGTGGACAATGTTCGATACGGTTGTAAGCCGCGAGACACAACGGGTCGTCGCGACACAACGAGATATCGACACCGCCCACCGGCATCGGAGCCTTTCCCTTAGGCTTTCGGGTAGACGAACGGGGTCGGGAGCTAGACTCGGGATGGGTAGGAGGAGTGGGTTCCCTAGGAGTCTCAGGCTCGGGGATATACTCGGTGTCGGAATCCGAAGCACCGGGAGGAGTGGGAGCACGGAAAATCACTTGCTTGGGCTTAGGCTGAGATTTGGCTCGGGGTTTCGCAGTCGCCGTCCTCTTACGCTTAAGAGGAGGCGAAGACGAAGAGGGTTGGGTGGTTTTGGCACGACGTTTCGGAGGAGTTCTAGTAGGTTGATCGGGGTCCGTAGGGGATGGTTCTATGTTCATCGGCGATGGGCTAGATGGAGCGATCGGGATACGTGTACGAGCCATAATCGTGGCACTACACGACACACGGAAGATCAAATCAAAGAACCCTAACCGAAATAAAGCCCTAACCGAAACCCTAGGAGATCAAACCTAGACAAAAACCTAACCCTAAGCAAAATCTGAACCCTAGATAGGAGAGGGAGGAGAGAGGGTTACCCTAGGAGGACGAACGGCGGCCAGCGACGGCGGAGGAGGTCGGAAAGGTGGCCGGAAGACGAAGGGTCACGAGGGAGGTCGGGGTTTTGAGCTGAGGGAGAAAGGAGTACGATCGATTAGAATGAAAATGAGTCGAATAGATCGAGAATAAGTCGGTCGAAATTGCAAAAGACCAAACAGTCCCTGGCACAACTAGTCGGTCACAGTTCAAGCACTGACCGACTAGATCACGATCTAGTCAGTCGGTCAATGAGCTTGAACCGACTAGTTGCAAACAGTGGCTGAATCCAAGATTTACTGACAAGATTTAGTCGGTCTGCGTTCATTTACTGACCGACTAGATCTCAATCTAGTCGGTCGGTCACTGAACATGAACCGACTAAAGAGCTAAACTGGAGAGGGAAACTCAAAAAGCTTGAGTTAGTCGGTCTGAGTTCTTCTACTAACCGACTAGAAGAGCATCTAGTCGGTTGGTGGTTGAACTGAAACCGACTAAAAGAGTCCAAAAATTGATAATCAAGTTCTCTCCTCAAAACACTTGGACGATACATCGCAATTCTCTCAATAATCATCTAAATTACCCCATTAAACATTGAAATCTCAAATACGACCTTCAAAACATGAATTCGAGCAAAAATTCAAAATATCACATAAATTCCCGAAAAATCCATTAAGTCTAGCATGCACGAAATATTTCGAAATATAATAGCATGCAAGATTATTGAATGAAACATGAATCCTATATCTCGGATTCACCCATAATCCCCAATTCTCGACGCAACCGTACAAAGGAGTCCTCCTTTAGGGGTTTCGTGAAAATATCGGCGATTTGCTTTTGGGTTTCAACGTACACTAAAATGATGTCCTTTTTAGCAACATGATCATCTAAAAAGTGGTGTCGGACATCTATGTGTTTCGAACGGGAATGGTGTACCGGGTTCTTGGAAAGACATATTGCACTTTGGTTGTCAACCATGATAGGGCAAGTATCACAATTTATACCAAAGTCTTTAAGTGTGTGTCTCATCCAAAGAACTTGAGCACACGCGGCACCTGCGGCAATATATTCCGCCTCGGTGGTTGAAAGTGATACAGAATTTTGCTTCTTGGAAAACCAAGAGACAAGGGAATTTCCTATAAAATGGCAAGTGCCACTAGTACTTTTCCTGTCGGATTTGCATCCTGCATAATCGGCATCACTATATGAGATTAACTCATATGTGCTAGATTTCGGATAAAGTAATCCAAAATCTAAAGTGTAGCTTAGATAGCGAAAAATACGTTTTACCGCTACTAAGTGAGACTCCTTAGGTTGAGACTGATAACGAGCACATACGCATACGGCAAACATAATATCGGGCCTACTTGCGGTAAGATAAAGTAAACTACCTATCATACCTCGATATAGACGAATGTCTACATCCTTACCGCCCGTATCCTTATCAAGATGCGTAGTCGTGCTCATTGGAGTCTTTTTTCCGGAGGCACTCTCCATTCCAAATCGCTTAAGCAACTCCACCGTATACTTCGTTTGGTGGATGAAGATTGCATCGTCCATTTGGCGAATTTGGAGACCTAAGAAATATTTGAGCTCACCCATGTGGCTCATCCCAAATTGTTCCTTCATAACATTAGAAAACTCTTCGCAAAGAGCAAAGTTAGTAGCACCGAAAATGATATCATCAACATATATTTGAACCAAAATTATATCATTATTCGCATGCTTAACAAAAAGTGTAGAATCGGCTTCTCCCATTTTAAAATTCAAATCCAAAAGAAAATTCTTTAGGCGATCATACCAAGCTCGAGGAGCTTGTCTCAAACCGTAAAGTGCTTTCTTTACTTTAAAAACATGATTTGGAAATTTTTCATTTATGAAGCCTGGAGGTTGAGAAACGTAAACTTCCTCAATGACATCTCCGTTTAAAAATGCACTTTTAACATCCATTTGAAATAATTTAAAATCCTTATGGCATGCAAAAGACAATAATAATCTAATTGATTCTAATCTAGCTACCGGAGCGAAGGATTCTTCGAAATCAATACCTTCCTCTTGAAGGTAGCCTTGAGCAACTAACCGAGCTTTGTTCCGGACGACGACTTGGTTTTCGTCGGTTTTGTTCTTGAAGATCCACTTTTTCCCTATGACGGCGTGGTTCTTCGATGGCAATGGAACAAGCTCCCAAACTTCATTCCTATCGAATTGAATGAGCTCCTCCTTCATGGCTAAGATCCAAGCGCTATCTTCGCATGCTTCATTAACGTTCTTTGGCTCTATCGAGGAGGTAAGGCACAATGAGAGAAGTAGTTCACTTGCGATCTCGTCTTGACACTATCATAGATATTGCCAATGACTTGCTCATGAGGATGGTCACGAATGGTATGAAGCCGTTTGGGAATACCTTGATCACTAGGAACATTCTCAACATCTTCATTAGACGGGTTAGTCTCAATAGAATCAATAGAATCATTAGACTTAGGATTATCAAACGAATCACATAAAACATCCATTGAATCATTATCATTTGAAATTCTAGTTGGAACAAATCCTTCATTAAATGAGACATGAAGCGACTCCTCGATCGTTGAGGTTCGTTTGTTGAATATCCGGTAGGCTTTGCTACGCGAAGAATATCCAACAAAAATCCCCTCATCGGATCTTGGATTGAATTTGTCCAAACTACCATATGTGTTCTTAATAAAACATTTCGAACCAAAAACACGAAAATGTTTAACTTGAGGCAACCTACCAAACAACAATTCATAACAAGTTTGTTTAGTGCCGGGCCTCAAAAGTATTCTATTAATCACATAGCAAGCGGTGTGTACCGCTTCCGCCCAAAATTGATGGCCAAGTTGGCTATCATCAAGTATAGTGCGAGCACACTCCACTAGCATCCTATTCTTTCTCTCAACGACACCATTTTGAGGAGGTGCACGAGGGAATGAAAAGGTGTGTGTAATACCAACTTCATCACAAAATGTCTCAAAAGACTCATTCTCAAATTCACCTCCATGATCACTACGAATAGTGACAATGGTGGTTCCTAAGAGATTTTATACTTTCTTAACAAAAATTGTGAAGTTTTCAAAAGCTTCATTTTTATTACATAATGAAAATACCCATGTAAATCTCGAATAATCATCTACGATGACAAGTCCATATCTTGCATTTCCTAAGGAAGAAACTCTAGTTGGCCCAAATAAGTCTAGATGTAATAGCTCTAGTGGACGTTTAGTAGAAATGATTTTCTTAGGTTTAAATGAAGATTTAGGAAGCTTGCCACGTTGACAACAATCACAAAAATTTTCTTTTCAAAAACGAGCTTCGGAAAACCTTTAATGGAATTTAATTTTGAAAGCTTATAAAGTGTTCCAAAGTTCACATGTCCAAAGCGTCGATGCCATAAGTGTTGTTCACTTGTGTTGGCAACGAGACATTGTTCATAAGACTTAGGAAGATCCAAAATATAAATATCTTTATGACGAGTGCCGGAAAATAATAATTTATCATTATCTTTTCTTAAAATATGACACAATCCTTTCGCAAAGCTAACTTTGTAACCTTTGTCACAAAGTTGGCTTATTGAAATAAGATTATGATTTAAGCCATTAACAAGATAAACATCACTAATTAAGGGTTTAGATGGGTTACCCACTTTACCAACACCTATGATGGTTCCGCTCTCGTTGCCTCCAAATACGACGCGGTTTCCATTTGCGATGGGAACCACTCCGGAGAGCAATCGAGCGTCACCCGTCATGTGTTTTGAACACCTGCTATCGAGTATCCAATTCCCCTTGGAGCTAAATTTAAATTTGTTGCTCCTTTTCTTTTTCTTTTCCTTGAGTACCTAAAGATAGAAAATTTCATATCATGGTACCCAAGGTCATTGGGTCCAAAAGATTAGACCTTTGGAAGCCAAGTCCAATTGGACTTAGACTTCCCCACATAATTCCTACTATGCACAACATCCGAAAAATAAGCATTCATATACACTTGTTTTTCATCCATGCTTGTGTCCTTTGGGCTCCAAATTGTGAAAATCTTGGGTGCCCTCATCCTATTGGGTGCATGCATGCGACGTTGATTTCTACGTGATGCATGTTGTGGATAGGCATAAGGAACATGATGGAATGGTGCACGACGAGAATTATTCATATGATGTTGTGGGTGAACATATGCATGTGTGGGAACACGTGCGTGAGGGTGTCTCACATGGTGTGCACGTGCCCGAGAATGTGTTGCATAAAAATCATCATATGTGTGAGCCGGTGGAGTAGGACGTGTGTTCCTACGTGGCATGGTATTTGTGTACATATAAGCATGCCCCTTCTTTGGAGGTCCACCCAAAGTGGGTTTCTTTTCGAAAGAGGGTGTGGACGAGGTGGAAGCACCATTGGTAGATGAACTACCAATAGAGTGTTTGCTACCACTCGTAGAGTCACCGGAAGTTGGCCTAACAAAAGTAGTGGCCGATTTGGATGAACATCCCATCGTATACCCCAAACCAATGTGGTGATTGGCCGGAAGTAAGTCACTTAGGATTTTATCCAAATGGTCCTTACCCTTATTGAATTTATTAATTCGGCCTAATGTGTTCTCATATTTCTCTTTGAGAGAACGCATAGACGTATCCAAGTTGGATACTTGCGATGTGAGCACATAAACACGAGATTTAAGATTCTCATTCTCAATACTCAAAGTCGAGTTTTGAGAAGTTAAATCCGCTATCTTATGTTCCTCCGGATCATTTATGCTAACATGTTCAAGTTTAGATTTGAGATTAACAATCTCATTTCTTAACTCTTCAACAACGGTGTCGTTGTTGGTGATGATAGTCTTAGGCGAGGTTTGAATGCTAGCTAGGTCATCTTTTACTTTAGTATATCTATTTACTAATTTAGTGTATTTATATCATAATTGAGAGTTAGCATTCCTAAGATCATCCATAGTTACCTCATCGCCTTCGTCGTCACTATCATCGGAAGAGGAGGATCCTTGATCATGCTCCTCTCTTGCCATGAAGCACATGTGTGCTTGCTCCACTTGCTCATCGTCTGACTCTCCGCTTGAGGAATCCTCGGAGTCGGTGAATGTTGCTCCGACAAGTCCCTTCTTGTTTCCTTTCTTGTATTTCTTGGACTTATCGAATTTAGGCGCCTTCCACTTCTCCTTTTGCTTGTTGAGAGGACACTCCGCTTTCATGTGTCCTGGCTCGTTGCACTTGAAACACAAAGGAGAGGAAGAGGCGTTAGAAGAACCAAATTTAGCTTTGTTCTTATAGTTACCTTTTCGGAAGAAACGGTTGAACTTCTTGGCCATGAGTGCCATGGACTCCAAGTCCAACTCGTTTTTCGAGTCTTCATCATCGGTTGATGTAGATGTGGATGGAGCGGCCTTGAAAGCAATAGCCTTCTTCTTTGGCTCGTCTTGCTTTAGGTAGGACTTCATCTTTTCCTGCAATTTTAGCTTGCTATCCTTGCGTACCTCGTATGACATTAAAGTACCCATTAGTTGAACTACGGTGTACTTATTCATATCATTACCTTCCTCGATGGCGAAGGTACGCTTTTCCCAAGAAGAAGGAAGTCCTTTGATAAGCTTCGAACACTTCTCCTTTTGGGTGTAGGTTTTGCCGAGAGCCTCCAACTCGTTTATGATGTCAACGAAGCGAGCGTAATACTCCTTCATCTTCTCGCCCTGTTGCATATGAAACATTTCGTAATCTTTGTTTACAACTACGAGTTTGGAGTCTCTTACCCTACTCGTCCCTTCATGTAGAATGAGGAGGGATTTCCAAATTTGATATGCACTCTTACATGTGCATATCGTATTGAAGTCCTCGGGCTCCAACGCGCATTGCAAGGCGTTCATTGCCTTGGCATTGCTTACCTCCGCGGCGACCTCTGCGGTTGTCCATTTCTCAAAGTCTTCTTCTTCGGGCTCGACGTATTCCTTCATCATGGTCCTCCATAGAGATGCACTCCAGAGGAAAGTTTCCATCCGGCATTTCCAGTACCCGTAGTTGGTACCGTTGAAGAATGGAGGCCTCGTCGAGGAATGTCCTTCCATCACCAAAGATGCTCCTTCACGGTTCCTGAAGGTGCCATAGTCGGAAGGTGGACGCACGGTCTTGTTGTCGTTGGCAGACATAGCTAAGTATCTGGCTCTGATACCAAATGTAATGCCCTACAAGCTACTGCACAAGTACTAGAGGGGGGTGAATAGTACTTTAAAAATAACAAGGAGTATAATTCTTAATTATAATGCAAACAACTACCAAATCAATTTGCGGAAGCTTAAATTGAAGACAACAACAAAATTAATAATGCTAACAAGAGAAGTTACTGGGTTCGGATCCACCCAAGTCTCCCCGACTTGTTCCCGGTGATCCTACGTCCCAACCACCCGGATCCCCTCCGGATACTTGAGTTAGAAACCCTAACTCAAGATTTCCACTATGAAATACTTGTGAAAAACATCCACAAGTCAAATCATACAAAATGCAATTTGTGACTCTCACAACCCGGGATCACAACCACACTCTCACAACCGAGAGTGAAACTTACAAATCAAATATGAAATGAAATAAGAAAACTTCTTACCGAACAAAATACCTATGCCTTGAATATTGCTTACGAATTAGGGCAAGGATGATTTTGAGGAAGAAGTGGCACCAAACCCTAGCTCCAAGATGTAGATCAGCGATGGAGAGCTTTGGGAATGTTGGTGACCTAGAATCAAGCACTTGGCCTAGAAGGCTTCACACTCAATGAATCTCTCTTTGGAAGTAAGAGTGAGGAGAGATTATTGAATGGAAAGAGTGAGCTTTGAATGAGCTTGGAATGAATTCTCTTGATCTCTAAACTTGCAATAATATCAGCCTTGGCAGCAATGAATGCAGCCCATCAAGTATATATAGGATAGAGGAGAGAGAGAAAGAAATTCGAGTCATTAAATGCTCCAACGGCTCTTTTCTGAACCCAACTAGTCGGTCAAAGAACAACCACCGACCGACTAGTTCATCAACTAGTCGGTCGGTCAATTAACTTATACCGACTAATGAGTGAACTGAGAAAAGATCAAAGTACAGACATCAGGAACTAGTCGGTCCAAGAAGAGTAGCTGACCGACTAGTTTCACAACTAGTCGGTCGGTTACTCAACTGAGACCGACTAACAGATAAAACTGAAGTCTGAGCAGAAATAGACTTAGTCGGTCCAAGAACAAATGTTGACTGACTAATTCACCAACTAGTCGGTCGCCAAATGAGCTTAGACCGACTAACGATAAACAGTAAGTATGGTGAAAATTTGGCATGTACAGTAAACTAAACTAGTCGGTCCAAGAAGGAAAGTTGACCGACTAGTTCATCAACTAGTCGGTCGATCAATGAACACAGACCGACTAATGATAAACAGTAGCTTAGGTTCAAATGTGCATGTACAGGGAAAGCTCAACTAGTCGGTCACAGAAGCATCACTGACCGACTAGTTCACAAACTAGTCGGTCGGTGAGTCAACTTAGACCGACTAACTGTAAACAGTAAAGAGCTTGGAAATGACTGAGAAGAACTAGTCGGTCCAAGAAGCTTTGCCGACCGACTAGATCACCATCTAGTCAGTCAGTTCTTCTTCTTGAACCAACTAACATGCTCAAGAAGTCGCGAATCGAAGCGCGATGCTTCGGGAAGGATTGTATGGACTTCTACTAAGATCCTAGAGCTAAGATATGAGCGTTATGAAGATTTAAAACGTAAGGCCTACTCAAGGCTTAACATTCTACGAAAGAAGCTAAAGACTATAAATAAAACTTGACGATACCGTCTTCAATAGCTTCAATCGAATCTTCATGACTTCTAAATTGGTCCATAAGCTTCAACGAAGCTTTAGGCATACGATCACGTGCTTTGAGAATTCTTGAGACGTCGTAACTGATATTCATATGAATTTGGTGATGATCTCCATAAGTGCGCTCACAAAGTGTTAGTTCACGATATATTTATGTTTGTTCATCATCCAAAACCAAATCCGGGGAGTCCAATATCCAACAATTAGTGCTTGTAGTTGCCCGTGTCAACTCTAGGTTGGTAGTAGGCCCTTTTAGTAGGTGATGTCGTCGTAGTGCATGGGTATAGGTAGAGTGTGTAGACCTGTATGAGTGTGGTATCTTTAGGATTCTGATGTTTGCCTCTCGTGTCTTAGATGTGTACTCAGTGTTAACCGTGATACGCTTGAGTTGTCTGAATGACGGTATACATATTTGTGAATAGTGTCATAGCAGACAGTTCCTTAGACTTAGTCATTATATTAATGAATAGTTTACCTTGGCTGCATGTGATTGTATCAAACTCTTGTTTTCTTTTAAACCAAATCCTTAATGTTTTTGAAACTAGCTCACAAGATCACAAATCACTTATCCTCCCTCGTCCATTACCACAACTCCACACGTTTTTCCAAATGTTTTAAAATGTGTCATTGGCCTTAAGTCCCTCTTTCTCTTCTTTTTCTTTCTCCCTTCGAAATTTTTTTTGTTTTTGTGTTTATGATTGTTATATTATTAGGGACTAGCTATTATCGTTATAGGATTTTGTTTGCGAGTAGGCTCAGGGTGAGATGAGTTTTATTACAGCAATGATTAATTGATTTTGGAACACCAGGATGATGGATTAGAATTTATTTCGGAAAAAAAAAAGAAAAGAATGAGCTGTCTAAGACTTATTTATTATACCGATGGGTGACTGACTCAATGGAGAATTCTGGTCGGATGAAATTTTATGCAGGGAGAAGAAAACTTATCAGACTTGAGGCTAAACGAATGGTAGATAGGAGTAGCTACAGAGTATGGTATGAGTTAGGGTGATCATGAGATTGAGTAGAGCTTTTATTAGCATCGAGACTCGATGGTTGGGTTGACGTGAGAAGACATTGGGAGTAACACGGCGTGTTGAGATAAATGGATGGTTAGGTAGTCGGATTTAACATTGGTTGAAAATAATTATAACAAGTAGGAGGAGATGTGATTTTGATAGTTCAATTATTTGGCGGATAAATTTATGGGAAGATATGACACGGAATGTATTGAGGACACTGCGATTATTGATTTGTAAAGGTGTTATGAGGTAGACAGAGTTGTTGTCTTCGATTGGTGATTGACTAGAACATCATTTTAGCAATTGATTAATATTGGGAATAGATCGAGAGTTTAAAAGATTGTTTTTTAGCAATGATGTTTAATGGAGTGGTATGGTATGAGAAGATGATTATTATTCTTTCATGAGAACTTGGGTTGGAAATTTAACAGCAGTGATGGATCTATAGCTAAGTTTTAGGATGTGAGATTAGTCGTGGCATTATCCAGTGAAAAGAAGGATTACGATGGATTATTTGAGGAACAATGTTGAAGTTATAGGATTAGAGATCTTGGTGTGAGAGATGGGAGTTGTAAGTTTAAGTATTTATAGATTTTATGATTATTCTTAGTATAAGTGATTCCGAGGACAGAATCATTTCTAAGGTGGGTAGAATGTAACGGTCGCTTTCCGACCTTATGATTTTTATGCGTGCACGTGCTTTATCGTGCACGTATTTTATTTGGCTATTTCTGAGCTCCGGCATATGCGATGTGATATGCCGTTGTGATTGTTTGGGTGTGTATGATTTTATTGTAATTTTGGGAACGTCGTTTCATGGCTCGTTTTCTCGTAAAACGACTTTGAATGATAGGGGTGTTTTAGTCATTTGACTCAAAAACGACGTTCCCAATTTTACGGAAATTCTTGGTAGGCGTTACGCACGATCAGGCTCCGTAGATCTGTGCGTCTCGTCTCCACGATCGTCCCGGTATTTTTGGATTATTTTTTTGACGCCCGGATTGCGAGATATCACTCGGATAAACCTCCACCGTCGATCTCCCCAACCAGTTCAAATTTCAAATTGATAGCCAAATCTGATATATCCCTAAAAATCATCATGCGTATCTTCCCAAGTCTGTTCCCTCTATTGTTCTCTAAACTTTTCTCCCTTTCTACATTCTCTATCTCTATATCTCACCCCTTCAACCCATAATCCTATGGCTATTTAGCACCTGTTATCATTTTTTTGAACTGACCCAAGGCTAACCCAAGTGATCTCAGCCGCACAGTGCTCCTCCCAAATTTATTATTTAACAAACCCTACCAACTACACACGTTATCACCTAGGCTAGGGTTTTGTTTCCTCCAGCCGCCACAATTTTTCTCCCCCGCACAAAAATTTCTCCTTCCCTCTCACACGACTCACCCTCCCTCCATCTCACGGTAGCAGACCCATCTCCACCGGCCGTCAGCTCTCTCAGCCGCCGTCGAAATTTCGACCGCCGCACCTTCCCCCTTCGCTCCACGGCCCCCATCCGCATGAACCTGCCCGCGCTGCCGCCCTCGTGGTTTCCCCGATCGCCTGCGCCGTCCACGGCCGCCGCAGCCCCTCGCTCAGCCACCCATGACACCGGAGACCGCCAGATCCGACGGCGTTCCCCGCAACGACAGCAGCGGCAACAGCTCTCCGAGCAACTGCCGCGATTTTCTGCCGCCGCCGCTCAGGAGTAGCGGACCCCGACGCTGGCTCCTCCCTCGCATCCCACGGCGAGGCGCCACCGTGATCCCGACCCACGATCTCCGCTCAGCGCCTCCGCACGACGTCGCTCCTGTGTCCCCGAGCCCCGAACGCCGCCGCTACGCTGTTCCAAGCCGCCGTGATCGCAGCCTCCCTCTCTCCACCGCCGACCGCCTTTGATCGCTGTGCCGCGCTGCCATCACCCCCGCGGCCACCTGCCTTCGCGAGCTCACCGGCCATCGATGCGCACCCTGCACACAGCGCCGCCATCTACGACCCCGCCGTGACCGCCGTGACCGCCGAGAACCCATCCCGGTCGCTGCCTCGCTCTGCGGCCATCTCCCAGACCTGGTCCCTCGCACCCACGACGAGACCGATATCGCCGCTGCTGGGCGCC
Organism: Scilla litardierei; assembly: GCA_030789695.1. NCBI lineage: Eukaryota > Viridiplantae > Streptophyta > Magnoliopsida > Asparagales > Asparagaceae > Scilla > Scilla litardierei. Next base: position 43,566,755 of record CM061133.1, read on the forward strand.
TCCCGCCGCCCTCGCATCCGCACAGCGCGCCTCTGTGACTCTCTGCAGCCGCCGCACAGCTTTTTCGCCGCCGCACCACCTGTCTATCTGATTTTGTCGCTGTGCCGCCTGCTGCGCTCCACGCAGCGCCGCTCGCCCCGATGTCTGCTGCTGCCGCCTGTTTCCCGACGCCCCCAAGCCGCGTGCACGGTCGTGATCAACGATCGAGATCTGCCCGCAGCCTCCCTGCGACGCTAGCTCGCTGTTTTGCCGTTGGACAAATCGTGCTCGCTGCCCACACTACGTCCGCTGCCCGGACAAGTCTCACTACGCTACCCGTAGTCGAGACAACGTAGACGCCACAGATTCCCTGTCGCACGGACACTACGTCCGCGCTACTCCAGACACCGGAGAGGTTGGTTTTCCCGAAACTCGTAGCGCAACCCACCCGTAGCGAAAACTGAAAACTTAAGTAAAACTGGACAACTACAATTAAATTTACTTTTCCACACCAGTAAACGGCTGCTCACTGTAGAAATCAACCATCGGACAATTTTCTGTGCATATAGGTTAGTGGTCGATCTAGGCTGACAAAAACATCAAATCGTGACTCTGACAATTAGGGTAGCCCCGATAACCTAGAAATGAACCTAAATTGGATTTATTGAAAACGAGGCCTGACACCGTCGACGTGGCCCTATTTCAGACGGACTACCGCGGACGCGACGCCTGGACGAGACGCCCCGGACGGACGACACACTCGCCACCGCAGGCAAGTGTATCCCACTTGCACTTTTAGACGTGCTTAGGCCTTAGTTGGTTAGAATTATTAACTGTGAACACAGAGAACCGGACGTGAAATGATAGCGTCTAGGACGAACCCTGACGGCTCCGACTTGACGACGAAGTCTGAGCCTAACAACAACTTTTGACATCGTAGGGCTATCATGTGTGTGCGTGTGTGTGGACACCCTAGAATAACCCTTCCCGTCTTGTCACGTCTCGTCCCGTCTTGCACAGCCTGCGGGCAATAGGGCACTCACCAGTGAGTGGGTGATCCCTTGTACTGATACACAGCCCAGAGGTCAATAGGGCACTCACCAAGCTAGAGTGGGTGATCCCTTGTCGTGATACACAGCCCAGAGGGCAATAGGGCACTCGCCAAGCTAGAGCGAGTGATCCCTTGTCGTGTTTGTCTTGTCTTGTCTTGTCATACTTGGGGTTTGGGTTTGGGTTGAGCGTGCGCACGGAAAGAGGGTCTGATCCCCCTCGAACCGTAAGGCGTGAACCCTTTCGTGTCTCACTTGTCTTGTCCTGTCTTGTCCTGTCACGTCCCGATTTGTCTTGACACCTGATAGGCTAGTCCCGTAGTTGGTAGCACACGCTACGACTACTACTTGTTACGCTTTACCTTCCTGCTGCGTGTACTTCCTTTTGTTACTCTGTTATAACTCCAGCATGCTAATCAACCAGTAAACCGTCTGTTATAACCCCAGCATGCTAATCAACCAGTAAACCACTGTTTAATAGTTGGGGCACTTGCAGTAGAGTCTAACCTTTCTATAGACTTTACCTGACGTACAGTTCCTTTTCTCTTGGGTGCTGTACGTCAGGTGTCGAGCCAGAGTTCGAGGACACGACAGACTTACCGGAGTACGTGGAGCTCGAGGACGTCAACAGAGTACGTGCTGACGAGGACTAGACCTTGAGGACTTTTCGGTCGCCACTTTCAGAGGTTACTACTTTAGTTGCTCTTTCGATAATTTTTAGCCGAGGCTTTCCTCTCTTAGACTTTGTACTCGCTGGATATTAATTATATCAATGAATGCAACTTTCCTTCTGTTCTTCTGTTGTTTCGAACTTTATAAGTGCAAGAACCTGAAAACTTTAAAATGGTACCCCTACAGACGCTTATTAGGTCCGAGCTTCACAGCTCCAGCCTAAGCGGGCCTTAGTCACGCTTCGCCTCCGTATTTTTGGGAAGTGGGGCGTGACATTATTATTAGGTCTAACTTCTTAATGGTGTTTTTCTTAGAACCACTATTATTATCTTTATATAACATCTTATACATTAATCTAATATATAAATGTATTCTTACTGCACTTATATATGTAAGCATGTAATTTATATAACATGCTGAGATACTATAAACATCTGTTAACTAACATACTTAATAAACAACATAATAAATTATTTAATGAAATAGAAGGCTTCAGAATTATATGAAGTACTGATCATGCATATAACAAATATATTTGAGGCACTTGATCATAAAAGTTATATATAAAACTTGGGTACTAGCTGCTATATTTAATATGTAATACAACCTATAAAACTGTTCACTCACAGCTTCATCATTACGTCGCCTAGTTCTGTTCGCAGGGGAGCGATCAGAAGTCACATGGCAGTGGCTTTGGAGCTCGTCGGTGTGATGTGGATCGGTGGACGATGCGGCTGGGGTGTTGTCGACATCGAAAAGAGGTGGCGGACGGCTCACCAGAGGTGGCGAGGGGAAGGTCACTGCACGAGTTCCGGCAGGGTGTGAAGGCTATTGCAGGGGGCTTGGGTTCCTCTGTTGCAAACAGGGGATAGGGCATCGAGAGACGACAAGGTGGCCGGTAATGGGGAGGTCGTTGGAAAGCGTCGGGAGTGTTGGGGGTTTTCCAGCTCACATCTAGCAGCCCATGAGGGCTGCTAGGATTGGTCAAAGTTGGGGGGAGAGCAACTCAAGTTGCTCTTGAGTTGCTCCAATCCCCTCCCCCCTTGCATGTCTATAAAAGGGGGGAATGAGGAGATATCCCACAACACACCAAACAATAAGCAACAACAACCGGTGCAAGAGTTGTGAAGGGTTGTGAGTATTTCTTCCGGGAGAGAAGAAGTGTGTTCAATTCCAGAGAGGATTGAGGAAGTTACCCCAGAGAGGGAGTTACCCCAGAGAGGGAAGTTACCCAAGAGAAAAAGTTACCCCAGAGAGGTAAAAGTTCCAAAGAGGTAAAAAGGTTGTAGTGAGTTTTTATTTGGGTATTTACCCTAGTATGTAAATTTATTTCCTGGTGAGAAATAGTGAAGTTTTTTTTACTCTCCAATTTTTACTGTTTTACCGTGATCAGTATTTTTACTGTTTTACTGTAACCAGTAAATCTTATAGTGATCAGTGAGAATCACAACAGGGAGAGGCGAGCGCCTGGAGATGGTGTTTGGATGGCGGCCTTGGTTCTCGTGGAACAGATATTGGTAGCTCCGAGCAATCAAGAAAGAGGAAGGCTGGTGGCTTGGTAATTAATATGTCTCATATGCAAGGTTGAGTGTGAGACTGTAGAAGGTTTAGAATTGCATTCACAGCAAAGAGAGCATCAAAGAAAGTTATGGATATAATTATAAGCATTAAGAAAGAGAATGCCAAGAAGCATAGGACTGTCGATGATGTTATGACATGTGAAGGTGCCAATAAATCACGCAAGGCAAACTTCGACGGCAGAGTCGGGGCGGTGAGCTTGAGGGTGGATGTCGGCGGAAGGCGATGTTTTCGGTGAGCGCTAGCGGCGAGGAGATGTTCAGGGTCGTAGTGTTTGGAGGTGGCGGTGACGGTGGTCGAAGGGAGATGCTAGCGATGGGTCTGGAGCAGTGGTCACTGGCTTGCGGCTTCGAACAGGGAGAAGGAGGCGGATGATTGCGAGGGAGGTGAGTCGCTGGTTGGAGATGGGGCTCGGCGCTTGGCGGACTAGGGCGAGGCGTACGATGAACGGAGGGCAGGTGCTTGGCATTGTGGCGGTGCGGCGAGGAGAGGTCATCCGGCGGTTTCGGAGGGGGAGGGTTGCTCGGTGGCCTGTGGGTGCCGGAGTGGAGTTCGTGCGAAGGAGGAGCTGGGGCAAAGGCAGACGGTGGTGATCGAGGCTTAGGGGCAGTCGAGCTCAGGTTGGCGGGCTGATGGGTTTAAGAAGAGGAAGAAGTGAAGGAGGGGAGCTATCTTAGGTTGATTAGTTATAGGGCTCTGTAGGCTTGCGAGCGTGAGTGCCCTGGTGTTCATTGTTTTATTTGATGGGAGGAAGAGTCTCTATGTAGTTGTGTAGAGAGAGAGAGAGAGAGAGAGAGAGAGAGAGAGAGAGAGAGAGAGGGGGAGTTGTACTGGTTTTGGAGAAAAGTGGGGGAGGTGGGTTGTTGATGACGTGGGGGTAAAGGAGAGTCAGTTGCGCAATTCGTGCACCGATGGGATCTCGGATTATATGTTTCCCCCTAAGATAAAAATGATCAGTCCACTTAAGATTATAGTTATATATATGTATTGGGATTTATTCGGGATTCCTTAAAACTATTATATATTAAGATATGATTGGATTTGGTTACGAATTTAGATAAGATCAGTTAAGGTAATTAGATATTATGATTTGGGGAAATGATTAGTTAGATAATTAAGATATGGGAAAGATACCCTCGTTAAGATATTGATTTAGATATATTTTGGTAAAATTAGTAGTGTTAACTTATTGGATATTTACGATTTCGATTCGATTAGGGAGAATCGATTCCATTTAGATTCGTTTTAGCTAATCCATTAAGCAATTGGGTTAGGGAATCAATTTGGTTAAGGTATGATTTTGGGATAATACCATAAATAAGGATATTTTGATAAGATTTGATCCAGGTAAAAATTAAGATGATTAAAGTTAAGATTTGGATATTGGATAGATTCTGTGGTTTGGATTCGTTGGATAATGTGACTAGAAAAGATGATCGTTAAGATAACATAAGATTGGGATAATTCTTTTAGACTTATTGGTTATGATAAAAGATTTGATCACGATTTGATTTAAATGAATCGATTAGATGTATAGATCAGGATCATTTTGGGTTTATACTTTGGGTTAAGATTTGATCGAGACAAGATTTGAGGAACATCTGATTAGGATAATCGAATTATTACGATCTCGTCCCTGCAACAACATCAACAAAAAAATTAAAGAAGATAAAACGTGATTGCTAATTCGAGTTCTCGAGATATAGTAAACACAACCATATATATATTTAATCCAATAAATCACTATACTTGTTAAATACGTACGAAAGTACATATAGATAAAAACATGCCGTTACATGAATGGAAGTCCAATATCAACATTTTAGAAAAAAACAAAAAACAATATATATAGTCTCAAAAATGCATCACATCACAGATAGCATGAATAATCCAATATCAAGTTCAAATTGTCTCAAAATCACATTAGGAGAAAATATATCATTCATGGAGACAATAACGATCAGCACACAGATATGATTAGCAATTATTCATGGTGTGACACAAAAGACAAAACTGTAATATCATATATATATATATATATATATATATATATATATATATATATATATATATATATATATATATATATATAGAGGAGGGATCAAATGACCCCCAAAAATAACCCCCAAAAATGACCCCCATCAAAAATCCTATGCCCCCCATTTTTCGGAAGATCCGAACCGTTCATCTTGATCTCCACCCTCTAAATATCTTACCCACCAATTTTCAACCCGATCCCATGTGTTTTGCCCGTTCATCAACCATTCGCAAAAGTTCTATTCATATGAAACCGTTAAATTTGGGTCGGATGGATGAACGAGCAAAACATATGGGATCGGGTTGAAAATTGGTGGGTAAGGTATTTAGAGGGTGGAGATCAAGATGAACAGTTCGGATCTTCCGAAAAAATGGGGGGCATAGGATTTTTGATAGGGGGTCATTTTTGGGGGTTATTTTGGGGGTCATTTGATCCCTCCTCATATATATATATATATATATATATATATATATATATATATATATATATATATATATATATATATATATATATATATATATATATATATATATATATATATATCTCAAAAGATGACATGAGTACACAGACATATGGACATCACTATGTCCGTCAAAATACATCATGATCCCAAAATAATACATCATGATCAGACATCAGCGTACATCATCAGCAAATATCATACATCATAAACTAATATCCATCACTACACAAAATACAACCATCATACAAACTAACACTACTCAAAAGAAATGTATGAGTGAGTGTCTCCAGGTGCAACAGAGGAAGAAGTATGCTCTGTGACAGCAGGGGTATCCTCTGGAGGAGGGTCAGTAGCAGCATCAGCAGTATCAACAGCATCCTGAGTAGAAGCTACACCAGGATGCATAACAACATCAGTGACGATGGGCTGAGGAGGCTCATGAGGCTGGGGAGGAACAAAACGTCTCAGATGCTCAGGGAAGGGTATACCCTGATGCTGGAATGATAGGGAAGCCAACTCATATAAACCAGAGACCATCTCAAAAAGAATATCAAGAGAGGGTGGAGCAGAGGTGGAAGGCAGGTCTGCTGGAGGAACTGTGGAGGAAGACTGAGCTGGAGTGGATTTCCTCTTCTTTGATGCAGACTGCAGAGCCGAAGAGGACTTCGCCTTTGAAGCAGCATCCAGAAGATGACCAAAAGGCATAGGCTCGTAGGAAGATAATTCAATCCTAAAGTGACGAAAAACAAGAGTAAGTATACCACCGTATGGAATGTGAACGGAGGAGGAAGTAAACTCGAACTTGTCCATCCTGTCAAGGAGGACACCGGCCCAGTTCACAGACATCCCTGAGAAGATCGCATACATACACCTCAGTATATCCTGTGAAGGCTGGTCAGATGATCCAGGATGTTGGAATTCACCACGAGGTGAACAACCCAACCCCTAGCCGAAAACATAGCTGACCTAATACCAGAATCAATGGCTGAGGGTATCTCATGGAACATGTCCCGGAGGACATCCTGGTCAAGCTCATCAATGTCGTTGATGGAAATGTCAGAGGGAAGAGATCCAGTAGAAGGAATCCTAAGAATGGTCCCTAAAAGAGTGGGATCAATGCGAATGGAGGTCCCCTGGACAACAGTGTCAATGTATCCAGTGGAGGAGTACTTACCGCGGATTCGGTTAGCATAGTATAGCTTAACCAAAAATGGATAAGCCCGAGGAGATTCGCTCTGAGAGAAGCGAAAAAGATTGGCCCGATGGGTAGCAGATAAGATATCTGAATGTCTCTCAGCGGTGAAGGCAGGAAAAACGATATAACGCTCTTGAAGAAGTTTGATCCCAATGAGAGAGTGGAATTTTGCCAATCAAATATCATCTCGACAAATCGGAACAAGGGGATCAGATGGTGGAGCGACAGTGGTTTCTTCTGAGGAACTCGATACAGAAGGTGAAGGAGGAGCCTCATCACTAGGCTTATTGATGCGAACACCAATGGGCTTGCGCTGACGCTTGATCAGGGGCTCAGCGTCAAAAGAAGAAGACCCAGAAGGAGAATAACCTGGCAAAGTAGAGTGAGAGGGAGAATCGGCATTTTTGGTACGGGCCTTATAGGGTTTCTTGGTCTTAGCTATTGAAGGCTTACGAACCCTAGGTTTCTTAGGAGCCATGATCTTTCCCTTACCCTTAGTCTTGGGAGCCATGAAATCAATCAATCGAATGAAGATGAATGTCGATAAGAGATGAAATCAAACGACAATAATCGCACGAGAGAGAGAGAGAGAGAGAGAGAGAGAGAGATGAGAGATAGAGAGAGAGAGAGAGACAGACCTAATCGAAAGGCACTAAGGCACACCCAAGGGGCAATCGACTAGCTGGGAGGAGGAGATCGACGGTGACGGCAGAAGAAATCAGCGGGAAGACGAACGGTTTCAAGTCGGAGGAGAGAGAAATCATGCGTCGAAATGAAGCATCTCGACGAAAATAAAGAAGGGGAAATAATCTGGGCCGTTGGATCAAAGAATCGACGGCTCAGATCGAAGCAGCGAACCGTCACTACAGTAGACAGTCGACTGATGAACAAAAGTCAGTCGACTGGATGAAGTGATAAGAAATAAGCTCAGGATGACAGACAGTCGACTGTGAGTAAACCATAGTCGCCTATCCGAGGGACAGTTGAATGTACACTACACATCAGTCGACTGACTGAGAAGTAATAAACTTCATCAAAAAGACAGAGAGTAGTGGAAAATTTTGACAGAGAAGACAGTCGCCTGATGACTAAAATGCAGTCGCCTGTTGAAATAACAGTCAACTGTAAAATTTTCATCAGTCGGCTGTGCGAAAGATACAAGTTTCTGATTGAGAAGATATAATAGGGCAGTCGACTGTCAAAAGAAAGACAGTCGTCTGTCATGTTCCAAAAAAGCACAGTGAGATAAAAATCCAGAGGATAAGAACACTCACCCTAGGACCTATATTCTAATCACAAACTCATCATAAAAACAATGTAAAACAATAAATCAATTATAACATAAATCTCTAAAATCAATCTCAAAGAATTCATGAAATCACATAAATCTCAATTGCCTTTCTTAAACACATATATAAGATATATCAAATGAAGATAGGCAACTCGATGATATGAGCTCAAAAAGGGTTATAACATATATGTTGAGCTCCTAAATTTCATATTCACCCATAATTCCTAATTCTCCACGCAACCTCACAAATGAATCTTCTTTAAGAGGTTTTGTGAAGATGTCGGCAATTTGTTTTTGGGTTTCAATGTACTCTAAGATGATGTCCTTCTTAGCTACATGATCATTAATAAAATGGTGTCTCACATCTATGTGTTTGGTACGGGAGTGATGTACCGGGTTCTTGGAAAGACATAGAGCACTTTGGTTATCAACCATGATAGGACAAGTATCACAATTGACACTATAGTCACTAAGAGTGTGTCTCATTCAAAGAACTTGTGCACATGCAAGACCCACGGCAATATATTCCGCTTCAGTTGTGGACAATGACACTGAGTTCTGTTTCTTGGAAAACCAAGAAACTAAGGAATTTCCTAGAAAATGGCACGTGCCAGTAGTACTTTTCCTATCGGACTTGCATCCGGCAAAGTCGGCATCACTATATGAGTTTAACTTATATGTGGTAGATTTAGGGTAAAGTAACTCATAATCTAGAGACTGATTGAGATAACGAAAAATTTGTTTAACCGCAATCAAGTGTGACTCCTTAGGTCTAGCTTGATATCTAGCACACAAGCATACAGAAAACAGGATATCGGGCCTACTAGCGGTTAAGTAAAGTAAACTGCTGATCATACCTCGATATAGACGAACGTCTACATCTTTTCCGTTCTCATCCTTGTGTAGGTGGGTAGTCGAACTCATGGGAGTCCTTTTTCTTGAAGACGATTCCATCCTGAATCGCTTAATAAGCTCCCCTATGTACTTTGTCTGATGTATGAAAGTCTCATCCTTCATTTCTCAAATTTGAAGTCCAAGGAAGTAAGTGAGCTCTCCCATGTGACTCATCTCGAATTCATCCTTCATAGACTTAGAAAATTCTTGACAAAGATTAAAGTTAGTAGAACCGAATATAATATCGTCTACATAAACTTGAATCAAAAGAATGTCATTTTCATAGTCTTTAATGAAAAGTGTAGGATCAACTTCTCTCATTTTAAAACCTAAATCCAAAAGAAAGTTCTTGAGTCGATCATACCAAGCTCTAGGAGCTTCTCTCAACCCATACAACGCTTTCTTAAGTTTGAAAACATGGTTTGGAAATTTTTCATGAAGGAAACCAGGAGGTTGAGAAACATATACTTCTTCATTGACAATCCCATTTAAAAATGCACTTTTGACATCCATTTGAAATAGTTTGAAATTCTTATGGGATGCAAAAGATAAAAACAATCTAATAGCTTCTAATCTAGCTACGAGGGCAAAAGATTCTTCGAAATCAATACCTTCCTCTTTCCGGTAGCCTTGAGCTACTAACCTTGCTTTGTTCCTTGTGATTACCTCGTTCTCATCGGTCTTATTCTTGAAGATCCATTTGGTCCCAATTGTTGAGTATTGGACTCTCCACCTTGATTTTGTTGATGATCAAACACAAATCATTGCGACTAACTCTTGTGATTGCAGTTAGCTAAAAAGTCACCAATTAGATTCAAGAAGATCAAAAGTGACTACACGTGTTGATTCAAGTGGAGAACTTGGTAGATCAACAAAAGTGAAGCATTGGCTTGAAGAACTCAAAGGCTACCTCAAACCTCAAGCCAGTGGCATCAACAAATGAATGGAGATTCAATCCAAAGAGAAGAAAGGAATGGATGGGTCAAAAGCTTCGAAGACTATGACGTTGGAGATATTCAAGTCATTCAACTAAAAGACTCATGACCTTGAAGAATTATGGAGATCGTCACCAAAGTACTTTGTTCATCTCAAGCGACGTCTCAAGACTTCCTCAGAACACGTGATCGTTGTGCCTGGAGCTTCGTTGAAGCTCACAAAGAATTAATGAAGTCAAGGGATTCAGAATCTTCATGTTGAAGCTTTGAAGACGGTTTGTCGTGTTTACTTTTATGTCTTCTAGCTTCGGTTTAGTAGAACGTTAAGCCTTGAGTCTTACTTGCCTATCAATCTTCATAACTCTCATATCTTATCTCTAGGATTGCCTTAGAAGCCATTAGAAAGTTTCCCGTAGCTTATCGCTTCTTTTCATGGCTTCATATGCATCTTGGTTGGTTCAAGTAGAAGAACCAACCGACTAGATGACGATCTAATCGGTTGAAAATCCTTCTTGAACCGAATAGACATCCTTGCTAATATCAGCTCATTCAATGTTGATCATTTAGTCGGTCCAAGAAGGTTCATCGACCGACTAGATGACGATCTAATCGGTCAGAGATCCTTCTTAGACCGACTAGCCATACTTGTTAATTCAGCCTTTGCACTGTTGACCAGTTAGTTGGTTCAAGAAGGATGGTTAATCGATTAAAAGCCAATCTAGTCGGTCCGAGAAGGTTCACCGACCGACTAGTTGTCAATCTAGTCGGTTGATGATCCTTCTTAGACCGACTAGTTTCAAAACTAATCGGTCAGTGATCCTTCTTAGACCGACTAGTGCTTACCCATGATTTCACCATCTTCTCTGTCAACCATCTAGTCGGTCCAAGAAGGTTCACCGACCGACTAGTTGCAAAACTAATCGGTCAGTGATCCTTCTTAGACCGATTAAGCAGCTTCAGAAATAGATCCGTTGGGCATTTAATGCCACGATTTTTGTAACTGTTTTCTCTCTTCCCTATATAAGTTTGAGTGCCTCTAACCACGGATCCAAGGCTGAAATTAGAGACATTTTCACACCTTTGAGAAGAGCCATTCAACTCCAATTTCAAGCTCTCTCATCTCACAAGAATCTCTCTCCCTCACTCTTTGAGCCTAATTCCTCAAGAGAGATTCTCATTCCTTGTGAGCTTCTCAAGCTAAGAGCTTGAATCCAAGTCACCATCTTCACCCTAGCCATCTATTGCTGCTCATCTTGGTGGAGCTAGGGTTTGGTGATCTCATCTTCCTCAAAATCCATTCTTGCCCCCAAATTGGTAAGTATTCCTCAAGGCATATGATTTTGCGGTAAGAAGTTTTATATTTCATTCTTTATACTTCATAATTGCTGTATACTCACGGTGGTGAGAGGATTGGCTTGATCCAAAGTTGTGGGAGTCAAGATTTCGTTTTTGCTCTCGGTTTGTGAGAGTGTGCTTAGTCCCTAGTTGTGGGATTAAGCTTTTTGCGTGTTCTCGGGCTGTGGGATACACGGACATCGATAGTAGGTCAATTGCACTTGTGGGGTTTCCGCAAGTGGGCTAAAGGAAATCTTTAGCGGTTTGCTAGAGTATCCGGAGGGTATCCGGGTGTTGCTGGATTAGGGCACAGGTAACAAGTCGGGGAGACTTGGGTGGCACCGAACCAGGGTAGATTGCTTGTTTGCATTGCATTATTCCTTGTGGTGTTGTTCATTTCTTATATTCCATATTTGTTGGTTAAGTAGGGTTTTATTTGGCGTAAATTCCTTATAATTCTATAAAACACTATTCACCCCCCTCTAGTATTTATTCCTCATAGCACAGGGTCACTACAATTGGTATCAAAGCGAGGTTATAGCTATGGCGACCAACAACAACATCACACGAAGCCCTTTTCTACCATATCTTCTTGGGCCCAATTATCAAATTTGGTGTGTGAAGATGAAGGCCTATATTCAATCCATCGATGAGAATTATTGGAAGCTTGTGGAGAAGCCCTTTCGCGCACCTACCACTTCCGTACATGAATGGACAAATGAGCAAAAAGAATTGGTGGGTAAACATCAAGAGGTAATGGATATCTTGCTTGATTATTTAACTTATGACATTCTTATGCATGTGTCCAAGGCAATAACGGCATATCAAATATGGTACATGCTAGCGGAGCAAGAAGAGTCCACCTCAGAGTGTTCTTCCTCCAATGATGAAAGAGATTCATTCATGGGTTTGATGGCACGCGAGGACGACTCTAGTGACGAATCAAGCGATTCAAGTGAAAGCAATAGCGACAATGAAGAGGTAACAATGGATGAGCTTAGAATTGAACTTAAGCAATTATTTGATAAATATCAAAAGCTTACGTATAAATGTTGCGATGCTAAGAATAAGATTACTAGTCTCACTAACACATCTACATGTAGCACCTCTAACAATGACACCATTGTTGAGACACTCGCTATTGAGAAAGCAAGTTTGCTTACTCAAAATGGCATGTTGAGAAATGAGGTGGAGTCCCTCAAATCTCAACTTGATCGTGTTTCCATTGTGGATAGTAACGATTTTGAGATTAAAAATCTTCAATCTCAAAACACTTGTTTGAAAATTGAGAATGAGGATCTCAAATCCCAAGTGCACGAGCTCACCGCACATGCATCCACCTTGGATGCTTCTATTTCTTCAATTTCGAAGAAATATGAGCTCATGTCCTCCATTGTTGAGAGATTCAACAAGGGAAAGGACAATTTGGATGCTTTGCTAAAGAATCAACTACCGGAAAACCATCGTGTTGGCCTTGGTTATTCTAAGGCAAGTGCATCCAATGCACGCACCTCCTATAGTGAAGTAACTATAGATTTTGTGAGGCCATCCTCCGGTGCATCCACGAGTGGTGTCTATAACAACTTGGGTAGTTCTACTACTAAGGAAACCACCACTCCTATTCCTCCCTCCTTTGGAAAGAAACCCACTTTGGGTGGACCTCCAAAGAAGGGTCATGCATTCATGTACACCAATACTATGCCACGTAGGAACACACCTCCTACTCCACATGTTCACATGAATGATGGTTTTTATGCTCCACACTCACGAGCACGTGCAAACACTCATTTGAGACACTCTCATGCACGTACTCATGCTCATGCACCTTCACATGCTTATGATCACACATCACATTCACATGTGCATGCTTATTCTCATGATCATCCTCATGCATACACACCTCATATTCATCCACGAATGTATGCAACACTACACCATGGATCATATGCCCATCATCATGCTTTAGCACAACACAATGTTCCTCATGCTCTTGCTAGATCTCATGCTCCTAGGCCACATGCACCACATAGAAATCAACCTTTTGTGCATGCAACCACTAGGAAGAGGATACCCAAATCTTACACTATTTGGGGTCCTAAGAACACTAGCTTTCATGCTAAGGATATGTATGTGCAATCTTATATTAATGATATTATTATCAATGATGATTATGTTGGGAAATCACGGTCCTCTTGGACTTGGTTTCCGAAGGGTTAGTTTTCGTTGACCCTTCATTGCTTGGTACCATAAGTTTATATTCATTTTATGGGTACCAAAGCATTTGTGTTAAGAATTGATTTATTCTTTTGTTTGCATTTTGGCCGTACATGCTCATGTGTGATTAGAAACGTAAATTCATATTGAATTTAATTTCCATTGCATGATTATTTGTAAATCATTGTGTTTATGAGTTTCATATTTAGAATATTTAATATTTCTTCTTGCAACGCATGTGTTGGCTCATATTCATGTTTTGTTGCATGTGATACATGTCATGCGTTTGGATTATATATATATATATATATATATATATATATATACTTATTTTTGGTATAATTGGTATATGCATGTATTTGGTTAAATATTTATCTTGTAACATGATTACATGTTTCATTAATATTGTGTATGATTACACTAAGATATGGGTTATATTAATTTGAATTTAGTTTGTTAAACTTATTGACTAACCCATAGGATCCAAAAAAGCTTTTGGATACCAAAATTATGTTTTCTAGGTTCAATCCACATTGGGATACCAACCCTACCAACTCTTTGATTTGCAAAGATTTTCATTCAAATGGAGTTGTTGGTGCTTAAGTGATGCACCAAAGTAGGGGGAGCTTAATGATGTAAGTATATTCTTACATTTGGTATCCTTGTGTGTTGGATGCATGTAGATGTCATTCTCTATTTGAGACTATCTCATGCATATCCTATGTTTGCATTTTATATGTCTTGTATGTCACTCATGTCTATGTATTTCATGTGTGTCAAATTCTTGACTGATGTGCATTGTGTATTCATAATCCTTACTCATATGTTTATTCGAGGATTATTTATAACATGTGGCTTAAAAAATTTCATGATTAGAACTAATGCTCATTTGCATGTTTCACACACGGGACACACTTATATTTATGTTCCACTTCACAAGCGTGCATCTCAACTTCCTACTTATGCCTCTACAACCTCTTAAGAATCCCAAATCACTATCTTTTGGATTCCTAAGATTGTTTCTAGGCATGGTATGAACACACATATAGAATCGTATATTAGGAATGACATATTCTCATGCGACTCATATTGCACTTCATTGCTTGGGTACCATGCTTGTATGATTACTTTTTGTACCCATATTTATATGTGAGTTCGTCCTCTACTCCCAAGTTTGCTTAGTTTGTATGATTTTGAGGGCGTATGACATGTTTGATTGCTATCAGGACATTACATTTGGTATCAGATTAGTTGAGTTCGTCCACTACCCCCAACATCATTATATGCCATTACATTTCTCTCATATTATGTTGTGCATATAGATTAGTTGATTTGTCTAACCCTTGGTGATTTTCTATCTTGTTTATATGCCAAAGGAAAGAGAAATTTGGTTTTGAAAATTAATACTTTATGCTTTTCTTGCACACTCTTTGTGGTATTACTTTTCATGCCTTCCTTCAATATGTGTTATGCCGTGAATGTTTATTTTGTGCACAAATGCATATTGAACGAGGAATCTTTCTAGCACACACTATTGTATTAGATATGTGTATTCATAATGATGTTGCTTGACTAAATCATATGCATAGGAATTATTAGTCTAGGTGTTTCTAATTTCTAATGATTGAGAATTGTTAATTCCTTATATGTATGATTTTAGTGATTATAATAACTCCTATTAATGCATGTCATGCATTTCTATTAATGAGTGTTATTTACAATTGGTAAATGTTTGGTTATTGGACTACTTGATTTTGTTCCTTAACCTATTGGATCCAAAAAATTTTTGGATACCACCAATTGTTGTATTGTCAGATTGTTGTGCAAGATCCCTACTCTACACACTCCTTGATTTACAAATGATGGATCAATTCAAAGGAAAGGATGGTGCATTGGAGATGCACACATATAGGGAAAACTAAATGGTTGTAAGTATGTGTTTTGCACAATTGGTATTTTAATATATTGCTTTTGACTACCATATTTACAATTGGTATTTTAATATATTGAATTTGTGTAATATAGCATACTTCTTCATTAGCTCATTCTTGTCACACCCTCATGAAGATTGTTTGTTTATGTGACTGCCATGTTCATGTATGTCATGTATGTCTTATTACGACTCATGTATCATGGTAGCTATAACATTCATATAATGATTTGGTTAGTTGTTTATTGATGTTCATATCTTTGGAACACGTTGTCATCACACATCACATTCCTCTTATGCATGCTTCTGTGTGAAGATTGTTATATGTTCTGGATATGATAACTGATGTGTATGACATACTTGCTTGTTTATTAGACTGTATTAAGTATATTGATCTTAATCTTCATTGAAAATTTTTCAATTCCTTCATTTAAGATTCATTTCTTACTGGCATGCTATACTTCATCATGTTATACATAATTCATACAATGTATAAGATTAATGATTTAGGATCTTTATGCGTATTTGTTCATTGTATCACCACACATCTCATACTTTACTTATGGTTTGTATGATTATCTTTATGAGATGTATTGATATGATTTGCGGTGATCAATGTATGTTACTTGTCTTTTTTAATTACTTCATGACTGATGTTTAGCTATAATTTTATTCAAGAGATCTTTCATGTCTATAGCTAAATCTTTCATGTAGGATATTTTCGCAAGTGACATAACATTCATTCATATTAGTTAGTGATTTTCAAGCGGTATTTCTCACTATGTCATCTCTCATCTCATGCTCATATTTTATGCTATTTTTATGATATGTTAGAGATAACTTGTGCTTTACACGATCACATAAGCTTTATATTATGTTTGATGATACGTATATTCTGTCATAGATATTCTTCCATGAATATATCTTGATGCACTATGACTTCTTTGATGCTTCCTCCGCTTATATTGTGCTTCCACAAGTCTTTTTATTCTATTCGCGCAATTGGTATGCATGATTGCGATGTTCATGATAAATTTATTCGTTTATGTCCTACCTTGTGACTTTGAATGTAGACTATCTTCATGCCTTTGCTCAAAAGATATTTTGTCACATTATGCTTCATGATTGAATCCTTTGTGATAATTGAGCTAGGATGAAATCATGTCTCTTTTTGTTCACTTGGTTTCCTTCTCAAATGATATCATGATCTTGACAATATTTACCTGCTTTGCATATTTTGTTAGACTACTATTGGTATCATCTCTACATATCATATTTACATTTGATATCATATTTACAATTGTTAGACTATTGATATTGGATATCATCTCTACTTGCTCTTGCTTGATGCTTGTTTTGAGCTTATGATGTAGTGCTTATCTTCCTTATGCTCATGGCATTCCATGCTTATCTTTGACTCATTATGTGAGTATCTCTTCTGGAATGCATGCTAGTACTATGGTTCTTTTGAACATTGTTTCAATTAGTACCCTAGTGTGCTAGAATTGTGTATGCCATATGTTTTATGAAGTTACTTTCTATATTTGGCATAACACTTTTGCTTGATATAGATATTTGTGTATGCCCACATCGCACACTTCACTTAGATTTGGTATGCTCATTTTTGGAGATGCTTTGTGGAGCTTAGCTGGAGATACTTTTAGAGATGCTTTGGTATGTCTACCATTGGTATCACAGGACAGTCTATCACATTATGCTTCATGTTATAAATTTTGTGATAATTGAGTTTGTTTGTGTATTTGACACTATTTGATCACTTGTTTTTCTTTCACAAGTGATGTCATGATTTTTGCATTGTCACTTTTCTAACACTGCTCACACTACTCTTTACAATTAGTATCTATTGTAATCTTTTATCACATATGCTTATTGCTTATCTTTTTGTGATAATTGAGGTTGGTTAAATTGTTGTTGGATATGTGCTCTTGCAATTGATATCTTTATTTTGATATCTAGTTTTCTATTGGTAACTTTACATTAGAGAACTTTACAATTGGTAACTTTACAATTGATATACCTTTATGTTTTCAACTCTATTGTTGCATTTGTTGTTTATATACCACATATCCTTTTGTTATGACAAAGGGAGAGAGAAATAAACAAAGGATGTGCTTATTAAATGATGAGTGTTAAACAATAACTTGAATCATATAGTCTTTATGTATGATCGTTCTTGTATATGATTCAGGGGGAGCATTGGTGATTACCTTGGTTTATATTGATTACATTATATATATATGTTGGTAATCATACTCATGTTTATGATGTGTATCACCTATATGATTTATATTGTGTATGCATATTATTTCTTGTCATTCATGCGATATATACACAACCTCATGTGATACACACACTATTAACTGCTGAATGATGTTATTGATTATTGATATTAACTTGATTGGCATCATTACAGGGGGAGTAAGTATATTTAATGCACAAGTATTTGTTTTTGTTTATGTTTGGTTTGTCATCATCAAAAAGGGGGAGAATGTTGAGTATTGGACTCTCCACCTTGATTTTGATGGTGATCAAACACAAATCATTGTGACTAACTCTTGTGATTGCAGTTAGCTAAAAAGTCACCAATTAGATTCAAGAAGATCAAAAGTGACTACACGTGTTGATTCAAGTGGAGAACTTGGTAGATCAACAAAAGTGAAGCATTGGCTTGAAGAACTCAAAGGCTACCTGAAACCTCAAGCCAATGGCATCAACAAATGAATGGAGATTCAATCCAAAGAGAAGAAAGGAATGGATGAGTCAAAAGCTTCGAAGACTATGACATTGGAGATATTCAAGTCATTCAACTAAAAGACTCAAGACCTTGAAGAATTATGGAGATCGTCGCCAAAGTACTTTGTTCATCTCAAGCGACGTCCCAAGACTTTCTCAGAACGCATGATCGTTGTGCGTGGAGCTTCGTTGAAGCTCAAGGAGAATTAATGAAGTCAAGGGATTCAGAATCTTCATGTTGAAGCTTTGAAGACGGTTTGTCGTGTTTACTTTTATGTCTTCTAGCTTCGGTTTAGTAGAATGTTAAGCCCTGAGTCTTACTTGCCTATCAATCTTCATAACTCTCATATCTTATCTATAGGATTACCTTAGAAGCCATTAGAAAGTTTCCCGTAGCTTATCGCTTCTTTTCATGGCTTCATATGCATCTTGGTTGGTTCAAGTAGAAGAACCAACCGACTAGATGACGATCTAATCGGTTGAAAATCCTTCTTGAACCGAATAGACATCCTTGCTAATATCAACACATTCAATGTTGATCATTTAGTCGGTCCAAGAAGGTTCACCGACCGACTAGATGACGATCTAATCAGTCAGAGATCCTTCTTAGACCGACTAGCCATACTTATTAATTCAGCATTTGCACTGTTGACCAGTTAGTTGCTTCAAGAAGGATGGTTAATCGATTAAAAGACAATCTAGTCGGTCCGAGAAGGTTCACCGACCGACTAGTTGTCAATCTAGTCGGTTGATGATCCTTCTTAGACCGACTAGTTTCAAAACTAATCGGTCAGTGATCCTTCTTAGACCGACTAGTGCTTACCCATGATTTCACCATCTTCTCTGTCAACCATCTAGTCGGTCCAAGAAGGTTCACCGACCGACTAGTTGCAAAACTAATCGGTCAGTGATCCTTCTTAGACTGATTAAGCAGCTTCAGAAATAGATCCGTTGGGCATCTAATGCCACGATTTTTGTGACCGTTTTCTCTCTTCCCTATATAAGTTTGAGTGCCTCTAACCACGGATCCAAGGCTGAAATTAGAGACATCTTCACACCTTTGAGAAGTGCCATTCAACTCCAATTCCAAGCTCTCTCATCTCACAAGAATCTCTCTCCCTCACTCTTTGAGCCTAATTCCTCAAGAGAGATTCTCATTCCTTGTGAGCTTCTCAAGCTAAGAGCTTGAATCCAAGTCACCATCTTCACCCTAGCCATCTATTGCTGCTCATCTTGGTGGAGCTAGGGTTTGGTGATCTCATCTTCCTCAAAATCCATTCTTGCCCCCAAATTGGTAAGTATTCCTCAAGGCATATGATTTTGCGGTAAGAAGTTTTATATTTCATTCTTTATACTTCATAATTGCTGTATACTCACGGTGGTGAGAGGATTGGCTTGATCCCAAGTTGTGGGAGTCAAGATTTCGTTTTTGCTCTCAGTTTGTGAGAGTGTGCTTAGTCCCTAGTTGTGGGATTAAGGTTTTTGCGTGTTCCCGGGTTGTGGGATACACGGACATCGATTGTAGGTCGATTGAACTTGTGGGGTTTCTGCAAGTGGGCTAAAGAAAATCTCTAGCGGTTTGCTAGAGTATCCGGAGGGTATCCGGGTGTTGCTGGATTAGAGCACCGGTAACAAGTCGGGGAGACTTGGGTGGCACCGAACCAGGGTAGATTGCTTGTTTGCATTGCATTATTCCTTGTGGTGTTGTTCATTTCTTATATTCCGCATTTTATTGGTTAAGTAGGGTTTTATTTGGCGTAAATTCCTTATAATTCTATAAAACACTATTCACCCCCATCTAGTATTTATTCCTCATAGCACAGGGTCACTACAATTGGTATCAAAGCGAGGTTATAGCTATGGCGACCAACAACAACATCACATGAAGCCCTTATCTACCATATCTTCTTGGGCCCAATTATCAAATTTGGTGTGTGAAGATGAAGGCCTATATTCAATCCATCGATGAGAATTATTGGAAGCTTGTGGAGAAGCCCTTTCGCGCACCTACCACTTCCGTACATGAATGGACAAATGAGCAAAAAGAATTGGTGGGTAAACATCAAGAGGTAATGGATATCTTGCTTGATTATTTAACTTATGACATTCTTATGCATGTGTCCAAGGCAACAACGGCATATCAAATATGGTACATGCTAGCGGAGCAAGAAGAGTCCACCTCAGAGTGTTCTTCCTCCAATGATGAAAGAGATTCATTCATGGGTTTGATGGCACGCGAGGACGACTCTAGTGACGAATCAAGCGATTCAAGTGAAAGCGATAGCGACAATGAAGAGGTAACAATGGATGAGCTTAGAATTGAACTTAAGCAATTATTTGATAAATATCAAAAGCTTACGCATAAATGTTGTGATGCTAAGAATAAGATTACTAGTCTCACTAACACATCTACATGTAGCACCTCTAACAATGACACCATTGTTGAGACACTCGCTATTGAGAAAGCAAGTTTGCTTACTCAAAATGGCATGTTGAGAAATGAGGTGGAGTCCCTCAAATCTCAACTTGATCGTGTTTCCATTGTGGATAGTAACGATTTTGAGATTAAAAATCTTCAATCTCAAAACACTTGTTTGGAAATTGAGAATGAGGATCTCAAATCCCAAGTGCACGAGCTCACCGCACATGCATCCACCTTGGATGCTTCTATTTCTTCAATTTCGAAGAAATATGAGCTCATGTCCTCCATTGTTGAGAGATTCAACAAGGGAAAGGACAATTTGGATGCTTTGCTAAAGAATCAACTACCGGCAAACCATCGTGTTGGCCTTGGTTATTCTAAGGCAAGTGCATCCAATGCATGCACCTCCTATAGTGAAGTAACTATAGATTTTGTGAGGCCATCCTCCGGTGCATCCACGAGTGGTGTCTATAACAACTTGGGTAGTTCTACTACTAAGGAAACCACCACTCCTATTCCTCCCTCCTTTGGAAAGAAACCCACTTTGGGTGGACCTCCAAAGAAGGGTCATGCATTCATGTACACCAATACTATGCCACGTAGGAACACACCTCCTACTCCACATGTTCACATGAATGATGGTTTTTATGCTCCACACTCACGAGCACGTGCAAACACTCATTTGAGACACTCTCATGCACGTACTCATGCTCATGCACCTTCACATGCTTATGATCACACATCACATTCAAATGTGTATGCTTATTCTCATGATCATCCTCATGCATACACACCTCATATTCATCCACGAATGTATGCAACACTACACCATGGATCATATGCCCATCATCATGCTTTAGCACAACACAATGTTCCTCATGCTCTTGCTAGATCTCATGCTCCTAGGCCACATGCACCACGTAGAAATCAACCTTTTGTGCCTGCAACCACTAGGAAGAGGATACCCAAATCTTACACTATTTGGGGTCCTAAGAACACTAGCATTCATGCTAAGGATATGTATGTGCAATCTTATATTAATGATATTATTATCAATGATGATTATGTTGGGAAATCACGGTCACTACACCAATGACTTGGTGACCACTTGGAAGAGGAAGGAGCTCCCAAACTTCATTTCTCTCAAATTGCATTAGTTCTTCTTCAATTGCCACTATCCAAGAGCTATCCTCACAAGCTTCTTGGACGTTCTTTGGCTCAATGGTAGATACAAATGTGCAATGAGAGAATTCTTCAATTCTTGACCTCGTTCGAACACCCACACCAATATCTCCAATTATTTGGTTATGTGGATGGTTGCGAACGGTCGGGTAAGCTTTGGGTATTCCTGCATCACTTGGAACAACTTCAACAATCTTATTAGTAGTGTTAGTCTCAATAATCGAATCATTAACATTACTAAGAGGTTCACAAATAGCATCTACACTATCATCATCAATATGAGGAAAATAAAAATCTTCATAAAATGATACATGTAGTGATTTCTCGATCGTTGAAGAAGTTTTGTTGTATATCCTATAGGCTTTGCTACGTGTGGAATATCCAACAAAAATTCCTTCATCGGATCTTGGCTCAAATTTATCTAAATTACCAAAAGTGTTCTTGATAAAACATTTTGAACCAAAAACACAAAAATACTTAAATTGAGGCTTTTTGTCATAAAACAACTCAAAACAAGTTTTGTTCATTCGGGGTCTCACTAGGATCCTATTGAGCACATAACATGCTGTGTGCACCGCTTCTGCCCAAAATTGTAGTCCAAGATGACTATCATGGAGCATAGTAGGAGCACACTCAATAAGAGTCATACTCTTTCTCTCTACAACACCATTTTGTGGTGATGCTCGAGGGAAGGAAAAGTTATGAGTTATCCCGGTGTCATCACAAAACTTTGTAAAAGACTCACTCTCAAATTCTCCTCCATGGTCACTACGGATAGTGATAATGGTGGATCCTAAGAGATTCTGAATCTTCTTTGCAAATATGGTAAACTCTTCAAAAGCTTCATTCTTATTAGTTAAGAATGAAACCCAAGTAAATCTAGAGAATTCGTCAACGCCAACTAATCCATAATGATCATTGCCTAAAGAAGCGGTTCTAGTTGGCCCAAATAAATCTAGATGAAGAAGTTCTAGGGGCCTCTTAAAAGTAATATCTTCTTTAAGCTTAAAAGATGATTTACTAAGTTTACCTCTTTGACACGAATCACAAAAGTTTTTCTTACTAAAAGCAATTTTAGGAAAACCTTTGACTAGATTATGCTTAGCTAACTTATATAAGTGCTAGAAGTGAACATGACCAAAACGGCGATACCATAGTAGTTGTTCACTTGTATTAGCAACTAAGCAATGTTTTACGGTTTTAGGCAAGCTCAAATAATAAATATTTTTACGCCTAATACCGGAAAATAAAACATTCAAATTAGAATCAACAATTGTACACAATCCTTCTCCAAAGTTAACCTTATAACCTTTGTCAAAAAGTTGACTAATGGAAATGAGATTGTGACATAAACCACTAACAAGAAATACATTAGTGATTAAGGGTTTTGAAGGGTTACCGACAATACATACTCCAATGATGGTTCCCTTTTGATTACCTCCAAAAGTGACTGTTGCACCATCCTTGATGCTAATCACTTCGGAAAGCAATGAGGGATCTCCCGTCTGTGTTTGGAGCAACCAGTATCAAGAATCCATCCTTTTCCTTTAGAGCTAATATGACTTTTATTGCTCTTCTTCTTCTTTCTCTTGGTTACCTACATAATATACCATAAGCTCATGGTACCCAATATTTGTTGGGTCCAAGGGGATTAGCCCTTTGGAAGCCAAGTCCAAGTGGACTTCCGCTTCCCAACATAATTACTTTTCTTAATAACAACATGAAAATAATAATCAACATAAGCATTCCTATCATTTAGGTTAGTGTTCTTAGAAACCCAAATGGTGTAAATTTTGGGAGTCCTTTTCCTAGTTTCATGCATACTTGTTAGATTTCTATATGGTGCATGCTTCTTAGGAACATGTTTTCTAGCATAGAAATGAGGTGGTGGATATGCATTAAACATACGAGGATGATATGTATGCTTGGGAACATGCATGTTGTATGAAGCAGATGGGTCATGCATGACATGAGGATGTTGTGCATACATGTAAGAATGGTGCGTATGTGCATATCGGTGTATAGGAGCATGTACATAAGAATTTCTCATGTGTGAATTTGTACGTATCCATGGGTGTGGAGCATAAAAAGTTTCATGATTATCCACTTGTGAATTAGGAGGTTTCCTACGTGGATGAGTGTTAGTGTACATGTAAGCATGGCTTCTCTTTTGGTTTCCACCCTTAGTGGGTTTCTTGCCAAAAGGAAGAGATGGTGAAGTGGTGACTTTCTTGGTAGGTTTGCTACCTATAGTGTCTTTGACACCACTTGTGAATGCACCGGAGGAAGGCCTCACAAAGTCTATAGTGACACCACTATAGGAGGTGCGATCATTGGATGCATTTGCTTTTACAAAACCAAGACTAACACGATGTGTGGCCGGAAATTGATTTGCAAGCAAATCATCCAATTGTCATTTTCCCTTATTGAATCTCACAATACGGGAGGACATGATCTCATATTTCTCCTTAAGAGAAGAAATGTTTGTATCCAAGGTGAACACCCGTGTTTTAAGCTCGTGCACTTTAGTTTTAAGAGAATCATTCTCTAAACCCAATTGTGTGTGATGTGTAACTAGATCAATATTATCATTAGGATGAGGTTGATCTAGTTGAGATTTGAGGGTATTCACCTCATTTCTCAAAGTGACATTTTGAGAAGCTAAATTCGCTTTCTCAACAGTTAAAGTATCAACAATGGTGTCATTGTTGACTATGCATGGTATGGATGCATTGCTAACATTTAATTTCATTAAGCTAGTATATCTAAGCATTAAAGATTGATATTTAGCAAATAATTCTTCATTAGCAATACGAAGTTCATCCCTTGTTACCTCGGTATCATCCGTGTCGGAATCACTCTCATCTAAGAGTGGATCTTCTTGTGCCATGAAACACATGTGGACACTCTCACCCTTCTCATCATCGGAATCACTTGATGAATCTCCACTTGATTCATCGAATGTACTAACGAGTCCTTTCTTCTTATCTTTCTTGTTCTTGTCGGCCTTGTGGTACTTCGGAGCCTTCCACTTCTCTTTGTTTCTTAGCATTGGGCAATCCCTCTTAATGTGCCCTGGCTTATTACACTTAAAGCAAAGAGAGGAAGTAGTATTAGTAGACTCAAATCTTTAGTTAGAGGAAAATTTACCTTTGCGAAAGAAGCGTTGGAACTTCTTTGCCATTTGGGCCATTTCACCCAAATCCATTTCATCTTCTGAATCTTCACTATCGGAGGATGATGAATTTGTGTTGAATGCCAAAGCTTTTTTCTTGGCCTCCGAAGGATTCATCATAGCTCGAATCTTTAATCGATTCTCCCGTATTACCTCATAAGACATGAGAGTCCCGATAAGATTCACAACTGTGTAATTCTTCACATCATTGACCTCCTCGATGGCGATAGCTCTTCTTTCCCATTTGGAGGTCATTCCCATTATGATCTTCCTTACCTTTTCCGGTTTGATGTATGTTTGGCCAAGAGCTTCCAATTCATTGGTGATGTGGGTAAAACGTTCGTACATCGATGCAATGCTCTCATTTTCATGCATATGAAACAAATCGAAATTTTGCACAACAACATATAACTTTGAAAGTTTTACCTTGTTCGTTCCCTCATGGGTAACGATGAGATGGTTCCAAATTTGATATGCACACTTACATGTGCATATCTTATTGAACTCATTCAGACCCAATGCACAATGAAGAGTGTTCATTGCTTTTGCGTTATTGACTTCGGCGGATTTCTCGGAAGTCGTCCATTTTTCGAAATCCTCTTCGATGGGCTCGACATATTCCTTGTGGAGGGTTCTCCAAAGTGAAGCACTCCTTAGGAACGTCTCCATCCGGCATTTCCAATAGCCGAAGTTCGTGCCATTGAAACGCGGAGGACGCACCATTGATTGACCTTCAAAAAGTGTGGATGCTCCATCACGGTCGTGATTGTTATACGAAGGCGGAGGAGGAACGTTGTTGTTGTTGGATGCCATAGGTATAACCTTGCGCTCTGATACCAATTGTAAGGACCCTGGCTATGGAGAAAACACTAGAAGGGGGGTTGAATAGTGTTTAAGCAATTTAAAAAAGTAGTTACACCAATTTAAATGATAACCAACAATATAGTGCGGAATTAAAATTAAACCCTAATAGAAACAAATGCTAACGTAAGGATGTTTCAAGGGTTCGGATTACCCAAGTCACTTTTCGACTTGCTCTCGGTAATCCTACGTCTCTTCCACCTGGATACCTCCGGATACTCAAGTTAGAACCCTAACTTGAGGTTTTCTTAAAACCCACTTGTAGCAACCCTACAAGTGAAATCAAAATACAATCGATTGACCTTGACTCCCACAACTTGGGAGCAAGCAAACCACTCTCACAACCCGAGAGCAAATTCAAATCACGAATATTTTGACATATGAAAGCAACACTTACAATCACATATGCCTTGAAGTAGAACTTGAAGGATAAGTGTGGTGTGCGTTGAAGACTCTCTTGGAAGAGAGGAAAAGCCATTTCTCTTGACTGCACCAAATGCCTAGAAGATAACTCTTTGGTTCTAGGTTGGAGAGCAAGAGATCAAAGATTGGAATTCTTAGGGCTTTTGGATTTGAGAGCTTTTGATCTTGAGAATGAAAGCTTGAAAGATTTTACAATGGAATGAGTAACATCTCAATGGAACAGTAGATGCTCCTTATATAGGTCTCTCAAATCCACAAAACAGAATAGGCAAAAACCCTTTTGGAATTCGTGAGAAAATCTCAACGGATAGAATCTGCGCTCGCGACAGTCGAGTGTTGAAGAAACTACAGTCGACTGCACAGTCAGCAAGGGTATGTGAGAATTCATAACGGTAACTTACCACATGGACAGTCGACTGATGAAGCATAGACAGTCGACTGTTGAACCAACAGGCGACTGTAAATCCTTCTACATGCGACTGGACGAGAACAGGGTAAGTTGAAGAATTCTGGAAATCTTCTGAGATAACAGGACAGATGACTGATGAGGATAAAACAGTCGACTGTTAATCAGAACAGGCGACTGTAAATCCTTATACAGATGACTGTCAAAACCCTGAGAATTTTCAGAGAGCTGAGTCAACAAATTGGCTCACAGACAGACAACTGATGCAGCATTGACAGTCGACTGATCCAATGGACAGTCGACTGTAAATCCAACATAAGTCGACTGGCCGTAAAAATACAGATCAACAGATTTTGGGCAAAAGATAGACAGGTGACTGATAAACAAAACACAGTCGACTGTCACTTGGACAGTCTCCTGTGAATCGTTCATGAGTCGCCTGTGGGAATAAAAACAGAGAAGCCCAAAACTAGTTTGTAAAATATTGTGCATAACATGCAACTGTAGAACATAATATAGTCGACTGTTTTTGAGACAGACGACTGTAAAACGTTCAGCAGTCGACTGTTATAAACAATACAGGCATAATCAAACAAGAAATGAATTGGGGTCTAAGGACGAATGATCTAATGATGTCCTAAGACTGAATTGAAGATGTGTGTGAGTGCTCCAACAAAGTTCTACTTCTAAGCTACATACTAGAAGAGATAAAAGAAATTTACGTTGTCAAACTCTCTCTTCTATCCAACATATGAGCTTGAAGTCTTCATGGAGCTTAAATCATCATCAACGATCATCCAATCCATTTCATTTGCCTTCAATGATCTTTGAGAGTCATCCATTGCTAGTAGATCTTCATAATTAGCTTAGGCAATGGATTAACTGCAAAATAGGGGATTAGTCACAAGTATTTATGTTTGCTCATCATTAACACCAAGTAGGGAGAAGTCCAATACTCAACACTGAGACCATATCATGGGACACAAAAGTCCTAATCTCGTTATGATCCGTATACCTTTTCTGTGTGAAGATGAGATCCAGAAGATCCTTCACATTCAGACTAAAGTACATCAATTGCCAGATAAATTTACGGACAACCAGAAGATTGTTCGTTCACACCTCCATGATGTCAACACGCCAGCTAGGATTGACATCCCCAAAGATGGATGTAATCCACCGGCAGCAGAATTGGCTGTACCTCAATTGAAAAGAGGACACCCGCCAGGTTCAAAATATAAAGTTCCTCGAAAGAGGAAGATTCCTGGATATATTAAAATAATCCCTCCACAGGATGCTGAGCTCAGACCAGCAACCTCTCCCCTCCTAATTTCCCCTGCATATGAAACAACAGGAGAAAAATCATTATATTACGTACGTAGTGGAGAGGTATTGGACATAGATAGCACAGTCGTCGTCGACAGTTTTGCTTTCGCTATTGCCGTTCACGTCGCTTAATACGACGATGACATCAACCCACTTTTTTATAGCATAAACGCATAGATTGGCCAAAGTGGGACGAGGTAATAAGAGAAGAGCTGGACTCACTCTTGAAAATCAAAGTCTTTGGACTAGTAGTCCATACACCTGAATGTGTAAAACCTGTGGAATATAAGTTGGATTTCATAAGAAATTGAAATGAAGGGTATACTCTAAGGGTATACTCTACCCCAGAGATGAAAGAGAGACGTAGAAACGTCTTCTCCATAAAGGCTACAAAGATCATTAGATGATCTTAAGCAATATTCTGCACGTGTATCTTTTTCAAAAGATCGTTGACAGGATTTGTGATATTCGCCGTATATGTGGTCGACTTAAAGCTAATAAGATCTCCTGCAGAGACTATTGAGATATCTGATAGCCTTAAGCATACCTTGGAAATGAAATACCTAGGCATAATAGGGTATTGTCTCGGCTTATAGATTAAACACTTTCGTGGTGGAACCCTTTAATATTCTTCATACACCTGGAGTTTATGAAGAATGATGTCCATTTGCAATCTATTAAAAATGGATGCTTATTTATGACACCTTCCAGTCGCTGGAAGAGGGGGAGGACATCCTAGATCTCGAAGAGCCTAGCTCTAGTGTACTTGATTACACTTCTTTATCTGGCCAACTGCACGTGTCTTTGATAGAACATCTGCAGTAAAGCTGTTAACCAGATACAGTGTTGTCCTGGAGAGCACCACTAGACCAAGGATAATCTGCTTCTGCGCAACTTCCAAGGGTCAAGGAATATATATCACATATGCAAGTTTAAAGATCATCACGATGACTAAAACACAAAAGGCGGGCCACCTCCTAAAGATCTACATATCATCCTCCAAAGTCTACATCTTCTGAGAAGCTCATCATCCAAGAAGCAAGGCTTGAAAACGCTCAGCCAGGTCTAGCAGTACCTTGCAGACACAGTGAAGACTGATTCAAAGAATACATTAGTGGAGTCATCTACCAACTTCGAAGAGCATTCCACTTCAGAGCGCCACTGCTTTCCAATAGCCGCTAGATGAGTGAAACTTGTATAGATGAGTGATGATTGTATTTGCTTTCAGAACATGATGGATGTATAGACGAATAGGAGATGATTGTATAGATACATAGGAAATCTGCAAGCCTGAAGCCTGTACAGATCAGCGGGAGTCCCTCGATAGTTGTACTCTTTTTTCCTTAAGCTGCTGGTTTTTCCCACTGGGTTTTCCATAGCTAAGGTTTTAACGAGGCAACCACAGTGGCTTTGGATCCAGAAGTATCCGCCCCATTAGCATACTGAATCCTGAAGTATTCATATGCTTAACCCAAGATAATGGAGAGATGAGGGGGAGTGTTATGAGTTGAGGGAGGCTTTTGGCCTCCCTCCCCTCATCATCTCACCATTACTCCCTATTAATTTAGTGGGGAGTCAGTTGGACTCCTAAACCCCATTATGAGAATGAATACATATAGAGCCATGGCTTATGCCATAGCTACTCCTAATCTTAGATTGGTTTTCCATCTTGGAGTTTATAACAATACAATACTTCTTGGATATATCATAACTGAGACAGATCAAAATTTGGCAATAAAAGGGGTAGATATGGAATACCATTATATTAATGTGTTTGAATGTCATTCATGAACGAATACATAATACAAGATCAAAAGTACAAAATTTTTGAGAAGTAGTTTCTGGGAAAGACCCCAGTTCTTTATTATAGAGGAATAGGGAAGAGTTCATACAATGGCAGGATACAGTATTCAGTAGGATACAAACTCCCACTCTACTATTGGATAGAATAAGCCCTACATGGGTATTTACATGAGCCTTTACATGGGCCTACATAATACTTTCAAAACACTCCCATTTATCCCCCCCATAAGTGTGAACTCTGCTCATGAATACTTCAGGATTCTGAGTATTATGTGAGTATCACAAGGGGTGGATACTTCGTGATCTATAGTTAATGGGATTTGCCTCATTAAAACCTTTGGCTATGGAAAACCCAACGAGAAAAAAATCCTAGCTAAAGAAAAAGCATATAATTCTCCTTTAATTTCACCTGATCTGTACAAGCTCTTAGGCTTTCAGATCTCTTAGGCGCCTCATACCAATCTTTTGTACCAACTTTATACAAGTGGCTGTAGAAAGAGACTTAGTGAACATATCGGCCAGATTTTTACTAGATTGTACTTGCTTCATTCAATCTCGCCATTCTATTGGAGTTCATGTGTCCAGATGAACTTTGGAGAGATGTTATTTATACAATTTCCTTTGATATAACCTCCTCGGCAGTATTTTCTTCAAACATGGTGGTTGGCTCAAGATTACCCATCTTCAATCTAGTTGTCACCTGATGTGATCCACAACTGAGCCTAGCCAAAAACACTCTCTCATTGATTCATGGATGGCGAGAATTTCTAAATGATTGGATGAGTTCATGGTCATTGTTTTCTTTATAGATTTCCAAGAGATGGCCACCCCACAGTAGGTAAACACATACCCAGTTTGTGACTTCTCATTATGGGGATCGGTCCTGCAACCTGCATCTCCATAGCCAATACGTATGGAGGATGATTCTTCCTTATAAAATAAGCCCAACTCTGTTGACCCTTTAGAGGTAGAATAGTAGATACTTAACTCTGATTCAGTGGTGTTTTGTAGGTGCGACACTGTATCAGTCTAGTAAATTTACTACTAATGTTATATCGGGATGTGTGCAGTTAGCCAGATAAAGAAGGGCTCCAATTGCACTTAGATAAGGGACTTCAGAACCAAGAATATCATCACCCTCTTTTAGTAGACAGAAGGGGTCTTTATGTACATCCAAAGATCGTACTATCATATGTATACTTAATGGATGACATTGGTCCAAATGAAATCTGTGTAATAATTTCTTAGTAAATGTGGTTTGATGTAACAGAATTCTATCTTTCAGATGTTCAGTCTGTAAGCCAAAGCAGAATTTTGTTTTGGTTAGGTCTTTCATTTCACCTTCTTTTGTCAGACTTTTAGATATATCAGTAATCTCTTCAGGAGATCCAATGAGATTCAAGTCGTCTACGTAGACTGCAATTATTACGAATCGTATTCCATTTGTTCATGCAAGGGCAGACTTCATTATTATAGAATCCTTGTAGTACAAGGAATTTGCTAAGTCAGTTATACAACATTCTTTCCAATTGTTTAAGACCATATAATGATCTTTGTAGCTTAACAGAATAGACGCCCCGTGCTCTATCTTTTAAAGTTTGTGGCAATTGAAAGCCATGGGAAAGTTTCATATAAATCGCTTTATCAAGATTTCCATATAGATATACAGTCACAACATCGATTAGCTACATTTCTACTCTTTCCTTTGTTGTTAAGCTTATTAAAAATCAAAAAGTGATCGTATCCATCATCGATG
Organism: Scilla litardierei; assembly: GCA_030789695.1. NCBI lineage: Eukaryota > Viridiplantae > Streptophyta > Magnoliopsida > Asparagales > Asparagaceae > Scilla > Scilla litardierei. Next base: position 43,598,433 of record CM061133.1, read on the forward strand.
AGTATGTTTCTACATAGTCGATACCTGGTCTTTCGAAAAATCCTTGAACTACAAGCAGTGCTTTGTAGATGCAATCTCGTTATTTTCATTTCTTTTCCTAATAAATACACATTTATATCACACAGGTTTGACACCTTTTGGTGTCTGTTCTATTGGTCTAAATACTTTGCGTTTCTTAAGCGAGTCTAGCTCTGCTTCTATTGCCTGATTCCACTTTGTCAATCATTTCTCTGTTTGCATTTAGCAACAGAGTGTGAATCATGTATCATCATCTCTTTAGCGACGTGAATGGCAATATAGAATGCAAAGTTATCATCAACGATTTGCTTTCTTTGTCCAACACCTCCCCTATACGTACAAAATTTAATGATATTTCAGTTTCTCCTAGATTTTCCCCTTCATGCGATTCTGGGAGGAGTGAGGGTATGGACATGAGCTCATTTTTTGTTGTGGTATTATCTCAAGGCCTCCCTCAGATTTCTTTTTTCTTGGATTTTTGTCCTTGGAGCCTGGTGGTGTACTTCTTTTCAGTTGAGGAACAGTCACTTCTGTTGCTGGTAGATTGTATACAATTTTGGGATGTCAATTCTAGCTGCAGTATTAGTAGCAGGGATGTGTGATTTGACAATTTTCTTATTATCAATAAATGAATCTGGTAACTGATGAACAGTGTTCTGGATATGGAGGATCTTCAAGATCTCATCTTCACATTGCTTAGTTCTAGGATCATAGTGAGTTAATTTTTTCGTATACAACGATATAATTAATGAAGCTCCAGACTTCGCTGAATCTGTGTTTAATTTGGAGAATGTCATTGATCACTCCTTATTTTACACTTTTTTCCCGCATGTTTGCATGCCATTTAGATCGCCCAAATCGTGTTTTTCACGATATATCGACGATATTGCGATGATTTTCACGATTTGTTGTTTTTGTCGCATTTCAGGTGATTTGGAGCGATTTGGAGTGATCTCGAGATACGCCTACTCCAGAGTGTCACCGATGACCTCCCCGAGGGGTATTTTGCTGTTGGAGAGGAGCGGAAGAAGAAAGGACATCGCAGGAGCGACGAGGAGGCCAAAACAAGCTGTTTGGGCATTTTTGGTGTCCCACTCGGCCGAGTGAAGGACTCACTCGGCCGACCAGCGAGGACTCACTCGGCCAACCAGCGAGACACCGCTCGGCCGACCAGATCGGATACGTTTCATGCGTGCACTCGGCCGAGCGACGGAAGCCACATCGGCCGAGTGACGAGATCCCGTCCGCCCGAGTGGCACCCAGACGACGCATGTCAAAAATCGCCAACTTGCTGTTTTTCGTCTGCCTGAGCTTCAGAAGACCCACTCGGCCGAGTGGCAAATGCCGACCGCCCGAGTACCAAGAAGCCATCGGCCGAGTGACGACAACTCACTCGGCCGAGCGACTCCCGAAGTGAAGATCCCCGAAGACTCAGACTTACTGGAAATTTACAGGGTTTCTCACTCGGCCGAGCGACTTTTGTCACTCGGCCGAGTGCGACGCGCTGCCTGTAGCGAAAATTGCGGATTTCAGGCTGCGCAAGGGCATTTTGGTCACAGTTTTTTGGACGATTTTGGGGGGTATTTAACCCCTGTTTTTACCCTAGGTTAGAGAGCTTTTTCTCTTAGATTTTTGCAGCCTTTTAGATTAACTTTTTAGCTTTATTCTTGTGATTGGAGAGGAGACAAAAGTTGATTTTTGTTGAATTATTTGAAGAACTCCATTGGTTTGTGTCTCTCTCCTCTAAAAATACTATTTTTATTGCATATCTCAATATTGTGATGAATTCTCTTGTTAATTTCATTGATTATTTTTGTGTTTGTGCTATGAATTGTGAGTAGTCACCACGTCTTGGGGCGTGGGGATGAACCCTACGAGCCCAATTTCAGATTTGTGATGAATTGATAGAAATTTTGCTAGAATTGCTATTAGGGTTAGATTGGGATCGATTTATTACGGATGGCTAGGAGTTCATATCGATTGGGATTTGCAAGAGATTGGATCCCAATTCGATAGGAAACCCTAGAAATCCGAATTGTGTTGGAATCGAATTTCCGTAGTATCGGTTTGCAAGAGATTGGACCGATACTAGGGTTTCCGGTTGCAATTCCATGCCGATACCCGTTTGCAAGAGATTGGACGGGTAGGAACTATCCCAACCTAGGTCGTGGCCCGAGTTTGCAGGAGAGTGGGCTCGGGGCGCGATTGAACGATGATGTTGATCCTAATGCTAGCTTGCCTAGGCTAGGGTTTGCAAGAGATTGGACCCAAAACCTAGGATAGCTATAGACCGGCAACAGCGCGAGAGCTTGAGCTAGGTTCTACATTTAGTTGCAACTAGTTCATCCAAAATTTTATTCTAGAAATTTTGATACCAATGAACCACATTGACGAGATACGGTGAGTAGCGGGGATTCCCCATTCCCTAGGCGTCTTTTATTTGATTTGATATCTTCGTACTTTGTCTGACGATTGTGACAGGATCGCCAAAGGCAAATTCTATCTTTTCTATTCTTAAATAGCCAGGTTGATTGGAGCAAGCACGATCATTCGTCCTCCCTGTGTTCGATAACCCGCTCGCCGCTATACCGTGCGCTTGCGGTAAAACTACAACCGTCGCTTCGGGTGTGTATCCGGGTTGCGATCAAGTTTTTGGCTTCTCATTCACTGTCTTCAAGATGTGCCTTGAAAGTGTCTTGAAGCCGGCGCGATCAAGTTTTCCCACACATATCCCCCCACATTCCTTCGATGCCGGCGCCTTCTGGGCCCGGATTACGGGTCTTCACGCTGCCTTTGACCCTAGTAGGACCAAGGCCTCGGCCATTGTCCATCCCTGCCTCTGTATAGCTTAGCGCCTTATGGCGACGACCTTTTTGGCGAGATATGAGCCGGGTACGATGTCCACGCCTGAGCTCTATATGCTCTACGCGATGACGCGGCCCAGAGCTCTATCTAGGGAGGGCGATGAGTTGGTCCCCGCCGTCGTGATTGATGTCGTGGCTTGGTTTTTGGACCGCATCGTCGTATCGGTGGGCGGTCGCTCACCGATATGCTGCGGCGGCCTGATCACCTTGCTCGCTCTTATGACCGGCGAGGACTTCCCTGATGACCGGCGACGAGCACCGGGCCCCACTTCTCTGTCGATTGATGTTATGGCCCGGATGAAGATGCTGCGTCCGCACGGTGAGCGACACTGGGTCTGGCTGCACGGCCCTTACGATGCCGATTACATGATTCTTCCGAGCCCAGCTCGGACTTAGATTGCACCGGCCCATGTGGACTGGCTCCCTGCGATGGATGTTCTGATCCCAGCCGCATACGTGCTCGAGGCCGAGGAGGCCGAGCAGGCTCACGCTGCACACGCTGCCCCCGCAGACCCTGTTGCACCTGCCGAGCCTGCTGCCCCTGTTGACCCCGTGGCCCCTCAGCCTATCCCTGATATTTCTGCTGCTCCAGACACCTCTGTCCACATTGCTGTCGGTGTCGGGAGTACCTTAGCTGAGCCCACTTCCACTGCTTCCACGCCTGTCACCACCACCACTGGCCCTCTGTCTGCCGAGCCCGTTTCCTCTGCCCCACCCGAGCGCCCACCGACTATAGTTGAGTGCGGAGAGCCCTCTTTTGCCCCTGCCGTAGAGACCGTAGTCTCCACCTCTGTCTCCACCGCTGCTGTATTTTCCGAGAGTGTCGTGGCGTCTGTCCACACTTCTGTGTCACCGACCTCTCTGGCCGCCTCGCTGCCTCTTTTGTATTCTTCTTTCGTTACTGCTGCCTCCACTTCTCACCGTCCTGCCCAGCCTCGCACTGAGGCCAGGCCCCCACTTACGAGCGCAGCACCTTTCGTTCCCTTGCCTGCTGAGCCCGTCACCGACGCCACCAGAGTACGCCAGCCCCGACCTGCACAGCCCCGACCGGTGCGTCCCTCTGCACCACCTCCCCCCGACACTGTACTTCAGAGCATTCGTGCTCTCGAGGGGGCGGTGAGTGGCCTCAGAGGCGACCTTAGGACCCTGTCCGCCACCATCACTGCGATGGCTGGCCGCTTTGACCTGCTCCCGTATATTCACTACTGCCTTACCCAGGTCCTAGAGCGTCTCCCCCGTGTACCACCACCCACCCAGCAGGTTCCCACCCCCACTACCACGCACACTCAGCCTGCTTCCACACCCACACTCATATGTATGCTATCGCAGAAAACACACCAAGATTCACGCATTGAATGCTTATATCTGGAGTACCGACTTCTTTTCCTATATCACTTCTATATGCATGATTTGTACATTTCACTTCAGGATGATTGAATGATGTTAGCTATGATAAATCTGGATTAGTTTAGCTTTTTTGTGATCGAAATTGAGTAGCTTAGATTACCCTGCTGAAGTTGTCGTGCATGCCTTATAGAGTGAACCGAGAGATATCTTTATTTCTTTCTCCACAAATCTTGAACATCATTTCTCTATTTTAAAATCATTGGTGAATCTCCCCTTAGCGATTCTATTATATGGCATTTCCCCCGCTATTAATTCCTAGCTCCAAATTTCCCAAACCCAAAGAAAAAAAAAGAAAAAAAAATTTCTTGTATGCTCTTACTTCTCTTTGAGTTGGGATCATTGTTTATATATGCTATATGAAAAAAAAGGAAAAAAAAAGAAGAGAAAAAGAAAAGGAAAAGAAAAGAGGAAAGAACCTCAATAAAAGATCACATCTCATGTTCTCTCTTTCTTCTCTCTTTTTGTATTTATTTTCATTGCTTTTGGATCTTTATCAAAATGGGGATGTAAATATTTTTTATGCCACCATGCTTATAGATAAGCTTGGGGGAGGGAATCCAATGATGTGTGAGAGAGTGACTACTTGACGTTGCACGACAACCTAGGCTAAGTAATATCCTATACTCAGTGAGATTATTTCTAGCTTTACGAAGTCCAGATATCTATGCCTAGCACTCATTTCATGAAATCCAAACCTATCTATTCTCTCTATTCTATTGTGTGATATTCTTATACTCCTCATAGAAAGCATTCAATTGAAAAGTGTGTGATCTGCGATTTGTATACCGCTTTAAATGATTCAGACGATGTTAATTCTAAAATTATTCCGTTTCTCATGATTATATCATTGTTCGTGGGTTTTCTATTTCTATTTGCACTATTATACTATGATATCAAAATAAAACTCTTTGACATGTGTTTTTCATTCGGTGCATGCTATATGTGTAAGCGAAACCCACGTCCTGAGAAAATGATCTAGCAGCTTCCCTCTTCGCTTCTTTCTTTCTTCTTTGTTTTTATTTCGTTTTTCATTCTTCTCCGTTTTTCGTTTTTCGTCTTTCGCCGTTTTCGTTTTCCGAATCCACCAGGTTCGCCTTTTACTTATCTTCCTCGAGGACGAGTAAGAGGTAAGCTTGGGGGATTTTGACCACTCCTTATTTTACACTTTTTTCCCGCATGTTTGCATGCCATTTAGATCGCCCAACTCGTGTTTTTCACGATATATCGACGATATTGCGATGCTTTTCACGATTTGTTGTTTTTGTCGCATTTCAGGTGATTTGGAGCGATTTGGAGTGATCTCGAGATACGCCTACTCCAGAGTGTCACCGATGACCTCCCCGAGGGGTATTTTGCTGTTGGAGAGGAGCGGAAGAAGAAAGGACGTCGCAGGAGCGACGAGGAGGCCAAAACAAGCTGTTTGGGCATTTTTGGTGTCCCACTCGGCCGAGTGAAGGACTCACTCGGCCGACCAGCGAGGACTCACTCGGCCGACCAACGAGACACCGCTCGGCCGACCAGATCGGATACGTTTCATGCGTGCACTCGGCCGAGCGACGGAAGCCACATCGACCGAGTGACGAGATCTCGTCCGCCCGAGTGGCACCCAGACGACGCATGTCAAAAATCGCCAACTTACTATTTTTCGTCTGCCTGAGCTTCAGAAGACCCACTCGGCCGAGTGGCAAATGCCGACCGCCCGAGTACCAAGAAGCCATCGGCCGAGTGACGACAACTCACTCGGCCGAGCGACTCCCGAAGTGAAGACCCCCGAAGACCCAGACTTACTGGAAATTTACAGGGTTTCTCACTCGGGCGAGCGACTTTTGTCACTTGGCCGAGTGCGACGCGCTGCCTGTAGCGAAAATTGCGGATTTCAGGCTGCGCAGGGGCATTTTGGTCACAGTTTTTTGGACGATTTTGGGGGTATTTAACCCATGTTTTTACCCTAGGTTAGAGAGCTTTTTCTCTTAGATTTTTGCAGCTTTTTAGATTAACTTTTTATCTTTATTCTTGTGATTGGAGAGGAGACAAAAGTTGATTTTTGTTGAATTATTTGAAGAACTCCATTGGTTTGTGTCTCTCTCCTCTAAAAATACTATTTTTATTGCATATCTCAATATTGTGATGAATTCTATTGTTAATTTCATTGATTATTTTTGTGTTTGTGCTATGAATTGTGAGTAGTCACCACGTCTTGGGGCGTGGGGATGAACCCTACGAGCCCAATTTCAGATTTGTGATGAATTGGTAGAAATTTTTCTAGAATTGCTATTAGGGTTAGAATGGGATCGATTTATTACGGATGGCTAGGAGTTCATATCGATTGGGATTTGCAAGAGATTGGATCCCAATTCGATAGGAAACCCTAGAAATCCGAATTGGGTTGGAATCGAATTTCCGTAGTATCGGTTTGCAAGAGATTGGACCGATACTAGGGTTTCCGGTTGCAATTCCATGCCGATACCCGTTTGCAAAATATTGGACGGGTAGGAACTATCCCAACCTAGGTCGTGGCCCGAGTTTGCAGGAGAGTGGGCTCGGGGCGCGATTGAACGATGATGTTGATCCTAATGCTAGCTTGCCTAGGCTAGGGTTTGCAAGAGATTGGACCCAAAACCTAGGATAGCTATAGACCGGCAACAGCGCGAGAGCTTGAGCTAGGTTCTACATTTAGTTGCAACTAGTTCATCCAAAATTTTATTCTAGAAATTTTGATACCAATGAACCACATTGACGAGATACGGTGAGTAGCGGGGATTCCCCATTCCCTAGGCGTCTTTTATTTGATTTGATATCTTCGTACTTTGTCTGACGATTATGACAGGATCGCCAAAGGCAAATTCTATCTTTTCTATTCTTAAATAGCCAGGTTGATTGGAGCAAGCACGGTCATTCGTCCTCCCTGTGTTCGATAACCCGCTCGCCGCTATACCGTGCGCTTGCGGTAAAACTACAACCGACGCTCCGGGTGTGTATCCGGGGTGCGATCAGTCATCTCATCAAATTCACTGTCTTCAAGACGTGCCTTGAAAGTGTCTCCCATTTATGGTTCTAGGTATCTTATAATTTAGTGTGGTCAAACCTTACATAGATTCATAGACGACGTTGAGGACCTATTTTTGTCCTCTGTAGTGGTGCAATAAGGATATAAAATGCCCAACCAAAAATCCTCAAATGAGAGATATTTGATGGTGTTCCGTATATATGCAAGTTTCATTGGAGAATAGCTCTGACTCCCAGAGGGTGTGAGTCTTATTAATGAAGCAACGTGCAAGATTGCATGTCCCCATGCAGTCACAGGTGATTGGGATTTCATCAGTAATGGACGTGCAATCCATTGGAGTCTTTTTATCAGTGACTCGGATAACCCATTTTTGCTGTGAACATGCAGTACATGATGTTCAACTTCTATCCTAGTTCCTATGCAGTATTCTTGGAATGACTGGAAAATAAATTTTCCAACATTATTTAGATGAATTTTCTTTATTTGGTTATTGTTTCATGGTAAATATAACACCTCATTTAGCCCAATTTTGTGCATATTTGTACGTATTTGGTTTCTAATACAATCGTATTTTGAATATCGTCATTTATTAGAGCAATCACTTGATTTAAGTACAAAACATCATTTTATTGAGTAATTCGGCATTCTCATATTTTCCATGTGTGGATCTTGATCACACGATTCTAATGACTATTTATTCATATTTTTCTGAGATCTGTGCTAATTTCTATGCATTTTTGAATGCACAATACCAATTAAATGAAGGAATATGAAGAAATACAACCTAAATACGAAAATACGGCCATCCACCGTATGCTCCCCCGCCATCAGAGGGGGCACATGGAAAATATTCGTGCGCCGCCTGCCTCATTTGACGCTCCCTTGGAAGCGGTGATGTGGCCACTTTCCCTCCATCAATCGCAGATCAAACGGCTCAGAAAGGTGCCCGCATTGAACTTGGACTCATTCAGTGAAGGGGATCCAAGCGGGTGGTAGCTAGGTTTTAGGGCCATGTGGCACATTAATGACCGATCGATTGCAAATCTAACGGTCGAGGAAGAGCCCGAAGCGGACTCGGATCAGACGCGAAGCGGATCGAAATCTGGACACGTGTCGACTCCATGTTCGATGCCGCATGGATCAATGGGCCATAAATGCAAGCGGTCTATGGATGTGGGTTTAAGTGCTATTGGGTACATATTTTGAACCCACTAACATCCAAAACCCTGCAATGCCTCTATATAAGCGTATTTCTAGGGTTTGAGAGTATTCTTTGCGTATTCTGAGCTCTAGAGAGCGTATTTGTTAGAGCCCCTAGAGACAGAGGCAGAACGCCACCATTGAAGGCGATCTAGGGTCTAATTGGAGGAATTTGGTGATAAAACTCTTAACTTTTCTCTCGTATTTGGTGTACCTGTCGCTTATTTTGAGTATTTGAAACAAGTATTTGTTTATGGATATAGTTTATTTTCTCTCCATGCATTGCTAATCTCCATATGTGTTGGTTGTGATGTAGTTAGGGCTTTGCAATCCTTGATTTAATATTTTTTTGCCATATATTCACGTCAAAATCGCGTATTTCATTGGTTTCTACGATTATCTTGTTTGAGTATGTTATACGGAGACATGGGCATGCTTGAATCGAATATGATCTCTGTAAGACTTATTCGTGATGCGATCCAAGAGGACGTATCGTAACCCGAGAGGGCACTTATGCATATTTTCTTTATGAAATCGATATTTTACTGATTACTTCTTGCCACGTTATTCTACGCTTTATTGCCATATTTTTCGACATTCTCATGCCCTAGCCGGATGAAACGTTGAGTTATAGAAAAGATATTAATAATCATTGATTGCAAACACCCTAATGAAAACACAACCGACACATATCTCCACATTGTTACCATAATATCAAATTCATTGTAATTATCGTAGGACTTTGTTTTATTATTTTTAACCATCGATACCATATCTTTATACCTGAAAGGTGGTCATTTCTTATCAATTTAGTACTCTTTATAAACTGAAATTCGTGGTTTTGTAGGTCAGTTGTCCCATAGATACGATACCTGGACTCACTTGGATTATTACTTGTTTGATCTCATACACTTAAGAGTAGCGCTCTCTTCTTTTGAGACGAGTCAAATTTTTGGTGCCGTTGCCGAGGACAACATTACATGTGATCTACGAATTCAGTTTGTATGGAGAAATTTTCGGTTAGGTCCTTCCATCTTATAGCTTAGGACTTTTATTTGTTTTTTTTGTTCTTTCTTAAAAAATTCAAAAAGTGGAATATATGGAATTCTATTAAACAAACAATTGATGTGATGCAGAGTATGCTATTGAGCATAAGCATAGAATGGAGATAGCCAAGATCATTAACTTAGCCAAGATCGTTAACTTCAATCAAAGAGAATGTGAAACTTTCTATCGGGCTTAGAGGAGGTTCATAGATCTAGTATTGGCCTATCCACAGCATGGTTACACAAAGAAAGAGCTTATGGAGTCCTTCTTATTTAGACTAGGACCACAGCTGCATGAATCTTTGGGAGTCATGACGCCAACAAAGGCGTGGAAGTACATGGAGTCCTTAGAATAGGAAGATCAAATCATGAAAGAGACTTCAGAGCATGATTCAACGGAGCCCTCTCGCGACGACAATGGGACATGTCTTGGTCAAGGACCATGATTCAAATCATGAAAGAGACTTCAGAGCGTGATTCAACAGAGCCTTCTCACGATGATAATGGGACATGTCTTGATCAAGGAGAGCAAAGCGTAGACATATCATTGCAACCCTCGAAAGAGGAAGTTCAACTACTCATTCAGACACATGAGGCTAAATCCCATTGATTCCAAGAAAATTTCCTTGATTGGAGTTGGCAATTTCAACAATCAATTGAAATCTTACTTCAATTGCCACTTGCTTAGAAGAGAGTAATCTTTTTGAAATTCAAATTCAAATTTCTATTATGAGTTCATCTTCTATTACAGGTATACCAAGCGAGCCATGTCACGATGAAAGAAAAAATCAAAATATTAACATGGCAGAAAGTGTGTCTAAAGGAGAGGACGAGCTAGCAATTTTGGATAAACAAGAGGAGGAGACAACTAAGGACACGAGCTTAAAAATCATCAACAGTGAGGAGACAACTAAGGACAACTAAGGAGGAGACAACTAAGGACAACTAAGGAGGAGACAACTAAGGACACGAGCTTAAAAATCATCAACAGTGAGCCTGAACCGTTCTTTCCCCCAAATTTTCCCCAAAATCATTCATTCCTCTCCTTAATGACTGAGCATCATATCGAGAGCAGTGCAATTCTTTCAAGGAGTAGTCATTAACATTCTTTACTTTATTTTATGTACTTTGATGACTATATATAGAATATGTGTTGAATATTCACTACAACAAAAATGGTCATTGACAACTTCTAAAAAAAGTTGTAATATGGATAAGACAACTTTTCAACAAACGTTGTAATATGCAAAGTTGTAATAGGTTCGGCTTCTTTGACCACTTTTTCTACATGTTGTAAGAAAAAGTTGTAATAGATACATATTACAACTTTTTTGAAACGTTGTGTAAACTTCTATTACAACGTTTCGAAAAAGTTGTGTATAAAAATATTACAACTTTTTATAAACGTTGTGTAAACTTCTATTACAACTTTTAATAAAAGTTGTAATTGAAGTTTACACAACGTTTCAAAAAAGTCGTAATATGTATCTGTTACAACTTTTTCTTACAACACGCAGAAAAAGTGGTCGAAGGAGCCGACCCTATTACAACTTCGCATATTACAATGTTTGTTAAAACGTTGTCTAACCCCAATTACAACCTTTTGTAGAAGTTGTCACTTTTATTACACCGTTTATAAAAGGTTGTGTAAAGGAATATTACAACTTTTTTAAAAGTTGTGTAAACTACTATTACACCTTTTATAAAAAGGTTGTGTAAAGAAATATTACAACCTTTCATAAATGTTGTGGAAACAATTATTACAACGTTTATAAATAGTTGTATAAAGCAATATTACAACTTTCTTTAAAAGTTGTGTAAACTGCTATTACAACTTTTATAAAAGGTTGTAAAAACTTCTATTACATCTGATTTAAATAGTTGTTTTAAACTCTACTACAACTTTTATAAAAAGTTGCGGAAAAAGCACAAAATTAAAAAAAAATACGCGGTTGATATTCCAAATCTCTCTGCAACACACATAATTATTCAAAAACAATATTAATTAGAAATTTATACATAATAATTACCAAAAACAGTATTACATTACCAAAAACACTATTACATAAGTTGTTACACAAGTTGTTGCTATCAAAAAATTAGACTTTACAAGTATCATCCAGACAGACACAGACAAAGTGCCTTCAAAATTCAAGCAACAAAGATAAAAATTGTATAAATACAGTGTATTGCTTTTATTACCAAATGGTTGTCCACAGTAGAATGTGATAATGCAAGCTATTTGATCAATACCAGGGAACCTACATCAATAGTACAATTGCAGTAGCCTTTGCCTCTTGCTCGATGACGCATCCAAAACCTCATCTTTGCATTTCAAATGGAGCTTAACCTCTCGTGCAGATGTGAAGGCAGCCTTAGGGTTCTGGAATTCTCGGCCAATGCTCGTGAGACCCCCCTGGCAAAATGGTACAAGGCATTCAGTGGCAGCAATTACAGGTTGATCCATGTAATGGTTGATCCATGAAAATTTAAATTTCATTACATGACTTGAGTAACTCTAGTGATGGAGTGGTAGGACCTAATAAACGATTATATCTCTATCTGTTATACGGAGAAAAATTACATTCATGACGTATCCACCAATAAACATAAGTTGATATTTTAAATATAAATCCCTATAAGATTCTCATGAGATAAAAAAATCCCCAGTAGTCTTCAAATATAAAAAATCCCCATGAGATTCTCTGCGCATGCAAGTGTTCCTATTACCATCAGCCGACGAAGTCACTGAATGAAATGATGAGCGTCGTAGTGTCAAGAATGTACATATGTTGTTTGTTTTATTGTTTTTCATGAAATTTCTGGGAATTTAAAAAATGTTTTCTGTAACACAGATGCTAAAAACAAATAAAAAATAAACAACAATAAATAAATTGCAGAACACGGACATATGATTATAAAAAAATAAGAAATCTGATATCTATCACGCATGCACAACTCATGCAACAGTTGAAACAACATGAAATTTATTATGTTGGAAAAATGAAAGTTTATAGCAATGAAATTTCTGCAACTCATGCAAAAGTGGTCGAAGGAGCAGAAATAGTGTGTGAGATGGGTAATCAAATTTATTATGTTGAAAAAAATTTGAAACAACATGAAATTTTATAGCAATGCCTTTTTATATGAAACTTTTTTGTAAAACTTCAAATTTTCATTTCATCTTAATCATTCCAACATATGTATAATTAGTCTTATTTATTTATGCAAATTAATTTGTCTAAATTTCCCTAAACTACCAATAACTTTCATCGATTATATCTAAACTAACATAAACTTTTTAAATTTCTCTAAACCCCCTTAAAATTTTTATATTTCTGTAATCTACCACACAGTGTTAATTGTGCCGTTACCATGGAATTTTTGCTCCTGATATACATGATATATTCTTGTGGGTCACACACAAAAAAGAAAATAAAACAAGAAAATATCCCCTACAAGTAACATGTCAATCATAAATTACATACCTGACATATCCACCAATACACATAAGTTGATATTTTAAAGCCTTTGGAAGAATCAAACTTCTCTATTCCTCGTAGTAATCCAATTAGACCCCCTTGCATCAACGAATAAAATAGCGTCACCCAAAATAGCTTATAGTGGTTCATATCCGAAAAGGATGGCAAGAACTACAAGCCAAAAAAATTACTTATAGGAAGGTCAGTCACCTGAATAAGATTAGACATCTCAGCACCCAAGTTGTCGTATTTTTGGGCAATGGACATAACAAGGCGAACATTGCTCATTGCGAGCTTCTCCCTTGCCAATTAACATTGGACTAGCTTTGAACGCAACTCCAGGTGTAAGGTGTCTAGTCTACAATCTGATTCATTGATACACAAGAGTCTAGTCTCAATCTGATTCATTGGTTAAAAAGAACATACATAATTTTTTACTCACTGTTTCAGTCCAATACTCAAGACTCCAGGTGTAAGGTGTCTCAGTCTACAAAGATTCCTCGAGCTTGGGCTGTTTCAAAAAAGTTACTAAACTTCTTAGAACAACAGAAATTTATCAGTGGCTAGAAAGAAATAGTTTCTCACTATATGTATGTGGAACACACCCACCCACCCGAAACCAAACGAAAACAGAAAATTGGATTATCCGACACACCAAGGCACGACATAAGCATTTTGCCTGTACTAATGGACACACGTCCGCCAGTGATCATCCAAGCTTTTTGCTTTTTACTGGATACAAGCATCATCCAAGCTTTTTTCTACCTGTACTAATGAAACCCCTGCAAACCATACAGAATTCTAGCATCCATTGCATCGAGCAACCGGCCAGCTTGTGCACATCAACGGAAATAACATGATACCATTCAACTGCAACCAAAGGCAGTGATGGAGCAATGGAACATCAAACCAAGCCCACCTTCATGAGTTGTAGTGATCATGTATAAATTGATGGGAACAAAATTTCCAGAATGAGGATCGAATCATGATATGATGGTAGCTAGTGAATGGACTATCTTACCTCTAAGAATCTACCGCATACTAGAGAGACCCAATATGTATCCATACCTAAGAGAAACTTTGCTATCTTTTCATTATCTGAAACAAAATCATACACACGTACATGCATGAACTCCTGCATGCATGTCTGCATGTGTGTCCTTCGCACGGGCTCAAGTCAATCCAGTTGATGGTTGATAAAGAACCACTTGAAGTTGTCATCAACCCCATATCATGGAAGCTGACAACAAATGGTTTTCTTTGTAAGATGATAGAGTGTCTCACAAGGGCAAGTACCAGTTTAAATGCAAACAAATGCATACAATCAGAACATAATGTTGGCAGATAATGTTAAGAAGCACATTTGAATTTCTCAAGTAATGAATGGTCTGATTAATAAGATGATGGCTAAAAAAACTTTTACTAAACTAATAATAATGATGATGATATTTTAGAGAAAATTATGAATAATTGAAAGTAAGCTATCTAATATGCGGAGTGCATGAATACCTGCAATGGTGGTCAAACCACAACCAATCTGTTTTCCCCGCTGCTTGGTAGAAGACCTAAATCAGCCGAAAAGGCAAATCAGTTTAATAAACCATGTCCATATCGATGTTTTAACAATAACATTATCAGTTTCCAAAATAACATTATCATTGTCCATATCGATGTTTTCTGATACACTAACATTTTTCTGTATAACATGGACAAACAATATCAGTTTTCTGTATAACATGGATAATTACATAGTTTCCAAATATGGACAATAACATTATCAGTTTCCAAATGACAATAACAATTTTCTGATACAATAACATTGAATGGAAACAGCAGCTTTAGAATGAAAAAATCAAGAATGGTTTGGACATTAGTTGATCCAAGCACAGAATGGTTTGGATATTATTTGGGCGATGCTTTTTGTAAATGTTTGAAATCCTCACCCCAACCTCTGGGCCCTGTAGACATCTCGTCCACCTCGATGCAGATCACCTGTAGACATCTAGTTTTGTATCTCCAATTTGGTTGAGCTGCTCTCTTGTTTGATACACCAATTGACATCAACTAAAGACAGAGAATCTATGGAAATTAGGAGAAATCTGATAATAACAAATGCAAATTAACTGTTACAACGATACATCGGTGCAAAAGGTTTCTAATATAAGAATGCAAGTGCAACACTACACATGATTCACCCCACACAATGAGGTCTAGAATAGAAAACTATACATAATACTCTCTGTAGAAGATATAGCAAGCCCTAGCAAAAGGATTTCACACAAAAAAACAATTGTACATATATGGTTTATATTCTTCACATAAATAAAACAAAAGTAAGTTCAAATAGCAGTGGATGGACAAATGATGGAAGTGCATAACGTGCGGCAATCAAAGAGCAATGGGCAGCATACTTTCAAAGCTTATTCAGGGAATTGGGTTAGTGGATTTGGCATTAAGGTCTTGAGTCTTCAGTATGCAGATGATAGTCTATTATTTTGTAAATCAAACACTGATAAATTGAGAGCAATCGCGTTTTTGATTTATTGCTTTGAACTAGCATTAGAACTTAAGATTAATTTTCAAAGGAGTATAGATATTTTGTTAGAATCAAATACTAATAGACAAATAGAGGTTACATTAATGCTTAATTGCCGTTCTAGAAAATATCATAATAACTTATTAGGAATCCCCCTAAGACCTAACAAATACCTTCATGATGATTGGATTCCCCTATTTGACAAGGGGGATAAGAGGTTTTGCAGGGTGGAAAGGATCTTCACTGTATAGAGAAGGGAGGCTGGTTTTAGTAAATGCATATTGATATCAGCTATTCTGTTATACATCATGTCATGCTCTGTACTCGTTTGGGTGTGTCAAAGAATGGATAAGATTATAATACCCTTCATTTGGAGAGGTACTAGCCAAGTTTCTAGCTATGTCTGTTTAGTAAATTGGAAGGATGTGGATCAGTGAAGACCCAAGGGGGTCTAGGAATTATTTCATTTCAGTAGATGAACATGGTTTTGATAGGGAGATGGCTATAGAAATTCTTCAACAGGACTGACTTGGGAGCCAGTTAATCACACACATGTACTACAGCAGAACTCCAATATTTACACTCCAAAATAATGCCCCATGCTTTTGGCTAGGTGTGTTAGGATCATTACAGTTATTCATTAACAGTTCGATTTTCTAGTTTGGCAATGGCTATAAAAGTCAACAAAAGATACAACATCAGGCTTGTCACCACAGTGACCTCACCATCCATCAAGCAATTGCTTCCCTATAAAAAATTTGACAGAATTTGAATGGAAATTCTTCAACTGCATCAAGCATAACCTACAGTCACTAGGCCTGCATAGCAGGATTTTCTCACCTGACATGATTTCTAGTTTGCACATACATATCACAGACGAAAAATGTCCACATGTCTGAAGTAAAATTTCAGCATAAATCAGAAATTTAGTGCCAAAAAAGTAGTTTAATTTTATGGGTAAAGAAATTGAAGGTAGTGCTAGAGTGATCATGTAAAATATGAAATGCGCTATTTTGTTAGTTATTATCTACTTTATTTTTTTTAGGTTTCATTGGGTTTGTTTGTAGGGAACGGTAAGTGGACATGTAATCATAGCAAAACTATATATTTGAGAAGTTGTCAATTTCTGCAAAACTTTAACATGTATGAGATGTGTATTGGAAATTTACTAATTGAATTTACAATTGGAAATGAGACAAAAAATGGGGAAATAAAATTGTGTACCAAATGTGAAAAACTTCTAGAATTCAGTGTTGATGATGTTGAGCAAATAGTTAGAAACAAATCAATAATAAAGAAAAAAAAATTCTCTAATGGTTTATAATAAGAACTACATACTTTGCAAAAGTTTATCAAAACCATCAAGAAATGTCAAAACGTTTATTTAAACTGTCACAAATCTTCTAAATGTTAATGAAAACTACCACATACTTTCAGTTAGTTTTTATAAACTACCGCTAACTTTTAGAAGGTTTATCAAAAATACCCCGAACTTTCAATTAGTTTCTCAAAACTAACATATGACATTTGGTAACAAGCAATGAATACATATAATGGTCCAATATCAACACATAACACTTCCAGTCTGACACATAAGTACAAGGGCAATCTCAGTAGCATTCCAGTTACGCACAGAAGTGAATATGCCAAAACTGCAACAGAATTTCCAAGCCAACACAGAAATTGCAAGCTAATACTTCCAAACTAACACAGAAGAAATTAGAATCACAGATTATGCACATAAAGAAGGATTATTTTTTTTATCAACACTTACATGCAAGTATAATTTACTTCTATTTGTTTCGAGATTTGAGGGATGAAATCAATGCTAACTCTAACATAATCCCTCAAAACACTAAAAAAGTGGACATATATGTTATCTTATACATTCTTTATCCTACAAAGAGCGGACACTTTACCACCCTCTCAACCAAGTTTCTGTGTGCATCATTGTTTCCAATTTAAGCAGAATAAAAGAGATGGCTGCCTTTAAAAGCACAATCTTAAGCAATCATACAACCATGTCATTGTTACTGATGTCTTGTATGTCTTCCTTAACAAAAAGAAAGAAGGTGCTGATATATAATGGGAACTACAATGAACATTTTTATATTTACAAGTAGGTAAATTTCTGGCTTATTCCAATTCACATATGGAGAAAATAAACTGGTGTTTCAAACTAAACAGGCTTGTATTTAGAGAAGAAGATGATGATGGAGTAGGAAAAATTACACATTACTGACACTTGTCTAACACCTATCAGATGCTCTGAAGCCATGTCGGAATTTGAGAAACCAAAAACGGTGTCTACAAGCTGTGTTGAATTATAAAATATCTTAAAGACCATAGCACCATGAATCTATGTGCCACTTATATAGACATACAAATTACAAAGAATACTATTGATTTAAGTATTGAGATTTTTCTTTGTCTTCTACTTATGAACATGTCTAATCTCTATGGATTTTGATGTGTATTATATAGAAAAATGCATATATCATCATGTCTCCATATTCCATTTTTATAGGATTTTCCATGTATATGTACATTGTCCATACTGCATCCATGCCTCCTAGATAAATAACAAAGGCCTAAGTTAGTACCATGGTAGTCGTCCTTCATTTATTATAACGTCCTTGGTCCTTTTTGGGATATATATGTTGTTTACTACACCCTTCAAGCTAATTAAGGATAGTTGTTTTTTCGTGTATAACCAATAACGTGGATAAAAAGACTTCATAAGCTTATGCGAGTAAAAGGAAGCATATCATCTCAAGAATGACAATGAATAGCTCAAGCCATCCATGTTTTGATTAACCATGCCACCAGAAATGTGGTGAACATTTTATCATGGGTGTATGGTAGAACGATGTGAAATGAAATATCATAGAGACTCAGGTATGCTATGCAAAAGTGGCACAATCCTTTTTGCAAAGTCATTTTGGATGATTATAATTACAAAAGCACTTTAACTTCTCATGCCTTATTATCCAATACTTTAATGCTTCCACAAATATTTTAATTTTATTGTATTATACAGTAAATTCCATTAGTATGATGCTTTCAGGATGAACCAAAATGAATCAGCCATAAAGGGAGACTAATGGATGTTCAAATTTATTAGAAAAGAAGTGTATATGCAATACCTTGTTACTTGGAGTAATGTAGTTGAGAAGTTTTAGATCCATATCGATGTAATTATCTCCAGCATAGTCGTCAGTTTGCAAGGAAGCTTGGGTTAAAGATGATAAGTTCTCCAGCAAAACTTCTGACCTATCAATATCATTGTAGGTCAAATCTAGATATTGCAGGCTTGGAACAGAAATCTGGATTCTTGTCCCCGTGATCATACAAGAAGCAAATTTCAGCTTCGTTAATGAATTCGAGCAAATGTCAGGATCCTGAAGAATGCAATATGAAAGTTCCATATCTTCCAAAATAGGACATCCAAACAAAAGAACGTTTAATGAAGCAGGATCGATACTAAACAGGTGCAGAGTTAATTTTCTCAACCGACCAAGGTGCAGAGTCAATTATGCACATATAACTGAAGGTTGGGAATTGTGAAGCAGTGACACTCAAACAACGAGTGATGTGTCCGTGTTTTCTAATGAAATATGAGGGCATGCCTGATTTAAAGCAAGAAACCAATAGATCTCTTACCTGATATTTCGTCCAGCGCACACAAAAATGACATCATTTGTATAATCATGATAGTATGCCCATTAATGAAAGAAACCCCAAAGGAGGCGAGCAATACTCTCATTGTTTTGGTCAAACCTTATAGAGAGATTGGAAATTTAGTACAATCATAACAACTACTTTAGGCTTAAGCATAGTTAAGCCAAAGTTAGGCATATAAGAAGCATATAAATGACATTGCTACAAGAATGGAGAGCATTTCCTAACAAGTTGATCCAGGAGAAAACACAAGATAAGATTTTAGCCTCATAAATCATCAAGGCTTACTAGTTTATGTGAACAGGACATGCAATCAAGGGGAGCTTTCTGCAGTTGCCAAGGGGATGCTAAAGGTAGAAAGAAACTGCAAAAAAGCATCAGCTAGCCACTATGATCTATACATGTTTTTTCACAACAAATCAGTAGAAATCAGTATCTCTGTGTTAACCAATTCAAACTGTATGCAGATAAATCCATTAGAAGGAAGTGTGCATAAATTGAAGTGTGCAAAAGATAAATATTTTTTAGACATCAGGTGTGCATGAAAGTTTCAGGAACTCTTTGCACACAAAAATCTTCAACAAAAGTAGTGCATAAACCATGAACCATCAATTCTTCTACCAGAGATATGTACATGCAAACCATTTATGAGTTCAGCTCCCAGGTAAAAAAACAAATAAGCAAAAACATGTGCATGCCTATTAACCAAAGAGACAAGCCAAAATTGTTAATGAGTAAATTAGGAAAATTCTTATTGAACCCTGGGTATGTCGATCCCTAGATGCGTCCTAGTTTCTGACCCAATAAACCCATTTAAAGAAGTTTACCACAGATGTTTAAAGAAAAAACCAAAAAAATCTAATGTAGCAGTACATCATGTCAGGTCATTGAATATCCAGCAAATAAAAATGTCAAAGTTTCACAAGTATTAGAATTTACAGACATTATGAAATGTTTTCAGATTCATTCTAGTGAAAAGTTAAGATTAAAAACACATAAACAACTAAATCTACTACTAATTCCATGGCAAAAGTTGGAATATTTTAGCCTAGGGTAAAACTGTAACAATTCATCGTAAATATTTTATCTTTTAACCCTAAAGGAGCAAAAGGCAACAAATTGAGGATGCCCAAATGATTTAATTTCAAGTTTTATATGAAAAAATGGAATTTGAAGAGATTTCGGGGTATTACTTTGGTGTGATGAAGAACAAAATAAGTGTCAACAATTATGTCAACAATTATCTATGTCAACATCTATTATCAACAATTTCTTCTTTTTTCTTTGCATTTATGTCAATAATTATCTATGAAGCCAAACAATTCTGCAATCTCAAACAATATTATTGGGGGAAAAAATCAGAGAACAAAGTAATAAATTGGAAGGGAAGATCACCGTCACCGGCGACTCTGGCTTCCACGCAGCAAAACATAGAATGCAGACCCCGAGATTATAAAATGGTCTTGTCCTGCATTCCATCAAACAAGCCAATCCCCAAAAAAATAGATGCTGAAGGGAAAATAAAAATACTTAGATACATTGACTACATAAGTGTGACATAATTTTAAAAAGTTCAATGAAAGCTCTTTTGAATTATGATGACTAGTACATAAATAAACAATAATGATGAATGAGTTTAAAATAATATGGCATGCAATATTGAAGCAGCGGTCCTAATTACACATTAGTCACAGACTCATCAAACTGAATCTAACAACTAAGCTGCTTCTTCCATACAAAATAGCATCCATTATGTTTAAAATTTAACTACACCTAGCAGATGCAAGGAAAAAATCATATTAAAATATAAACCTCTCTCACAACTCCATATCGTAATCCTTCCATTAAAACATTAAGACAATATGAGCAAAAATTGCTTGACAGAATTCGACACCAAAAAGGCCAAACCTTTGCCCAACCATAACTTAGTTAATCTCAATCTTGAAGTTAGTAATCACCCAGAGAATGATAAACGAACATAGTGGATAGCGTGTTCTTCACTTAAACTACATAATAACTTGAGAATGTGGCAATCAAAATTCCAACTATGTTATTTTGTAACATGAAATAAAACAGCAAGGCAGTTTAATATGATGACCCCCCTTCCTCATGACATTTCTAAGACTTCAGGCTATGACAAACACTAAATCAGATGTTATGTGATAATGAAATATCATTTCCCATATCGTTTTACATTATTCCATAAGACAATTAATATAATCAGCACAAACCCCATCAAAGCCAAAGGCCAAACAGAAAGAGAGTTACCTCTCGAGAGGAGGAGACCCCACTTATGAGCCGGCGAATGGCATTTCTTAAAGAAGGGGCGCAGTTCTCTAGCCCATCATCCTTCTCTGCTGCTTACAACATAACTGCCCCTTCTACTTCTGCTTCTTCCTTCTCTCGAGAGGAGGAAAATTACAGGATCTTCATCTTCACTTTAGTCATCTACCAGAGGTAAGTATTGAAAACCATAACAACAGCCCCCTTCCAGTGCCTAGCATGCTTTTTTACTGGAAAAAGTATCGCCAATTATCAAATTCATGATAAAACCCAACAATAAGACCAAACCCAAGTTATAATTTTGCAAAACCAATGGAACAGAACATCAAAATTCATGTGGGCATATCATCAAACATAAGGTGTTTAACTGACTTTATGACTGGCAAAAGAAAAAATCGGATCTAGGAGAAGCGATTGTTCAATTCTACTGCAGCCAGAGATTCTTAAACAACACGAAAACATTAAATCATCAATGAACAAACTCCGTTAAAAAAAATCCGATCTAGCTAATCATTATGCACATCATATGTATCAACGATTTAAGTATTTCATATCACAAATTAACCTAAAACGGATCTAGAAACTACTGGTATCAATTGATGAAGACGAAGACGCCGGCAGAGACTTAGACTGATCGCTAGTTTGATCGCCATCAAAATGAAGATGATGCCGATCCCAGCTACTGGACGATCTCCTCCTCCCCTACACCATCAGCAGATCCTCAGCCTTTCCCCTTGCCCTGGCGCTCCCTCTCTTGGCGAGCTCCCTCATCGCCTCGTCCACCGCCTCTGCCTCCATTATGTCCCCCACCTCCCTGTCCCCTCTGCTCATCGCCAGATTCAGCAACCCCGACGCCGTATTCTCCCTCCCCCTCTCATTTTCCCCTCGTCATCAGCCAGCCCCACCACGATCCTCACCCCTCCGGCGTCCCTGAACGCCTCCACGCTCTCGTAGCACCCCGCCACCTGTGCGATCACCGCTGTCACGTCCCCCACGATCCCGGCCCTTCCGTCCCTGCCCACCAGGGAAAACAGCGCGAGAACGACGACAGCGAAATTTCTAGCTCTCGTTGGCAGCATGCGAAATTTCTGTGTGAAGGTTAGGGCATGGAATAAGAAGGGGGGGAAACGAAAAGGATTCGCGGCCAGCTGAAATTTTAAGCGATATCCAAGGGTTATTAAATGTATATTTTTTAATAAAAGTGCTTACGTAACGATTAGTACTATAGCGCTAACAAAAAGCGCTATGTGAGGTATTATTTGGATAGAGCTTTAACAAAAAGCGCTATCTAAGTGATTTTTACCTTAATTTTGATTAATTTTTATTTTCTATAAGTGCAGAAGCGCTATACAGGAGCTCACTTAGATAGCGCTTTTAAAAAGCGCTATCTAAGTTGCGTTAACCAAGCCCAAATCTGTAGTAGTGAGGGTTCTCGTTGCTCTCGAGTGGCGCCTCACATACTTTGCATATGATGTTGCAGTTGCGGAGTTAACCAGCTCTCGAGGGTTCTCGTTGGTCTCCGAAGGGAAAACCCACCCTTAAGCTTCTCAAATATATTTAAAGATACAAACAAATCAGAGTCATTAATTTAATACACCGCTTGCAACACAGCTTTAAAAAAAGAACGGTAGATGATTTTAATTAAAAATACAGCAATCCAATTCTCATGCTTTTAAGCAAACTGAAATGCTATTAGACAAGCCTCAATGTCTACACCATTTGAACTTCCCGTCTTGTGACGTGAGTGCTTCTTGCCCGACTTTGGTCTCTTTCCTGTGATGGCGATGGAGATATCATTGGGGAATAGGTCATGGAGCACGAACTTGGGGTGTACAGTGGAGACGAGTAGAGCAGAGACGGTGAGCGTGGAGATTGCCAAAAGTGTAACATTCAGAGAATAAAACGTCTCAGTTAGCCAGTTATTAACATTTACAACTATCCACGAAAAAAGTTGTAATAAGCATTTTTTACAACTTTCAGGAAAAAAAAGGTTGTGGTATCAAAATTAACATTTACAACTATCCACGTAAAAAAGTTGTAATACCCATTTTTTACAACTATCAACAAAAAAAGTTGTAATAAACATTTTTTACAACTTTTAGATACTAAAACGTTGTCGTATCAAAATTAACATTTACAACTATTAATGAAAAAACGTTGTAATAACCATTTTTTACAACTATCACCGAAAAAAAAGTTGTAATAAATATTTTTTACAACGTTCAGAAATAAAAAGTTGTGCTAAACATTTATTACAACTGCCAAAATAGAAACGTTGTCCAATGAAAGTTGTAAATGACTAGTTTTGTTGTAGTGATTGGACTCCCCGGATTTGGTTTTGATGATGAGCAAACATAAATAATCCATGAACTAACAATTTGTGAGCGCAGTTTTGGAGATCGTCGCCAAATTCACGAGAACATTCAAAGCGACATCTCAACACTTCCCAAAGCTCGTATTCATGCCTAAAGCTTCGTTGAAGCTCTTGTGCCGTTTTGGAAGTTATGAAGATTCAATCGAATCTCTCGAAGACCGTTTATTAAGGTTTTATTTATAGTCTTTTTAGCTTCGATATATAGAATGTTAAGCCTTGAGTATATCTTACCATTCTAACTTCATAACGCTCATATCGTAGCTCTAGGATCTTTGCACAAGTTCATTCTAACTTCCTCGAAGCGTCGCGCTTCTATTCGGACTTGTTTGTGCATATTAGTTGGTACAAGAAGGAGTACTGACCGACTAGATGGTGATCTAGTCGGTCAGCAACTCTTCTTGGACCGACTAGTTTGATTCCTTAATTTCTTGGACTTTACTGTTTACAGTTAGTCGGTCTACGTTGACTCACCAACCGACTAGTTTGTGAACTAGTCGGTCAGTGATGCTTCTTTGACCGACTAGTTGTAACTTACTGTTCATGCTAAAATTCTCCTAAGCTACTGTTTATCGTTAGTCGGTCTAAGAACGTTTGGTGACCGACTAGTTGACAATCTAGTCGGTCAACTTTTGTTCTTGGACCGACTAAGTCATATTGCATTCAGACTATTTCATTTTGCCTCTTAGTCGGTCTACGTTCATTGACTGACCGACTAGTTGTGAAACTAGTCGGTCAGACAGTCTTCTTGGACCGACTAGATTTCTAGGTCTGAAATTCTCTTTCTTCTCAGTTCCTCTCTTAGTCGGTCCATGTTGTTTGACTGACCGACTAGTTGATGAACTAGTCGGTCAGTGATTGTTCTTTGACCGACTAATTCTCACAGATTTCTATCCGTTGGAGAATGACCTAAGTTGTTTTTATGGGACCCTATAAATACGAACCTAGGTTATTTCTATCTAGGTTAGAGCTTCCATTCAGAGATTCATTGAGATCAAAAGAGATAGCCATTCTCACTCAAATCAAAAGCTCTCTTCCTCACAAGAAACACATTCTCTCTCATTTCTAGATGTAGAATCCATCTAGAGAGAAGCTTGTTCTTGGTGAGCTCTTCAAGCTATTGCTTGATCCAAGTCTCCAAATCATCCCTAGGCACCGATTGCTGGTCATTTCCTTGGTGCTAGGTCTTGGTGACTTCATCTTCCTCAAATCCTGCATTTCACCTATTGGGTAAGAAAAACTCAAGGTATAGGATTTTGTGGTAAGTTTGCTTATTTCAATATAACTCATTTATATTGCTTGTTGATTCTCTCGGTTGTGAGAGAAGGTTGTGATCCCGGGTTGTGGGATTCACTATTGCCGTTGTTGTATGATTTGATCTTGTGAAGGTTTTTCACAAGATATTCATAGTGGAAATCTTGAGTTAGGGTTTCTAACTCAAGTATCCGGAGGGGATCCGGGTGGTTGGGACGTAGGATCACCGGGAACAAGTCGGGGAGACTTGGGTGGATCCGAACCCATTAACATCATTTGTTTGCATTGTTAATTTTGTTGTTGTCATTCAATTTAAGCTTCCGCAAATTGATTTGGTAGTTGTTTGCAATTTAATTTGGAATTATACTCATTATTATTTTAAAGTACTATTCACCCCCCCTCTAGTACTTGTGCAGTAGCTGGTAGGGCATTACATTTGGTATCAGAGCCAGATACTTAGCTATGTCTGCCAACGACAACAAGACCGTGCCTCCACCTTCCAACTATGACACCTTCAGGAACCGTGAAGGAGCGTCATCGGTGATGGAAGGACATTCCTCTACGAGGCCTCCATTCTTCAACGGTACCAACTATGGGTATTGGAAATGCCGGATGGAAACCTTCCTCCGGAGTGCATCCTTATGGAGGACTACAATGAAGGAATACATCGAACCCAAAGAAGAAGACTTTGAGAAATGGACTACCGCGGAGGTCGTCGCGGAGGTAAGCAATGCCTAGGCAATGAACGCCTTGCAATGCGCATTGGAGCCCGAGGATTTCAATAAGATATGCACATGTAAGAGTGCATATCAAATTTGGAACTCCCTCATCATACTTCATGAAGGGACGAGTAGGGTAAGAGACTCTAAACTCGTAGTCGTAAACAAAGATTACGAAATGTTTCATATGCAACAGGGCGAGAAGATGAAAGAATATTACGCTCGCTTTGTTGACATAATAAACGAGTTAGAGGCCCTCGGCAAGTCCTACACTCAAAAGGAGAAGTGCTCAAAGCTTATTGTAGGACTTCCCTCTTCTTGGGAAAAACGTACCTTTGCCATCGAGGAAGGTAATGACATGAACAAATATACCGTAGTTCAACTAATGGGTACTTTGATGTCTTACGAGGTACGCAAAGATAGCAAGGTGAAGTTACAAGAAAAGATGAAGTCCTATTTGAACCTAGATGCGCCTAAGAAAAAGGCGATTGCATTCAAGGCGGCTTCATCCACCTCTACCGATGATGAGGACTCGGAAGAAGAAATGGACATGGAATCCATTGCACTCATGGCAAAGAAGTTCAATCGCTTCTTCCGAAAGGGTAACTTCAAACAAAAATCTAAGTTTACTTCTACTAACGCATCTCCACCTTTGTGCTTTAAATGCAATAAGCCGGGACACATCAAAGCGGATTGTCCTCAAAACAAGCAAAAGGAGAAGTGGAAGGCGCCGAAGTTCGACAAGTCAAAGAAGTACAAAAAGGGGTACAAAAAGGGACTTGTCGGAACAACATTCACCGACTCCGAGGATTCCTCAAGCGGAGAGTCGGATGATGAGAAAGTGGAGCAAGCGCACATGTGCTTCATGGCAAGAGAGGAGCATGATCAAGGATCTTCCTCCTCCGATGATAGCGACGACGAAGGCGATGAGGTAACGATGGATGATCTTAGGGATGCTAACTCTCATTTATGGTCTAAATACACAAAATTAGTAAATAGATATACTAAAGTAAAAGATGACCTAGCTAGCATTCAAACCTCGCCTAAGACTATCATCACCAACAACGACACCGTTGTTGAAGAGTTAAGAAATGAGATTGTTAATCTCAAATCTAAACTTGAACATGTTAGCATCGAGGATCCGGAAGAACATAGGATAGCGGATTTAACTTCTCAAAACTCGACTTTGAGTATTGAGAACGAGAATCTTAAATCTCGTGTTTTTGTGCTCACATCGCAAGTATCCAATTTGGATACTTCTATGCGTTCTCTCAAAGAGAAATATGAGAACACATTGGGCCGAATTAACAAATTCAACAAAGGTAAGGACCATTTGGATAAAATCCTAAGTGACTTACTTCCGGCCAATCACCACATTGGTTTGGGGTATACGATGGGATGTCCATCCAAAGCGGCCACTACTTTTGTTAGGCCAACTTCTGGTGATTCTACGAGTGGTAGCAAACACTCTATTGATAGTTCATCTACCAATTGTGCTTCCACCTCGTCCACACCCTCTTTCGGAAAGAAACCCACTTTGGGTGGACCTCCAAAGAAGGGTCATGCTTATATGTACACAAATACCATGCCACGTAGGAACACACGTCCTACTCCACCCTCTCACACATATGATGATTTTTATGCAACACATTCTCGGGCACATGCACACCATGTGAGACACCCTCACGCACGTGTTCCCACACATGCATATGTTCACCCACCGCATCATATGAATAATTCTCGTCGTGCACCATTCCATCATGTCACGTATGCCTATCCACAACATGCATCACGTAGAAATCAACGTCGCATGCATGCACCTAATAGGATGAGGGCTCCCAAAATCTTCACTATTTGGAGCCCGAAGGACACAAGCATGGATGAAAAACAAGTATATATGAATGCTTATTTTTCGAATGTTGTGCATAGTAGGAATTATGTGGGGAAGTCAAAGTCCAATTGGACTTGGCTTCCAAAGGTCTAACCTTTGAGGACCCAATGACCTTAGGTACCATGATATGAAAGTTTCTATCTTTAGGTACTCAAGGAAAAGAAAAAGAAGAGGAGCAACAAATTTAAATTTAGCTCCAAAGGGAATTGGATACTCGATAGCGGGTGTTCAAAACACATGACGGGTGACGCTCAATTGCTCTCCGGAGTGGTTCCCATTGCAAATGGAAATCGCGTCGTATTTGGAGGCAATGAGAGCGGAACAATCGTCGGTGTTGGTAAAGTGGGTAACCCTTCTAAACCCTTAATTATTGATGTTTATCTAGTTGATGGTTTAAATCATAATCTTATTTCAATAAGCCAACTTTGTGACAAAGGTTACAAAGTTAGTTTTGCGAAAGGATTGTGTCATATTTCAAATGATAATAATAAATTATTATTTTCCGACACACGCCATAAAGATATTTATATTTTGGATCTTCCTAAGTCATATGAACAATGTCTCGTTGCCAACACAAGTGAACAACACTTATGGCATCGACGCTTTGGACATGTGAACTTTGGAACACTCTATAAGCTTTCGAAATTAAATTCCATTAAAGGTTTTCCGAAACTCGTTTTTGAAAAGAAAATTTTTTGTGATTCTTGTCAACGTGGCAAGCTTCCTAAATCTTCATTTAAACCTAAGAAAAGCATTTCTACGAAACGGCCACTAGAGCTATTACATCTAGATTTATTTGGGCCAACTAGAGTTGCTTCCTTAGGAAATGCGAGATATGGACTAGTCATCGTTGATGATTATTCAAGATTTACATGGGTATTTTTCTTATGTAATAAAAATGAAGCTTTTGAAAACTTCACAATATTTGTGAAGAAAGTACAAAATCTCATCGGAACCACCATTGTCACTATTCGTAGTGATCATGGGGGTGAATTTGAGAATGAGTCTTTCTCAAATTTTTGTGATGATCTTGGAATTACTCACGTTTTCTTTCCCTCGCGCACCTCCTCAAAATGGTGTTGTTGAGAGGAAGAATAGAACGCTTGTGGAGTGTGCTCGCACTATTCTCGAAGATAGTCAACTTGGTTATCAATTTTGGGCGGAAGCGGTACACACCGCTTGTTATGTGTTTAATAGAATACTTTTGAGGCCCGGCACCAAACAAACTTGCTATGAATTGTTGTTTGGTAGATTGCCTCAAGTTAAACATTTTCGTGTTTTCGGCGCAAAATGTTTTATTAAAAACACATATGATAATTTGGACAAGTTTGATCCGAGATCGGATGAGGGGATATTTGTTGGGTATTCCTCACGTAGCAAAGCATACCGGATATACAACAAAAGATCCTCTACGATCGAGGAATCACTTCATGTCTCTTTTAATGAGAATTTTACTACTTCTAGAATTTCAAATGATAATGATTCTATGGATGTTTTATGTGATTCGTTTGAAAATTCTAAGTCTATTGATTCAATTGATTCTATTGAGACTAACCCGACTAATGAAGTTGTTGAGAATGTGCCTAGTGATCAAGGTATTCCCAAGCGGCTTCATACCGTTCGCGACCATCCCCATGAGCAAGTCATTGGCAATATTCATGATAGTGTCAAGACGAGATCTCAAGTCCACCACTTCGCCAATAGTGCCTTTGTCTCATCAATAGAGCCAAAGAATATTGTTGAAGCGTGCGAAGATAGTGCTTGGATCCTTGCCATGGAGGAGGAACTCATTCAATTCGAGAGGAATGAGGTATGTGAGCTTGTTCCTTTGCCATCGAAGAACCACACCGTCATAGGGACAAAGTGGATCTTCAAGAACAAATCCGACGAAAATCAAGTCGTCCTCCGGAACAAAGCTCGGTTAGTTGCTCAAGGCTATCGCCAAGAGGAAGGTATCGATTTCGAAGAATCCTTCGCTCCAATAGCTAGATTAGAATCGATTAGACTTTTATTGTCATATGCATGCCATAAAAATTTTAAGTTATTTCAAATGGATGTTAAAAGTGCATTTTTAAACGGAGATGTTGTTGAGGAAGTTTACGTTTCTCAACCTCCGGGCTTCATAAATGAAAAATTTCCAAATCATGTTTTTAAACTAAAGAAAGCTCTTTATGGTTTGAGACAAGCTCCTCGAGCTTGGTATGATCGCCTAAAGAATTTTCTTTTGGATTTGAATTTTAAAATGGGCGAAGCCGATTCTACACTTTTTGTTAAGCATGCGAATAATGATATTTTATTAGTTCAAATTTATGTTGATGATATCATTTTCGGTGCTACTAACTTCACTCTTTGCGAAGAGTTTTCTAATGTTATGAAGGACCAATTTGAGATGAGCCACATGGGCGAACTCAAATATTTCTTAGGTCTCCAAATTCGCCAAATGAACGATGCAATCTTCATCCACCAAACGAAGTATACGGTGGAGTTGCTTAAGCGATTTGGAATGGAAAGTGCTTCCGGGAAAAAGACTCCAATGAGCACGACTACGCATCTCGACAAGGATACGGCCGGTAAGGATGTAGACATTCGTCTATATCGAGGTATGATAGGTAGTTTACTTTATCTTACCGCAAGTATGCCCGATATTATGTTTGCCGTATGCATATGTGCTCGTTATCAGTCTCAACCTAAGGAGTCTCACTTGGTAGCGGTAAAGCGTATTTTCCGTTATCTGAGTTACACTTTAGATTATGGATTACTTTATCCGAAATCTAGCACGTATGAGTTGTTGAATATTGGACTCCCCGGATTTGGTTTTGATGATGAGCAAACATAAATAATCCATGAACTAACAATTTATGAGCGCAGTATTGGAGATCGTCGCCAATTTCATGAGAACATTCAAAGCGGCATCTCAACACTTCCCAAAGCTCGTATTCATGCCTAAAGCTTCGTTGAAGCTCTTGCGCCGTTTTGGAAGTTATGAAGATTCAATCGAAGCTCTCAAAGACCGTTTATTAAGGTTTTATTTATAGTCTTTTAGATTCGATATATAGAATGTTAAGCCTTGAGTAAATCTTACGTTTCTATCTTCATTACGCTCATTTCGTAGCTCTAGGATCCTTGCACAAGTTCATTCTAACTTCCTCGAAGCGTCGCGCTTCGATTCGGACTTGTATGTGCATGTTAGTTGGTACAAGAACAAGTACTGACCGACTAGATGGTGATCTAGTCGGTCGGCAACTGTTCTTGGACCGACTAGTTTGATTCCTTAATTTCTTGGACTTTACTGTTTACAGTTAGTCGGTCTACGTTGACTCACCGACCGACTAGTTTGTGAACTAGTCGGTCAGTGATGCTTCTTTGCCCGACTAGTTGTGACTTACTGTTCATGCTAAAATTCTCCTAAGCTACTGTTTATCGTTAGTCAGTCTAAGAACGTTTGGTGACCGACTAGTTGACAATTTAGTCGGTCAACTTTTGTTCTTGGACCGACTAAGTCACTTTGTACTCAGACTAATTCTTTTTGCTCTTAGTCGGTCTACGTTCACTAACTGACCGACTAGTTGTGAAACTAGTCGGTCAGACAGTCTTCTTGGACCGACTAGATTTCTAGGTCTGAAATTCTATCTCTTCTCAGATCTACTCTTAGTCGGTCCACGTTGTTTGACTGACCGACTAGTTGATGAACTAGTCGGTCAGTGATTGCTCTTTGACCGACTAATTCTCACAGATTTCTATCCGTTGGAGAATGACCTAACTTGTTTTTATGGGACCCTATAAATACGAACCTAGGTCATTTCTATCTAGGTTAGAGCTTCCATTCAGAGATTCATTGAGATCAAAAGAGATAGCCATTCTCACTCAAATCAAAAGCTCTCTTCCTCACAAGAAACTCATTCTCTCTCATTTCTAGATCTAGAATCCATCTAGAGAGAAGGTTGTTCTTGGTGAGCTCTTCAAGCTATTGCTTGATCCAAGTCTCCAAATCATCCCTAGGCACCGATTGCTGGTCATTTCCTTGGTGCTAGGTCTTGGTGACTTCATCTTCCTCAAATCCTTCATTTCACCATTTGGGTAAGAAAAACTCAAGGTATAGGATTTTGTGGTAAGATTGTTTATTTCATATTAAACTCTTTAATATTGCTTTGTGATTCTCTCGGTTGTGAGAGAAGGTTGTGATCCCGGGTTGTGGGATTCACGTTTGCTATTGCATGTATGATTTGATCTTGTGAAGGTTTTTCACAAGATATTCATAGTGGAAATCTTGAGTTAGGGTTTCTAACTCAAGTATCCGGAGGGGATCCGGGTGGTTGGGACATAGGATCACCGGGAACAAGTCGGGGAGACTTGGGTGGATCCGAACCCATTAACATCGTTTGTTAGCATTGTTAATTTTGTGTTGTCATTCAATTTAAGCTTCCGCAAATTGATTTGGTAGTTGTTTGCAATTTAATTTGGAATTATACTCCTTATTATTTTAAAGTACTATTCACCCCCCCCCCCCCCCTCTAGTACTTGTGCAGTAGCTAGTAGGGCATTACATTTGGTATCAGAGCCAGATACTCAGCTATGTTTGCCAACGACAACAAGACCGTGCCTCCACCTTCCAACTATGACACCTTCACGAACCGTGAAGGAGCATCTTCGGTGATGGAAGGACATTCCTCTACGAGGCCTCCATTCTTCAACGGTACCAACTATGGGTATTGGAAATGCCGGATGGAAACCTTCCTCCGGAGTGCATCCTTATGGAGGACTACAATGAAGGAATACATCGAACCCAAAGAAGAAGACTTTGAGAAATGGACTACCGCGGAGGTCGCCGCGGAGGTAAGCAATGCCAAGGCAATGAACGCCTTGCAATGCGCATTGGAGCCCGAGGATTTCAATAAGATATGCACATGTAAGAGTGCATATCAAATTTGGAACTCCCTCCTCATTCTTCATGAAGGGACGAGTAGGGTAAGAGACTCTAAACTCGTGGTCGTAAACAAAGATTACGAAATGTTTCATATGCAACAGGGCGAGAAGATGAAAGAATATTACGCTCGTTTTGTTGACATAATAAACGAGTTAGAGGCCCTCGGCAAGTCCTACACTCAAAAGGAGAAGTGCTCAAAGCTTATTGAAGGACTTCCCTCTTCTTGGGAAAAACGTACCTTCGCCATCGAGGAAGGTAATGACATGAACAAATATACCGTAGTTCAACTAATGGGTACTTTGATGTCATACGAGGTACGCAAAGATAGCAAGGTGAAGTTACAAGAAAAGATAAAATCTTATTTGAACCTAGATGCGCCTAAGAAAAAGGCGATTGCATTCAAGGCGGCTTCATCCACCTCTACCGATGATGAGGACTCGGAAGAAGAAATGGACATGGAATCCATTGCACTCATGGCAAAGAAGTTCAATCGCTTCTTCCGAAAGGGTAACTTCAAACAAAAATCTAAGTTTACTTATACTAACGCCTCTCCACCTTTGTGCTTTAAATGCAATAAGCCAGGACACATCAAAGCGGATTGTCCTCAAAACAAGCAAAAGGAGAAGTGGAATGCGCTGAAGTTCGACAAGTCAAAGAAGTACAAAAAGGGGTACAAGAAGGGACTTGTCGGAACAATATTCACCGACTCCGAGGATTCCTCAAGCGGAGAGTCGGATGATGAGAAAGTGGAGCAAGCGCACATGTGCTTCATGGCAAGAGAGGAGCATGATCAAGGATCTTCCTCCTCCGATGATAGCGACGACGAAGGCGATGAGGTAACGATGGATGATCTTAGGGATGCTAACTCTCATTTATGGTCTAAATACACAAAATTAGTAAATAGATATACTAAAGTAAAAGATGACCTAGCTAGCATTCAAACCTCGCCTAAGACTATCATCACCAACAACGACACCGTTGTTGAAGAGTTAAGAAACGAGATTGTTAATCTCAAATCTAAACTTGAACATGTTAGCATTGATGATCCGGAAGAACATAGGATAGCGGATTTAACTTCTCAAAACTCTACTTTGAGTATTGAGAACGAGAATCTTAAATCTCGTGTTT
Organism: Scilla litardierei; assembly: GCA_030789695.1. Lineage (NCBI taxonomy): Eukaryota > Viridiplantae > Streptophyta > Magnoliopsida > Asparagales > Asparagaceae > Scilla > Scilla litardierei. Next base: position 43,632,244 of record CM061133.1, read on the forward strand.
ATGTGCTCACATCGCAAGTATCCACATTAGATACTTCTATGCGTTCTCTCAAAGAGAAATATGAGAACACATTAGGCCGAATCAATAGATTCAATAAGGGTAAGGACCATTTGGATAAAATCCTAAGTGACTTACTTCCGGCCAATCACCACATTGGCTTGGGGTATACGATGGGATGTCCATCCAAAGCGGCCACTACTTTTGTTAGGCCAACTTCCGGTGACTCTACGAGTGGTAGCAAACACTCTATTGGTAGTTCATCTACCAATGGTGCTTCCACCTCGTCCACACCCTCTTTTGGAAAGAAACCCACTTTGGGTGGACCTCCAAAGAAGGGGCATGCTTATATGTACACAAATACCATGCCACGTAGGAACACACGTCCTACTCCACCATCTCACACATATAATGATTTCTATGCTACACGTTCACGGGCACGTGCACACCATGTGAGACACCCTCACGCACGTGTTTCCACACATGCATATGTTCACCCACCTCATCGTATGAATAATTCTCGTCATGCACCATTCCATCATGTCCCGTATGCCTATCCACGTCATGCATCACGTAGAAATCAACGTCGCATGTATGCACCCAATAGGATGGTGGCTTCCAAAATTTTCACTATTTGGAGCCCAAAGGACACAAGCATGGACGAAAAACAAATGTATATGAATGCTTATTTTTCGAATGTTGTGCATAGTAGGAATTATGTGGGGAAGTCAAAGTCCAATTGGACTTGGCTTCCAAAGGTCTAACCTTTGAGGACCCAATGACCTTGGGTACCATGATATGAAAGTTTCTATCTTTAGGTACTCAAGGAAAAGAAAAAGAAGAGGAGCAACAAATTTAAATTTAGCTCCAAAGGGAATTGGATACTCGATAGCGGGTGTTCAAAACACATGACGGGTGACGCTCAATTGCTCTCCGGAGTGGTTCCCATTGCAAATGGAAATCGCGTCGTATTTGGAGGCAACGAGAGCGGAACCATCGTCGGTGTTGGTAAAGTGGGTAACCCTTCTAAACCCTTAATTAGTGATGTTTATCAAGTTGATGGTTTAAATCATAATCTTATTTCAATAAGCCAACTTTGTGACAAAGGTTACAAAGTTAGCTTTGCGAAAGGATTGTGTCATATTTCAAATGATAATAATAAATTATTATTTTCCGGCACACGCCATAAAGATATTTATATTTTGGATCTTCCTAAGTCATATGAACAATGTCTCGTTGCCAACACAAGTGAACAACACTTATGGCATCGACGCTTTGGACATGTGAACTTTGGAACACTTTATAAACTTTCGAAATTAAATTCCATTAAAGGTTTTCCGAAGCTCGTTTTCGAAAAGAAAAGTTTTTGTGATTCTTGTCAACGTGGCAAGCTTCCTAAATCTTCATTTAAACCTAAGAAAAGCATTTCTACGAAACGGCCACTAGAGCTATTACATCTAGATTTATTTGGGCCAACTAGGGTTGCTTCCTTAGGAAATGCAAGATATGGACTAGTCATCGTTGATGATTATTCAAGATTTACATGGGTATTTTTCTTATGTAATAAAAATGAAGCTTTTGAAAACTTCACAATATTTGTGAAGAAAGTACAAAATCTCATCGAAACCACCATTGTCACTATTCGTAGTGATCATGGGGGTGAATTTGAGAATGAGTCTTTCTCAAATTTTTGTGATGATCTTGGAATTACTCACACGTTTTCTTTCTCTCGCGCACCTCCTCAAAATGGTGTTGTTGAGAGGAAGAATAGAACGCTTGTGGAGTGTGCTCGCACTATGCTCGAAGATAGTCAACTTGGTTATCAATTTTGGGCGGAAGCGGTACACACCGCTTGTTATGTGTTTAATAGAATACTTTTGAGGCCCGGCACCAAACAAACTTGTTATGAATTGTTGTTTGGTAGATTGCCTCAAGTTAAACATTTTCGTGTTTTCGGCGCAAAATGTTTCATTAAAAACACATATGATAATTTGGACAAGTTTGATCCGAGATCGGATGAGGGGATATTTGTTGGGTATTCCTCATGTAGCAAAGCCTACCGGATATACAACAAAAGATCCTCTACGATCAAGGAATCACTTCATGTCTCTTTTAATGAGAATTTTACTACTTCTAGAATTTCAAATGATAATGACTCTATGGATGTTTTATGTGATTCATTTGAAAATTCTAAGTCTATTGATTCAATTGATTCTATTGAGACTAACCCGACTAATGAAGTTGTTGAGAATGTGCCTAGTGATCAAGGTATTCCCAAGCGGCTTCATACCGTTCGCGACCATCCCCATGAGCAAGTTATTGGCAATATTAATGATAGTGTCAAGACGAGATCTCAAGTCCACCACTTCGCCAATTGTGCCTTTGCCTCATCGATAGAGCCAAAGAATATCGTTGAAGCGTGCGAAGATAGTGCTTGGATCCTTGCCATGGAGGAGGAACTCATTCAATTCGAGAGGAATGAGGTATGGGAGCTTGTTCCTTTGCCATCGAAGAACCACACCGTCATAGGGACAAAGTGGATCTTCAAGAACAAAACCGACGAAAATCAAGTCGTCGTCCGGAACAAAGCTCGGTTAGTAGCTCAAGGCTATCGCCAAGAGGAAGGTATCGATTTCGAAGAATCCTTCGCTCCGGTAGCTAGATTAGAATCGATTAGACTTTTATTGTCTTATGCATGCCATAAAAATTTTAAGTTATTTCAAATGGATGTTAAAAGTGCATTTTTAAACGGAGATGTCGTTGATGAAGTTTACGTTTCTCAACCTCCGGGCTTCATAAATGAAAAATTTCCAAATCATGTTTTTAAACTAAAGAAAGCTCTTTATGGTTTGAGACAAGCTCCTCGAGCTTGGTATGATCACCTAAAGAATTTTCTTTTGGATTTGAATTTTAAAATGGGCGAAGCCGATTCTACACTTTTTAATAAGCATGCGAATAATGATATTTTATTAGTTCAAATTTATGTTGATGATATCATTTTCGGTGCTACTAACTTCACTCTTTGCGAAGAGTTTTCTAATGTTATGAAGGAACAATTTGAGATGAGCCACATGGGCGAACTCAAATATTTCTTAGGTCTCCAAATTCGCCAAATGAACGATGCAATCTTCATCCACCAAACGAAGTATACGGTGGAGTTGCTTAAGCGATTTGGAATGGAAAGTGCTTCCGGGAAAAAGACTCCAATGAGCACGACTACGCATCTTGACAAGGATACGGGCGGTAAGGATGTAGACATTCGTCTATATCGAGGTATGATAGGTAGTTTACTTTATCTTACCGCAAGTAGGCCCGATATTATGTTTGCCGTATGCGTATGTGCTCGTTATCAGTCTCAACCTAAGGAGTCTCACTTAGTAGCGGTAAAGCGTATTTTCCGTTATCTAAGTTACACTTTAGATTTTGGATTACTTTATCCGAAATCTAGCACGTATGAGTTAGTCTCATACAGTGATGCCGATTATGCGGGATGCAAATCCGACAGGAAAAGTACTAGTGGCACTTGCCATTTTCTAGGAAATTCTCTTGTCTCTTGGTTTTCCAAGAAGCAAAATTCCGTATCACTTTCAACCACCGAGGCGGAATATATTGCCGCCGGTGCCGCTTGTGCCCAGGTTCTTTGGATGAGACACACTTTGAAGGATTTTGGTATTCACTGTGATACTAGCCCTATCATGGTGGATAACCAAAGTGCTATCTGTCTTTCAAAGAATCCGGTGCACCATTCCCGATCAAAACACATAGATGTCCGACACCATTTCTTAGATGATCATGTTGCTAAGAAGGACATCATTTTAGTGTACGTTGAAACCCAAAAGCAAATCGCCGATATTTTCACGAAACCCCTAAAGGAGGACTCCTTTGTGCGGTTGCGTCGAGAATTGGGGATTATGGGTGAATCCGAGATATAGGATTCATATTTCATTCAATTATCTTGCATGCTATTCGATTTCGCGATATTTTGTTCATGCTAGATTAATTGAATTTTTTTGGGAATTTTATGTTATATATTTGAATTTATGATCGAATTCGTATTTGAAAGTCGTATTTAAGATTTCGACGTTTTATGGGGTAATTTAGATGACTAATGAGAGTTTTAAGTTGTTTCATCCAAGTGGTTTGTGAAGAGAAATCAATTATCAAATTTTGAACTCTTCTAGTCGGTCTAAGTTCATTTGTCAACCGACTAGATGCTCATCTAGTCGGTCAGCAAGTGAACTCAGACCGACTAGATCAAGCTCTCATCCATCTCCTATCATTTTCTTTCGTGAGTCGGTCATAGTACACTTTCCGACCGACTAGATTGAAAACTAGTCGGTCAGTAAGTATACTGCGACCGACTAAATCTAGCCCTAAATTTTGTTGTTTGCCTCTGTTTCGACTTAGTCGGTTCAAGCTCATTGACCGACCGACTAGATCGTAATCTAGTCGGTCAGTGCTTGAACTGTGACCGACTAAGTGGGTTAGGGCATTTGTGTATTTTTGCTTCCAGACCGACTTAAACTCACTTTCATTCGACTAAAACTCACTTTTAGTCGGGTTGTCTCTCAGCTCAAGCCCGATAACTCCCAAAACCCGATCGAGCCCCTTCAAATTCTCGTCGACTCCGGCCATATCTCCGGCCATCCTCGCCGTCCGCCGCCGTCGCCTCCTCCATCTAGGTATCTCCCTCCCTCTCCTAGGTCGATTCCTACCCTAGGGTTCGATTTTATCTCATCTAGCTCCTAGGGTTTCCGAATTGTTTCACTTAGGGCTTGTGCATCTAGGGTTTGTGTGTTCGGATTTCTTGTGCTTCTAGGGTTGTGTGCTTAGGGTTTGTTGTTGATCCTCCGTGATTACTTGCTTGTACTCGTCGTGCCTCGACCATGGCAAAGACGAGAATTCCTATCACTCCCTCTGGGGCTTCCCCCATGACCGTAGAACAACCTACCGGTAGGAATCCACCTAAGCCTAAGCGTCGTGCCAATTCTACCCAAGCCTCTCCATCTTCGCCTCCTCTTAAGAAGCCGAGGACGGCCACAGCTAAACCCCGAAAATCAAAGACCAAGAAGCCTATTCTTCAATCTCCGGCTACTCCTCCTGATTCCGACTCTGAATTTATCCCAGAGGATGAGCCTTCTAGGGAACCTACTCCTCCTCCGAAGACCCGTAAGGCTAAGGGTAAAGCTCCTATGCCAGTCGGCGGTGTAGACATATCGTTATGCCGCGATGACCCTCAGTGTCTCGCAGCGTACAACCGTATAGAGCACTGTCCACTGTTGTTAGAGCATTACGTTCAGTTTTCTGATTTTCTCGGCCTTGCTGATCTTCTGTCCTATAGTGGTCTTCTTGATTATCTCCGATACGACCCCAAGGCCAATCCCAAACCTTATCCTCGCCTAGTGAAATTGTTCTATGCCAATCGTATTCGAGGCCAGTACGATGCCAGCCACTCCATTGAGACTACTGTCTTGGGAACTCCTATAGTTCTCACGGCAGAAATCTTGGGGGAGATTCTTGGTTGCTCGTCGTGTGGTCTCCTTCCTTCGGACATTTCAGTCGATGATATTTCTTCCTTGGATCAGTCAGTTCTTGCAGATATCTTCCAGGTTATCCCCTCCGCATTCATTGGTGTTCCATCGAAATCTTTCAAGCCGAATGCGTGGGTCCTTAACCTGATCTTGAAGTCTTGCCTCCTCCCTAAATATGGATCGTCTTCTCTTCCATCCCAGCCGTTCTTGAAATTGATCTACGCTCTTTTCTTGGGATGCGAGATTAATTGGGCTCGCGTGATACTCGATAAGATGGACTCTTTCGAGTGTATACGCAAGACCAATAAGTCTGTGCATATTCCATATCCTTGTCTGTTGACTCTTGTGTTTCGTCATTTCCGAGTCCCTCTCCCTCCTGACGATGAGCGTCCCTTGGGTACTCCTCTGAACGCGACGGCCGTGAAGAAATCTCTAGCGGCGCTTCGTCACGTACAGAGATCTACCACATCTGCTTCTCAGGCGACTCCCTCTGCTGCTGGTGCCCCCTCTCGTCCTGCTACTTTGGATGATGTCGTACGGATACTTCGTCGGCACGAGTCTCGCTTGGCTCGTACCGAGGAGGTAGTTTGCCGTATGGCTCGTCAGATGGGCATTGATCTTCCTCCGTCCGTGTCTGAGGACGAGGAGATGGACGATGAGGAGCTTGACGAGCTTGTCACTTCTTTAGCCCGTGGCGATGAGGCCACTGCTGCTGCTGCTACATCTTCTGCTCCTGGTGTTGGCACCTCTACCGGTGCTCCAGAGACCTCTGCTGCAGTAGTTCAGACTTCTGAGCCTGCTGCCTCTCCTGCTGACACTCCTGATGTGCCTGCTGATGTTGAGCCTGTTGCTGTTGCTTCCACACCTACCCCGACGATCCCGTCTGTTGAGACACCTCTACTCCCTGCAGAGCCTGAGTCCACTCCGTCGACTGGACCCACGGAGACTGCAGATCCAGCCACTTCCTCGTGATTGTCAGTTTCGAGGACTCTCCACTACACTTCGGATGATATATTTTTTAGTGAGAGTATTTTGGGTTTGGATGGGGTTTGAGAGTTGTTTTGATGTATTTATGAGCTTTCAGGGTTTCGGTGTTGGTTGTTTTGATACACTTTGGATGATGTTTCTGATGGTTATTTTGTTGTATTTTGATGTTGACGATGATGATGTATCTTTTGATGTTTATATCCATGGTCGTTTGTATTTTGATGTACTCGTTAGGATATCTCTTTGGATGTACTCATGATGTTATCATTTATATATATACATCGTCGTTCTCTTTGTCTTAATTCATCGTGCACATTTAATATTCGTTCAATGCATATAATGTGTGAATACGTCGTTCGACGCATGAAAACTTGGTTAAATAGATTTAAATTCTATAATTGTATAGAATTGTTTTCCAAGCACAAAGTTAACCAAGAATATTGAATATTGAAGAGTATGTTTCTTTATTCAAGAAATGAATAATTATTTGGTATTTTTGATGATTTTTGATTATTTTTTTTTGATAATGGACATTTTGGCACACCTTGATTTGATTTCCACATTTTTTCCCTTGGTGTCAATTTGGTCCATCGTCATTGTCTACGACTCCCGATGTTGGATTTTCCATTTCCTAGTTGTTGTCGTTGTATGCCCCCCATTTTTGGGATAATGCCAAAGGGGGAGAGATAATGATAATAAATAGCGCAAATGAAAATTTAACTCAATTTCCAAGAATCTAGTTTGATATGTTAGATTCAGGGGGGTTAAGATACATATAAGGATTTTCAAAATCCGATATTTCGAAAATTGATTCTCTTTATTTATCTTACTCATCTGATTGATGCAATTCATATATATTCATTTTGGAATTAACGTGTCATCATTATTTTTTATTAATATTTATGTTGGTTTGTCATCACCAAAAAGGGGGAAAATGTTGAATATTGGACTCCCCGGATTTGGTTTTGATGATGAGCAAACATAAATAATCCATGAACTAACAATTTATGAGCGCAGTATTGGAGATCGTCGCCAATTTAACGAGAACATTCAAAGCGACATCTCAACACTTCCCAAAGCTCGTATTCATGCCTAAAGCTTCGTTGAAGCTCTTGCGCCGTTTTGGAAGTTATGAAGATTCAATCCAAGCTCTCAAAGACCGTTTATTAAGGTTTTATTTATAGTCTTTTAGCTTCGATATATAGAATGTTAAGCCTTGAGTAAATCTTACGTTTCTATCTTCATTACGCTCATTTCGTAGCTCTAGGATCCTTGCACAAGTTCATTCTAACTTCCTCGAAGCGTCGCGCTTCGATTCGGACTTGTATGTGCATGTTAGTTGGTACAAGAACAAGTACTGACCGACTAGATGGTGATCTAGTCGGTCGGCAACTGTTCTTGGACCGACTAGTTTGATTCCTTAATTTCTTGGACTTTACTATTTACAGTTAGTCGGTCTACGTTGACTCACCGACCGACTAGTTTGTGAACTAGTCGGTCAGTGATGCTTCTTTGACCGACTAGTTGTGACTTACTCTTCATGCTAAAATTCTCCTAAGCTACTGTTTATCGTTAGTCGGTCTAAGAACGTTTGGTGACCGACTAGTTGACAATTTAGTCGGTCAACTTTTGTTCTTGGACCGACTAAGTCACTTTGTACTCAGACTAATTCTTTTTGCTCTTAGTCGGTCTACGTTCATTGACTGACCGACTAGTTGTGAAACTAGTCGGTCAGACAGTCTTCTTGGACCGACTAGATTTCTAGGTCTGAAATTCTATCTCTTCTCAGATCTACTCTTAGTCGGTCCACGTTGTTTGACTGACCGACTAGTTGATGAACTAGTCTGTCAGTGATTGCTCTTTGACCGACTAATTCTCACAGATTTCTATCCGTTGGAGAATGACCTAACTTGTTTTTATGGGACCCTATAAATACGAACCTAGGTCATTTCTATCTAGGTTAGAGCTTCCATTCAGAGATTCATTAAGATCAAAAGAGATAGCCATTCTCACTCAAATCAAAAGCTCTCTTCCTCACAAGAAACCCATTCTCTCTCATTTCTAGATCTAGAATCCATCTAGAGAGAAGGTTGTTCTTGATGAGCTCTTCAAGCTATTGCTTGATCCAAGTCTCCAAATCATCCCTAGGCACCGATTGCTGGTCATTTCCTTGGTGCTAGGTCTTGGTGACTTCATCTTCCTCAAAACCTTCATTTCACCATTTGGGTAAGAAAAACTCAAGGTATAGGATTTTGTGGTAAGATTGTTTATTTCATATTAAACTCTTTAATATTGCTTCGTGATTCTCTCGGTTGTGAGAGAAGGTTGTGATCCCGGGTTGTGGGATTCACGTTTGCTATTGCATGTATGATTTGATCTTGTGAAGGTTTTTCACAAGATATTCATAGTGGAAATCTTGAGTTAGGGTTTCTAACTCAAGTATCCGGAGGGGATCCGGGTGGTTGGGACGTAGGATCACCGGAAACAAGTCGGGGAGACTTGGGTGGATCCGAACTCATTAACATCGTTTGTTAGCATTGTTAATTTTGTGTTGTCATTCAATTTAAGCTTCCGCAAATTGATTTGGTAGTTGTTTGCAATTTAATTTGGAATTATACTCCTTATTATTTTAAAGTACTATTCACCCCCCCCCCCCTCTAGTACTTGTGCAGTAGCTAGTAGGGCATTACATGAGTTAGTCTCATACAGTGATGCCGATTATGCGGGATGCAAATCCGACAGGAAAAGTACTAGTGGCACTTGCCATTTTCTAGGAAATTCTCTTGTCTCTTGGTTTTCCAAGAAGCAAAATTCCGTATCACTTTCAACCACCGAGGCGGAATATATTGCCGCCGGTGCCGCTTGTGCCCAGGTTCTTTGGATGAGACACACTTTGAAGGATTTTGGTATTCACTGTGATACTAGCCATATCATGGTGGATAACCAAAGTGATATCTGTCTTTCAAAGAATCCGGTGCACCATTCCCGATCAAAACACATAGATGTCCGACACCATTTCTTGGATGATCATGTTGCTAAAAAGGACATCATTTTAGTGTACGTTGAAACCCAAAAGCAAATCGCCGATATTTTCACGAAACCCCTAAAGGAGGACTCCTTTGTGTGGTTGCGTCGAGAATTGGGGATTATGGGTGAATCCGAGATATAGGATTCATATTTCTTTCAATTATCTTGCATGCTATTATATTTTGCGATATTTCGTTCATGCTAGATTTATTGAATTTTTGGGAATTTTATGTGATATGTTTGAATTTATGATCGAATTCGTATTTCAATGTCGTATTTGAGATTTCGACGTTTTATGGGGTAATTTAGATGACTAATGAGAGTGTTAAGATGTTTCATCCAAGTGGTTTGTGAAGAGAAATCAATTATCAATTTTTGGACTCTTCTAGTCGGTTTCAGTTCACTTGTCAACCGACTAGATGCTCATCTAGTCGGTCAGCAAGTAAACTCCGACCGACTAGATCAAGCTTTAATCTTAATCTTATCATTTTCTTTCTTTAGTTGGTCACAGTACACTTACCGACCGACTAGATTGAAAACTAGTCGGTCAATGAATATACTGCGACCGACTAATTCTAGCCCTAAAAATCCCTGTTTGCCTCTGTTTCGACTTAGTCGGTTCAAGCTCATTGACCGACCGACTAGATCGTAATCTAGTCGGTCAGTGCTTGAACTGTGACCGACTAAGTAGGTTAGGGCAATTGCGTCTTTTCGATTTCCAGACCGACTTATACTCATTTCGTCCGACTAAAATTCTTTTTAGTCGGTTTTCCCTCCAGCTCAAGCCCGCAAAAACCCTCTCCCCTCTCAAGCCCCTTCGTATTCCCGTCGACTCCGGCCATCTCTCCGGCCTTCACCGCCGTCCGCCGCCGTCGTCTCCTCCTCCTAGGTAAAACCCCCTCCTCCTAGGTCTCATTTCCTATTCTAGGGTTTGCTCTCCTTGATTTCTAGTTCTAGCTCCTAGGGTTTCAAAGTTCTCCTAGGGTTCTAGGGCAACTTGTTCATTTCGAGTTTGCTGTAGGAATCTAGGGCTTCTAGGGTTTGTGCTAGGGTGTTTGATCTTCCCGTCGTTTGGTTGTACTCGTCGTGCCTCGACCATGGCAAAGACGAGGATTCCTATCGCCTCTTCTGGGGCTTCTCCTATGTCAATAGGGCCTTCCGACCCTAGGAATCCGCATAGCCTAAACGTCATGCCAAATCAACCCAAGCTTCTCCATCTTCACCTCCTCCTAAGAAGCCGAGGACGGCAATGGTAAAACCCAGAAAATCTAAAACCAAAAAGCCCATTCTCCACTCTCCTGCTACTCCTCCAGATTCCGACTCTGAGTTCGTGCCTGAGGACGAGTCTGGCCCTAGGGAACCTACTCCTCCTCCGAAGACCCGTAAGGCTAAGGGTAAAGCTCCTATGCCAGTCGGCAGTGTAGACATATCATTGTGCCGCGATGACCCTCAGTGTCTCGCAGCGTACAACCGTATAGAGCACTGTCCACTGTTGTTAGAGCATTACGTTCAGTTTTCTGATTTTCTCGGCCTTGCTGATCTTCTCTCCTATAGTGGTCTCCTTGATTATCTCTGATACGATCTTAAGGCAAATCCTAAACCATATCCTCGCCTTGTGAAATTGTTCTATGCCAATCGTGTTCGAGGCCAGTACGATGCCAGCCACTCCATTGAGACTACTGTCTTAGGAACTCCTATAGTTCTCACGGCAGAAATCTTGGGGGAGATTCTTGGCTGCTCGTCTTCTGGTCTCCTTCCTTCGGACATTTCCGTCGATGATATTTCCTCCTTGGATCAGTCAGTTCTTTCAGATATCTTCCAGGTTATCCCCTCCGCATTCATTGGTGTTCCATCGAAATCTTTCAAGCCGAATGCATGGGTCCTTAACCTGATCTTGAAGTCATGCCTTCTCCCTAAGTATGGATCATCTTCTCTTCCATCCCAGCCGTTCTTGAAATTGATCTACGCTCTTTTCTTGGGGTGCGAGATTAATTGGGCTCACGTGATACTCGATAAGATGGACTCTTTCGAGTGTATACGCAAGACCAATAAATCTGCGCATATTCCATATCCGTGTCTGCTGACCCTTGTGTTTCGTCATTTCCGAGTCCCTCTCCCTCCTGACGATGAGCGTCCCTTGGGTACTCCTCTGAACGCGACGGCCGTTAAGAAATCTCTAGCTGCGCTTCGTCACGTGCAGAGGTCTACCGCATCTGCTTCCCAGTCCACTCCCTCAGCTGCTGCAGCCCCCGCTCCTCCTGCCACATTAGATGATGTCGTATGCCTTCTTCGTCAGCACGAGTCGCGTTTGGCTCGTACCGAGGAGGTCGTCTGCCGTATGGCTCAGATGATGGGGATTGATCTTCCTCCTTCAGTTTCTGAGGCCGAGGAGATTGACGAGCTTGTCACTTCCTTTGCTCGTGGCGATGAGGCCACGGCCACTGCTGCTGCTGCTGCTACCTCTTCAGCTCCTAGAGATGGCACCACTTCCGGTGCTCCAGAGACTTCTGCTTCAGCACTTCAGACTTCTGAGCTTGCTGCTGACCCTGTTGCCGAGCCTGCTGATATTCCTGTTGACACATCTGCCGTCGAGCCCGTCGTTGACGTCTCGACTCCTGCTCCGTCGATCCCGTCTGTTGAGACACCTCTACTCCCTGCAGAGCCTGAGTCCACTCCGTCGACTGGACCCATGGACACTGCAGATCCAGCCACTTCCTCGTGATCGTTGTTCCGAGGACTCTCCACTACGCTTTGGATGATATATCTTAGTGAGAGTATTTTGGGTTAGGATAGAGTATGAGGGTTATGATATTTTGATGTATTTTGGATGATGTCGATGATGATGTTATATTTTGATGTGGATGATGATGTTGTATTTATTTTGATGTGGATGATGATGATGTATTTCTTTTTGATGGGTATGTTGCATTTGATGTATCGATATCTTTTTGGATGTACTCATGATGTTATCATTTATATATATACATCGTCGTTCTCTGTGTCTTTATTCGACGTGCACATTTAATATTCGTTCAATGCATATGATGTGTGAATTCATCGCTCGACGCATGAAAACTTGGTTAAATAGATTTAAATTCTATATTTGTATAGAATTGTTTTCCATGCACAAATTTAACCAAGAATATTGAATAATGGAGAGTATGTTTCATTATTCAAGAAATGAATAATTATTCGGTATCTTTGATGATTTTGATTATCGCTTTTTGATAATGGACAATTTTGGCACACCTTGATTTGATTTTATCGCTTTTCCTTTGGTGTCAATAAGTTCCATCGTCATTGTCTACGATGTTGGATTTTCCATTTCCTAGTTGTTGTCGTTGTATGCCCCCCATTTTTGGGATAATGCCAAAGGGGGAGAGATAATGATAATAAATAGCGCAAATGAAAATTTAACTCAATTTCCAAGAATCTAGTTTGATATGTTAGATTCAGGGGGAGTTAAGATATATATAAGGACTTTCAAAATCCGATATTTCGAAAATCGATTCTCTTTATCTATCTTACTCATCTGATTGATGCAATTCATATATTCATTTTGGAATTAACGTGTCATCAATGCAGGGGGAGTAAGTATTTTACATTTGAATCATTATTTTTGATTATTATTTATGTTGGTTTGTCATCACCAAAAAGAGGGAGAATGTTGAATATTGGACTCCCCGGATTTGGTTTTGATGATGAGCAAACATAAATAATCCATGAACTAACAATTTGTGAGCGCAGTTTTGGAGATCGTCGCCAAATTCACGAGAACATTCAAAGCGACATCTCAACACTTCCCAAAGCTCGTATTCATGCCTAAAGCTTCGTTGAAGCTCTTGCGCCGTTTTGGAAGTTATGAAGATTCAATCGAAGCTCTCGAAGACCGTTTATTAAGGTTTTATTTATAGTCTTTTTAGCTTCGATATATAGAATGTTAAGCCTTGAGTATATCTTACCATTCTAACTTCATAACGCTCATATCGTAGCTCTAGGATCTTTGCACAAGTTCATTCTAACTTCCTCGAAGCGTCGTGCTTCGATTCGGACTTGTTTGTGCATATAAGTTGGTACAAGAAGGAGTACTGACCGACTAGATGGTGATCTAGTCGGTCAGCAACTCTTCTTGGACCGACTAGTTTGATTCCTTAATTTCTTGGACTTTACTGTTTACAGTTAGTCGGTCTACGTTGACTCACCGACCGACTAGTTTATGAACTAGTCGGTCAGTGATGCTTCTTTGACCGACTAGTTGTAACTTACTGTTCATGCTAAAATTCTCCTAAGCTACTGTTTATCGTTAGTCGGTCTAAGAACGTTTGGTGACCGACTAGTTGACAATCTAGTCGGTCAACTTTTGTTCTTGGACCGACTAAGTCATATTGCATTCAGACTATTTCATTTTGCCTCTTAGTCGGTCTACGTTCATTGACTGACCGACTAGTTGTGAAACTAGTCGGTCAGACAGTCTTCTTGGACCGACTAGATTTCTAGGTCTGAAATTCTCTTTCTTCTCAGTTCCTCTCTTAGTCGGTCCATGCTGTTTGACTGACCGACTAGTTGATGAACTAGTCGGTCAGTGATTGTTCTTTGACCGACTAATTCTCACAGATTTCTATCCGTTGGAGAATGACCTAAGTTGTTTTTATGGGACCCTATAAATACGAACCTAGGTCATTTCTATCTAGGTTAGAGCTTCCATTCAGAGATTCATTGAGATCAAAAGAGATAGCCATTCTGTCACGCCCCGCTTCCCAAAAATATGGAGGCGAAGCGTGAGGAGGTCCGCTCGGACTTGAAGCTACAAAGCTGCAAGTCTGATAAGCGTCAATCAAATGTAAACTGCAGGTCCTTGCAACGCGAAACGAAACAAAGATAATAATAAGGAAAAGAGACAAAGAATAAATCTCAGAATATCCATAATAAATTTCAACATCGCAAAAAAGCCACCAGGCTAAAAATAAAAGAGTCTAAAAGAGGCCCCAGCATGGCCAACATAAGTACAAAGTGCGAAAACAAAGGTGCCACGCACCGACAACTAACAGAAAACCTAAACAAAAGGAGAACTCAACATGGTCACAAAGAAAGGTCACCGGTGTCCGCAAAACTCCTCTTGGACAAACTTGGGCTCAGGCTCAGCGTCAGCAAAACACCACGTACTCAGCAACGGTCTCTGGCTCAGGGTCTAACATGTGACACCCAAAAGAGCAAGGGGCACATGTCAGCAAGTCTACAAGAGACTTGTGCAAGGAAACTGGAAGTAGGTAAGCAACCTAGCAGTTCTAGCATGAATGCAATGACATGGCAGTTTAAAGTATGAGTGCAACAAGTAAAGTAAAGTAAAGTACGAGCATGGCATTCAAACATGGCATGGATGACAAGTATTACATGAATCATTCATAAGACAAGTACAAGACAAGGAAAGTAAGCACCTCGTGCACAGAGATTCCGTCTTTTGGCTAGAGGGCGGATTAGGCCTCTCCTAAGCTCAAGTGACCGTTTATCCCTACCCCTCCACGTGTATCGGGCATTGGTTTTCAGCCAACACATGAGGCCCGCTTCTGGACCACGAGCCAGGAAGTGTTTTTAAACAAGTATGGCATAGGGGTGCACCTAGCCGGAAACACGGAAACACGGATTGTACAAGTATTTTGTAGCGTGTGCTACGATGCAACAATCAATTTGGATGACCTGTAAGATGCAATGCATGGCAGTTAAAAGTGCGTACAGGTAAGGAAAGTAAACGTGACAGTTTAGTATGCATGAACAACAAGTTTAAAGGGTTGGATCTAGCTTCGTTGTCAAGCTAGATCAATTAGGTGACGTATCTAGTTTCGTTGTCAAACTAGATCAAGTAGGCGTCCAGCCAGCTATCATTTCACTGACTAGTCTCTTTTACGCTAGGTACAAGGAAGTGGCCTAAAAACATGGCCCTACGCAAGAGTTGGCAAGTTTCACTTGCCTGAAAAGGGACGTGCTGATAGTCCGAAGATCAAGGAGTCCAGTTCTGCCTACGAGCCCAACACCAATCATCACACCAACCTACAGTCCCGTATTCATTATCTTTAATTAATGAATTAACCAACACAATACAAATTGCAGTTTTTATCTTGTTAACATGCGGTGTGGGTTCCTACGGGGAGAGGCTTACCTCAACACGACGCGAGAGCTACTCTGACGTCGGATAGCGACGTCAAGGGTTGGATTTCGGTTTCATGAGCGTACGGAACGTCCGATTATCTGTTAATAAAATATGCGCACGAATAAGTTTGCTACGGGGAAACAAGAATTTATTAGGCAACCTGTGACGTCTACTAAACCAATTTTTTTTTGTTAAAACCCAGTCTGATACGTTTTCACGTTCATAATAATGACGCCAAACGTGTTAACTAAAACAAAATACCAATTATTAATAACCCCTCCCTCATGCAATATCCTAATAACATACCTAGTGCACATATAGGTTTATTAATGGCTATAACAAAACATTTAGCTGCTGTATGTTATATAAATACACTAACATTCTTTAAAGCCTACATTCTCTATCCATATAATTGTATATATATAATCTTTAAGGCATTAGGGTAAAACTTACTGTTATACATATACATCTAAACTTGGAATTGTTGTTACAACACTTATAAGATAATAGAATATATTATATTCTTAACATATATTCAAATTACGCAAGGGAGGTATTACTCACAGATTCGCTGCTCCTTGTTGTCAGCGGAGGCCACGCTATCGGACAGAGACGGCGGCCATCGAGTAACGTCCGGGGAGGCCTACGCGACGAGGGTGTCGGAGCACGGGGCGACGGCTCGGGTCGTCGATGCATGGGGGAAGTCGGAGAGAAGCGCCGCGGCCAGAGGGGAGCCGCTGAGTGGTGTCATGAGGGTAGGCGGCAGTTGAAGAGGATGGGCTGTGGTTTGCATGGCTACAAGGAGGAGGAAGAGGATGTTCGGCAATGGGGATGGCCGGAGAGATGGCCGTGGGCGTTGCCGTGAGGTAGGGCTGCGGCTGTCTCGTTTTGGCGAGGGGGAGAGGATCGGGAACACCGGAGGAAGGCGGGGATGGAGGTTGAAGGCTTGAAGAGGGGGAGAGGTGGTCGCTGCTAGTCGTTTCCGGCGTCCTAGCTCACCGGAGAAGAGCCGAAGGGCGTTCAGGCAGCCGGAGTTAACGAGGTCAGGCGGCGATGGAAGCTTGAGGAGGAGGGGGCTTCGCACATGAGACGGCCGTGGGTTCAAGGAGGATGAGGCGCTCGGCAAGGAGATGGCCGGGTTCTGTCGTGCGGCGGCGCCGCCGTGGAGAGCAGCAGTTGCTGCTCTCGGAGATGTGCCACCGATCGCACGCCGGGGGGGTAGCACAGGCTGGAGGAAGCTCGAGGGTCGCCGACGAGGCCTGATTGAGGAGGAGTCGGCGGGGATGCTGACGGGAGTCGAGGGGTCCGAGCGATGAGGAGGACGGCAGGCCTGACTTGTGTGCGTGGAGAAACGAAGACACAGGCGGCGGCTTATTCTTAGGTTGCTGAGAGTTAGCCCTAGGCCTAGGTTAAAAAGAAATAGGGTAGCTGCTATTTTGGTTTATATAATAATAGTTATAATAGGGTTTTGTTGCTGCTGGGGAACTTTGAAGCCCTAGGTTGAAATAGGGAAAAAGCTGGTCCATCACGTGAGGGGGTCCAAAGGCTAAGACTAGTTATAGGATATCAGTTGTTTTATACAAAAAGATTTGAAGGCCCAAAGAAAAATGTGTGTGTGTGTGATGGGTCCGGCCCTATATCTTTTGTGGCTAGGCTAACGGGCTGGGAAAATATTGAAGCTTGGGTCATGCAAGTGCTAGAATATGAAGTGCATATGGGCCTAGGGTTATAACATTGTTATTATAAGTTAGAGGCTAGATAGGATTATCTCCTATATCAATTTATTACAAGATTTGAAAAGCCCAACAACCAAAGTGTGCTGATTATGAGCGGCTAAAGGGGTTCCAAAATGGCTAGGGTTTACAAGTGATTAAGATATAGGATCTACAATAAATAATACTTAGGGTTAATTATAATAGATTGGGCGAATTAGTGAAAGTGGGTCAAATGGAGCCCTAAAATTGTGAGATAAATACTGGGGTTACCGGGGCGACGAGAGAAAGAAATCTAGGGAGACGGATCACAATTTCGACGACGGACGACGAAACTAAAAATAGAAACGTCTCCCGTCAAAAGTGAAAATCGCCACGTCTCATCGAGTAAGATTAAATTGTGGGAAAACGACTCGAGAAACGTCGTTCCGAATTAGTGCCACTATTTAATACTCTCAGATACGTTCACAACGGCATATCACACGGAAGTGTTCACAAACGAATAAAGTCTAAAATAAACACGTGCACGGGCAAAAGCACGTGGACAAACAACGTACAATGAAAAGTGGTCGTTACATCCTCCCCACCTTAGAATAAAGTCCGTCCTCGGACTTTCTAATATAGCTAGTCGCTCTAGTAACTACCCCAATCAAGTCATATAATAATTCAACCAGGTATAGTCATTACAAGTGCTTATATATGCACTAGTTGTCAAACATTTACTCTACCAACATGTATATATATACGTTCACGTACGTTATACATTAATACCTATTATAGTCAGTCAAACTCATACACGTATTTCAATCATATATATAAGCATGCATCCCGTTTATAACTACTACCTACCTAATCACAAAACAATATTTCAGATACTCATATAAGTATGATCTCACACTTAGCAAATACAATCATTGCTCTACATATAGATAGCTACCTATGCCCAAACATCAAGGGTATACTACCCTCTAATATTCCTAGTATACATCCAACGCATCAACTCATGTAGTCACACCATACCATAATTAAATCAAGTTTCACTATATATATATATATATATATATATATATATATATATTCACCACTACTATAGTTTCACATTATATAGTCATTCAAATACATGCAAATAGTTCACCATATATTCACATCACGTACGGTCCTATAACTGTATTTACGACACGCCACATATATCATAGTCATCAATACCTATAACTAAGCACATACTTACTCGTGCATGGTGCACACCCATACACGCTAACGTTTCATTTACATACACAAATCATACCATCATATATCCAGTACCTCTACACACCTAGTTTAGCTAGCACACCTACGTTCACACGAGCAAGTCCTTAGTAGTTAACTACACCACAAGATCAACACCTATAACTAGACATTGGTGTAGCGACCCACAATCATGTGCGTAGCACAACCAGGCACAAGCACTTCTATCACTATACATACATCAAACATTGCTATATTCAAACTACAAACATACATTCAATATACTTAGAGTATACTCACTCAAGCTTGAGTGAGACTCAATACACATATCAGAATATTCTATATATGTAACACGACATTCATACCTATACCAATACCACTCACATATATATATACATCTACCAATACAACTATATACATTCCATAAATCAATCACACTTAATATTTAGTCAGGTAACACCCACATAGTTAAATCAATTTATATACCATAATAATAGTAATACAGACATCAGCACACATATACTTATAATACCCTTCCTAGTACAAACATTCACCGTATAGTCACACATGAGTAATATATATACACCATAGCCTACTACCTATCATTTTATTTCAACCAATATAAGTATCTCTAACTACCTACACCCCCTTGGATATTCCCACACTAATCCTTATATACACATGCATCCCTAGTATGGTATAGCTAACCACACACAAATCTATAAATACTAGCACGCAACAACTTTATAATATCACGAATAACTCTGAGTATGTATATATATCACACAATAGGCAAACATCAATATATTATGGGGTACACTCATTCAAGCCCACGTACAAAACTTAGGTACGTGCACTACGACTACATCACAAGGTCCAAGGCCTACTAACAACTAGAGTTGACACAGGCATTGACGGGGGGAGGTCGAGGTCGAGGTCGAAAGCGTGACGAGGGAAGGATCGATAAGCACGAGTTCAGATAGAACGATTACAAAGAGACAGCTCGGTTAGACGAAACATTGACTCAATGGTGATGTTTAGGTTGAGGGAAAAGGGAGATGTAGTGATGCTTATATAGGAGGGGAAAAAGAAAATAGGGTAAATAGCATGAGCTAAAATACGCAAAATTGAAAACTGGTGTACTTCAAAAATTGGAATTCCTCATCTGTATAAAATATTTGAAGATCGATAAAGCGAGTTGAAATAAGTTTGAGTCGAATATTCATAATAAGAGAAAATGTTTTATTGGTTTATATAAAATCAATGTAAAAGGAAGTAAAATTATTTACTCGAATATTTAAGGACGAGGTTTAGAAAATTTATACGTCAGTAATTTAATATAATGTTGTCGAAAGTTTTGGAAAGTCGAAGAATGAAATCAAGTAACAGAAAAATTTAAACTCATGTTAAATGCTTTCAAAACTCTTAGGCTATGGAAAATCAATATTGAAACTTCTTTTAGAGAAATCAGGTTTTGCCAAAAATGAGAAACTGATTTATCTAAGGTTCTTAATATACGAGCACAACAAGTCTGGCACGGATATAAAAATAGTTGAAAGTATGTACGGTGCATAGAAAAATAATAATGACTTAGTAGTAGAATTATCGAAATCGATAGCAAAGCTTTAAAACCAAACTATGGAAGGTCCAGATTTAGGAAATGGTTATGAAATAGTAATTTTACAAAATCTGAATTAAGGAAAACGATGAGCACAACTTTGACCTGCGGGAAGCTGAAATCCCAAGTGCCTTGAAAAGTATATGAATGGCACAAATCAGGAGGGAAACTATAAATCGAATTGGGCAATATAAAAGTACGGTTCAGAATTAATATATGAGAGGAAATATGTATTTTCATAGGTACGAAAGTGTAGGCTGAAAAAGTATTATAACTATTATCCAAAATTCCAACAAAAGTTTTAAAATTTTAAATCAACGAAGGAGGATGAAGTAAAAGTACATATGCATTAAGATTTGGAACAAGGTTAAACTTCGGAAGGGAGGAAGTCGAAAAATACTTTCAGGAGATTCAAGGTTCGTAATGGAGAGGTTTGAAGATTGACGACGATCGTCATGAGGCGATCTCGTGAATCGAGGCAAGGAAACTAGTCGGATGATCAGAACATTCATACTCCTAGGATATGAATCAGGAAGTCTACGGAAACACCTACGGTCGACCAACTAAAGATTAAAACTAAGCGCTAAGACTTCTAAAGGTTAGACGGTAAAGAAATACGTTCAGCTTGGTCTGAAATCGATGAACCCAAGTGAACGACAAAAGGAGATTCTGGAAGTCTAATATGGTCAGAGGTAGACAAGGACCACTAAGGTAACTCCTACGACGATTAAATCAATTGCTAAAAGGGGGTCTAACTACAATCAGGGCCTCTAACTAGCAAGCACAGACGTCTAACTAAGCCTTCTAATCACCTAGTGTCCTAAGAAAACAACTTGACTCAGGGCTTCTAACTCGGATGTTGCAATTTATTTAATGGACATTCCGTTATTATCGTTGTTCCGTTAATTCGCAATTGCAAGACGGGACCTGCATGGGCCACCAACAAAACCTGTCACGCCCCGTTTCCCAAAAATATGGAGGCGAAGCGTGAGGAGGTCCGCTCGGACTTGAAGCTACAAAGCTGCAAGTCCGATAAGCGTCAATCAAATGTAAACTGCAGGTCCTTGCAACGCGAAACGAAACAAAGATAATAATAAGGAAAAGAGACAAAGAATAAATCTCAGAATATCCATAATAAATTTCAACATCGCAGAAAAGCCACCAGTCTAAAAATAAAAGAGTCTAAAAGAGGCCACAGCATGGCCAACAAAAGTACAAAGTGCGAAAACAAAGGTGCCACGCACCGACAACTAACAGAAAACCTAAAAAAAAGGAGAACTCAACATGGTCACAAAGAAAGGTCACCGGTGTCCGCAAAACTCCTCTTGGACAAACTTGGGCTCAGGCTCAGCGTCAGCAAAACACCACGTACTCAGCAACGGTCTCTGGCTCAGGGTCTAACATGTGACACCCAAAAGAGCAAGGGGCACATGTCAGCAAGTCTACAAGAGACTTGTGCAAGGAAACTGGAAGTAGGTAAGCAACCTAGCAGTTCTAGCATGAATGCGATGACATGGCAGTTTAAAGTATGAGTGCAACAAGTAAAGTAAAGTAAAGTACGAGCATGGCATTCAAACATGGCATGGATGACAAGTATTACATGAATCATTCATAAGACAAGTACAAGACAAGGAAAGTAAGCACCTCGTGCATAGAGATTCCGTCTTTTGGCTAGAGGGCGGATCAGGCCTCTCCTAAGCTCAAGTGACCGTTTATCCCTACCCCTCCACGTGTATCGGGCATTGGTTTTCAGCCAACACATGAGGCCCGCTTCTGGACCACGAGCCAGGAAGTGTTTTAAACAAGTATGGCATAGGGGTGCACCTAGCCGGAAACACGGAAACACGGATTGTACAAGTATTTTGTAGCGTGTGCTACGATGCAACAATCAATTTGGATGACCTGTAAGATGCAATGCATGGCAGTTAAAAGTGCGTACAGGTAAGGAAAGTAAACGTGACAGTTTAGTATGCATGAACAACAAGTTTAAAGGGTTGGATCTAGCTTCGTTGTCAAGCTAGATCAATTAGGTGACGGATCTAGTTTCGTTGTCAAACTAGATCAAGTAGGCGTCCAGCCAGCTATCATTTCACTGACTAGTCTCTTTTACGCTAGATACAAGGAAGTGGCCTAAAAACATGGCCCTACGCAAGAGTTGGCAAGTTTCACTTGCCTGAAAAGGGACGTGCTGATAGTCCCAAGATCAAGGAGTCCAGTTCTGCCTACGAGCCCAACACCAATCATCACACCAACCTACAGTCCCGTATTCATTATCTTTAATTAATGAATTAACCAACACAATACAAATTGCAGTTTTTATCTTGTTAACATGCGGTGTGGGTTCCTACGGGGAGAGACTTACCTCAACACGACGCGAGAGCTACTCTGACGTCGGGTAGCGACGTCAGGGGTTGGATTTCGGTTTCATGAGCGTACGGAACGTCCGATTATCTGTTAATAAAATACGCGCACGAATAAGTTTGCTACGGGGAAACAAGAATTTATTAGGCAACCTGTGACGTCTACTAAACCAATTTTTTTTGTTAAAACCCAGTCTGATACGTTTTCACGTTCATAATAATGACGCCAAACGTGTTAACTAAAACAAAATACCAATTATTAATAACCTCTCCCTCATGCAATATCCTAATAACATACATAGTGCACATATAGGTTTATTAATGGCTATAACAAAACATCTAGCTGCTGTATGTTATATAAATACACTAACATTCTTTAAAGCCTACATTCTCTATCCATATAATTGTATATATATAATCTTTAAGGCATTAGGGTAAAACTTACTGTTATACATATACATCTAAACTTGGAATTGCTGTTACAACACTTATAAGATAATAGAATATATTATATTCTTAACATATATTCAAATTACGCAAGGGAGGTATTACTCACAGATTCGCTGCTCCTTGTTGTCAGCGGAGGCCACGCTATCGGACAGAGACGGCGGCCATCGAGTAACGTCCGGGGAGGCCTACGCGACGAGGGTGTCGGAGCACGGGGCGACGGCTCGGGTCGTCGGTGCATGGGGGAAGTCGGAGAGAAGCGCCGCGGCCAGAGGGGAGCCGCTGAGTGGTGTCATGAGGGTAGGCGGCAGTTGAAGAGGATGGGCTGTGGTTTGCATGGCTACAAGGAGGAGGAAGAGGATGTTCGGCAATGGGGATGGCCGGAGAGATGGCCGTGGGCGTTGCCGTGAGGTAGGGCTGCGGCTGTCTCGTTTTGGCGAGGGGGAGAGGATCGGGAACGCCGGAGGAAGGCGGGGATGGAGGTTGAAGGCTTGAAGAGGGGGAGAGGCGGTCGCTGCTAGTCGTTTCCGGCGTCCTAGCTCACCGGAGAAGAGCCGAAGGGCGTTCAGGCAGCCGGAGTTAACGAGGTCAGGCGGCGATGGAAGCTTGAGGAGGAGGGGGCTTCGCACATGAGACGGCCGCGGGTTCAAGGAGGATGAGGCGCTCGGTAAGGAGATGGCCGGGTTCTGTCATGCGGCGGCGCCGCCGTGGAGAGCAGCAGTTGCTGCTCTCGGAGATGTGCCACCGCTCGCACGCCGGGGGGGGTAGCACAGGCTGGAGGAAGCTCGAGGGTCGCCGACGAGGCCTGATTGAGGAGGAGTCGGCGGGGATGCTGACGGGAGTCGAGGGGTCCGAGCGATGAGGAGGACGGCAGGCCCGACTTGTGTGCGTGGAGAAATGAAGACACAGGCGGCGGCTTATTCTTAGGTTGCTGAGAGTTAGCCCTAGGCCTAGGTTAAAAAGAAATAGGGTAGCTGCTATTTTGGTTTATATAATAATAGTTATAATAGGGTTTTGTTGCTGCTGGGGAACTTTGAAGCCCTAGGTTGAAATAGGGAAAAAGCTGGGCCATCACGTGAGGGGGTCCAAAGGCTAAGACTAGTTATAGGATATCAGTTGTTTTATACAAAAAGATTTGAAGGCCCAAAGAAAAATGTGTGTGTGTGTGATGGGTCCGGCCCTATATCTTTTGTGGCTAGGCTAACGGGCTGGGAAAATATTGAAGCTTGGGTCATGCAAGTGCTAGAATATGAAGTGCATATGGGCCTAGGGTTATAACATTGTTATTATAAGTTAGAGGCTAGATAGGATTATCTCCTATATCAATTTATTACAAGATTTGAAAAGCCCAACAACCAAAGTGTGCTGATTATGAGCGGCTAAAGGGGTTCCAAAATGGCTAGGGTTTACAAGTGATTAAGATATAGGATCTACAATAAATAATACTTAGGGTTAATTATAATAGATTGGGCGAATTAGTGAAAGTGGGTCAAATGGAGCCCTAAAATTGTGAGATAAATACTGGGGTTACCGGGGCGACGAGAGAAAGAAATCTAGGGAGACGGATCACAATTTCGACGACGGACGACGAAACTAAAAATAGAAACGTCTCCCGTCAAAAGTGAAAATCGCCACGTCTCATCGAGTAAGATTAAATTGTGGGAAAACGACTCGAGAAACGTCGTTCCGAATTAGTGCCACTATTTAATACTCTCAGATACGTTCACAACGGCATATCACACGGAAGTGTTCACAAACGAATAAAGTCTAAAATAAACACGTGCACGGGCAAAAGCACGTGGACGAACAACGTACAATGAAAAGTGGTCGTTACACATTATCACTCAAATCAAAAGCTCTCTTCCTCACAAGAAACATATTCTCTCTCATTTCTAGATCTAGAATCCATCTAGAGAGAAGCTTGTTCTTGGTGAGCTCTTCAAGCTATTGCTTGATCCAAGTCTCCAAATCATCCATAGGCACCGATTGCTGGTCATTTCCTTGGTGCTAGGTCTTGGTGACTTCATCTTCCTCAAATCCTTCATTTCACCTATTGGGTAAGAAAAACTCAAGGTATAGGATTTTGTGGTAAGTTTGCTTATTTCAATATAACTCATTTATATTGCTTGTTGATTCTCTCGGTTGTGAGAGAAGGTTGTGATCCCGGGTTGTGGGATTCACTATTGCCGTTGTTGTATGATTTGATCTTGTGAAGGTTTTTCACAAGATATTCATAGTGGAAATCTTGAGTTAGGGTTTCTAACTCAAGTATCCGGAGGGGATCCGGGTGGTTGGGACGTAGGATCACCGGGAACAAGTCGGGGAGACTTGGGTGGATCCGAACCCATTAACAGCATTTGTTTGCATTGTTAATTTTGTTGTTGTCATTCAATTTAAGCTTCCGCAAATTGATTTGGTAGTTGTTTGCAATTTAATTTGGAATTATACTCCTTATTATTTTAAAGTACTATTCACCCCCCCCCCTCTAGTACTTGTGCAGTAGCTGGTAGGGCATTACAATATGTTTATTGCGAGGACTTTTAAACTAAATTGGACTAACATAACTCATCTCTTGCAAGACATAGGTAAACACTTTATAGAGATGCTGGGAGTTGTGTTACTGTGGTCCAATTTAGCTAGTGGAGGACGAATACTCACCGAGGAGCATATGGAGTAAATAGAATAACTTCATCCACCATTTAAGATCTATGATCCGACATTTGACCACAATGTGTTCTTTCCTTTAGCGTTTTTTAGGTTGTTTGTTTTTGAATAAACTTGTACCCTTTTCGACATTAAGGACAATGTCCATCTTTAGTAGGGGGAGAGTATGAGACCAATGATTTTTGTTTTGTTTAATAAAAGAGAGAGAAAAGAATCAATCACCAATTTTCATAATTTAATACTCCTTCAAGAATCACTTTATTGGATGATTAAGCATTGATCGAATTCTTGAAATTGTTTATGGCTTGAATTAATTATTTTCCTTCATGAAATTAATCATTAATATGCCGTTTATGAAAAATTTCAATGGGCATGATTAACATCTCGAAATAGTGTGAATTTATTTCATGCAAGTGATTGTGACGTATAAGTTTAAAGTGGACATGATTGATTGGATTAGTTTTCGAATTGAAGGGGAATTTGGTCATTATTCATGTTGATTTTAATTTGGTTTGATGAATGGGTGTTGAATTGATTTCAAAAAAATGAAAATAGAAGAAAAAAGTAGAAAAGTATAAAATGCACCGTTCCCTTGAGTTTTATTGAGTAGCCGAGTCTTCATGCCTCAGGAAGCATTGGAGATTCGTGTCAAAAGATGGATGTATGAGGGGTACATTAGAAAAAAATAGATAATAAAAACTTAGATGATTCGAGTCATTAGGTTCGAGTGGCTCTTTTAAGCCTAATGCCCGACGGTCGTCTGGCCTAGGAGTCATTAACTGAAAGCTCGTTATATGGATCATTCTATGATACATAAAAAGAAAAGGAGAAAAATAAAGAAAGATACGATGAATAAATGAAGCAAACTCGATACTCATGAATCGAACGATCTTTATGCGATGCCAATTCATTGGAAATAAGAAAACTCAGATATAACGTCATGTTATACTTTTACTTGCGCAAAACGATGCTTATATGTTATTTATTCAAATTAAATTAGAGAAAATATCATGTGTTTGATCTTTTTCATGGATCGTGTATGTTGATGGTCATCACGTTGGAAACTGTATTATTTAGCCACACCATAAACGATCGTTAGAATTTATTATTTTTAAAAATCATCCGACTAAATCGCTCCTTTTGCACTGGACTAGCAAATTGCTAGTTGTGGGGTTTGATTTGGGGGTAAATATTGTATATTTAACACCTCATTTAGCCACATTTTGTGCATATATGGTATGTATTTGGTCTCTAAAACAATCGTATTTTGACTATCGTCATTTATTATAGCAATCACTTGATTTAAGCACAAACAGCATTTTATTGAGTATTTCGACATTCTCATATTTTTTATGTGTAAATCTCGATCTCACGATTCAAACGGCTATTTATTCATATTTTTCTAAGATCTTTGCAAATTTATATGAATTTTTGAATGCAGAATACCAATTAAATGAAGGAATTACGAAGAAATACGGCCTAAATACGAAAATATGGCCATCCGTAGTATGCTCCCCTGCCATCAGATGGGACATGTGGCAAATATCTGTGCGTCACCCGCCTCATCTGACGCTCCGTTGGAAGCGGTGACGCGGCTGCTTTCCCTCGGTCGATCACAGATCAAACGGCTCAGAATGGTGCCCACATCGAACTCAGACTCCTCCAGCGAAGCGGATCCAGGCAGGTAACTGTTAGTTTTAGGGCCACGTGGCAGGTTAATGACCGATCGATTGCAGATCTAACGGTTAAGGAAGAGACCGGAGTGGACTCGGATCAGACGTGGAGCAGATCGACGTCTGGACATGTGTCGACTCCATATTCAATTCCTAATGGATCGAACGGCCATAAACGTAAGCAGTCTGTAGATGCGGGTTTAAGTACTATTGGGTGCAGATTTTGAACCCACAAATGTCCAAACACCCGCAATGCCTCTATATAAGCATATTTCTAGGGGTTTGAGAGTATTCTTTGCATATTCTGAGCTCTAAAGAGCGTATTTGGCCATGATTTTGGAGCCCCTGGATACAGAGGCAGAGAGCCACCATTGAAGGAGATCTAGAATCTAATTGAAGGAAATTGGTGATAAAACTCTGAACTTTTCTCACATATTCGGTGTATTAGTAGCATATTTTGAGTATTTAAACATGTATTTGTCTATGAATATGGTTTATTTTCTCTCCTTGCATGGCTAATCTCCATATGTGTTGGTTATGATGTAGTTAGGGCTTTGTAGTCTTTGATTTAATATCTTATCGCCCTATATTCACGTTAAAATCACGTATTTCATTGATTTCTACATATATCTTGTTTGAGTATGTAATACGGAGACGTGAGCATGCTTGAATCGAATATGATCTGAGTAAGACTTATTCTTGATGCTATCCAAGAGGACGTAGCGTGACCCGAGAGGGCACTTATGCGTATTTTTTTATAAAAGCGATTTTATGTTGTAACTTCTTGGCAAGTTATTCTACGCTATATCGCCATACTTTTCGACGTTCTCATGCCCTAGCCATATGAAATGTTGAGTTATAGAAAATATATTAATAATCATAGATTGCAAACAACCTAACGAAACCACAACCGACACATATCTTCACATTACCACCTTAGTATCGAATTCACTATAATTATCATAGGACTTTGTTTTATTATTTTGAACCATAGATACCATATCGTTATACCTAAATGATGGTCATTTCTTATAGTTTTTATACTCTTTATAGGCTGAAATTCGTGGTTTTACAGGTCAGTTGTCTCGTGAATTCGACACCTGGACTCGCCAAGATTATTACTTGTATGATCTCCTACACTTGGGGTAGCACTTATATCTTTTGAGACGAGTCAGTTGTCTGGAAAATGCGCCTGTAATTTTATTATTTGTGCCAATAACTATGAAAAAGCTAAATTGTTGTTGGATAGTAGACACACATACGACCATTTTGAGGAATCATCAATCAGTACCATGAAATACCGAAAAGGCCCACTAGGGGGTGGATTAGTCCACATATATCTGTTGGACGCAACGATCTAGGAACTTTAGTTTGATGATGACAAACGTATGCGAATGTTTTAACGTGTGTGTTAAGTGTTTCAGGAACGGCGAACGTGCAACTAATTCACAGAAGGACTTGGTCAATGTGCAAAGGAGAAAGGGAGAGAACCTAGCTTGAGTTGACTCATATCTATTGGAGTTAAACCCTAATCCAATTCTGTATCAAGTCCAAACTCCATTCCCATTGCAAATCACCCTATCACTTGGATTCCCTATAGCCTGATTAATCCTAGCCATTGATCTCCTCTCCTTGTCGTAAATCTCCTAGCGTACCCTATATAAGCCCTCATCCTACAGGCCATCAAAAATTAAGCCTCTCAAATCAAAAAAAACCCTAAAGGCCGAAACAATCAGGAGAGCCACAAAAAAATAAAACTAAAAGGGCACACAGGCGATTCCTTTCATTCTCCAAGAGCTCTGACCGAACTTTTTTGTTCATTAAAAATACACAGAGCAGCCGGCCAATTATAATCCCCAAATTCCATTAGAGCCGCACATTTTCTTTGTGCAACATTTTTTGTTGTTGTTTGCGTTTCTTTTTAGGGACAACCGAAAAAGGGGTCTCCTCTTTACAAAGAATTCCAACAGAGGGGCTGGCCAATTCATTGAGATTTTAATGCTCACTGTTTTTAACATTAACATGGTTTGAAATTTTGATACTCCACTAATTTTTGTTTTGCTTTGTTGTTTGCTGAGTGCCAATCACACCTGAGCCGAATTTTTGAGAGATCTCCATCAAATAATCAAAAGGTCAAGGCAACAAAATTCTTTATCAAATCAAAAGAGCCATTCATCAAAACGAGATGCACAGGGACCATTACTCTCTTTTTTGCATCCTTATTCTTTTTTTTGCATCAAAACGAAAAGGTTTAATTTGCATCCGTATTCTTTTTTTGTTTGTTTTGATGACAGGCCGCACAAAAATTAAGAAGAGGTGCCGCATCTTATTTTTGAAGAAGCACTTCAAATTGATCATTCCAAAAGAACGGTAGCCGAAAAAATTCATCAGTGCACAAGTTTCATCGAGAGGGGAGCCGAACTATTGAGGGGTCATCAGAGTTTACTACTTGTCAGATTGGTCTGACCACATGCTAAACGATAGAGACGACACACAATTACTGAGCATTTCTAAAACTCTATTTATTTTATCTTTGTATTGGTGTAGCGATCTCTGTAGGGAAAACTTTACCATCTTTAGGGACTATTTTGGGACTTGTCTGGTTGGGGCTAGACAAGTGGGACCCAGCTAATTTGGGACTAGCTGGTAGAAAGTGTTACTAGGATTGATAGTGAGAGGAAACACTGTGTGTGGGGTACTGAGAGCCTGGCGAGTGTAGAGACGTAGAGGGTGCTCTGAGCGTGCTCTAACTTGTGGTTTTATGCCTATTGCGCTATTTAATACTAGTATCTGCTTTGGGGGCTGGAGTAGGTCGTTGGGACGACCGAACCAGGGTAAATCAGCTGTGTACTCTGTGTCTGCATTTTATTTAATTTGTTGCGGCTATAACTGCGTGAGTTTGTTCGTGGTTTGCACGAATTATTTTATAAGCCTATTCCCCTCCCTCTCTAGGCTAGGATCCAGATCCAACAAGTGGTATCAGAGCAGGTTTTAGGATCTAGCCTAGGATTGACCATAGATTACATTGATAGTGCTTTTGCTGAGGGTCGGTCTGTTTCCCGTCCCCTAGATTTAATGGAGGTGATTATGCATATTGGAAAAATCGAATGAAAATTTACCTCATTTCTGTATATTACAAGGCTTGGTAAATAATTGAAAAAGGATATAAACTGCCTGTAATTAAAGTAGATAATGTTGAGATTGAAAAACCAAATGACAAATGGGATGATAATGATTGGAAATCTTATTCTTTAAATGCTAAAGCCATGAATGCTCTCATTTGTGCACTTGATAAATCTGAATATAATAGAATCTCACATTGTTTAACTGCGCTGGAAATATGGCATACTTTGGAGGTGACGCACGAGGGAACGTCACATGTGAAGGAGTCTAGACTTGCACTTCTTAGCACAGAGTACGAAGGATTTTGCATGTTACCATCAGAGACCATATCAGATATGTTTGCGAGATTCACCAACATCGTCTACAAGTCTAGCTCCTTGGTAAGCCATATTCTAGCCTTGAACAGGTGAGAAAGATATTACGAGCACTGCCAAGCTCTTTCAGGCCTAAAGTCACTGCCATCCAAGAAGCGAAAGATCTGTCACAGATGAGGGTGGAGGACTTGATAGGTAATCTAATGTCCCACGAGCTTGAATTGCAAAATATTGATGAAAGGGAGAAACCTGAAAAAAAGAAAAAGCTACAAAGCCACTTGCTCTGAAAGCTGGCGAAAGTGAAGATGATGATGAGGACATAGCGCTAATGGTCAGAAATTTCAGAAAGTATGTCCAGACCAAGCAAGGAAGAACAGAAATGGCACCCAGGTTTAATCGCTCTAACTTTTTTCAGTCTTCTAAGCAAACTTATGATCAGAATGCTACTAATAGAATGACTTGTTTTAAATGCAAGAAAAGAGGACATCGAATGAGGGATTGCCCACATGAGACAGCTCAGATCGCTAAAGAAAAAGGAAAATCCAAGGTGCTAACTTGGGATATGGATAGCGAAGCTGAGAGTGAGAAGGATGATCATGTTGCCATCTCATGCATGGCATTGATGGGAATACACGATGAGGTAATTTCTGGTAGTAAAACTGAACTCATTACTCTTTGTAAAGAAATGCAAGATAAAATAGTAGAGCTTGAATCCACTATAGATGATTATCAAAATGAGAACTTTGAAATGCAACAATCTGAATATGATATGTCTAAAGAGATTGAAAAACTGAAAATTGAAATTGTTGCTCGTGACTCTACTATTGACATTTTGAAAAAGGAAAAGTCCAGTTTTAATGATGAAGCACCTTGTCTCTCGTACCCTTCCTTGATGAATAATATTAGCACGCTTAAACTTGATTTGATTAAGCTCGAAACTGAAAAAGACTATGTGATTAGAGAGCTTAATGATAAATTCTGCATGTTGGATAATGACTTTAAAAGAAAAATGATTTAATTTGAAAAGAAGGAAGAGGAAAACAAGAGAGCTTTTATAAGTAAGTGCACATTGCTTATGGAAGAAAATAAATTGTTAAAATCTAAAGTTTCTAATCTTAAATTGGCCATTAAGAAATTCTCTATGGGAAAACAATCAGCCATTAAGAAATTCTCTATGGGAAAACAATCATTGGATACCATTTTAGAGAATCAATTATATGGCAATAATAAAAGAGGACTTGGATTTGGTTTGAAAAACCTTGAAAAGCCAAAATTCAATAAATTCCACAATGTATCCTCTATTGCAAAGAACTTACATGCAAAGTTCTTTACTTGTGATAGTGTAGGACACACTTCATATTATTGTAAATTTAGGAACACAAATATCAAGTTTAAATAAGTGTGGGTTCCTAAAACAATAATGGCTAACACTAGTGGACCTTGTTGGATTCCAAGGTCACACTTAACACCTTTCATGTAGGTAAGGTGGAGATTTGGCGAGGAGCAAATTTTTCAATGTCTCATTCTATTAGCTCCTTCGTCAAATAGCGACGAGAAGGTATAATTTTTATCCCTCTTTGCATTTCATTGCATACCTTCATAGATTGTTTTGTTTGCTTGTTTTTATTTTGTTTTGTGTGCTTGCATGCATGATTTTTAATGTTTTTATTTCTTTAAAAAAATTTGAAAAACCAAAAATAAAAAAAATGAGCTTAAAAGAATACCCTTTATGATTTATCTTAAGTGGTATTGTATGAATGTTCAAATCTATCCCTTGTAGAAGTTAATTCATTATTGTTGTAGCTACATGAACATGTTGTTATCTTTTAGTAGCCATGACACGTCTCAAAAATTTCAAATTTGACTTCTACACCTACATTTGCACTTTCACGATAATTGACCTTTTAGTACTTTTGGAGCTTCTTTTGAAGAATATTGAAAGTGAATGTAGGAATGATTAATTTCTAAATTTTCTACGGGATATGAAGTGTATAGCCATGAATAAAAATTGAGCACAAAATGATTGCAAATGAAAAAAAATGAAATGAAAATTGCTTCGTATGAAAAATGGATACACTTCATGGCTAATACACAACCCACGAATATCCAATTTATGCTACATGGGCAATCATTACCGTTGGTGTATATTACTCGTCAAGCAATGCCACCCCACATTTAAAATTCCTTTTAGGCCATGTTTTGGGTTTCGGTAACTTGAACTCATATTTGATGAGGTGGGAAAAATCAATCCTAGTGATATTCATGAAAAATTGGAAAATGTGGATTGATTTGGTTGATTTTCTGAAATTGAATCTCCTCTTGTACTTTATTGTCTATATCACTACACTTACACTAAGGTGGAGAAGTCTTGTTATGAAATCCTATGAGCTTGGATTGTCTATTTTGCGGAAAACCCATGTAAATGCTAGCTATAACTTATAATGGTTTATTTTTGCATGAGATATTTTTGGACTTCATTAGCCCACTTTTGATGATAACAAAGGGGGAGAAAGAAAAAGAAAGATTTGGTGGGTCGGTATTATATGTTGAAGGGGGAGCTTGAAAAATACATAAAGAGGAGGAGCATGAGAGAAGGGGGAGCATGCTTATATTTGCTATACTTATTGTGCATGCTTTGTAATGCTTGTATGTCTCATTCCATATCATCCATACTTCATATTGCATTACACCCTTCAACACACTTCACACACTTATATTCAATGTAAAATTCTTTCATTGTTTTGTCATCATCAAAAGGGGGAGATTGTTGGACGCAACGATCTAGGAACTTTAGTTTGATGATGACAAACGTATGTGAACTTTTAACGTGTGTGTTAAGTGTTTCAGGAACGATGAACGTGCAACTAATTCACAGAAGGACTTGATCAATGTGCAAAGGAGAAAGGGAGAGAACCTAGCTTGAGTTGACTCATATTTATTGGAGTTAAACCCTAATCCTATTATGTATCAAGTCCAAACTCCATTCCCATTGCAAATCACCCTATCACTTGGATTCCATATAGCCTGATTAATCCTAGCCATTGATCTCCTCTCCTTGTCGTAAATCTCCTAGCGTACCCTATATAAGCCCTCTTCCTACAGGCCATCAAAAATTAAGCCTCTCAGATCAAAAACCCCTAAAGGCCGAAACAATCAGGAGAGCTGCAAAAAAAAATAAAACTAAAAGGGTACACAGGCGATTCCCTTCATTCTCCAAGAGCTCTGACCGAACTTTTTTGTTCATTAAAAATACACAGAGCAGCCGGCCAATTATAATCCCCAAATTCCATTAGAGCCGCACATTTTCTTTGTGCAACATTTTTTGTGGTTGTTTGCGTTTCTTTTTAGGGACAACCGAAAAAGGGGTCTCCTCTTTACAAAGAATTCCAACAGAGGGGCTGGCCAATTCATTGAGATTTTAATGCTCACTGTTTTTAACATTAACATGGTTTGAAATTTTGATACTCCACTAATTTTTGTTTTGCTTTGTTGTTTGCTGAGTGCCAATCACACCTGAGCCGAATTTTTGAGAGATCTCCATCAAATAATCAAAAGGTCAAGGCAACAGAATTCTTTATCAAATCAAAAGAGCCATTCATCAAAACAAGATGCACAGGGACCATTACTCTCTTTTTTGCATCCTTATTCTTTTTTTTGCATCAAAACGAAAAGGTTTAATTTGCATCCGTATTCTTTTTTTGTTTGTTTTGATGACAGGCCGCACAAAAATTAAGAAGAGGTGCCGCATCTTATTTTTGAAGAAGCACTTCAAATTGATCATTCCAAAAGAACGGCAGCCGAAAAAATTCATCAGTGCACATGTTTCATCGAGAGGGGAGCCGAACTATTGAGGGGTCATCAGAGTTTACTACTTGTCAGATTGGTCTGAACACATGCTAAACGACAGAGACGACACACAATTACTGAGCATTTCTAAAACTCTATTTATTTATCTTTGTATTGGTGTAGCGATCTTTGTAGGGAAAACTTTACCATCTTTGGGGACTATTTTGGGACTTGTCTGGTTGGAGCTAGACAAGTGGGACCCAGCTAGTTTGGGACTAGCTGGTAGAAAGCGTTACTAGGATTGATAGTGAGAGGAAACACTGTGTGTGCGGTACTGAGAGCCTGGCGAGTGTAGAGACGTAGAGGGTGCTCTGAGCGTGCTCTAACTTGTGGTTTTGTGCCTATTGCGCTATTTAATACTAGTATCTGCTTTGGGGGCTGGAGTAGGTCGTTGGGACGATCGAACCAGGTAAATCAGCTGTGTACTCTGTGTCTGCATTTTATTTACTCTGCTGCGGCTATAACTGCGTGAGTTTGTTCATGGGTTGCACGAATTATTTTATAAGCCTATTCCCCCCCCCCCCCTCTAGGCTAGGATCCAGATCCAACAATATCTCCTTGTATTCTTTTGAGGAAGCTTTGAGATTCATTATCCACTTTTAGTGGAGATGGCCTTGTAATCAATTTTCCCTTATGACAAGGGAGACAAGGGAATTCACTCTTTTGAAGAATCTTCGAGTTCTTCAAATTATGTACATATGATTGGGATATGATGCGATGCATCATTAACGATCTAGGGTGGCAAAGTCAATCATGCCAAACTAAAAACTTGGACGATATTGAGCACTTAAGGTGCTCCATTAAATTTTCTTCCTCTGTCCAAATTTTTCTATGCTAAAGGCCTGATGAGAGGCTCTCAAATTGCTCAAGTATGGATTTGTGTCCATTTTCTTAAGACGTTGCATACAAATATTCTTTATTATTTTTGTTGTCAGTTTTTGAGTGTGAATCCATTTTGGCAGATGTCCTTGAAACTTAATAAATTTCTTTTTGAATTTGTAGAGAATAATGCATCCATTATTTTTATTTGTGTATCATTTGGAAGCAACAAAGTTGCATTCCTTAATCCTTCAATTATATTTATGGCCATGATATTGTATTTACCAGTTATCGTATAGTATTATGCTATGGAAATAGCATTTATTTTGGAGGATTGTATGTGTAGATGCACTGTCTACTAGGCAGTCATGAGAGCAATCCATCTAGTCAAAGATGAAGCATATATGACCATAAGACTGAATGCAAAACATAACTAATTCATTCAATGGAAATAAAACCATACATCGTTATAAAAATGCTCTACATGACAATGTTTATTCAACTAAGATAAAGGCATTTAATCGAACAAGTTATCTTTTTCGAAATCTGCAGCAGTAAACTGTACTGGAGTTGGGGAGTAATTGGCCACCAGATTTGACTTAGCTTTTTTCTTTAAGCTTTCTTGGTACAAATCTTGAAGGTACTGTAGAGTTCTGCACACTTTGAACCAGTGTCCTATCATGCCACACCGATGGCACTGGTCTTCGTAATCCTTCTTTGATGAGGGTGCTTAATTATTATTATTATTTTCATTTCTCTGCCATGTGAACTTTCTCTTCCTTGCATTTTTGTTGTTCTGGTGGCTTTGTTCTCTGGCTTGCTTCTGTTGGAAACAATCTCCTAGACTATGTTTGATGATAACAAACCCTACTGAACTGTTCTAATAATTGTGTTAAGTGTGTCTCAGGTCTCTATGCAGTGTGACAGTCAGGTTTGGTCAGGTTACACATGTACATACTCAAGTACGTTGAAATACAAGGCTAAACTCCATTTGGAATTACGCAAGCAGCTCAAACAATGAATTATAGCTATGAAACTCTACCCTAGAGTTAATCATAGGCTATAAACATCATGGGAATTTTTTCAGGAATTATGGAAATTATTTGAAGCCAAAATACGGGGAAATACGAAGAAATACAGAGTATACAAAGAAGGAAATTTTTCTACTAGTGGTGAAATGAGGTTAAACATTTCTACCATGTAAATATGGCGCTCTGGGATTTTTGAGAATTTTTTCAGAATTTATTGGATTTATTTGGTGCCAAAATACGGTGAAATACGTCAGAAATACACTGAAAAATCGACGTATGGTACTGTTCATATAGCGGCGCCGTATCCCGCGCTTAGCCGTCGTCGACGTGGCTGCATCACAGCCGTTGGATCTCCATCCAACGGTCAGAACGCTGCCGACTCGCGTCTTCGTTGGCGGGCGCTGACGCGTTAATTAGCGGGCGACGTGGACGAATCTCAGCCGTTCATCCAAGATCTGACGGTTGCCGACAAGCCGCTTTTGCGGATGTGGGTCCCAGTGCATTAAACTCGCTAAGCCGACGGTCGCGGATCCCTTCAAACAGACAAACCCGTTAAGCTGCAATCCTATATAAACCTTTGACTAGAGATCCAAATTGAGCAGAGGAATCTTCACAAATGATCTTTCTAAACTCTTGATCTTATATATTTGTGAATACGTTGTTGTATATGTCGTTGCTTTTTGGGTTTTACACTTTCTTCCTCTAAATTGTTTTGGGTAATCCGAGTTGTTGGGACATATTGGATTGGGAGAGCATCATATTATTGTTATTATTTTTGGGCTTTGGTGAGCTAGGGTTAGTCAGAGTGGTTAAAGTTGGGGCTTTAATCTTGTGTGACTGTAACTGCTTAAAGAAACAATTTTAGTGATGTTGTTCTGGGGTGGATGTAGGTCTTGGGAGACCGAACCATGTAAATCCTCTGTGTCATCTGCTTGATCTGGTTGGTGTGTTATCTGCTTTAATATTGCTTCTACGTATTTGTTTTAATTAGACTTAAATATTTTTATCTCACGATAATTTGGTCATCGGCCTATTCACCCCCCCCCCCCTCTAGGCCCTATTTAGATCCTACAATTGGTATCAGAGCACCAGGCTTGACCATTTAAGTCTAGTTTACAATGAGCCTTTATGATTCAGCATTTGCTGAAGGTCAATCCAATGTCAGACCCCCAAAATTTAATGGAAGTGATTTTGTGTACTGGAAAGCTAAGATGAAAATATATTTAGTGTCTACTGATTATGATGTCTGGAAAATTGTTGCTAATGGATATACATCACCTGTTTTAATAATTGAAAATATTGAAATCCCAAAACCCGAAGATAAATGGGATGACAATGATAAAAAGATGTTTTCATTAAATGGAAAAGCAATGAATGCAATAATTTGTGCACTCGATAAGACTGAATTTAATCGTGTTTCCCATTGTTTAACTGCACAGGAAATTTGGCGTACTCTGAAAGTAACACACGAGGGAACATCTCAAGTCAAGGAATCCAGACTAGCGCTTCTCAGCACGGAATACGATGGCTTCCACATGAAACCTGCAGAGACGATCAAGGACATATATGCAAGATTCACAGACATCGTCTACAACTCAAAGGCACTTGGAAAGACGTACCCAAGCGTGGAACTGGTAAGGAAAATCCTTCGAGCCTTGCCAAGTACTTTTCGTCCAAAGGTTACTGCAATTCAAGAAGCTCGAGATCTCTCCAAATTGAGCTTGGATGATTTGATTGGGAACCTGATGTCCCATGAGTTGGAACTGAAAACCATCAAGTCACGGGAAAAGGGAGAAGCCAAAGCTGCTAAGTCGATAGCATTCAAAGCTGAAGAAAGCGACGATGATCTTGATGAGGAGCAAGCTCTGATGGTCAGAGGCTTCAGGAGATACATCAAGACACCACATGGTGGTTGACTCGGAAAACACGCAAGTGCACGCCTTCCACTCCCAAGCGTAGGAGTGTCAATGCAATATAAAAATAACCGGTGAGTACCGGGTCGGATCACAGGGACAAGGCGTTCTACGTTCACAAAATCTGATCGATAACGAAATATAAAGTGTGTTACACCTACCTAAAGTAACGATGGATGAGTGGTAAAAGTGGGGTGAAACTGAAAATCCTAACCTAAATAGGTAGGGTTAGAGAACCAAATGTGGAGTTAGGATCGCTAGGAGAGAGAGCATGGGTTGTGGGTTCATTAAGATTGGCGTTAACTAAACTCTAATTACCGCAAATAACACAATCGGTCATCCGGCTAAGGAAGCCCAATCGGAATATTTAACTTTAAAAACACAACAATTTGCAATAGGGATGAACGTATTGTCATAGCACTAATCAAATTAAGCACATGGATTTTTCTCAAATTTGCCCTCTCGGGACTTAGCCAATTAAATTTGTGCCCTAATAAACATCCAACATTCACATTCAAAATTGGGCAAAGAGGGAAATTAGGGCTAAATTGACAACCAATCTCAATGAGTCACAACCCAAGCAATCCAATACTACTCTATCATCATGAAACAAACGATGGAATTTTCATTCACAAATTCGTCCAAACTCATTACAATAAAGAGATATCAAAAATACACAAGAAAAGTGGGAAGAGATCACCAATTTCTCAAGAAATGAGGCTCCCCTCTCACTTGGGCACCTCCTCCAAGCTTCCCAAGCTCCAATGGCCTCCTTCCCTAGCCCTAGCCTTAATGGGGAAGAAGAACCCCCAAAGAAACCCTAAAATCCCAATCTGGAACTGTAAGCACGGCCAAAAACGAACTCCCCTGTCTAATTTTCGCACAGGCGCCCTCCTAGGCATTGCGGGCGGGTCGGATCCTTGGGGGGCGGGCACCCGCTGCCCGCCCCCGCAGGCGCGGGTGCCCGCCCGCGCTGCTGGCGCGGGTGCCCGCCCCCGCAGCAGCGCGCGCCTGCGCTCAAAAAGAAAACGGGGAAACCAGCTTAAATAAAGAGCGGGCCGGCCAGAAACGCTTAAATAAAGAGCGGGCCGGCCAGAAACGCTTAAATAAAGAGCGGGCCGGCCAGAAATTAAAAAAAACTTTTATATTTTTTTTTAAAATTATTACAGCGCGCGCGGGGTGCAGAACGTGGAACGGGCCGGAGCCCGCTTCGAAATTTCGAAGCGGGCCTAGCCCATGTTTTTTTTATTTCTTTTTTTAATAAACAAGCGGCGGCCTGCATTGCGAGATTGTGCGACAGATGGCGCCACGTGGCGCCGTCTGATTGGGCCATGTGGCGCCCCTTTAATTTCTTTTTCCCTGGGTTTAAACCCCCATTTATCCTCCATAAAAATCACCACAAATACCTAGGAGGCCCAGAAAATTCCCAAAAAATTCTGGAAAATCCCTAAGACTCCTAGGGGTACCTGAAAAATATGAGAAGGAGAAATTAGTTCATATGATGATAATATAAATATAATGGCTATTAAAAATACAATATTGACTTCCAATAATCCATATAAAATATTCCAATGCTCAAATAATTCCCAAAAATGAAGATATGATCAAAATAATGGCAGGAGCATAGGAAAAATAATAAGAAGCCAATAAAGACGATAAAAACAGTATTTTGTGCAAAGAATGAGAATAAGCCCCGAATACGACATAAAGCGAAAATATACCCAAAAAGAGCACAATTAAGCCTAATCTTTGGCACAAAATGGGGGTAGTTGGGGGGGAAATATGCAATTTATATCCCGAATCACACCCCCCAACTAGCTTTTTGCTAGTCCCTAGCAAAATACGCGATAAATTCGGATTAAATTGAAAAACATGCACCAAACTCAAATATCTTCATGGCACACCCAAAATGGTATTTCCAATTGATTTCAAAACCAATATACCAAATGTATGAAAGTAAATAACAAATGACACTCCCTTTGATCCAATTCAAAGAAAAGTAAGGAGATAAGCACCGTATCACACGTATCGGGAAATATCACAATGTCAAAATTTCAAATTTTCACGAAAAGGGCCAAAACCAAAAGAAATTCCTTCTAAGTTGTGGGAGATGAGATTGCATCATTCATGAAGCTTATTCATTCATTTTTTTCTTTTTCTTTTCTTTTTCTCCTTTTTTTATGTTTTTGGATTTTGTATGTTTATGTTTTGCATTCACGCGATAACGCCATAAATGCAAACACCGACACATTTGTTTACACGCGATGACGCTATATATGCAAATGGATGGAATGATCTCCTAAATCTCATTTTTGGCGTCCTCCCCAATGTTTCGTGGGGCACTGGCTACTCAATTTGATTAGAAAGAAACATTCACTTATACTAACTTTCTTTTTCATTCCAACACAAATTAGCAACTCATCCACCCACTCCTAAGAGGAAAACAAAGCATGCACCATATGGCCACATCCAATCCAACCAAAAACTACATCATTCATCCCAATTCATGCAATCACTTACACCAAACTTTTCCCAAATTGTTTCAAAGAGATATCACGACATATAAAATAGTTCATACATGGCATATTAGCATTCGACTCCAAATTGAAAAAGAAATGAAACCATGCCAATCAAACATCGAGAAATTGACCGGGCGCCCGCAAGAGTCGCGGCGGCGCGGTGTCGTTTACCGCAAGTTTCACGGTTAGTGTAGGGTGCGGGAATATCGAACTCAGGGAGGCGAGGTTGT
The DNA here is from genome assembly GCA_030789695.1 of Scilla litardierei. Lineage (NCBI taxonomy): Eukaryota > Viridiplantae > Streptophyta > Magnoliopsida > Asparagales > Asparagaceae > Scilla > Scilla litardierei. The sequence goes on from CM061133.1 coordinate 43,673,424, forward strand.
GCTTGGGTCAGGTAGGACCTAAATCACCCCGAGGGGCGAGCTAGCCCGAATCGGTGATTGGTTGTCACGAAAGGAAATAAACTGATATGAACAACAAGAAAGAAAACCCGGGACTTTGGTTTCCAACCCGACGAGAGACTCTCGCCGACGCGGCCTACGGGTATGGATAACGATCGGGATTAGGGTCTAGTGGTGAGACGTTGCCTCTGAAAGTGGTACCGGCGTCCCATGGGCCCGATATTCCGGTCGGTGCCCAGGATGATACACCGGACTTCCCGGGTTCGATCAGTGGGCACTCACGTGTCCATAAACACTGATCGATCCCTGGAGCACTAGGCCCGCAACGATAACTCCCAACGTCTCATCCTGCCGCTCCCGCGTGTTAGGATTCGACGTCTACGCTAAGGGTGTGAGCTATGGCTAGGGAGTCAACCGCCAAGTTTATTCCCCCTTGGCCCGACGGCCAAAGGCGGTCTTTTTCCCGCCGATGACAATGAAACACCCCGCGTAACCGTTAGATTCCTACTCCCTATCGATTTCCTAACCCTATGGACGCATCGGGAAGAGCCCCCGAAGGGGTTTCCACCAAAATCCCAGATTTGGGAACTACTCACAAAAATTCATGAAAAAGCAATCTAAATGAAATTTAACCGTTGGAATCATAATCGGACAATTGCAATGTGGAAGTAATAGAGTAATAAAGACAATACTAAAATTTTAGAAAGATCTGAAAACTTACAAGAGAGTAACAATTACAGCCGTCACAGGGAAATAAAACAGTAGAAAAAATAACAGCTCCCGTTTCTGGAACCCTAGGGGTTCTATATATTGGCCGTCGCATCAACCGATCGGTTGACAAGTCAACCGATCGGTTGATCCGTTACAAATAAATATCAGAAAACGGCGAGTTTTCACCCGATCACATGAACCGGTCGGGTGAGTTCTTGAGTGACCGGTTGGATCTTGAAGCAGTCGGGTGAACCGATCGGTTCGACGTCCGTGTCTTCAGCTCTTCTTTTTCAGCTACAGATGAACCGATCGGGTGAGAGTCACCCGATCGGTTGGCGCTTTGCTTCGAGAAAACAGAGAATAGCCCCGCTGAACCGGTCTGTGAACCGGTCGGGTGACTTCTTTGTGAGCTGCGGTAGAGACCGGTTGGTGCACGCGTGCATCACCCGATCGGTTGGAGAAGACCAACCGATCGGGTGAGGGGCTGAAAGATGAATTCTTTGGCGTTTGACCCCCCGGATCACACGTGACTTCTCCCGTTGCTCCGGGGACTTGGGATATCATCGTTAAACGTCCCCTACGTGGTCAATCCCCTACAATCATGGATAAACAAAGAAAAGTGAAAGAAAACGGGAAAATACACGAAAACGAACAAGAGACGGCGGAAAAACACGGAGAAACACAAAAGAAAACTTGCGTGAATATATGAAATATAAACGCACGTCAAAATCCCCCAAGCTGAACTCTTCCTCGTCCTCGAGGAAGACGAGTGAGAGTAGGAGCTCGGAAGGGAAAAATAGAGAGGAAGAAAGAAAAAGAAAACTCTAAGCCCTAGATCATCCATCAGAGCCATCAAAATCAAAAACGACACACCAAGCAAGCAAACGCCAAATCACACCACTAAACCTAGGAAAGCGAGTCCAAATAAGTGTCGTGGGTCCACGCAGTGAAGCGCGAGTGAGCGTGGTCGTGTGCTAGCAAATGGTGAAGCTTTCTACGATGTGCAATGAGGCTCGATATACACAAATCCAAGAAATGACCCAAAATATTGATCCGAATTGAATTAAGCGGCGGATATAAGCTCAAGCATGCATGAGAAGAGTGGGAATAGAAGCATATCATGCATCGGGGACTCCATAACTAGGGTTAAGGAAATCACGCCACTATAGCTTAGATACTAGCTAAATAGTTCCTAAGCCAAGTGTTTTCGATAACGACGGGGGTTGAGATGATGTGGAGAAGAACACTCGGTGCAAATTCTCGCCTTCCCTTTATTCTCGGCAAGTAGGAAAATATTCACACGGGAATTTTTTTGGGTTTTGGGTATTTGCATATTTTTTTGGCTTTTTGGCTATACAATCTTTTTCTTTTCTTTTCTTTTTGGGTTTTTCATTTCTTTTCTCCCTTTTTTTTGGATTTTTGGGTTTTTGGCTATACACTTGTGTACTCTCCCAAGTGGGAGAACGGTACACGACGAGGGGATTTGCACCAAGTAAAACAGAAAAGAAGTCGAAATCTAAACACTCGGGCAAAGGAAACTATTCTTGCTAAATAGAGCTTAGGCTAAATGTGTTATCCTAGTCCTTAGTTGTGGAATCCCGACGCATGCGAATTGAAGTATACGATATAAATATAGCATGCATATAGTGGAAACAAATACCGCATATTCAAATCGGAGCATGATAATCTAGGGGTCATTCCTGGACAGGTATATAAAGTAAAATCACAAAGCAGAAGCATACCAAATGCTAGTCACGACACACGACTCACAAAAAGCTAAGTGGACCCACGATGCGTGAAATGCAAGAGGACTCGAAATCCTAGGGTTAGTGAGTGCGATTGTCGGTGCAGTGCTAGGTGTGTGTGTGTGACTTTGTGGCGATTCATCAAAGGATTCATCTCTAGGAGAAAGAGCTAGAAAAGAAAAAAAGAGAAAAAAAGAAAAACACGGAGAAAAACGACTCAAATAAACGAAAAGAAAGACTCAAATGACGCACACAGTGCGACTCCCCCAAGCTGAAGTTTGCATTGCCCTCAATGCAATATGAGTGAGTACGGGAGGGCAAAGAAAATGGGGGGGATACGCACAGACACGAAAAGAAATGAAAACAAGGAAAACACATAGATGAAACTGAAAAAGAAAGAAAGATCAAAATCAAAATCAAACAATACGAAAATAAAAATAAAATAAAATCACACGACACGACACTCAAAAAGTGAAAAGCAAGCACACACACAAAAATGAGAAAAACAAACAAAACACGACAGCACACCAAAACAGACGTCCCCCAAGCTAGACCAGAAAGTGCTAGCGAAATGATGTGATCGATGAAATCCAGATATGTGCAAGGGGGAGTCAAAAACAAAAGAGGGGAAATCAGAAAGCAGCAGAAGGTGAGTCCTCGTCCTCCTCAGAAGAGGGTGGGGATGGGTGGTCGGGGGAGGCAGGGGGTGTGCTGAGAAGTGGGGAATGAGGTGAAGGTATAGGGGCAGTGGTGGTGTGAACAATGGGAGGAGTGTCGGTGGTGGTGGGTGGTGGTGGTAGGAAGGCGATCAAGGCAGTGGTGAGAGGAATAGAAATGGAGGAAGTAGATGTGGTGGTGACGGTAGTGGGAGGTGGTGAGAGGGATCTGGAGCGTACCGGTAATTTCCTCCGGCGCACGTATGGAGTGACGGATGAGGATGGAGGTAGCGTGAGTGCGGTGGAAGTGGTCGGGAGGGGTGAAGTGGATGCCGGGATGGGATGTGAAGATGGAGGAGAAGAATGTGGTGAGGGTGGTGATGGATGTGGGGAAGTGTATGTGGGTGGAGGAGAAGATCGCAGGGGTGGTGAAGGTGGAGGTGGTCCGTGGGTATGAGTAAGAAGGCGGAGAATGGCGGCCACGTTCCTCTCAAGTGCGAGGAAACGTGGGTGAGTAAGAAAGGAGGATGGCGATGGGTCCGAGGAAACAGAGGACATGGCGAGCTCACAAAGGGCGGCGACCTCCCTCTCAAGCCCCAGACAGGAAGATACCTGACGGCGACCAAAAGATGTGGACTGACGCGAGGCAGAGGTGGTGCCGCCAGGTAAGGTCGAAGAGGTGCCGGCGGCAGTGGTCATGCCGGCACGGGAGACAAGGCCAGAAATGGCCATAAAGAGGTGCTCAGACGTGATCGGTCCCGGAGCAGAAACAGGACGACTCGGGCCAGCCCCTAAATCTCCCACAGACACAGGGATATCCTGCTCGCCTAAGTGGGCGGCAGGGGACGGTGATCTGCGGGCGCCTGTGGGAAGGAAGGGAAGATTCAACCCAGCTAAGAAGTCGGGATCAGGAGGAAAAGTCCAATCTCCCACGAGAGCAAGGGTCATGCGAGCGGGGTTGGGCAGGATGGTGTAAGGGGCTGGGGGGTGGCCATAATGAAATATGAAGCGGCCATCCGAGCGGGGCTTGATCATGTGGATGTGCCGCAGGACATCAATATCGAGATGTGAGGGTCCTGCGGCAGCTGGAAGATTATTGGGGATGGTGATATTGAATTGGGCGTGAGAGCATATGATCGTGATGATGCCCCCACAACAAAACTTCCCCTTCCCGGCCCGACTGATCTCGAGTAGCTTGTAAACAAGCCAATCGCTGCCATGGATGGGGACGGTAGGGGCCCTGAAGCTGACTCAATCATCATCCCGGACATAAGGAAAAGTCATGGCCCAAAGGATAAAAAGGTCAGGGATAGTCACGGTACCAGACTCGTCCCTAGGAAAGAATGCAGATGAAATGATCTTGTGGGCTAAACGAAACACGGGATGAATGATGGAGGAGGCCTTGGCCCTTCCTCGGGGGTAATCACGGATCAAAGTGAGGTGGAACCAGAATTGATCGACATCAAACTCGGGCGTGTACCCGTAGTGTCGGATGGAATCGTCCCCGAGATTGGGGAAACCAAATATATCGTTGATCGTGTTCAGATTCGTGGTGACACTACGGTTACGCACCCTGAATTTAATGATCGACCCGGACTCCCAAATAAGTGTGGAGAGGAATTCGAGTGTGAGTGCCGGGTAGGATACTGCATGAGCATTAAGAAAGGCCAACCATCCTAAGTTAGCGAAAAGAGATTCGACCTCGGTGAAGACACCGAGATCGACAAGTGTACGTGCGTGCGGGAACTTAGTGGATAGATGCCCTCGAGCATCAAGCCTACGGTAAAAATCTTTGTGCTCCTGGTTCCGAAAAATATACCCGTGCGGGCCCAACATTGGGTCCACAGGGGGGACAACAGGCGGAGGAGGGCCAAGTGTAAGTGCTCGTGTACGGGAAGGGGGGCGTGTTTGTTTTCGTCTTTTTCGAGACGGCTCCTCTTCCCGCATGATACCCTTCCCCTTTTCCTTATCTTTAGCCATGTGTGTGTGCGTGAGCAAGAATTAGTGCAAAAATCGTGGATGCACACTAACACAAGCAAACGAGCAAGCTCAACAAATAGGGCAAATATATAAATATAAGCTTAGGAGCGAGTTTACCCAAGCGGAATGGTGGAGCTTGCTCGTTGATGTCCCCACACTGTTCAGCGAGAGTAGCTTGGAGCCGCGACGAACTCCTTCGGCAAAAAATTTCGAAATGGGGATGGTATGGGGGAAAACTAGGTCAAAAATTTGTACTGGGAGGAGAGATAGAGTGAAGGTGATGGAGGAATCGATGGAGGAGGTGGAGAGAGGGAGTAATGGAGGAGTAGGGGACGTGGGGGAGTGGGGATCGGTTGTTGGAGAAGTGGGGAAGGCGAAACGACGGCGAGATTTGCGATCGGGCGAGGGCGGAAACGAGCGGGTGTCGGAGGGTATTTATAGGGTTTTAAGTCGAACCGATCGGGTGACTTGTCACCCGGTCGGTTGATAGTTAGGTCGAAAATCTTGCCGAAGAAATGCTACAGGCGAACCGATCGGTTGACTTATCACCCGATCGGTTGGCCGCTCCACACATTTTCCCGAGAACTTAGGGCTGCTCACCCGGTCACATCCACCGACCGCGCTAGAACTCAACCGATCGGTTGATATTCCCCAAAATTTTCCGAAAGTTCTCCCCAGCTCACCCGGTCTTCCACCCGGTCTCTTCATTACTCAACCGATCGGTTCATTCGGGGACAGATCTCGGCATGTATCTGATACATCCCAACCGATCGGGTGAGTTGTCACCCGATCGGGTGGGGCTTGTTCCCTGCAAAAACCAAGAAATTTGCTTAAGTCCCCGAACGGATGTTCTCGCGGCTGATTTTATTTATAAAAATAGATAGAATAAAGTAAAAAAAATAACGCTAAAAGTGGGAAAAGTTTAGAACATGGGTTGCCTCCTATGAAGCGCACTTGTTTAACGTCGTTGGCTCGACGCCCGCAAGAGATGCTCATGGTGGCTGATACGGGTGATGCCCAAATTTCGGCATCTTTTTCTCGTTGGAGCTGGAGGCACTTGGAGTAGTCAGCGGCTGGAAAAATACTTGCTTGACTACCCTCCCTTTGTTCTTGAGATCCGGGGGCTTTTCCTTGGTGTTGGCGCTTCCCGCCATCTTCTTCAGGATCCGGACCTCGTCTTTAGTGAGGTCCGTGTGCTCTTTCCCCGTTCTCCTCATAGGAGGAGCCTTGGGGAACCCGGGAGGGGTCGTTCTCGCTGCACTCGGTCTTCCAGAAGCTTCTTTGTTCTCGGGGCCGTCCCCATCTTCTGAATTCCCCAAGTCATCGGGGGGGTTTCTCAGGAGAATCTCCCAGGAGCTCTCCTCTACAGCTTTTTCTTCTTCTATCTCAAGAAAATTGCACCGGAGGTCATCAGGAGGATCAGGGTGCTTCATGGATAGTCCCAGGTCAAACTCAACTTTCTCTCCGCTGACGTTCAAGGAGAGTTTTCCGTTCTTCACATCTATTAGAACGCCAGCAGTGGCCATGAAAGGCCGTCCCAGGATAATGGGGGTGTGTGCGTCTTCGGGCATGTCCATGACTACAAAGTCCACAGGCACATGCACCCCTCTCACATTCACGGGGAGATCATCCACAATTCCCACCGGGTATTTGACCGACCGGTCAGCTAGTTGTAGGGTCATCCCGGTGGGCTCCAAATCACCCATTCCTATCCTTCTGTACATCGACAAGGGCATCAAGCTAACACTCGCTCCTAGATCAACGAGTGCACGATGAATCTTCACTGTCCCGATTGTGCAAGGAATGGAAAAGCTCCCCGGGTCTTTAAGTTTCGGTGGATTTGCCCTCTGGATAAGAGCGCTACACTCCGCCGTCAATACTACTTTCTCTTTTCTAGACCCTCTAGTCACCAAATCCTTCAAGAATTTTGCATAGGAGGGGATTGTTTCGATTGCCTCCAAGAAGGGGATTTGCAGGCTTAGGTCCTTGACCATGGCGAAGAACTTCCCATATTTCTCATCAATTTTTGCCTAAGCCAACCATTGTGGAAATGGCACAACGGGTTTATACACTTTCGGGCTCTCTTCCTCCTTCTTCTTCTCTTCTTCAGACACTCCCTCCGGAGTCATGTGATTTGATGACGAAGCACCGGCGTCAATTGATTTTTCAGTCGGTCTATCAACGACCAATGGTGCTTCCGGGTTGCTAAGGGGCACTCTAGTAGGAATTTGTGTCCCACTTCTCAGAACGATAGCGGACACATTCGCGTGCTCGTGCACGAGTGCCGATGTTTGTGTTGCTCCCCTCGGGTTCACCTCCGGTTGTGGCGGCAATTGGTTTTGTGACCTTGCAAGGTTCGCCACCTGTAACCCCAGCTGGGTTACTTGGTCCGTGAGGGTCTGCTGACCCATTTCCAGCTTTTGGTTGATTCTCTCCTGGTTGGTAATATATTGAGTCAAGAGAGACTCAATCGGAGAGACGGCCCTCTGTTGGCCATACTGCTGCTGCTGGAACGGCTGCTGATTCCTGGGGGTGTAAGTTTGTTGCTGAGATTGCTGCTGAAACGGTTGCTGCTGAACCTGATTCTGTTGTGGTCTAGCCGGCTGATAAATTTGTTGCTGCGGCTGCTGAGGCGGCGAGGGCTGAAATGGTGGCCGGTAACTGAAATTCGGGTGGTTTCGGTTGTTGGGAGAGTAGGCCGGGTAAGAATTTGTCCTTGGCGGATATGGCGCATTCCCTGTGGGGTTGTAAAATAGTGCGCTCGCCTGATCCAACGGTGGTGAGATGTCACCACCGTCGAATTCCCCAAAGAATTCGGACTCTACCGCAGAAACTTGATGTGTACCGGCCCCACCGGCTCCTACCATCAGTGCGGAGATCTGGGTCGAAAGCAAGTCAAACTTGCTTGAAAGTTTGTTGACGTCCTCGACTCTGTGTATAACCCCAGTTCTTGGTGTGGCTCTCTCGTCACACCACCGCTCATTGTTGGATGCCATATTTTCCAGAATATGCCCGGCATCCTCCTCGCTTCTAGACATGAAGGAACCCCCAGCCGCGGCGTCCATAGAAGATTTCAAGTCATCCCTCAACCCATTGTAGAACAGATTGATAATCTGCCACTTCAGAAGCTCATGGTGGGGGCATCTTCTTTGCATCTCTTTATATCTCGTCCAAGCTTCATGCAAGGACTCGTGGCTGGCCTGGGAGAAGGAGGAGATCTCACTCCTCAACTTCATGGTCTTCCCCGGAGGAAAGAACTTCGTCAGAAAAGCATTGGAGAGCTTCTCCCAGGTGTTGAAAGTGTTGGGGTCCTTCCCCCTTAGCCATTGCTTGGCTTTGTCTCGCAAAGAGAAGGGGAGCAGCTTCAGACGGATAGCCTCTGTAGTGACACCATTAATCCGGAAGGTGTCACACTTCTCCAAGAAGGAGTCCAGGTGCTCGATCGGGCTCTCCATGGGCGCACCCGCAAACTGGTCCTGCTGGATCCATGTCACTAGAGACGGCTTCAGCTCAAAGCTTTGGGCCGCAATAGCTGGAGATCGGATGGCGGAAGTTGACTCGATGGATGGCATCGAGTACTCCAGCAGAGACTTGTGAGGTGGGGTGTTCTCCTCCATGGATTCGGGATCTTCGCTTCTCGGCGGCCAAACGCCTAAGGGTGGCGTTAATCTCTGGATCGAGGGGAATCAAGTCGTCAAGACTCCTTGAACTCCTGCGCATGAAAAACAACAAACACCCGTGAAGCGACAAGTGGGAAAGAAACAGATAAAATAAGAAATAAAAATAAGAAAAACAAAAAAGAAAAAGAAGAAAAAGGAGAATGCGAAAATTATCGCAAGGTAGGGATGTGAGCTAGACACGAGGGTTCAAGAGATCCTAAAATATCAAGCACGTTGCCTCCCCAGCAACGGCGCCATAAACTTGACCGGGCGCCCGCAAGAGTCGCGGCGGCGCGGTGTCGTTTACCGCAAGTTTCACGGTTAGTGTAGGGTGCGGGAATATCGAACTCAGGGAGGCGAGGTTGTGCTTGGGTCAGGTAGGACCTAAATCACCCCGAGGGGCGAGCTAGCCCGAATCGGTGATTGGTTGTCACGAAAGGAAATAAACTGATATGAACAACAAGAAAGAAAACCCGGGACTTTGGTTTCCAACCCGACGAGAGACTCTCGTCGACGCGGCCTACGGGTATGGATAACGATCGGGATTAGGGTCTAGTGGTGAGACGTTGCCTCTGAAAGTGGTACCGGCGTCCCATGGGCCCGATATTCCGGTCGGTGCCCAGGATGATACACCGGACTTCCCGGGTTCGATCAGTGGGCACTCCCGTGTCCATAAACACTGATCGATCCCGGGAGCACTAGGCCCGCAACGATAACTCCCAACGTCTCATCCTGCCGCTCCCGCGTGCTAGGATTCGACGTCTACGCTAAGGGTGTGAGCTATGGCTAGGGATTCAACCGCCAAGTTTATTCCCCCTTGGCCCGACGGTCAAAGGCGGTCTTTTTCCCGCCGATGACAATGAAACACCCCGCGTAACCGTTAGATTCCTACTCCCTATCGATTTCCTAACCCTATGGACACATCGGGAAGAGCCCCCGAAGGGGTTTCCACCAAAATCCCAGATTTGGGAACTACTCACAAAAATTCATGAAAAAGCAATCTAAATGAAATTTAACCGTTGGAATCATAATCGGACAATTGCAATGTGGAAGTAATAGAGTAATAAAGACAATACTAAAATTTTAGAAAGATCTGAAAACTTACAAGAGAGTAACAATTACAGCCGTCACAGGGAAATAAAACAGTAGAAAAAATAACAGCTCCCGTTTCTGGAACCCTAGGGGTTCTATATATAGGCCGTCGCATCAACCGATCGGTTGACAAGTCAACCGATCGGTTGATCCGTTACAAATAAATATCAGAAAACGGCGAGTTTTCACCCGATCACATGAACCGGTCGGGTGAGTTCTTGAGTGACCGGTTGGATCTTGAAGCAGTCGGGTGAACCGATCGGTTCGACGTCCGTGTCTTCAGCTCTTCTTTTTCAGCTACAGATGAACCGATCGGGTGAGAGTCACCCGATCGGTTGGCGCTTTGCTTCGAGAAAACAGAGAATAGCCCCCGCTGAACCGGTCTGTGAACCGGTCGGGTGACTTCTTTGTGAGCTGCGGTAGAGACCGGTTGGTGCACGCGTACATCACCCGATCGGTTGGAGAAGACCAACCGATCGGGTGAGGGGCTGAAAGATGAATTCTTTGGCGTTTGACCCCCCGGATCACGCGTGACTTCTCCCGTTGCTCCGGGGACTTGGGATATCATCGTTAAACGTCCCCTACGTGGTTAATCCCCTGTAATCATGGATAAACAAAGAAAAGTGAAAGAAAACGGGAAAATACACGAAAACGAACAAGAGACGGCAGAAAAACACGGAGAAACACAAAAGAAAACGTGCGTGAATATATGAAATATAAACGCACGTCAGAAATTGATACCAAAATAATAATCCGAAAAATCGCATGGCATTAAGCAAGTAGGGACTAAACAAAGCAAGTGGCGTAGGGACGAGGAGTCCAAAAATGATATGCAATGACATTCATGGAATGAGGTGAAACATGGAGGGATCTCAAAAAAAATTAGGCCAAAATCCTAACAATCCTAAAGAATCTAACACTCTCCCCCCAACTTAAAATAAGCATTGTCCTCAATGATGGAAGAGTATCATATCTTGGCAAAAGATCCTAGAAAAGAGAAAAAAATACGAAAGCAAACATGCAAAAGCAAACTAACTAATTTTTTATTTATTTACACTACTTAAAGGAAAGAATACACCTTAGCAAATGGCGGATCCCGGATGTATAACGGCGGTGGCAACTGCTCGATCATATCCTTTTGCTCCTCCGCCAGCTGCTTTGGAGCTAGGCTGCCACCGGCCTCCTTGGATTCCAGTAATGCAACTCCAAGCATCTCCTTTGGATAATATGGATCATGTGGGAGACGAGCTACATCAATCCAAGTCATGTCCTCATGCCCTGCAAAAGCATTCCAAAACGGGTCGTCAAAACAAATAAAAGAATTTAGATGAAATGGACGACAATCTGAAACAAATGTATAAGGCAGTGAAAATTTGGTTTCAGAAATGCAAGGCATGAGATGGTGGAAACTTCCTTGAAATGTGGTGCTAGATGTGGCATGATGCACGGCCTCATGAGGAGGTGGAAGTGGCTGCAGAGAGAAATCTGGAGTAAGAGGGAGCTCGGGCTCAATATATACCATCTCGCAATCCCCGTCGCTATCCTCTTCCTCGACATCAATATCAACATCAGCAGTCTCTGCGACACTCCCTACAACTAGTAACTGCTCCTGCCAAACCTCCTCGATGACTGGCAAGTGCGCATCCTGAGGCGAGGGAAGTGACATCAGTGACGGGACTGGAGGTAGACTCGTCTCGGGCAAATCCAAGCACGCATCATCCTCGCCATCCCAGAAATATTCCATCTCGGTCGTCCTCCCAAAGTACTCAACCGCCTCGACCTGTGAAGCTAATTCTGAAGTGGAATGTGGCTCAGGCTCCATGGTGTCCTCAATCTGCTCTCGGCCATCATGCACATCCGCTTCATCCTCAACCTCAAAATGAAAATGCATCGTGTCACCGTCGTGGTCGACACACACTCTGTCATCTGTCTCCTCCGACTCCACAATATATAATCTGTCAATATCCTCTACCTGGCTCTCATGCAACCCATCCTCCTGCTCTGCTCTGTATCCCATGGGGTTGCAAGAAAAAGAGCCCAAAGGTGGCTCCTCAAGCTGACACTGGGCCTGCAGCTCTGCATCCTGAAGTGGAACCAGTGACTGTCCATCATCCTCATATCCAAGTGACGGCTCTCCAGATGGCACAGTCTGCTCCCACTCTACAAGGTCCCTCAGGTAACACCATGAATCCTCGGTCGAATAATCAAAGAATTCTCCCCCGCGGCTCATCTGCACAAAATCCCGCCCAGATGGCGATAATCCAGTATAAAATATCTGCAGGAGGTGATCCTCGTGGAAGCTCTGGTGTGGGCACGCAAGCACCAAATCAGTGAACCTCTGCCAAGCCTGATGGTAGGCCTCTCCATCAGACTGGGTAAAGCTCGCTATGTACTGCTCTATGGCATGCCGCCCCTGTACCTGCTCCAAAAAGATAGGCAAAAACACTCGGAGAAATTCAGCCTGAAATGACAACCAAGTAAAATGTGAGTCGAGAGACAATGAATCAAACCAAAGTCTAGCATCATCTTGCAAAGTAAAGGGAAAGAATCTAAAATATATGCAATCATCATCAATATTCCCACCAAGACATGAAAACATCCACTCTTCAAAATTTTTAATATGTAAATAAGGGTTCTCCCATTCCGTGCCATGAAAGTATGGCGGAAGTGGGATATCCTCCAAATCAATGTCCGAAAAATCTGAAGAAGATGCCATGTTGTTGTTTTTAAAAAAAATCAAGAAAAATGAAAGTAAACAACCAAACGACTCAATAAGTGAAAAATAAATAAACGGAAAGACACGCACTAAGAGATAGGAGTATCACACTAAAACTTTCAAAATCAATCAAAAATTGCTACTAATAAAAACCGTTATCCCCGGCAACGGCGCCAATTGGTTGACTCGGAAAACGCGCAAGTGCACGCCTTCCACTCCCAAGCGTAGGAGTGTCAATGCAATATAAAAATAACCGGTGAGTACCGGGTCGGATCACAGGGACAAGTCGTTCTACGTTCACAAAATCTGATCGATAACGAAATATAAAGTGTATTACACCTACCTAAACTAACGGTGGATGAGTGGTAAAAGTGGGGTGAAACTGAAAATCCTAACCTAAATAGGTAGGGTTAGAGAACCAAATGTGGAGTTAGGATCGCTAGGAGAGAGAGCATGGGTTGTGGGTTCATTAAGATTGGCGTTAACTAAACTCTAATTACCGCAAATAACACAATCGGTCATCCGGCTAAGGAAGCCCAATCGGAATATTTAACTTTAAAAACACAACAATTTGCAATAGGGATGAACGTATTGTCATAGCACTAATCAAATTAAGCACATGGATTTTTCTCAAATTTGCCCTCTCGGGACTTAGCCAATTAAATTTGTGCCCTAATAAACATCCAACATTCACATTCAAAATTGGGCAAAGAGGGAAATTAGGGCTAAATTGACAACCAATCTCAATGAGTCACAACCCAAGCAATCCAATACTACTCTATCATCATGAAACAAACGATGGAATTTTCATTCACAAATTCGTCCAAAATCATTACAATAAAGAGATATCAAAAATACACAAGAAAAGTGGGAAGAGATCACCAATTTCTCAAGAAATGAGGCTCCCCTATCACTTGGGCACCTCCTCCAAGCTTCCCAAGCTCCAATGGCCTCCATCCCTAGCCCTAGCCCTAATGGGGAAGAAGACCCCCCAAAGAAACCCTAAAATCCCAATCTGGAACAGTAAGCACGGCTGATACGTCTATTTTGCGAAGGTCCAACAACATAGGCCCAAAAGCACAGCCCACCGAACGAAGCCCGAAAGATACGAGCCTGGATGCCCGACCGTCGATCGGAAGCCCATCTGCGCGATCAGGCCCGCCGGCAAAGCCCCATAGAGGGCCCCCAAATATCGATCCGACCCGGCCCCGATAACGCACGAGTCACTCACCCACTCCAGCGATAACCGTTCCCCTGATCCCGTTACCACTTAATGGCAGTTATGGGGAGGTGCTGGCATGGCGCAGGGAGCGACGACAGGGGGGCGGATTGAGGGGGCACGATCGAGGGCGGACGAGCGACGTGGGTCGGGGGCAATCACGGCGGGAGGTCTATAAAAGGGTTAGAAGGACGACTGGACGAAGGACCGCATCTCAGGTATATAAAACCTAAGGTACTCCATCAACGACCTAGTTCCCCCATTTCATCTCCTTCCTCCCCCGCTCACGCCGTGAGACGCTGTTCCGATCTCCTCTCGAGTCGAACCGTCTCCGCTGGACCTCCTCATTCAGATCACTGTCTGACTTAGGCATCGGAGGGGATTTGGCCGGAACCAAGGTCCGGCCCCCCTGACGAGCGTTCTCGTCTACGCAGGAGGACATCAGATCCACGGGCCGAGGCTTCCCCTCCACCCCTCGCCGGCCACGTAACCAACGAGACGATCGAGTCTACCCCTCGTCGTCTGACCGACGAGGCAGAGCACGTCCATCCGAGGCCGAGCGTCTCAACTCGGGTCGAGGCTTCTCTCGCCCTCCTTGCGACCGAGGACCCCGATTCGGCCCAGCCGACGCGCTCCACGTCGTCTGCAACTCCGACTCACGTCTCGTCTGCACCGACTCGACACACCCGAGGGACCCCCGCGGGCCCCTTGACCACGTTGACCGGGTTATCCACGGTCAACGCTTTTGTAGTGAGAAAACACTCTGAAACATCTGGTGCCGTCTGTGGGAATCGACTGTCCCATGAAGAAACAAACCGCACCTGCAATGGCACGAGCCAGCAACGGAAAGAGACGCATGCCCCCCATCCCGGAGGAGGGGAATGGCGCATCCAACGGAAACCTTGAAGGAACGCCCGTCAGCAATCACCCCGCCCCCTCAACCGAAGAGATTGGCGGGTCGGAACTGGCCACACAGGGACAACTCCGTGCCCTGGCCCAGGAGACCAACGCGAACATCCAGACGTTGTTCGCGGCAGTACAGCAGCTCGGCGGCACTGCGCCAGCTAACGGAGGCGCGTTGGGCGACGACCATCGTTGGGCGGGGGGTCCCCGCTCTTACGATCCGCTGTGGTCAATGACCACGGGAACCAAAGACCGAACACGGAGCGTCGGTTTACGTTGTCCGGCTCCCGTCAGGCGAGATCACGCGCCTCCTCCCCTCATCGTGAAAGGAGCCGAAGAGAAACTGAAGGCACGGGGGACAAATCGGTGACCGCGTCGTCTCGTCGACCACGATCACCCCACCGCAGGAGAAGCAATCGACACCACTCAAGAGACCGATCGCGGCAGAGCGGGAGCTCCCGCCGGAGGAGCCGGGAACGCCGGGTCAGCCCGACCCCCAGTGTGGCGAGGGCCGTGGAGCCAGCCCCGTCGGCGCCTGTGCCCCCTCCATCACCCAACGAACCAGAGGCAGGCGGGTGTCGAACCCCCGGGGGCATCCACGGAGACCGGTGCCCCTATCACGGAGAATAACCGACGCGCGGGTCCCCTCTCGATTCAAGATCCTGGCGCTGGGGAAGTATGACGGGATAGGAGACCCGGGAAACCACATGATGGACTACGAGGGGGACATGTCCTTCCAAGGAGCCGACGATGACCTGCTCTGCCGGGGCTTCTATTCGACTCTCAGGGGAGCGGCGAGGACCTGGTACCACAGCCTACCCAGCCGCTCCATCGACAGCTTCGAGGAACTCACCCAGCTGTTCTGCAAACAGTTCATGGCAGGGAGACAGGTAAAGCCTGATGCTGAAGATCTGTTTAACATAGTGCAGGGCCCAGCTGAGCCGCTCCGACAGTTCATGCGCCGCTTCAACGCGGAAAGGCTGAACGTGAACAGCCCTCCCGACCTTGTTGTCCAAACGGCCCTTAAGAAAGGGCTGCGCCATAGAGGCCTTAAGAAATCTCTGCACAACGATCCCCCGAAGGACCTCCCAGGGATCATGGTGAGGGCCGAGCGCTTCATGTTGACCGAGGAGACCTTGGCCATTGAGGCAGGAAAGGCCACTCGAGGGACCAAGCGCGGCGACAGCGGACGAGGCAGCACCGAAGGGTACCGGACCAAGAAGAGGCCGAGAAACAGGCAGCGGGGAGAGGGTACGAGGGACGCCACCCCAGACGCCGTCCTCGCTCAAGTACAGAAGGAAGAGCGCGCCGATCGCCCCCCGCCGAAGGCAAAAAGAGGTGGGAAGAATGGGGAGAAGTACTGCAAGTACCACAAGGACAATGGCCACGACACTGAAGACTGCTGGTACTTAAAGAAGGACATTGAGAAGCTGATGAGCCGGGGGCACGCCAGGATTTTAGCCGACGAGCCGGCCCACTGAGAAGGGACCTCCATGCAGCCGGACAAGGGGAAGAAGATCAACACCGTCCAGGGACCCCTCCGCATCATAGAGTGAGCGGGCGAGGTCCCTCCCCCCAGTCGTAGCCTAGTCCGAGGGGATTATCTAGGTTTACATCCCTCTGTCTAGCTTTATTTCCTTTTCCTTTCCTCCAAATGTACTAGTCCGACAGGACCCTTAAGAGTACAATTGCATTCCCTTTTGTCTTTTCTTAATCTTCGACGGAATCAACATTTCACTAAGGGTGCAAAAGAATGAAGACCGCCGCCTCACTGGAGGGGGAGGGAGAGCTTCGTCCTCGCCGACCAACTCCTACGCTCATAAGTCTGGGGGTAATTCCCCCAGCCAGCGCGGACGCCGACCGGTCCTAAGCCGAGGAGCTTCGCCCTCGCCGACCAACTCCTGCGCTCATAAGTCTGGGGGCAATTCCCCCAGCCAGCGCGGACGCCGACCGGTCCTAAGCCGAGGAGCTTCGCCCTCGCCGACCGACTCCTGCGCTCATAAGTCTGGGGGCAATTCCCCTAGCCAGCGCGGACGCCGAACGGTCCTAAGACGAGGAGCGTTGCCCTCGTCGACCGACTCCTGCGCTCGTAAGTCTGGGGGCAATTTCCCCAGCCAGCGCGGACTCCGACCGGTCCTAAGCCGAGGAGCTTTGCCCTCGCCAACCGACTCCTACGCTCATAAGTCTGGGGGCAATTCCCCCAGCCAGCGCGGACGCCGACCGGTCCTAAGCCGAGGAGCTTCACCCTCGCCGACCGACTCCATCGCTCGTGAATCTAGAGGCAATTCCCCCAGCCAGCTCGGGTGTCAACCAGTCCTAGGCCGAGGATGAGGCAGCAAAGCAAAATACGCGAGAAGTCCGAGTAAGTCAATTTCGTTTATAACAGTTAACCAAGGTACAAAAGTGTGTCTTATTTACAGGGAATCGAAGCGAAGAAACCTCTCTACAAATAATCCGCTCTCGTTGGACAACAAAGTTCGTCACCTACAGAAACTAGGGCGACACCGACAGAGCGAAACTTGTCGGCTAAGGACCCAAAGTTGCTGGCCTAAGCGAACATCCATGCAACCAGCAATTATTGGCTCTGAAGCAGGGAGCCGGTAGCGAAGCCGAAGGAGATAGCAGGGGCAGGGATCCATTTCAAGTAGACTGGCCCGAAGCGAAGCGGATGCTAAAAAATTTGAGGATAAAAACAAGGGTGGCAGGTCAGGAAAGGATGACTTAAGGAGCCCGAGATCGGGAGGATGCGTCCCCAGGCGCCTCCCCCTGCTCGGAGAGAGAGGGATCGACCGGAGGAGCGGCTTGCCGAACGCGCTCCGCACAATCCCGAAAGGAAGACTGGACGACTTCGACAATCTGAGGGGCGATGAGGTCTTCATACGTACCGAAGGCCTCCATGAGAACCTCGAAGATCTTCTCCCCCAGGGTCCCGACGACACCCCTCTCCACCTCCTCCGCAAGCCGCGCTACCTGACGCCGATCCGACAGTTTCCTCTGAAGCTCCTCCCTCTCCAGGCGGAACGACTCCGCCGCTTCCTCAGCCGACTGCCGAGCATCCTCCAACTTTCCCTGGAGGTCACCCACTCGTCCCTCCAGCTCGGCCACACGGAGCTTGAGATTCCGAGACTCCATCTGGGCCTCCGTCATAGATACCTCCGCCGCCCCAGCCTGCTCGTGGGCCCTCACGGAGGACTCTTCCAGCTCCCTCAAACGGATGGCTCGGCGCTGCGACTCCACGGCGAGCGTTGAACCCTGGAAGACGAGACATGGGCTAAGAAGAGAGTGAAGGGAAGGAAAGGACAGCAAGATAGCCGAACCTGTTGAAGGATCCAGACCAAGGAGTCCGACACCTTGTCGGCGGGAATCCTCTCGAGGAGACTGCGGTCCCGGGGGAGGACGGAGCCCTCGGCCATCCGCTGGGCCAGGGCTCGGTCGACAAACACCGAGTCCCCAGGGGTGACCTCGAGGGAGGCCGAGCTGCCCGCCAACAGGGTTCCGATTCCCGGCAGCGGAGGCGGGGACGTTACGACGGGGGTGGTTGTCAGGGCCACCGGAAGATCCCGGCGATCGCCGCAGGAAGCACGGAACATGCCGGACTGGAGGGATCCACGTCCTCCTTCCTCTTCTTCCCTCCGTGAGGCTCCGCGGGCACCGAAGGGGAGCGCTTCCGCCTCGCACCCTCCCCACCCTCGGGAGCAAGAGGGGGCACGCCAAGGGCAGGAGGGACTACACCGGACCCGTCGTTACCTCCTGCCTCCTGGGCTGGCGGGGCAGATCCGGCCCTTGCGACCCCCCTGGAGAGGAGATCGCCAAAAGAAGAGGCTGGAGGCGCGGCCACCACCTTGCCCACAGAAGGCTCGGCTCGGCGCTCCTCCTCCTCAACGGTCCGCCGAGGCGCCCTTCCAGAGGTACTACCCCGGCTCCGAGCGGCTCCACGATGGATCAGCTCATCAACATCGCGGGTGAACTCGCAACCAGCCATTCCTGCAAGGGAAACCGAAATCAGGGTAAGCTGCGGGGCAACCCAGGACTGAAAAAGCGACCTACCCGGAGACCACAAGATGGCCTTCAAGAGTAGGTCGTCCAACAGAGACCAGATGGATTTCGCCTCCAAGGGGAGGGTCGACAGCAGCGCGGCGGCCGCCAGATCCGCCTCAGAGAGGGCTAGCGTTGAGTAGGGCCGGACCGACCTGCCCCAGCCTGTCAGAATTTGGGCACCCTCCAGGAAGACCACAAAGACATAATCCGAACTCCAATCCCCCGACCAGCGGGGTAGCCCGATCAGGCATTCCCTCCTCGAGCGGGCTCGGAGTTGCAACCATGACCTGGGGCCGACCGTCTGGATCCGATAAAAGTAAAAGAGAAGGGGAAGAGACGGCTCCAGACCACGGGTACAGCAGAGCATCACGAAGCCCGTCAGTACCGCAATCGAACAGGGGGTGAACTTGCAAAGGGGCACCATGAGATACTCCATGACCTGGATGAGGAAGGGATTGAGCAGGAAACAAAGACCCAGGTGGAACATCTCGATGTAGACGTCGACCTCATTGCTCCTCGGAAGGCAGATCCGCTCGTCGATGAACGGAACTCGAACATCGTACGGGTAGCAGAGATACCTCTCCCGGATCTCCGTGGCCACTGAAGGAGGAGTCCCCGACGGCGTTCGGAGGATAACCGGGGGTACATTAAGCCGCACGGCAGCCGACACCACATCATCGCCGGCGTAGTCCGGGAAGAGCTTCCCCTTCCCCTTATCTCGAAAGGAACGACTCCCAGAGGAGGAACCTGATCCCACAAGTCGGGGCCCGCCCCGCCTCGACTCAGGAGGGTCCCTCGCCCCTTGGCCGGAACCACCTATCCTAAGAGCAGCCATAATATGAAAATAAGAAAGGAGTTACCTTTTTAATTTGGAGAAGACAAGGAAACGAAGGCGATGGGAGACTCCAAGTTGCGGAAAGCAAGGACAGAGGGAAGAGCAAGGAAGAAGTTGGGATCCACACAGCCGGGGATCTTATATACCAGACTCAGGGGCGAATTCGAAGCGCCTGACAGGAACGCGTGGCAGGCCTCGGAGAACCGGCGGCATTTTGAAATCGGCGCCAAAGGAAGTCCAATCGATCCGCCTCATCATAACCTTCATTTATAACCACGCCTCGACTGACGCGCCACTCGGAACCCCAGGAGTCACATCGGTCGAACCGAACCGGCCAAGGCCGATCGGCCCCATCGATGGGGGTAATTGATACGTCTATTTTGCGAAGGTCCAACAACATAGGCCCAAAAGCACAGCCCACCGAACGAAGCCCGAAAGATACGAGCCTGGATGCCCGACCGTCGATCGGAAGCCCATCTGCGCGATCAGGCCCGCCTGGCAAAGCCCCATAGAGGGCCCCCAAATATCGATCCGACCCGGCCCCGATAACGCACGAGTCACTCACCCACTCCAGCGATAACCGTTCCCCTGATCCCGTTACCACTTAATGGCTGTTATGGGGAGGTGCTGGCATGGCGCAGGGAGCGGCGACGGGGGGGCGGATTGAGGGGGCACGATCGAGGGCGGACGAGCGACGTGGGACCGCATCTCAGGTATCTAAAACCTAAGGTACTCCATCAACGACCTAGTTCCCCCATTTCATCTCCTTCCTCCCCCGCTCGCGCCGTGAGACGCCGTTCCGATCTCCTCTCGAGTCGAACCGTCTCCGCCGGGCCTCCTCATTCAGATCACTGTCTGACTTAGGCATCGGAGGGGATTTGGTCGGAACCAAGGTCTGGCCCCCCTGACGAGCGTTCTCGTCTACGCAGGAGGACATCAGATCCACGGGCCGAGGCTTCCCCTCCGCCCCTCGCCGGCCACGTAACCAACGAGATGATCGAGGCTACCCCTCGTCGTCCGACCGCCGAGGCAGAGCACGTCCATCCGAGGCCGAGCGTCTCAACTCGGGTCGAGGCTTCTCTCGCCCTCCTTGCGACTGAGGACCCCGATTCGGCCCAGCCGACGCGCTCCACGTCGTCTGCAACTCCGACTCGCGTCTCGTCTGCACCGACTTGACACACCCGAGGGACCCCCGCGGGCCCCTTGACCACGTTGACCAGGTTATCCACGGTCAACGCTTTTGTAGTGAGAAAACACTCTGAAACAACGGCCAAAAATGAACTCCCCTGTCTAATTTTCGCACAGGCGCCCTCCTAGGCATTGCGGGCGGGTCGGATCCTTGGGGGGCGGGCACCCGCTGCCCACCCCCCGCAGCAGCGCGCGCCTGCGCTCAAAAAGAAAACGGGGAAACCCGCTTAAATAAAGAGCGGGCCGGCCTTCTGGCCGGCCCGCAAATTAAAAAAAACTTTTATATTTTTTTAAAATTATTACAGCGCGCGCGGGGTGCAGAACGCGGAACGGGCCGAGCCCGCTTCGAAATTTCGAAGCAGGCCGGCCCATGTTTTTTTTTATTTCTTTTTTTTAATAAACAAGCGGCGGCCTACATTGCGAAATTGTGCGGCAGATGGCGCCACGTGGCGCCGTCTGATTGGGCCACGTGGCGCCCCTTTAATTTCTTTTTCCCTGGGTTTAAACCCCCATTTATCCTCCATAAAAATCACCACAAATACCTAGGAGGCCCAGAAAATTCCCAAAAAATTCTGGAAAATCCCCAAGACTCCTAGGGGTACCTGAAAAATATGAGAAGGAGAAATTAGTTCATATGATGATAATATAAATATAATGGCTATTAAAAATACAATATTGACTTCCAATAATCCATATAAAATATTCCAATGCTCAAATAATTCCCAGAAATGAAGATATGATCAAAATAATGGCAGGAGCATAGGAAAAATAATAAGAAGCCAATAAAGACGATAAAAACAGTATTTTGTGCAAAGAATGAGAATAAGCCACGAATACGACATAAAGCGAAAATATACCCAAAAAGAGCACAATTAGCCTAATCTTTGGCACAAAATGGGGGTAGTTAGGGGGGAAAATATGCAATTTATATCCCGAATCACATGGAAAGTCAGAAATGTCAAAAAGGTTCAATCGTTTTAATAAGTTTAATCCTTCAAACTTTTCTTCTGAACAGAATACTACTAAGTCTGTACAGTGTTTCAAATGCAGGAAACAAGCACACTTCATGAAGAATTGTTTAACTCTGAAGGATACCCCAGCAGAATCAAAAGGAAGATCACTTGCTGTGACGTGGGATGACGATGACGAGGATGAACCAGAAGAGGAAGTTGCTCACTCATCCTTATGTCTGGTTGGAGACATCGATTCAACAAAATCAGAGGTACACGAATTCTCTCTATCAAAACTGATGAACATTTATGAAAATATGAACATAGAGATCACTAATCTAGAATCCTCTGTAGAATCCTTAAAAGAAACCAACTTTTAATTACAGCAGGATAATTTTCATATTTCACAAAATGAAGATAAAATGAAAACTGAGATTGAGAATCTTAAAGCTACAATTTCAAAATTAAAAGGAAAAACTAGTTTGCATGAAACTCCTAAATGTGAATCGTGTGCCATGCTAAAACTAGAAGAAAGCAAGTCTAAAGAAAAAATTGTGAGTCTTGAAAAGAAAGTTGAAAACTTTAAGAAAAATGAAGATGAAAAGAAAAAGGCCTTTATAAGTAAAAGTACCATGCTTGTGAATGAAAACTTCTATTTAAAATCCAAGATCTCTGATTTAGAATTGAGTATTAAGAAATTTGGTGTAGGGAAGAAATCTCTCGAAATCATTATTGGTTATCAATCACATGGAAACAATAGACAAGGTCTAGGATATGGAAACCGTTGCGATGAAAAGAAGATTGTTCATAATGGAACTGTTAAAAGGAAACCTGTTCATGCTAAATGCTATACATGTGGTTCTATTGATCATTTATATCGGAATTGTTTGTATGGAAACAAGAAAATCAGGTTTAAACAAATATGGGTTCCTAAAGGCACTATCACTAACCATCGTGGACCTATTTGGTTGCCTAGGTCACACATGTCCTGTTTTTCTTATGTATAGGTGCACTGCTTGGCTAAGGAACAAAAGTGTGAGTGGTATTTGGATTCTGGCTGCTCAAGACACATGACAGGTAGTTACGACAAGTTCCTTAGCCTCGTTAAACAAGAAGGAGGAAGTGTTACACTTGGGGACAATGGAAAATGCAAGGTAATTGGGAAGGGTGTTGTAGGTAACGACACTTTTCAACTGAAGGATGTCCTATGAGTTGAAAATCTTAAACACAACCTCATCTCTATTAGCCAGCTTTGTGACAAAGGTATGAATGTAGTATTTGATGCAAAATTTTGTAAAATCATTGATACTGTCACAGGTAATGTTTTGATTACAGCTAATAGGAAAAATAATGTTTATACACTTTTTATTGAAGAACTAACAATAGCTAAATGTTTGATTGGCAGGGAAGACGAGGCAACACTGTGGCACAGAAGATTGGCACATGCTGGAATAAATTTGTTGCAGAAACTGGAGAACAGAAATCTAGTAAGAGGACTGGTGGGCTCCGAAAGGTGCTCTCTCTCAAGTGCAAGAGTCCGTACAAGTAGTAAAATCTGGGAGTCCAGATGTCGAATCCACGGGAAGAAATCTGTTGCAACCACAATTCAAATCAAATAGAAATCTATCGGAAAGAAACTAAACACTTCAACAATGGTGACGGTGATGGTGATGTGAACACGTGAACAAAATAAACATAGAAAATCGTGTAAGAAAATATCTATAAAGAGTATGCACATGGTATGGGTTCGCTAGGATCAACGATTCGTATTAATTTGGTTGATAGGTATAACGCAATGAATTCTCCTTTTGGGAGCAACTCATCGGAAGATCCCCTTTTGGGGTTTCAAGCAAAATATTCAAAAAGATCGTCGCTAAAGCTATAATACGATATGAAACTCTCTTTTGGAGAGATCAAAACTACGGTATGAAACTCCCTTTTAGGGAGATCAAAACTCACCCTTTTGGGGCGATCATCAACTAAATTAATTCTTTTGGAATCTAAAAAAGTCGATTTACGAACAAAGATTACAACTTTAACGGCGTTTTAACGATTAAGCACATGGAATTTCAACCAAACTAACACAAATTACATCCCCTAACTACTCCATACCAAGCACAATTAAGTTTTAGCTACTCATAATATCAGAATAAACAAGTTCCATAACAAAATACTTCAAGTTCATAGCAAAATACAATAGAAAACACCAAAATACGGGATAGAAGTTGAAGAAAATATCACCAATTCTCCTTGCAAAGACTTCAAACTCTCTGGAAATAATAAAACAAGCCTCTGGAATTTTACAGAATTTTTCAGGGGGAAAATACGGCTCCTAGAGCCTCCAATACGCCCAAAATACGCCCCAATCTGCTTGAATACGCTCAAAAACCCCTAAAATACGCTTAAATAATAAGATTGCGGGTTTACTGTGCTTATTGGGTTTGAAAACCACTACCCGAACTCATCCCAGCCGCTCATCTCGATCGGATCAAACCACGGCCGTCCGATCAACTTTCAAAAATGCGGGATCTGTTCTCAGCGCGCCACGTGTCTCTTTTTATCGGATCTTCGCCCGCGCCCGTTACCAACTCGAGTTCGAATCGAACTCGCTGTTGATTTTCGTCC
This sequence comes from Scilla litardierei, assembly GCA_030789695.1. Lineage (NCBI taxonomy): Eukaryota > Viridiplantae > Streptophyta > Magnoliopsida > Asparagales > Asparagaceae > Scilla > Scilla litardierei. The sequence goes on from CM061133.1 coordinate 43,697,759, forward strand.
GTCGGATCGAACTTGTGCGTTCGAGATCGGGCCACGTCGCCGCTTACGCTTTTGATTTGCGGGTGGAATGAGGGCCGTTCGATCGATGCGTGAGCCGCTGCGATGGAGCCACGTGGCCCCTTCTTTCGCCCGCTTCTCGCTGGATTTGGCGTTGATCGGAACCGTTGGATTGTAATCCAACGTTCGATAACGCGCCATGTCGTCGTCTGTCTGGAGTCGATATTGGCCGTCCGATCGAGATCGTACGGCGCAGATCGACTCCAGCTTTCAAAAGGCGGGGCCAACGATCGCCGTCCGATCTCGATCGGACGGCTGAGAATTAACCGCGTCGATAATTGTCTGCAGCCGCTAGATTCGAGCGGGAACGGTCTGATGGCCACCACGTGTGCGCCAAGATTCGTGCGGCCGAATTTTCTTTTTATTTCTTCATTTTAAATTGTATTCTGCATTCAAAAATTCATAGTAATTAGCACAGATCTCAGAAAAATACAAATAAATAGTCGTTGGAATCGTGAGATCGAGACGGTGCTAGGAAAAATATACAAAGTGCAGAAATAGTCCATTAATTGCTGTTTTGTGCTCAAATAGAGTGTTTTCTCTAATAAATAAAGATATATAAAATACGCACATATGAGAGAACAATATAGCATCACATGAACACAAAATAGGGCTAAATGGGGGGGTTAAATATGTAATATTGAACCCGAATCACACCCCCCAACTAGCGATTTGCTAGTCTCTAGCAGAAAGAGCGATAAATACGGATGGTTAATAAAACAATAAGTTCTTTCAAATCGCTCATGGCATGGCTCAATAATACGTATTCCAACATGATCTTGACCATCAATATACACATCCATGAACAAAATCAATCACATGATATTTTCTCTAATTTAGTATGAATAAATAACATGCAAGCATCGTTTTGCGCAAGCGAAAGTATAACACGTCGTTATATACTAGTTTTCGTGTTTCCAAGGAATTGGCCTATCAAAACAATCATTCAAGATATGGGTATTGAAGTTGCTTAGTATATTCACCATTTCTTTTCTTTTATTCGTTCCGCGTAACGCGCATCAAGCAACATTCGCAGAAAAAATGTATAACTTGGATCGCTCCATCAAATGAGTGAGTTTCCTGTCAATGGCTCCCAAATCAGACGATAATAGGGCATTAGGCCAAAAAGGACCCCTCGGACTGTACTACTCGAGCCAACCAAGTTATTTATTAGTGACATACTTATTCATTCATTTTTCATCATTCATTTTTTTTTCTTTTCTTTTCTATTCTTTCTTTCTTTTATTTCTTTGTAAGCAACTCAAAACCCATCAACATGAATATAAACATTAATAACAGAGGCCAAATCCCTCTTCAACTTGAAAACTTTCTAATAAATCGTGTATACTTAAGCTTTTTCATCACATTAGCATGCATGAGATAAATTCAAACTATTTCGAGATATTAATCATGGAAATTGAAAATTTTCGTGAATAGCATATTAACGAGTAATTCCATGAAGGAAAAATAATTAATCAAGCCATAAACAATTTTTAGAACTCAATTAACGTATAATCATCCGCATTTGAGGCATATGAAGGAGTTTTAAAAGATGAGATTTGGTGATTTATTCTTCTCAAAAAAAATCCTAAGGTCTCATACACACCCCCCAACTAAAGATGGACATTGTCCTCAATGTCGGAAGAGGTACGAGTTTATTCAAGCAAGCAACCTAGAAAGCATATAAAAACTACACTACTGGAAAGAACACACCGTGATCAAATGGTGGATCCCGAATCTTTGATGGTGGAGGAAGTTGTTCAATTAGCTCCTTGCGCTCCTCGGCGATTATTCTTCTTCCAAAAACTAATTTGGACCCCAGCAACACAACTCCAAGCATCTCTATAAGCTATTTGCCAATGTCCTGCGAGAGATGAGTTATGTCAGTCCAAATTAATTTAAAATTATTCTCGATAAAAATATTCCAAATGTAGTCATCAAAGTAAGTGAAATGAATTAAAGCACGTTGACGACTACTCCCTGAAAGATATGCACTACTCTCTGTACGATGCCCGTTCATTGTGGAGAGGGATAAATGATTTTGGGACAAAACTGGAGGAGGGCATGGTTCTGACTCTATGGCGATAATCTCAAAACCCTTTTCCCTAGCTGTCTCCTCCTCTCGTTCATCCAAAATTGCTAGCTCGTCCTCTCTTTTGCACACACTTTTTGCCATGTATATATTTTTATTCGTGTCATCAACGTGACATGGCTCGCTCGATATTCCTGTAATAGAAGATGAACTCGTATTAGATTCTTTAAATTGAGTTTCAAAAGCATTACCTTCTTCTAAGCAAGCGGCAATTAAATTAAGATTTTCAATGGAATTTTGAATCTGCCGACTCCGAGCAAGGAAATTCTCCTGGAATTGATGGGATGTGGCCTCATGTGTCTGAATAATCAGGTAAGCGTCCTCTCTCAAGGATTGCAAAGGTACGTCTACGCTTTGCTCTTCTTGATCAAGGCACGAAGGCTCCGTTGAATCGCTCTCTGAAGTCTCTTCCATTGTTTCTTCGTTTTCTTGCAGAGACTCCATGTATTCCCACGCCACTGTCGGCGTCATGCCTCCCAATAATTCCTGCAGCTGAGGTTGTAGTCCTTCTAGGAAGAACGCCATAAGCTCTTCATTTGTGTACCCATACTGCGGATAGCTCGATATAATGTCTGTGAACCTCCTCCAGGCCTGAAAGAAAGTTTCACAGTCAGTTTGATTAAAATTAACAATTTTGAGCTTCTCCATTCTATGTTTGTGTGCATTAGCATATCGTGCATCATAAAGATTGTTTGTGCAATAGAAGTTCATATATTCCATTTTGAAATAAAATAAAAAAAAAGTTTATGTACAGTAAAGTGGAAAGATCTCACCGAAGGTCCTCTAAATGAAATAAACCGTAGTCACAAACCATTCCTCCCCGGCAACGGCGCCAAAAACTTGGTGGGCTCCGAAAGGTGCTCTCTCTCAAGTGCAAGAGTCCGTACAAGTAGTAAAATCTGGGAGTCCAGATGTCGAATCCACGGGAAGAAATCTGTTGCAACCACAATTCAAATCAAATAGAAATCTATCGGAAAGAAACTAAACACTTCAACAATGGTGACGGTGATGGTGATGTGAACACGTGAACAAAATAAACATAGAAAATCGTGTAAGAAAATATCTATAAAGAGTATGCACATGGTATGGGTTCGCTAGGATCAACGATTCGTATTAATTTGGTTGATAGGTATAACGCAATGAATTCTCCTTTTGGGAGCAACTCATCGGAAGATCCCCTTTTGGGGGTTCAAGCAAAATATTCAAAAAGATCGTCGCTAAAGCTATAATACGATATGAAACTCTCTTTTGGAGAGATCAAAACTACGGTATGAAACTCCCTTTTGGGGAGATCAAAACTCACCCTTTTGGGGCGATCATCAACTAAATTAATTCTTTTGGAATCTAAAAAAGTCGATTTACGAACAAAGATTACAACTTTAACGGCGTTTTAACGATTAAGCACATGGAATTTCAACCAAACTAACACAAATTACATCCCCTAACTACTCCATACCAAGCACAATTAAGTTTTAGCTACTCATAATATCAGAATAAACAAGTTCCATAACAAAATACTTCAAGTTCATAGCAAAATACAATAGAAAACACCAAAATACGGGATAGAAGTTGAAGAAAATATCACCAATTCTCCTTGCAAAGACTTCAAACTCTCTGAAAATAATAAAACAAGTCTCTGGAATTTTACAGAATTTTTCAGGGGGAAAATACGGCTCCTAGAGCCTCCAATACGCCCAAAATACGCCCCAATCTGCTTGAATACGCTCAAAAACCCCTAAAATACGCTTAAATAATAAGATTGCGGGTTTAATGTGCTTATTGGGTTTGAAAACCACTACCCGAACTCATCCCAGCCGCTCATCTCAATCGGATCAAACCACGGCCGTCCGATCAACTTTCAAAAATTCGGGATCTGTTCTCAGCGCGCCACGGGTCTCTTTTTATCGGATCTTCGCCCGCGCCCGTTACCAACTCGAGTTCGAATCGAACTCGCTGTTGATTTTCGTCCGTCGGATCGAACTTGTGCGTTCGAGATCGGGCCACGTCGCTGCTTACGCTTTTGATTTGCGGGTGGAATGAGGGCCGTTCGATCGATGCTTGAGCCGCTGCGATGGAGCCACGTGGCCCCTTCTTTCGCCCGCTTCTCGCTGGATTTGGCGTTGATCGGAACCGTTGGATTGTAATCCAACGTTCGATAACGTGCCACGTCGTCGTCTGTCTGGAGTCGATATTGGCCGTCCGATCGAGATCGTACGGCGCAGATCGACTCCAGCTTTCAAAAGGCGGGGCCAACGATCGCCGTCTGATCTCGATCGGACGGCTGAGAATTAACCGCGTCGATAATTGTCTGCAGCCGCTAGATTCGAGCGGGAACGGTCTGATGGCCACCACGTGTGCGCCAAGATTCGTGCGGCCGAATTTTCTTTTTATTTCTTCATTTTAAATTGTATTCTGCATTCAAAAATTCATAGTAATTAGCACAGATCTCAGAAAAATACAAATAAATAGTCGTTAGAATCGTGAGATCGAGACGGTGCTAGGAAAAATATACAAAGTGCAGAAATAGTCCATTAATTGCTGTTTTGTGCTCAAATAGCGTGTTTTCTCTAATAAATAAAGATATATAAAATACGCACATATTAGAGAACAATATAGCATCACATGAACACAAAATAGGGCTAAATGGGGGGGTTAAATATGTAATATTGAACCCGAATCAAGGACTGCCACATCAGAAATACGAGAATAGTAAGTTGTGCGTAGCATGCACGAAAGGTAAGCAAACTCGATCTACCTTTACAGGAATGAGGGAAATAGCAACTACACGCATCTTAGAATTAATTCACATGGATTTATTTGGACCGACTGATGTTGCTAGTTTAAATGGAAAGAGGTTTTGCTTAGTTTTGGTCGATGATTTTTCAAGATTTACATGGGTTTATTTCTTAGCCAAAAGTCATACTCTTTTGAAAACTTTCAAAACTTTTGCAATCAAGTTTCAAATGAGAAAAATCTTTCAATTATAAAAATCAGAAGTGATCATGGAGGAGAATTTGAAAATATAATCTTTGAAAACTTTTGTTTAGAAAAAGGAATTTTGCATGAATTTTCTTCTCCTAGAACACCGCAACAAAATGGAGTTGTTGAAAGAAAGAATAGGACTCTAAAAGAAATGGCTAGAACTAGGCTGAATGAGTATGAATTGCCTATGTCTTTTTGGGCCGAGGCAATAAATACTGCTTGTTATGTTTGTAATAGATTCATGATAAGACCAATAATAAAAAAACTGCTTATGAACTTTGGAATGGAAAGACTCCTAATATTTCATATTTTAGAGTATTTGGATGCAGATGTTTCATATTAAACACTGGAGATCAACTTGGTACATTTGAATCCAAATCAGATGAAGGAGTGCTTATAGGATACTCATCAAGGAGCAAAGCTTACAGGATTTATAATAAACGCACTTTGACTATTGTTGAATCAATTAATGTTAAATTTGATGAAACTGAAAATAATTCTTTGAATTGCAGGGAAACTGAAGGTGATGCAATTGCAGAGAATGATAGCGGTTCAAGGGAAATTGTTGAACCAAGTCAAACACAAGAACTTACTTAAAAGGAAGAGAACCAAGAGGAAGAACCACTGAACAGAGGAGTGCTAAAATACAATCCAAACCATCCACCTGAACTGATCATTGGAGCACCCACAGCAGGTACACGAACTCGTTCCTCTTATAGTAATCTTTGTGCTTTATGCATTCATGGGGATTTTATATCCGAAATTGAGCCAAAGACTATTGAATCTGCTTTGATTGAGGAAAGTTGGGTAATGGCTATGCATGATGAATTGAATGAATTTGATAGAAATAATGTTTGGACTTTAGTGCCACGGCCCAAAGATTATCCTATTGTAGGTACCAAATGGATATATAAATACAAGCTTGATGAGTCTGGAAGAGTAATCAGGAATAAGGCTAGATTGGTTGCTAAAGGTTATAATCAAATTGAAGGGATAGATATTGATGAAACTTTTGCACCAGTTGCTAGATTGGAAGCTATAAGAATTTTACTAGCGTTTGCAAGTTATAAGAAACTCAAGCTTAAACAGATGGACGTTAAAAGTGCATTCCTGAATGGGTACCTGAAAGAAGATGTGTTTGTTGAACAACCCCCTGGTTTTGAAAGTCATGATTTTCCTCATCATGTTTTTAAACTTCAAAAAGCGTTATATGGTCTTAAGCAAGCTCCTAGAGCTTGGTATGATCGTCTTAGTGCTTATCTTTTGGAAAATGATTTTAAAAAGGGCAGTGCAGACAACACACTTTTTATTTTGCATGATCTTAATCAGTTTCTCATCATACAAATATATGTTGATGATATTATTTATGGTGCTACTGATGATCTTTTATGTCAAAAGTTTGAGAAGGTCATGCAGGATCAATTTGAGATGAGCCTTGTTGGAGAACTGAAGTACTTTTTGGGATTTCAAGTTAAGCAAACTGAAGAAGGCATCTTCCTATCGCAAACCAAGTACATCAGAGAACTATTGAAAAAGTTTGGGATGGAGAATGCAAAAGGAATTGGAACTCCCATCAGTCCAGCAACGAAGCTGGAAAATGATGAAAAAGGAATTGACGTGGATCAAAAGCTTTATCGAGGTATGATTGGATCTCTCCTTTATTTAACAGTGTCTAGGCCTGATATAATGTTTGATGTATGTTTGTGTGCACGTTTTCAAGCTTGTCCAAAAGAGTCACATTTAATTGCCATAAAAAGGATCTTTAGATATTTGATTCACACACCATCTTTAGGTCTTTGGTATCCTTCATGTGGTTTATTTGATTTAGTTGGATTTGCTGACGCTGATTATGCTGGTAGTATGATTGATAGAAAGAGCACTAGTGGAACATGTTTTATGCTAGGACATTCATTGGTTTCTTGGTCTAGTCGTAAGCAGAACAATGTTGCTTTGTCCACTACTGAAGCTGAGTATATTGCCATTGGCAGTTGTTGTGCCCAAGTACTTTGGATGATGCAAATCTTGTCTGACTACGGTTTGGATCTTAGAAAAGTTCCATTACGCTGTGATAGTAAGAGTGCTATAGATCTGTCTAATAATCCTGTTCATCACTCTCGGACAAAACACATAGACGTAAGACATCATTTTCTTAGAGATCATTTGGCAAAAGAGGATGTATCCATTGAATATATTTCTACTGATTCTCAGTTGGCAGATATCTTTACAAAACCGTTGCCAGAAGATCGCTTTTGTTTTCTACGTCTAGAACTGGGCATTATTGATCATGTTTAGAGTGAAAATATTTTATTTTATTTGGTGTTCTTTCATATTTTTTGTGTGGTGTGCTATAAAAAGGAAAAATAAAAAAATGATGAAAAGGAAAAATAAAAAAATGATGAAAAAGAAAAATATAAAAAGAAAGGGAAAATGGAATGTCTATCTCCTCTTTTTGCATTTTTCATCAGAAACATATTTGATGCAAAACATATGCTTTATGGATTTTGAATATTATATTCTTAACAATGCTTGCATTCAAAGACTACATGCTTCATTAAGGTCATATTCATTAATGAGTAACTAAAGTATTTCATCTTCAAATCACACTTACACAGATCAAAATGTTTTTGATATGGATTTGAAATATTGAATAGGAAAAGTGGTTGTTGTTGGAATAATTTATGTTTAACTAATGGGATATGATGTTTCAAGGCATGGGTAAAAAGAAAAGCTCTCATCAAAATATATATACGTGTATAAAAAATAAGAAGACAAGTGTCTTATACACAGAGCTTCGTATGGAAAATGGATACGATCCATATCCTTGATACTACCCTTGGACATCCAACTTATGCTATAAATGTCATTTTCTTAGCGTTGGTGTTAAGTCCGTCAAGCACTGCCATTTCACATTTAAAAATCCTTATCGGTCATGTTTAGAATTGGTAACTTGAACTCATATTACATGAGAAGGGGAAACTCAATCTTTGATGTTCATATATTCAGTTGAAAAGTTGGAAATGACAGGCTGTATTCCTTATTACCTCACCATATGTACTAAACTTTTGATCATCACACTTGAGCACGGAGATGAATTATGATAGTTATGATTTAGTGCTTATAGCTTATTTATTCATTGTGGTCATCGATGTATTGCTTTTTGTTATGCTTTATAATGTTTAATTTTCCATTCATCATATGCTATTTGCTCTCTTTTGATGAAAACAAAGGGGGAGATATATATTAAGATTGGGAATGGGACATGAACACAATGTTACATGATGATCAGAGATAGGGGGAGCATGTAAATAGGGGGAGCATACACTTAATCATTTTGCCATTTCATGCTCAAAATTTCATGCTTCACACTTCATACACTTCACACGTTTTTGATGTAATCTTAATGTTTGGTTTGTTCTCACCAAAAGGGGGAGATTGTTGGAAACAGCCTCCTAGACTATGTTTGATGATAAAAAACCCTACTGAACTATTCTAATATGTGTGTTAAGTGTGTCGCAGGTCTCTATGCAGTGTGACAGTCAGGTTTGGTCAGGTTACACATGTACGTACTCAAGTACGTTGAAATACAAGGCTAAAACTCCATTTGGAATTACGCAAGCAGCTCAAACAATTAATTATAGCTATGAAACTCTACCCTAGAGTTAATCATAGGCTATAAACATCATGGGAATTTTTTCAGGAATTATGGAAATTATTTGAAGCCAAAATACGGGGAAATACGAAGAAATACAGAGTATACAAAGAAGGAAATTTTTCTACAAGTGGTGGAATGAGGTGAAACATTTCTTCCATGTAAATATTGGACTCTGGGATTTTTGAAAATTTTTTCAGAATTTATTGGATTTATTTGGTGCCAAAATACGGTGAAATACGTCAGAAATACACTGAAAAATCGACGTACGGTGCTGTTCATATAGCGGCGCCGTATCCCGCACTTATCCGTCGTCGACGTGGCTGCATCGCAGCCGTTGGATCTCCATCCAACGGTCAGAACGCTGCCGACACGCGTCTTCGTTGGCGGGCGCTGACGCGTTAATTAGCGGGCGACGTGGACGAATCTCAGCCGTTCATCCAAGATCTGACGATTGCCAACAAGCCGCTTTTGCGGATGCGGGTCCCAGCACATTAAACCCGCTAAGCCGACAGTCGCGGATCCCTTCAAACAGTAACAAACCCGTTAAGCTGCAATCCTATATAAACCCATGTACACTCTTCACATTTTCATCAATAACTTGAGTTCTAGAGATCCATATTGAACACCGTTTGCGGCGTTGCAACCGTGACTTCATCCCCGATGTAGTGACACCAAGTTAGGAAGCTAGTTCCTCCTGTACAGCAAATAAGATCACTTTGAGTGAGGAACTTCTACCGACTACTTTCACAGGGACAGCGACTACTTCCTCTACAGACCTCCGATGGTCATTCCGTAAGAAGCGTTGCGAAGCTACTGACATGCTGAAAGACGACAACCAGAGGAATCTTCACACATGATCTTTCTAAACTCTTGATCTTATATATCTGTGAATACGTTGTTGTTTATGTCGTTGCTTTTTGGGTTTTACACTTTCTTCCTCTAAATTGTTTTGGGTAATCCGAGTTGTTGGGACATATCGGATTGGGAGAGCATCATATTATTGTTATTCTTTTTGGGCTTTGGTGAGCTAAGGTTAGTCAGAGTGGTTAAAGTTGGGGCTTTAATCTTGTGTGACTGTAACTTCTTAAAGAAACAATTTTAGTGATGTTGTTCTGGGGTGGATGTAGGTCTTGGGAGACCGAACCACGTAAATCCTCTGTGTCATCTGCTTGATCTGGTTGGTGTGTTATCTGCTTTAATATTGCTTCTACGTATTTGTTTTAATTAGACTTAAATATTTTTATCTCACGATAATTTGGTCATCGGCCTATTCACCCCCCCCCCCCCCCCCCTCTAGGCCCTATTTAGATCCTACAGCTTCGTATTTGGTCCTCTCTTTTGAAATTTCCATTTTCTTTTATTCTTATGCTTGGAAGATGTATTACAAGCTTCTGGGAGAGTGGACATGCCAGAAGGGCACCATTAATGAGTGTCGGAGAAGCTCTCTATTCAAGTAGCTCAGAATACTTAGTAAAATCATGGTATTGTTGCATAAGTATAGCATGTTTTTCATGAAAAGACTTGTAAGTCTTTTCTAGCATGTGTTCCTCTGAGATTGTTTCACCACACAACATCAATAGTGAGGTGATGCTGAACAGTGTTGAATTGTACTCAACTATAAATTTGAAATCCTGCAGTCTCAGATTCTCCCTCTCATAACGAGCCATTGGGACTATAATATCTTTTTGATGTTTATATTATCCTCAAGGTCAGTCCACAACTCAAGTGGATCTTTCGACCGTAAGGTATTCAGCATTTAAGGTCTTGTCCACGTGGTGACAAATATAAATTATTACTTTTGTTTTATCTATATTTTTCGCCTTATTTTCTTTTGTAATTGTGCCACAGAGGGATTAGGCGTGCAAATGGAATTTGACATCCAATTGCCAGCTGAGCTAGTTCTTCCCAGCGGCTTCCAAAATTTCGAGATCAACACCTGTAATTTTAGTCATTTATCTAGAAAAGCACAATTTGCATGAATTAATATATAAAACTGTAAATTATATCATATAGAGGCAATTTAAAATAAATGAGCTAATTGTGTAGATCGGCCCGTCACCACAAATAAATAATGTCCAAATTCCAAATTATACAGTCTCTTTTTACATGAATGAAAGAAAAAAGTACAACTTTGGAAACCAGATGAGTCCCATAAAAATTCTTCTTCATCAGGGGTGGCGACCGCCTCAATGGAAATAGCCATCGGTCTTGGGCATTACACTATTCCTCACTACATTTTCTCTCACAAAATAAGAAAAGTGCAGGAAAATAAAAGTGTGAATTAAAAGGCCGATCCAAAACAACAATGTATCCATTCATGTAAAGTTTCGATTAAGACATATTTATCACATTTTATCACATATATCAGACATAAACCAATCACGTGATATGAAATTTTAAATATTTTTGCTTAAAAATTAATTGGACCGCGGGGCAACGTTATACACCATTAAGTTAGGTAACTAATGGCAAAGTGGTCACTGGATCCTCATAATTATTAAGCAGATGCTTACGACAATAAGTAGAAAAATATCACAGAAAACATGCCAGATATTACGTGATATGTAGCATATTAATATGAGCATAAAACAAGCATTTGAATTGAGTAATATGCTAATAAATAAATTGTAGACATATGTAATGGGTATAGTTCAGGAAAAAAAATGAAAAACTGAGCTACTCCACATTATATATTTTTTATAAAAAAAATCTATCTCCCCCGCTTTCTTTTTCTCTTTCCTTTTTCTCTTTCTTTTTCCACCGTTTTTTCTTTCGTTTTTTCGGGGCCGAGTCCCGCAGTGGAAGATGTGTGCCTTCGGCCCGCTAGTCCCCATCCCCCTCCTTTTTTCAGTTTTTTCCCAGTTTTTGGGGCCAAGTCCCGCATCAAAGCTACGAGCCTCGGTTCACCAAGTCGCACCCCGTGCCATTTGAAAATTTTTTTTGCAATGGCTTATGGGCCGAAGCCCACTGGCTGTTGTTGCAGGATACGGCCCGCAGTCAACATTATTTTGTTTTGTCGCACTACCTAGGAGCCGAAGCCTGTGGGCTATTGCTACAGGCTTTGGCCCACATTCAAAAATTTTGTTTTTTTCTCGTGGGCTAAAGCCCGCCGGGGCCAAACCCTATTTAGGGTTTGATCGACGGTCGGGAGGGGGCAGCTGTTGCTGTCGGCAGTGGCGGTGCACCGCCACTGTAGCAGCGACGGGGTGCATAGTGGGTGGTGTCACTGCCAGTGACAGCGGCTTGGGGTGTCCGGTGGCTTGGGGGTCTGGCGCCTTGGGGCCGCCGGCTGGCGAGGGGGTTTTCGAAAACTATATGGTAGGGTTTTGTTGCCACCATTGCTGATGGTGGCATTGTATTACCGCACTATGGCGGTAATGGTGGAGGGACGGGGGTTGTGCCAGTAGCATGGGGGCCGTCGACCAGCTGACCGATCTATTTTTTGTGTGTGTAATGTCGGTCGACGTGGGTTAGCGGCCATTGTTCGCTGCCCACTGCTGCTTGTGGTTGGGTCGATGGCCAGTTGGCCATCGCCCTAGAGTTAACAGCCAATAGCTGCCGCCCATTTACCCATCAATATTTTTTGTTTGATTTAGTATGATCTTGGGTATTTTTATGCAATAAATATCACGATCATGATAAAATATACTGGGTTTAAGGTATACCTCAAGATCGATGAAGACGGATGTTTGATTTCGTTTGGTCGTCTGCACACAAACCGTCCTTCGTCTTCCATCAAGGCTCTCATAGCATTCGGTCTCTCTCTCTCTCTCTCTCTCTCTCTCTCTCTCTCTCTCTCTCTCTCTCTCTCTCTCTCTCTCTCTCTCTCTCTCTCTCTCCCTCCCCCCCTCTCTATGTGTGTGTGTGTGTGTGTGTGTGTGTGTGTGTGTGTGTGTGTGTGTGTGTGTGTGGGAAGAACATGTTGATAACGTATTGTGAAGTAGTTTCTGGGATGGGAGACCCCAGGCCTTTATTTATATGGGAATCGGAAGGAGTTCTTACAATGGTACAATGCAGCATTCATGTAAGATACAAACTCCCAATCTGCTACTGGATAGGATAAGCCCTACATGTGCCTTTACATGGGCCAACATATTACTTTCAAAACAAAAATACAACTATAGTTGAAAAATGATTAAGAGTCATCATTTTATCACTGGATTAAGCTACCAATAATCAAATACAATACAGGATTCACCAAAGTATGAAAAGCATAATAAAAATAGAGAATACAGAAATATGAGCTCACAGGAGAAAATCACTCCTATGTAGGTCAAAATTCCACTCTCTATATGTTTTTAAGCCAATCAGTACTGTTGAAGTTAATCTCCATATTCTAAAACCCAAAAACAACACAGAATTGGTGAGCCCTGTGTAATCCTTGATTTAGAAGGTGAAAAAAATTCTATTATCGTAAAACAGTGGTTAAGTAGGCTACTCATTTTAAGTCTGAATACCAATTTTCGCAGCACTATACAATCAGATACCAATTCTTCTGTTCGTATTGGTGGTGTGGGGTAAAATACAGAGTACACTGCTTTAAACTAGTAGAAACGGACATAAAATAATTTGTTAAATTTGTTTAATAAGTAAATAATTCAGAAACCATTCGAGTTTTGTACACAAAGGTGTATCCAATTGCAAGTGTTGAAACTATAGAAGAAAACAGACGTCTATAAATTAGTAGTTCGATATCTACCCGTAGGTTTTAAGTTTTTGTGCCAGATTGTCTCACCTATCAGGCTTCTAACAATAAGAACATTGCTCTCTGCACCGCATACAATGCGGTGCAGACTTGATTTTTGCCCAAAAAAGCAAAGATGGGTACTTGGAAGTGACATAAAATCAAAAAGATACGAAAGATTTTCTATTAATAGCTAAAAGAGAAGACGGTCAAACCCAACAATAATTGACTGTGGACCCCGCATATCATATTACAAATCCAAAACGGTATCAAAGCTGATGTCACTGGATCAGCACACTCCGCATATCCATGTCCTGATCCAGTGACTTTAGCTGGTAGCCCACAATGAAAGTGAACGAAGTAGGGGTGGCAAACGGGTCGGGTGGGTTCAGGTTCGGGTTGGGTCAGAGTTGACCCGACCCGTTTAGGGGTAAACCCTAACCCGACCTGGATTGAATCCGGGTCGGGTTCGGGTGACTCGAAAATTTTCGGGTCGGGTTCGGGTTAACCCGTCGGGTTAAGATTTGACTTATACACAACTGCTCCTTTTTCGATATCCAGCTATTTATTAAGAGCCGCCGACAATTTATTAAGTGTTGCATAATTTCCAGTAGCTTGTCGCTTAAACCACACCGATGAAATTAATGAAGTATAATTAACGTTACCATTTTATTAACGGAAGTAATAAAATTAACTAAAAAGTTGTATGTAAAGGGAATTGAATACAAGACCTCTTAAAGAAGAGGACAAAAATTCAATCGTACAAGCACAACTCCCCACTGCAACTGTGTATTGAAGTTATTATAATTTTTTTATATAAATAGAGAAAGTAAACTAGGTCGAATTCGGGTCATTCGGGTTGACATGTCAAACCCATACCCGACCCAGATTTTATCCAGGTCGGGTCGGGTCAACCCATATCCTACTTGACCCGTATTGGCCCCTACCCATACCCGGTTTAGGATGCCGGGTTCGGGTCGGGTCAGGTCGAGTCGGGCTCATTTTTCCACCCCTAGAACGAAGCATGATCAAGACGGTGCTCACTGTTGTGGCCACTGCTCGGTACATTAACAAAGTGTGTGACGTGCCAAAATGATTGTGGCTTTTTAAAAAATAGGAGAACTTTAAAAAGGCCAACAAATGAAAGAGCTGGCACAACAGAAAATGACACGATCTTCTCAATGGTTCATGCATGTAACATAAACAAACACATAGCACCAGTGACATGTGGTTAACGGAATTGATATGCATGTAAAACAAATCTAGAAATCTATTATACCTTTGAAGGCTGCTGACTGGGACTGTGTTTGTCCTAGTCAGCAGTATTTGTCCCAGTCACAAGCTGACTGGGACAAATTTTCCATCGTCCAACTTTGCAAAAAAACCCCCACATTCTCACATATTTGCATGTTTGACATCCCCTTCATCCCACTTTGCGAAAAACCCATAAACCGCCACCCACCGCCCAACAACCCCCCCCCCAAAAAAAAACTCACATAATTATGTCTTTAGCCTATGGGCTTTATCCCTGATAACCCCCAAGATTTTTGGGTTTACCCTTTTACCCCTGACGATACCAACACACACCAATACTTCTTGCTCTTTTTCGGTTGCGCGCGTTTACCGCATCCTGTTCATCGGGATTTTTCCTTGCGTCGTGAACTGTGTGCACAAGTTATTTCTAATAAGTAAATAAAAATAAAGCATAATTCGCAAAGTGTGCAACGAATTGATGCGTATGTAAAATAAACTATCGGTGTGTATTATAACACACTCAAAAAACCAATCCACATACTTAGGACACAAGACCCATACGAGTGTTTTGCTGGGTGCAAAAACGGGTCAAATAGGAGGAATGGGTGGGAGTGTGGGTATTGTCTTGGGGTTTTGGGTTTTTTTTGCTTGGTGGTGAGTTTTTGGGTTTTTTTACTTTGGGTGTCTTTTGGGGTTTGGGTAGGTGTGGCAAAATGAGCCCGATCTGACCCGACCGAGCCGAACCCAACCTCCTTAACCGGGTATGGGTAGGGGCCAATCCGGGTCAGGTAGGATCCGAGTTGAACCGACCCGCGGGTATGGGTTTGGCATGTCAACCAAAATGACCCGAATTAAACCCGGTTTATTTTCTCTCTATATATAAAAATTTATATAATAACTTCAACACACAATTACAAGGGGAGTTGTGTTTATACGGTTTGAATTGTTGTCCTCTTCTTTAAGAGGTCTTGGATTCAATTCCCTTTACCTACAACTTTTTAGTTGATTTTATTACTTTCTCTAATAAAATGGTGAAGTTAAATATACTTCCCGCTGCCATCAGTGATGTTTAAGCGACGAGCTGTTGGAAATTATGCAACACTTAATAAATTGCTAGTAGCTCTTAATAAATAGCCGGACATCGAAAAAGTAGCAGTTGCTTGTAATTCAAATTTTAACCCAGAATTACCCCGAACCCAACCCGGTTATTTTCTGGGTCACCCGAACCCGACCCGAATTCAATCCGCGTCGGGTTAGGGTTTACCCCTATCCGGACCGGGTCAAATCGACCGACGCGACCCGCTTTCCACCCCTAGGTTTGGGGCGGGTTTTTTGGTTTTTTGGTTGTGGGTGTTTTTAGGGTTTTGGGGGGTTAATGTGACATTGTCACATGTGGCAAAGTCACATCAACCTCCTTCTTTTGTATAATAGACTAGAAATAACACGTGCACACATTGCAATGCGTCAAAAAAACTAACATGGAAAGGATGCGGTGCACGCACGAAATCGAGAAGGAGAGAGAAGTGTGTGTGTGTGTGTGTGTGTGTGTGTGTGTGTGTGTGTGTGTGTGTGTGTGGATCGCTAGGGTGTAAAAAGGGGAAATGGGGGCAAAATTGTGAAAACCCATGGTGGGAACGTGCAACAATACCAATGGTAAACCCGTAAATAAGTTGAAGGGGAGGGACATTTGTGTTTGATGAAGAAACAATGGCAAACTTGCAAATAAGTGAAATTGGGAGGCATTTAACCCAATTCCCCAAAGCCACAACCCAAAGTAAACCTAAAATCCCACCCAACCCCAAGTGGCCTCTATCATGATGGGTGGCAAATCATAGGGTTTGTCCTAGTAGGACAAATGTCCTCAATTGTATAATAGACTAGAAATAACACGTGCACACAGTGCACGTCGTCAAAAACCCACCACGGAAAGGATGCGGTGCTTACGTGAAACCGAGAAGTAGAGAGAAATGTGGGTGTGTGTGGGATCATTGGGGGTAAAATGGAAAAAAGCAGGGGCTAAATTGCAAAAAACATGGGAGAAAAAGTGCAACAATACCAATGGCAAACCCATAAATATGTGAAAGGGGATGTGCATTTGGGTTTGATGAAGAAACAATGGCAATCTAGCAAATAAGGGGCATTAAGGGGCATTTAACACAACATCACATAGCCACACCCCAAAGCAAGCCCAAAATCACACAGAACCCCAAGTTGCCCCCACCATGATGAGATGGCAAAGCCTAGGACAATCCTTAGTCCATTGGGGTTATCCTAGTAGGATAAAGGTCCTCATTTGTATAATCTAGTCAGCAACCCTCAAATGTATAATAGATAAGTGCATAATAGAAGTGATAAATAGATAAAAAATGAATACTAAGAGTTTACCCAAAGTATGTAACAAGAGAAATAAGTTGACGAAATAGATAATAAATATTTAAGTAAAACAAACGAATAAACGAAAATGATTAGCAGATATTTTAAACAATAAGAGTGTAACAAAGAGATAAGTGTTCGAAAAAATTAATAAGTATGTAAAACAAATCATAATGTGTCACATAATAGATAAGTTTGTAACAAATCTGAGTCATCTAGAAAGGAACATTTAAATTATAATGGTAAAATTTTCAATTAAAATTAAAATTATACTCTAAAAGGAGGGATTGCTAAGGAAACAAAACTTTTTGTCTAGTACACAAACCACTTTTTTTTAAAATACCAACAATCCCCTTCTTTAAACCCCCAAAATACCCATACATTTTCTCTCTCGCATAGACCTCCATTGCGTGTGGCCACCCTCCATCATCCGGCCGGCCACACCCCCTCTTCCTCCCCAACCCCCACCCATCGTCTACCACCCCCACCAACGCTCCCATCGTCTGCACCCTCCCCCTCCTTCTCCTCAGCCACCTCCCCTCCTCTGCCCCCCCACCCCCGCTCCCCTTGTCTACCTCCCCCCTCCCCTCCCACACCTCTTTCCCACCTCTGCACTAGCTCTCTCCCCTACTCCCCAAGCCCCCCTCCCCTCGTTTGCCGCCTCCCTGCCCTCGTCAACTCCCCGCCCCTCCTCCGCTCCCTGGCCTACATCCTCCCCATTAC
The DNA here is from genome assembly GCA_030789695.1 of Scilla litardierei. Classification (NCBI taxonomy): domain Eukaryota; kingdom Viridiplantae; phylum Streptophyta; class Magnoliopsida; order Asparagales; family Asparagaceae; genus Scilla; species Scilla litardierei. The sequence continues at coordinate 43,715,576 of CM061133.1, forward strand.
TCTCCCCTCATCCGCATCCTCCTCAGCCCCTCCCCTAGTCTGCCTTCCCCCCACCCCCTATGCTGCCCCCTCCCCTACCCCTTCCGTGCTCCCCCTCTCCCCTCCTCGCCTCCTTCCTAACCCCCTCCCCTCATCCGCCCCTCCCTCCATCGGCCACCCCCTCTCTCTCCCCTCATCTGTAGCCCCATTCCATATGCCCCAACCCCCACCCTGTCCCCTCCCCAGCCCCCTCACCTCGTCCACCCCTCTATAGGACCCATTCTTGTCCCTCGACCCCCTCCCCCACTACGCTCATCTGTCGTGGCCCCTCTCCCGCTCCTCTTGTCTGGTAGATGGATGGATGCAGTGTTGGATATTAATACACCCCTGGTGTGATGTAATAACCCGTGTTCATAAATACGAGTATAATATACGTATTTGGACATATTCGTATGTACTAAGATTATGGGTATTTTCCATAAATTTACTAAATTTTTATAAATCCAAAATTATTTCTAATAATTTTAAAACATCATTGAGGTATAATAAATGAAGTATTGAGGTGAAATACATAGTGTATTATGAGGTATATAGTATTAACTAGGTATTCCTATTTTCACAAAAAGTTAATCTTTAAAAATTCTTTAATTGACACCTAATCTCCCTTAAGTGTTAACACCTCCTTAATCCCCACCAACTCATCCACACATGGCATGCTAGGGGGCGAGAGAGAGAGAGAGAGAGAGAGAGAGAGAGAGATATATATATATATATATATATATATATATATATATATATATATATATATAGGGATTAATGGGTATCATACGCCATATGAGAGCTTCTCTCATACGCCCTCTCACATAAAGCACCCAAGTACAAGCCCACATGGGCTTGTACTTGATTGTACTTGGGTGCTTTATGTGAGAGGGCGTATGAGAGAAGCTCTCATATGGCGTATGATAGCCATTATTCTCATATATATATATATATATATATATATATATATATATATATATATATATATATATATATATATATAAAATAAAACAGGGATGTTATCATGGGTTTTTAGATAAGAGTTTTTGTATAAGAGTTGAGAAATTGGAATATATATGAGGAGTTGTTAAGAGAAATTGGATAAGATAAGAGAAATTAGATAAGATAAGAGAAATTGGATAAGTGAAGAGAAATTGAGTTTGAAATTTTAAATTTGAAACAAAATTATGGGGGGAAATTAAATTCTGGGGAGGGGAAAACAAATCAGCGCTCAAAAACCCCCGCTGCCTCTCAAAAAAAACCCGAAAACAATTCAACGCTAAAAAAACCCATGCTGCCCTCGCAAAAAAAACCCCTGCTGCCTCTCCTCCGTTCTCATGCTTCCTCGCCCCCCCCCCCCCCCCAATCAGCGCTAAAACCCCCCCCCCCCCCCCCCCCCCCACTGCCTCTCAAAAAAACCCCGTTGCCTCTCCTCCCTTCTCATGCCTCCTCTCCTCCCATATTCCGCTCATATCGGACATCGCCCCCAAATCGAGTCAGATTCCGGTCAGAAGCCGCCGGCGCTCGTCTGAAGGGCCCGATCAGCGCCTCCTGCCCACCCACGATGGCTGATCCGATAGAGGGGTTAGCGACGGTGCCCAACAATGTTACCGACGCCGCTGGTAAAGTCATCCGCAAGTACTTCCGCCATTCCTTCGATCTCAGTCACTCTTTTTAACTCTGCAAAAATTGCTTATTTTTAGTGATGGTTGGTTAAAGATGCCAGCTTTAGTAAATAAAAATGTTTTTTTAAGTCTCTTCTCTAAATTATGACATTGTCTGTGTCAACTATAGTGATTTTTAATATAATTTTCATCAATTGTGATCAGATGCTATGCTTGCGTGAAAAGATAACCATGAATTTGAAGAGGGGTGATGGCAGGAAACGATGTTATTGATGAGCTGATATTATTAATCATAAGAAGCAAGTAGATTGTGTTACATACTGTAATGACCAAGAAATTTCATGCTGTAATGAAGTTGAATACTATAAATTTCATGCTGATACTATAATTTTTATCAAATGTGATCAGAAGAATGTAGAAAATGAACAACAAATTTGATGGTTCATACTGTAATGCAGTTTAAAAAAGAATTTGCAGTCAAACTGTGTAAGATGAAAAATAAATTTCATGTTACATGCTAGAATGAAGCTCAAGGAAGGTGAAGTAAACTTGTGTAATGGTGCACATGTGAGCTATTTTCCAGGGCGGTGATCTTTAACTTGGCGGTGATCTCATACGATCTAAAATTGGAAACATGTTTGCAGTCTCTACAAGCAGAGAAGAGCCTCACCAAAGCGTCTCCAAAAAGATTCATCTGGTAATCTTCTATCAACCATCTTCAACTTAAATTCAGGTTCAGAGTCATTGAGTTTGGGACTGTATTTGCATGTTTTTTTGACCTGTACTAGAGTGATATTCTTGCTAATGCTGGCATGTTTACAGAATTCTAGATATGATGGTTTGTTAAATTCAAAAATGCAGGCCTTGCAATTGTCACATGCTACTGCTCAATATCGATTGAAATGAGAAGGCTTACACTCTAATGATAATTCATGATTAGCTGCAGATTGTACTATTGTGCAAGACCAATTCTTATTTGATTTATTTACTGAGGATTCTGTTTTATTCTGTAAATTTATTTCCTCACACAGTGCAGTGAGGCCATCAGTTAAGAAGTGCTTAGATGGCTGGGGATATATTTTCCACTTTTTGGTTACAGATGGTTTCCGCCCTCCTCTCTCTCACCTGCAAGAATTAATAAGGGGGGCACCTGGTCAAGATGCAAGCCACCGAGATCCTCCCTCTGCCACCGGAGGTAATGCCTTTGTGAGCCTTTTGTAGGGTCGTGCAACCTTTGCTAGCGGTAGTCCGTTTGCTCCTGTTGAATACGAGGGCAAAACATACATTTCTGGCCAGGTATTAGATTGTTCTGTGTCCATACATCCCTTGAATCAGTGTGCTTGCAGATATAGATATTCCGATTGTTTGAATTGACTTGCCCGTTTCATTCTCTGTCGGGCAAACAATGCATATATCTTTCTAGGATTTGGTCCGTGCACACGATGGCATGCTTCTCGCAGCCTGTGAGTAGACTTGCACCAGATACTGGTTGATTCTTTTTAGCTTTCTTACTTTTACAAATTCTCTTCTTTGCATCTGTGCTACAAATAGTATTAGAATCCATAAAGTATACAAATCAGTACGTTGTTGTGATGCCATACAGCAACACTAACTGAACCAATCTCCATTTGCTAGAAAAGTGGAAGCATTGGCATAAATATCAGAATATCAAACATGCAAACTTTCTTCATAGGGTAATTTATTTACTTTTCCCTCAGGTGAAGGATGCAAACCAATGTAGCTTCTTCATAGGGAATAAATTGACTTGCACTTGGGTAATTTATTTACTTTCTTTCTTATGATTATCAGAGCAAGAACACGGTGAAGGGAAGGATAGTTTGGGTGGGCCACATGATGCAGAAGGTGCTGACGAAGATTGTGAGTTGTTTGTGCTTTGTTCGCTTACAATCTCGAAATACATGAATTTCTTTAGACTTGCTCTACAAGGCTTGGCTTCCAATATATGGTCTTGATGTTATACTTCTGCTAATATTTTTGCCAGCTTTGACTTGCATTCACTAATGTATTTTAGTTTGTGGTTTTTGTATTCTTTTATTCATTCATGCTAATTTGGTACTAAGCACCACTCGGGTTGTATCAAAACTTTGATTTTGCACCCCAAATAAAATCGGATTTGTATTTTAATTTTGGACATCGATAACTATGGTTTTTATTCTGAAATATTGTGCATTGATAACTATGGTTTTTATTCTAGCACAGATTTGTACATTGATACCTATGATTTTGGAGATTTTTATTCTGGCACATGTTCGGTTTTTATTCTGGCACAAATTAAAATGGCTTCATCATCTCTACATGCACAGAATTAGAGTCATGGCCTAATTAGAGTATGATAGCTATGATTTTTTGTTAAACATTTCAAGGTATGCCTTGCTTCTTCTTGCAAAATTAGAGTCCTGGCCTAATCTTTTGCAAAATTAAAGTCTTGGCCTTTATTTTGCTGTTGAATCCTGATCCCATTTTGAGGTCAAATTAGAGTCCTGACCTCAAAACCAGATTTTTTTAGTGCCATATTTTGATGCCATTTAGAGATGCCAATAAAAACTAAAATAGATTTGTACATTAACATGGCATCAGCATCTTTAAATGCACAGATTTGTATCAAAACTATGATTGTTTTGTTAATCATTTCAAGGTATGTCTTGCTTCTTCATTTTGCAAAATTATAGTCCTGGCTTAATCTTTTGCAAAATTAGAGTCATTGCCTTCAATTTGATGTTGAATCCTGATACCATTTTTGATATGCTTTGGGCATTCTTGATATCATGTTGCAAAAAATTTTTATTGCATGTCTTGATCCCATTTTCACCATTTTGCAGGCATTCTGTTTATCATGTCTTGATACCATTTTCACCACTCATTAAGAAAAATATCATGGTTGCATCGATTCGAGCCCAATTTTTTGATATGTTGATATGATTAAGACATGATAGACATTGATATCAAGAATTTTTGATGCATCAAGACTTACCATTTTGATGTTGACTCTCAAGACATTGATACCATTTTGATTCATCTAACAAAATTTTGATATGATTCAAGCCCAAAAATTTCAAATTTGTTTCAAAACCGAACCTCCATCAATAATTTTCAAACAAATTCAACATGCTTTCATTTCCAGATTTGTATATTTTCAACATGCTTTTATTAACATGCTTTCATGTAATCCAGATTTGTTTCACTTTTATATTTTAACAGATTTGTAATTATGAATTAATACATTTGAAATTAACTGATTTGGGGGAACTAACTTCTTAGATGGAAACTAAATTTTGAGGGGTCCTACAATTGTGGGGGAACTAAAGTTTTGTGGGAACGAAATAATAATTATTGCGCTTTACCTATTATTGTTCATTTAAAATTAGGGGATTTTTGTTCCGAGGCATTAAAAAAATTACGGGATCTAAGAATTTGAGAGGGAATATTTTAAATGAACTGTGCCCTTCTGGTATGTGTTATGCTCTAAATTTTGTGGGAAACTAAAATTTTGCGGGGACTAAATTCTCTAGGGGAAGTATATTTTGGGGGGACTAAATTTTTTAAAGAAGCTAAAGGACCATTATTGTGCTTTAGTTTTGCTCACGTTAGAAACATTAGAAACATTAGAAAAACTGTAAGTTCAACCCTGCAATACCATGCAATTGTAAGTTCAACCTCACATTACACTTTATTTTAGAGCTTGAAACCAGTATTGAAACATTAGATTTGAGCAAGTAGAAAAATTGCATGTAAGTTCTTTTTGAAAAATTTGAGCTTGAATCCAGTATTTTGGGACCTCTAATCATATGTAAGTTCTTTTAGAAATATTAGAAACATTAAAATTTTGCTTAATATTTAGGGTATTGCTGGGTTGAACTTACAGTGTTAATGGCAACTTACATGTCCAAATTACACACCTGCAGCCTCACATTACACTTTATTTTCCTTATAACCTCACATTACACTTTATTTTAGAGATTGAATCCAGTATTGAAATTGTCCTGCACTTTGAACACACCTGCACTTTGAACACTCAGACCTTAGTCTAATTGCCTCACACCCTCACAGCATACACTGGTGTGTGTATGCTTTATTGGAAGTTTAATTGGAAGTTTAAATAGAAGTTATAACATCAGAATTAAAGCATCGGTGATGTGAATGCTTAAATTAGACATGTGTGTATGCAAATGCTCACCAATGCATTCTGATGTGGGTATGCTTAAATTAAATTAGAAGTGTAATTTGAGCACTAAAATTCACTGGTGTGTGTAAGCTTTATTTTCCAATGCCGCACACCCTCACAACATTTGATGTTGATAACACACTGGGAAGTCAGCAAGCCTCAAATTTACACTACATTAGAGCTTGCTATTCCCTACATTGATGGTGATAGAAATTGACCTGATCCAGTGAATGGCAAGTTTTTTTGACAGGATCAAAGATGCTTAGTTAGAAATTGATGCTTAATCAAAAATTCACTTAGAATGTTTTTGACAGGATAATGATTAAAATTCACTCACTTGATGTTCAAATTTTCGGCTAATGTATTATCTGCAAATGTATGCAAATGTATCCAAATGTATCATCTGCAAGTTTTGTTAACTAATTTCCAGGCAAAGCTATTAGTTAACAAAAAAAATTTAAAACATCCAGCTTGATGTTCTTATCTGCAGGCTTTTTTTGATTAAGTTCTCATCTTCTTTGATGTACCCTACAACTGTGAATTCTTTTTGATAATTCTTTATAATGTATAGATATGCATCATGTTGCAAACCTGTAAAGAAATCTTTTTGACCTAACAGTAAATTTCTCAAACAGTTGCAAACCTATAAAGAAATCATTTTGAACCATCATGTTGTTAAACATCAAAAGCCATTTTAACTAAAACATATTTGTTTATAAAAAAATATCAAACTGAAAATATCAAAAGACCTAGACATCTAAATGAAAATGAAAATGTTGAATTACATTTTTTGAGCACATTAATTCTTTTGAATTAATGCCTATTAACTAAATGTGCTCGATGTTGAGAACTCAAAAGTGAATTAATACCTGTTAACTCAAAAGAAAACTCAAATGTACATAAATATATGTATTATCAAATGAGCTCAATAAAGACTCAAACTGAAAATATCAGAAGCCCTGAACATCAAAAGCCCTGATACATTAGAGCATATCAGTTTGGGTTCTCATTCATTAGTTAACAGTCACATTAACATGCACATTTTCATTAGAATATCATGTTTATGTGCACGTTCTCATATATTTTCAGTAGAATATCACATTTTCTCATATATTTAAGTTCTCAAACCTTTTAAGTAACCTTCAGCTGGAACCATCATGTTTTAAGTTGTTTGATTGTCCTCAAAGTAGAAAGAAAGTCATTTACTTTTATTGACTATATTCTATGAAGACCACGCCAAGTTCACTATGTTTTAGTTTTTCTTAATTGAAGAAGACCCTTTGTCTTACATTGAGGATAGTGTAATTTTGGGGTGGCTATGATGTTATCCTTTATGTGGTTTAGCAACAGCATGTATGTGACAGTCCAAAACATGTGATGTCCTATGTTTAGTTTTAATGTGTCATAGGACAATCTAGATTTATGAAGCAAATGTTCCTCAATACATTGCAACATGGTTTCTGCACTATAATGTTTCTATTGTATGTACAAATCATGCATCCACTTATTTGTTGTCAATTAGTGTTGATAACAACTGCTTATGTGTTATATCATGTTTGCAGATACGGACAATGTAAGTGATGTTGAAGCTGGAGTAAATGAATAAGATTTTCTTATACAGGATGAAATTTGTAAATCTCGGCTGGCAAGCATCAAGCACGTATGCCTATTTATCATGTATCTTATTGCAATATGATTCATGGAAGTAAACACTTGCAACTATATGAGGATGGATTGTGCAACTAATCGAGGAAGTAAACACTTGCAACTAATTGACTGAAATGTTTTTGTGTCCATGTTTTTGTGTGTTCAATGTAATCAGGATATTCTAAGAAAGATGAAATGTTTTTTTTCTCAGTTTATATTGGCATAGTCCAGGATTCAAAAATGGATATGGGCATTAATCTCAGTTTATTCATTATTCTCAGTTACTGAATATTGGCATTATTTGGTGTCAGTCCAGTTTATATTCTCAGATTGTGTATGAGATTTGTGTGATTTATTTTGGCATAGTCCAGGATTAATATTGGCATATTCTAGATTTTTGTGATTTTTCTTAAGTTAGCTATATTACAGAAATATTGGCATAGTCCAGGATTCAAAAATGATGTTAATGAATATTGGCATATTTATGTTGTGTATAATGCCAATATACACAAATCTCATGCACAAATCAAATTTATGTTGTGTATATTGGCATTATACACAAATCTCATATATATGCAACTATATATGTAAGATTTGTTAAATTAGACTGGCATATCTAAACAAATCTCATATACACAAATCTCATATATATGCAACTATATATACACAAATCTCATATATATGCAACTATATATATGTGTGTGTTAAATTAGATCATATATATCAAATCCAATCTGCCAATGGACACAACACAATTCTCATTATACACAACATATATCTCATTATACACAACATAATGCCAATGTATATAATGCCAATATACACAAATCATTATACACAAATATATGCATACACAACACAAATCTCAAAATCTGAAATTTGACCTGAAATTGTAACTGGGACATTTGATTGTAGGACTCATGAAAATTGAGATATGCATATATCAGGACTATCTCAATTTCAGGTAATTAATGAATTGCCTGATATTTAGTGTTTAATTAATGAAACAGGGAATAAAGATTTCATGGAAGAAAATCTTAACTGAACCGTGCCCGCGGGCACGGGTTATGACTACCTTTTAATCGTCAGTATTGCGTCCGGGAGACCACTCTCCCCGTCATTCGTTTGCCCTTGAGCCAGCTGTCCCCGTCGGTTTCGCTTCCATGAGACGACCTTTGTCATGCCCTCCGGGCACGGGCATTCGCTATCTATTCTATAAAATATGAAGATTTTGAATCTTATCCTACTAGGACAAAGCTTTGTCCTACGTGGAAAGTTTGTCCTAGGTGGCGATGACAATTTTGGGGGAATTTAAATTTTGGGGAAAAACTTAAACTTGGGGTAAAACTTGAAATTTTGGGAGAAAACTTGAAATTTGGGGGAACTTGAAATTTGTGTGTGTTGGGGGGCGAACTTAGCCATTAAATAAACCGTGCCCTATGGGCACGGGTAATGACTAGTATATATATATAAGAGTTGACTTAGAGGGAATGGAAAAGAAAAATAAAAATAGAAAAGAAAAGAAAACCCCCATTTTCCCTTCTTCCACTTCCACATGCAAGGACCCAGGATGAACCCAAAAATGAACTCCAAGCTTTCCCCTCATTCCTCCACTATGTCCGAACCTCCACCACAACATGTATCTCCTCCAACCCCTTCACTGTCAACTTCAAGCTCAAACCCTAGTTATCTTCAAGTATGGAAGAGGTAGCTTAAGCATTGATGGGGTCTTCAAGGAGAAAAGGGCCAAAGACACCAAAAGAATTACTAAATGAGGTATGAGGTCTATCTACTCTAGTTAGAGTTCGAATCTTAAGAATTGCGTAAGAGTATATGTTCGTAATTTGTAGGAAATCAACTTCAATTAGTAGATCACTTACATGGCATAATATGCTAGGTCTTTTATAGTTAATTGAATTTCTTGCAAAGATGTTTACTGTTTTTGGAAGCCAGTTTCTACTGCCGCTTCATCTATGCATACTTTTTATTTTAGAATGTCAAAAATCATGCCAAAAGACAATTTGGAAAGCTAAACCAGTTAACTCCAACTTTTGTTTGTTAATCTTGGCCAAATTTTATTTATATTTCGATTGAATCATTAATCAATGCAGTAGTATCAGATTCTGCCAGAATTTGCACCCTATTACCAAAAATGTTAGAACTTCCATTGTAGAAATCAATTAAGTGTGATTTTAGTCAATTTGGAAAGATGGCTTCAGAAGCTAGGAATCGGAAAGATAACAACTTGGGTGGTATTAAGATGAAGATTCCATCATTTCAAGGTAAAACCGATCCTGGGGCATTCCTTGAGTGGGAGAAGAAGATGGAGTTCATATTTGACTGCCTTAACTATTCCGAAGCAAAGAAGGTAAGATTAGCACTGATTGAATTTTCTTACTATGCTATTATTTAGTGGGATCAGCTAGTTACAAACAGAAGACGAAATAGAGAACGACCAATAAAGACATGGTATGAGATGAAAACAGTAATGAGAAAATGGTCCATTCATAGTTACTACTATCGAGAGTTATACAATAAGCGTCAATGTATTATGCAAGGAAGCCAAAGCGTAGAGGATTACTACAAGGAGATGCAGATTGCTATGATCTGGGCTAATGTAGAGGAAGACAAAGAGGCTACAATGGCTGGGTTTTTACATGGATTAAATCGGGAAATCCATGATAAGGTATAAATGCAGCAATATGTGGAGTTGAAAGACATGGTGCACATGGTCATCAAAGTGGAGAAACAACTCAAGAGAAGAGGTGGTTCAAGTACAACCCATCACTCCGGTTCTACATCTTGGAAACCGAGTTATACAAAGATTATGGACAAGCCACAAATGCCCAAACCCGAGCCTAAGTATGAGAATATCTGTCACATTTCTCAAGGTAAATCAGACACTTCGACCTCTAGAAATCGTGACATTAAATATTTTAAATGACATGGCAAGGGACACATGGTACGTCAATGCCCAAACAAGTAGGTCATGGTGTTACAAGACAATGTTGAAATTGTGATCGACAATGATGATTATGACAATTATGACATGCCACCATTAAAGGACGATCTCGAGGAGGAATATTTAGTCCTTGATGCATTGACATTGGTGGCAAGGAGAGCATTGAGCATGCAAACAAAAGGAGTTGAAGTAATGCAACAGGAGAACATTTTTCACACCAGGTGCTACATCAAAGACAAAGTATGTAGTGTGTTTATTGATTTGTACTAATGTTGCAAGTACAACAATGGTGGAGAAATTAGGACTGCACATATTAAAGCATCCTAGACCCTACAAATTGCAATGATTAAATGATAGTGGTGAGGTAAGGGTAAACAAGCAGGTGTTAGTTGCATTCCGGATAGGTAAATATGAAGATGAAGTATTATGTGATGTAGTACCGATGCAAGCAGAGCACTTGTTGCTAGGGCATCCTTGGCAGTTTGATAGGCATGTGAAGCATGATGGCTTTACAAACAAGAACTCGTTTGTACTTAATAACAATCAATCACTCTTGTACCATTGACACCACAGCAAGTATATGAGGATCAAGTGAGATGGCAAAAAGAGAGTGATCAAAAGAAAAGGGTGAGAATCAGAGAGTGAGAAAAATGAGAGAGAGAAAGAAAATCAAAATTCGGCCATTGAGAGAAAATCAGTGAGAAAACAAAATAATTTCTATGCAAAAATGAGTGAAATTAAGCAAACAATGTTTTTAAACCAGCCGATGATTGTAATTTTGTACAAAGAGACATTTTAAAATACTAACGAACTTGACCTTATTTTGCCTAGTTCTGTTGTTTCTCTATTGAAGGAATATGAGGATGTTTTTCTGAAGAAACACCATATGGGTTACCTCCAATTCGTGGGATTGAACATCAGATTGATTTTGTTCCTGGTGCGACGATTCCAAACCGACCAGCCTATAGGAGCAATCCCGAAGAGACAAAGGAACTTCAACGGCAGAGTAAGTGAGCTGCTCGAGAGAGGGACATGTGTTGTTCCAGTTTTACTTGTACTTAAGAATGATAGGACATGGAGAATGTGCATTGATTACAGAGCCATCAACAACATAATGGTAAAGTAGCGTCATCATATTCCTCGCTTAGATGATAGTTAGATGAGCTGCATGGTTCTTGTGTGTTTTCTAAAATTGATTTAAAGAGTGGTTATCATCAGATTAGAATGAAAGAAGGAGATGAAAGGGAAACTGCATTTAAAACAAAATATGGTTTGTATGAACAGTTAGTTATGCCTTTTGGTTTGACTAATGCTCCGAGCACTTTTATGATACTTATGAATCATGTTTTGCATGCATGTATAGGCAGATTTGTTGTTGTCTACTTTAATGATATACTTATTTATAGCAAAAACTTGGATGCTCATGTAGTACATTTGAAATCTATTTTAAATGTGCTTAGGAAAGAAAAGTTATTTGCTAAACTAAAGTAGTGTACTTTTTGCACAGATAAGCTTTTATTTCTGGTATTTGTTGTTAGTGCACAAGGTATATATGTTGATGAAGCGAAGATACGTGCAATACAAGAGTGGACAAGTCCCACAAGTGGGCGTCACAAGCTGATCTTGGAACCCGGAGATTGGGTATGGTTGCGTATGAGAAAGGAGAGATTTCCATATCAGAGACGCTCAAAATTTCTTCCAATAGGAGATGGTCCTTTCCAAGTCCTATAGTGCATCAACGACAATGCTTATAAGCTAGATTTACCTGGTGGTACAATGTAAGTGCTACATTTAATATTACTAATTTGAGTCCTTTTGATGTCGCTGATGATTTAAGGAAGATCCTTTTCAAGAGGAGGGGAATGATGTAAATCATAGCACAACTTCAAATGATCTAGTTCAAGTTCCAATTGAACTAGTTATGCGATCGCGAGCAAAGAAGTTCAAAGATGTACTCAACGGGTTGATTTGAGAGATTTAGGCTCAAGCAAATTCATGGAGGCCCCTTGATCATGAGCCATGTGTTCAACAAATATGGATCAACATGATTCAAGTTCTAGAAGAGTCTGACTGCGGCTAGCTTAAATTCAGCAAGTAAATTGGTATGTTTAGGATTAATCTTTTTGGAAGGTTTGCATGCCAAGATACTCTTTTTGAAGGGTTGCATGGCAAGATACTCTATTTGGAAGGCTTGCATGCCTAGATAATTACTTTCCTCTTTTTGGAAGGCCTGCATGCCAAAATACTCTATTTGGAAGGCTTGCATGACTAGATAACTGCTTTCCTCTTTTTATTTTTTGGCATGTGGTCAGCCAATTAATGGACTAATTTTTAGCCATAATTTTAGCCTAAGAAATTTCCTTGTTATTTTTAGCCTATTAAAAGGCATCTAAGCAATAGAGAAAGATAGTTGACTTTTTGGTAAAAATTTCTGCGAGAATTTCTCTTTGGTTGTTTGAAGAACCATTCGAACTTATCGAGAATTTCTCGTGGCATTCAACATCGACTTATCAAACAAATTTCCACCACCGTTTGTGGCCTCTTCCTTATACTGAGGTTCTTATTTGCAATAAGCAACGGGTTGAGGTCATATATACCGAGGTTCTTGCTTTTGTCGTAACAACAGTTCGAGGTTTCCATCCAAATTCTGATTATAGAATGATCTTGGGTTCCTCTTTGTTCTCAGGTCACATCATTCCTACCGGGGTTTGCATCAGAGGACTTTGAAAAAGGCGACTTGTTTGATTAGATATTTATATCTTTATTGACGAAGATTGTCATGAGAGCTATCTATGTTTTTACATGAAGTATGAATAAATTAGTTATGATTTTATGAAATTAAATGTGCTTATATGATTCATCTTTTAATAGATGTATTACTATCATGACTGCTTAGTTGGTAGTGCATCAACACATACGATCCTTCAATACAAATGATATTTTCATAGCACTATACAAATGAAAGCCCAATAATACAATATCAGGGCCATCAAAACATTATTGAAGGTTCAAGGAATGCAACACTGTTGCTCCCAAATGGTACAGAAATAAAAATAAAGGATGCTTTATTCTCTCCGGATTCAAAAGGAAACTTATAAAGTTTTAAGGACATCCGTTTAAACAGATTCCATTTAGAAACTGCAAATGTAAACAAAAAAGAAAATTTGTATGTGATGTCTCTAGAAAAAGGATCTAAAACCATATTAGAGCGTTTTGAGAGCCTTTCATCGGGCATATACCATACAAAGATTCGGAGAGAGGAAGCAAATTTGACGGAGCACCTGAAATGCCTGATATCATCCAAGTTCTTACTTTGGCATGATAGACTTAGCCATCCTCAATCGGTTATGATGCAACGCATCTTATCCCAATCTTATGGGCATGACTTGAAGATCCATTGCATCCCTTGCTACAAGGAAAAATTAATTACAAGGTCATCACCACTAAAAGTGGACAGAGAATCTACAATCTTCCTAGAAAGAATACAATGAGATTTATGTAGACCTATCCACTCCCCTAGTGGGCCTTTTTGGTAATTTATGGTACTGATAGATGCATCCTCAAAATATTTGTATTTGTGTCTACTATCGACCCGTAACATAGCTTTTCCAAAGCTATTGGTACAAATAATAAAGTTGCAGGCGCATTTTCCTGTCAATCAAATAAAGAAAACCTATCACGCCCTGCTCTCCCAAGTACGGGGAGCGTAGCTGACGAGGCCGCCGTAGTATTCAGACTCGGGCTTCGAACTATCTAATTACTACTAGGCATTTTTTGTGGTTTAATATTAAATAATGAGCAGGCCACTGCAACGCACTGGAATAGTACACAGAGAAAAAAGAAAAGTGCTCCAACAGAAAATAAATCATTGTACTGAAAAGAAAATACAACACAGAACATTACATTACATTACATTACATCATACTAGTCCATATTTATACATCAGCTGTATAAAAGGGGGTACAAAAGTGGGTACAACAAAAGAAAAAAACCCCGACCCAAAAAGTACAAAAAGGTACACACCTGGTACAACGCACCCACTAGTCTAACCCCGGGAAGTCCAACGGGACAAAGTCTCCTGTAGGCTCTACCTCTGCTGCACTGACACCGGCCTCTGACTCAGGAACCCTCGCAGACTGCTCGGGTCCCGCACTTGAAACCACAAGTTGGACACGTCAATGCGTGACCCAGTAGAAACTCCTAACACTCTAGTAGGACCCAGTTTTAAAACTGGTCTCCCTAACTAGTAAACTTACACCAGGTGTCACATCAATTTCAGAAATATGCAGAAATTAAAGACAGAACGTAAGTGCTGAAAGTAAACAACAGAAAGCAGAACTGAAGTGAAATCACTGATTAAATTAATTAAAATTAATCATTATTCTGATTTGGAACCCGGGTATACCGTAGGATGTTAAGGAAGCGGACTTCACCCAGGGTGGGTGAAAAAATGGTACCACTTCAACGACACGAGCACTGGAGGGGCCTCTCATAACTCTGTACCTGAGTGGACAAGGTACCGGAGCGAGACTCATCTCGGTTTTTCTTGGGATAAACTGAGAAACCCATCATTTACCGACATGGTGCGACACGAGCACACCAGCGGCCTCTCTAGCCCTCTCAAACTCCCCTTCCGGGGGCGACACATCGCGCGAGATATATTACTCTGTCCGCTCCTTAACACCTAAAATTTACCCATGTTCTCCCAAACCCACATCTGGAGTCTCACCCATTTTAGAATGGATTGAGCGCTCCCGATGTCAAACTCTCTGCTCACTCTCAGTTTTCAAATTATTACAACATTGCCTTGGCAATGATTCATTAGCGGTTTCAACTACCGCTTTCACTTCATTTTAACAAATATTATCATCTTCATCTTCATCTTCTCAAGTAAATCATTACATGGAATATCATCATAAACTCACTGTCATGAACATACTAATATGAGCACAAGAGCATAAACAATTTGAATTTAAACAACATTAACATAACTTAAGTGTAGCATAATTCACCAGTCCGTCCAAAACTGCTACTGCAGAAAGAATGGCTCCGTTATCCTAACTACAGTCAGAATTGGCTTCTGGTCCCCTTCAAAGTTGTAGATAATTTTTTGTAGTTTTCCGTAGTGTCCTAGATTGTATTTTTCTGATTTTTCTACTATTTTCTACGATTTTTCTAAGTTGCTATCCAGTGCTAAGAAAAATTCCAGCAACTAAATTTTCTAGCCAAACTAGTTCCTAACATAGTTGGTGCCATTATTTAGCATCACTATACTACCATAATAATAAGATTACCACATTGTCAAGAAGTTAATATATTTCTAATTCTACAAAAGATTAATTTTACTATTAACATACCTTACTCAATTAAGACTATATTATAAACAACCTTTCACTAGATAAAACTAGTATATAAACCAACTCCATTAACACAAATAAAACACAATTTAACAAGATAGCATATAATTCATTCTCTCAACAATTCAACATGGAACAACATTACTAATTTTTGTGTATTAATACACCATGAGAACAAAACATATTAACTTGATACTTTAAAAAAACTACATGCTACCAATTGAAATAGTCATCATGGTACAAAATTGAATTTGCTAAGATATGAATCCTATCATGAAATTCAAACATAGTTTTCAACACAAAAATTAATATAACTTACTAACTTAATTTTTAAAAAACAAATCCTAAAACTAAATCTTACTTAAGTGATCAGGAGTTCTACCTTACAAGGTCCTCCAAATAATTTCCTTGGCCCTTCTTAGTCCTTGATGGAGAGCCTTCTAGTCTTCTCCTTCAATCTCCCAATTGACCTCCAAGGTTTGGGTATTTTTTGATGTATTTGGGGTTAATTTTGGAGTTAGGATGATAAGGGAAAGTGGGGGAGCTTGGTGGTGGAGTAGGAGGAGCAAGGGGTGGTGATGGGAGGAGCAAGGAGGAGCAAATGAGATGGAAGGTGAGAGGTGGAGAATTCGGCCTGGTTGGGGGGAGGTGAGGGTGAGAGAGTTTTCTCTCTTTTTTTTTGTTTTTGTTTTTCTCTTGCATAAACTTTTGAACCCCCAAAATCCTCTCATCCCTTCATCAAGTCAAGATGAGAGCAATGTGTTCCTCTCTTTATTAGCAAGATGACACCTAATAAGCTAAGATGTCATGGTAAAACAAATTTAGATTTTTGTATTTTGTAAAAATAAAAATACATGTTGAAATACCATATACACCTTAAATACAAGTATTCATACAAATAATCATATTTACTAAATTAATAAGATGAGTTTAAAATCCTTTAAAATTAATTCCTACTCAAAATAATTAAAAGAAAATACAAGCATACTCCCAAAAATATATGTACACATTTACGTCAAAATACGTATCATACGTGTACATGGAAATTGGGGTCATTACAAAATCCGTCTGGATAATGCTTGGAAATTTAGCTCCCGGTCATTTCAAGAATATTACCAAGCAATTGGGATAGAAATTGAACATCAAGTGACATATGTCATACCCAAAATGGTTGGCAGAGTCATTAATAAAAAGACTCCAATGGATTGCAAGTCCATTACTAATAAAGTCCCAGTTGTCGGTGACTACCTGGGGATATGCTATATTGCATGCTGCTTCGTTAATAAAAATCAGACCCTCAGGAGGTCAGAGTCTTTCTCTAATGCAACTTGCATATAGAATACCATGGAATATCTCTCAACTGAGAATTTTCGGTTGGGCAGCCTATTTCCTCATAGCACCATCGCAGAGGACAAAAATAGGTCCTCGGTGTCGTTTATGTATTTATGTAAGGGTTAACTCACCCTCAATAATAAGATACCTAGAACCCTAAACGGGAGACGCATTCAATGCATGTCTTAAAGACTGTGAATTTGATGAGACAAATTTCCCCAAAATTGGGCCCTGTAAAATCTGGAGCCACACAAATAATATCGTGGGATACAAAATCATTGACCCACTATGATCTGGTAACAAAGTAATGTGAAGATGAGATCTTGAAGATCCTACATATACAGAACACTGTTCATCAGTTACTGGACTCATTTACTGACAACTATAAGATTGTCAGATCATACATTCCTACTGCAAATACTCCAGCTAAGATTGACATCCCCAATAATGGATGCAATCCACCAACAGCAGAAGTGAATATTGATCAACTGAAAAGGGGCAGACCACCAGGCTCCAATGACAAAAATCCAAGAAAAATAAAAGCCTCCTGGAAACCTTGTGGCAATATCCCCACAGAAAAATAAGCTCATGTACATACCCTTACCCTTCCCAGAATCCACTGCAAAGGAAATACCGGGAGAAACTAAAATATCATTAAATTATATACGTACAAGGAAGGTGTTAGACAGAAATAGTACAATTGTCGATGATGACTTCGCGTTTCACATTGCCCTTCATATCAATGAAAGCGACGATGATAATGATCCACATTCCTTTGCTGAATACAAACGAAGAAATGATTGGCCAAAGTGGAATGAAGCAATAGAAGCAGAGCTGAACTCGCTTAAGAAACCTAAAGTCTTTGTGCAAATAGTCCAGACACCAAATGGTCTCAAACCTGTGGGATATAGATGGGTATTTGTCAGAAAAAGAAATGAAAATAATGAGATTGCATACTACAAAGGAAGGCTTGTATAGCACATGGATTTTCCCAATGACCGGGTATAGACTAGGCAGAAACATACTCACTGATAATGGATGCGATCACTTTCCAATTCTTGATAAGCTTAACAGCAAAGAAATGATTAGATATACAGCTAATGGATGTTATGACTGCATATCTATATGGAAATCTCGATAAAGAGATTTATATGAAACTTCCTGATTGCTTTTCATTGCATACAGATTTAAAAGATAAACCTCGGGATGTCTATTCTGTTAAGCTATAAAGATCATTATATGGCCTTAAACAATCGAGAAGAATGTGGTATAACAGACTCAATGAATTCCTTGTACAACAAAGATTCCATAATAATGAAGGCTGCCCTTGCATCTTTATAAGAGCAAATGGAACATGATTCGTAATAATTGCAGTCTACATAGAAGATCTGAATCTCATTGGATCTCCTGAAGAGATCATTGAGATATATGTAAGCCTAACAAAAGAATTTGAAATGAAAGACATATGCAAAACAAAATTTTGCCTTGGCTTACAGATTGAACATCTAAAAGATGGAATCATGTTACACCAAGCCACATACACAAAGAAATTACTACAAATATTTCACATGGACTAATGTCATCCATTAAGTACACCTATGGTAGTACGACCCTTGGATGCATATAAAGATCCTTTCATTTCGCTAAAAGAGGTGGATGATATACTTGGTCCTGAAGTCCATTATCTGAGTGCTATTAGAGCACTTCTATAGCTGGCCAACTGCATGCGTCCCGATATAGTGTTCGTAGTAAATTTACTGGCCAGATACAGTGCAATGCCTACAAAGCGCCACTGGACCATGGTTAAGCACCTTATGCGCTACCTCTAAGGGTCAACGGATTTGGGACTGTTTTACAAAAGAGAATCATCCTCCACACTGGTTAAATATGCTAATTCAGGATTCAAGTCTGATCCCCATAATGAAAAGTCACAAAAAGGTATGCGTTTACCTATGGTGGGACAGCAATTTCCTGGAAATCTGTCAAGCAAACCATGACGACGACCTTATCTAATCACTTAGAGATTCTCGCCATCCATGAAGCAAGTAAAGAATGTGTTTGGCTACGCTCAGTTGTACATCACATCCTGGTGACTACCGGATTGAAGACTGGTGACCTTGAACCTACCACTATGTTCGAGGACAACACTGCTTGATTACTCAGTTACAAGGAGGTTACATCAAAAGAGACAAACAGAACACATCTCCCCTAAATTCTTCTGGACGCATGAGCTACAAAGAGATGGAGAGATTGATGTCAAACAAGTTCAATCAAGTGAAAATCTGGCAGACTTGTTCACTAAATCACTTCCTACATCTACTTTCAAGAAGTTTGTACAAAAGATTGGAATGAGGCGCCTAAGAAATCTGAAAGCCTAAGGGCTTGTATAGATCAGGAGGAATTAGAGGGTACTTGTACTCTTTTCCCTTAGTTATGGTTTTTTTCCCACTGGGTTTTCCATAGCCAAAGATTTTATTGAGGCGATCCCGTTAACACAGGATCCTGAAGTATTCACCCCTAGTGATACTCATATGATGCTCAGATCCTGAAGTATTCATGGGCAGAGTTCACACTTATGGCTAGATAAGAGGGAGTGTTGTAAATAGATAATGATGTGTGAGTGGATAAGATTGCATCTATTTGAGAGATTGTATCTCATCCAAGTATGTACTGTTGGGGGATATGCCATCAGATCATTTGTATTTGATGCAAATGATAATTTAAGCCTAGATAGGGACTAATTTGCATATGATGCAAAAGAGATTAAATATGTCTTAAATTGTTTAAGACCATATTTTATATAATAAATGCATGGAAAAGGTTACCTAGATGACGGGATCGTCCCGCTCTAAACGTAGGTACAAACCGCGTAAAAAACGGAGTCCAAATGCACAAGTTATAGCTAAAACAAGTCAGCCTAAATTGTTGGGCTGAACCTAGCGAAAATGGAGGCCCATCAAACCTGAATTTTCTGATTAGGGTTTTTGAAACCCGGGATTTTTTTTTACGGCTGGATTTTTCATCTTTGAATGGTGTTGGATAACTTTGGACAATCAATTGGAGGGTCAAACGGACTCCAATTGACTCGCCGTTTTTTCCTATGTGTTCACCGTTGAACGCCCTTCGTATTGATAGGTCGTATCAATCATGAAGCTCAACGGTAAGGGAGTTAAAATTCACGGAATTTTAGCCTTTGTGAAAGGCAAACTAAATTGAATTGATTAACTCCAAATTTAGTCCCGCATCGGATTTTGAGTTAAGGGGAGCAGTCAGCCGCCTATATAAATAGGGGTCTGCTCACCTCCTCAAAACTTGTCCAAAGCTCCAGATCTGAGTGGCTCCCATAAATATTGGAGCACGCTCGGATCTAGGCTAAATTAATTCTTCTTCTCCCTATATTTCTGACTTACTCGTGAGGGCTCTAGCAAAGCCACGAAGGAGTTCGGATTCGGATCCGATATCTTGGCGAAGGCTTTCACTCGTGTGAAACTTTCTTCGGCGCATGGTTGGCTCGGCGACACGAGGATTGCTCACCTCGGGATGCGGAGTGGTTCGTGGAGTGATTCAAGGAGCGGCTCGGCGTGGGACGGGGAGCGGCTCGGAAGACGGTGCGGAACATCTTGCCCGCCCCAGGGTTGAGATTCCGGGTATGTTTTTAGAAGTTTTCGTTTTAATTATTCGCAGTAGTTTAGATCCCTCTTGGGCTGGTCAGATCCACCCCAAGTTGGCAGAGATCCTGGCTAAGAGTGTCTGGTTCCTTAGGACTGCATGTTAATTATATTAACATAATTTTTCCGCTGCATTTTTATGTCTATGTTCCGTTCAACTTAGGATGTGAATAGAGTTTTTGTGCCCTAAGGGTCCTAGAAAACCCTTCAGTGGTATCGGAGCCATGTCTGTATGCTGATCTAGGACTGTGATAATTAATTGAACGCTTTTAAATACAGAAAAATGTTTTCTTTAAATTTATGTGATAAGTTTAAAAATGATTTTAGATGTTTAAAATTGTATATGATAAATTTTTACACATGAAAATTTTTAAAATGCCGTTTTAAATTTATGTGATAATTTTAAAACTTTAAAAAATTTATGCGATAAGTTTAAAATGATTTTAGATGTTTAAAAATTTTATATGATAAATTTTTAAGCATGAAATTTTTTTAAAATGATATTTTAATTTTATGTGATAATTTTAAAACTGATTTTAAAAGTTTAAAATTTTTATACGATAAATATTTTAAGTAGCATGCAAATTTTGTGATCTTTTAAAACAAGTTTTTATGAGATAAAAATAAAATGTTTTAAAAATCATATTTTTAAATTTAAATGTTAAATTTAAGTATGCATGCTAAAATTGTTTATTTAATAAATGGTATACTGTCTAATTGTTATATAGTTGCACACTTCTCTTTTATGCGATAAAATTAGTGTAACTCTATATTAGTGGCTATGTCATCTTGTCCCTTATTTGATAACACAAGACAAACCTCTTAGGTTAGCCATTAAGAACTCATTAAAATTTATGAGATAAATTCTAATGACATGCTATGTTTTAATAAAACATTAACAATACTTTAAGACCTAATTCCTGATTAGGGTAGTCCCTTTAATGTTTTTTTAATTCTAATTGTTATGAAATTAATTCTCATTAAAGGACTTCGCTTTTAGCGTTAATAAATTTATTAAAATCCTAATATCGATTAGGATAGCACGTGAACCTTATAGTTGATAAGGATTTAATAAAAGTAATTAAACAAATTCTAAAATTTTGAATTTAAGGATGCAACTAGTTGATAGGATTAATTAGTTGTTAGTAAAAGTTTTTTAGTCTATGGCACGCATATAAAAATGACAAGCTTCATTCAATGGACCATGATCCAGTCAATGTGCTTGGCTATGTTTGTTGGATCACCCTTCTAAGGGATAGTGATCCTGGCTTAGTCAATTCCCTGGCTGTGTTCCGCTGGACCGCAATAACGCGAATCATGACTATATGACACCCTGGACTATATCTAAGTCAAATACGTTAATAATCTTCTTCAAGATTAGCCGTGGCCCTCCTTGTTTTAGGGGTTGGCAACTATAGGACCCGTGTTCCAGTT
Organism: Scilla litardierei; assembly: GCA_030789695.1. Taxonomy (NCBI): domain Eukaryota; kingdom Viridiplantae; phylum Streptophyta; class Magnoliopsida; order Asparagales; family Asparagaceae; genus Scilla; species Scilla litardierei. The sequence continues at coordinate 43,737,802 of CM061133.1, forward strand.
GTTGAGCTACACTTAAGCTGTGACATGGCAACCTTGTAGAAACCAACTCCTTAAATACATAGATGAAATCTTGACTTGACCCAAACCGTCGGGTCGTGAATACACCGAGCGCCGGCGTAAGTTAAGTCAATGATGTAGTCTGGCTAGAGGTATTCTAAGACCTGACCCAAACCGACGGGTCGTGAATACACCGGCACCGGTGTAAGTTAAGTCAATGATGTAGTCTGGCTAGATGTATTCTAAGACCTGACCCAAACCGACGGGTCGTGAATACACCGAGCTTCGGGGCAAGTCAGGCTAGATGCGAAAACAAGGGTTCAACTAGACTAGACATTGTGATTTGGATGAGCACACTCATGATAACAAATGGCTAGGGGTAAACCCCGAAAAAAGGGTCATATCTGATATGATCGATGAAGAGTCATCTTCCGATTACAGAGTCAAGCAACTTGTTGAGCTACACTCAAGGTTGTTACGCTCAGGGTAATTGGATCTCTTACCCATTTATTTAATTCGATTAAATCGTCCATTTTTAAGGCTTAAAATGATCGTAAAAATAGTGGGAGGATATAGATATATAAAAGCCATTCTACCTATAGGGCAAGACTATGTTTACCGATGGAATCAAAATATTTTAATGGAATTAGTTAACTGGTTAAATAGGTTGATTAATTGAATATCAAGTTAAATTCTAATTGATAGAATTAAACTATTTTCTCGTTGACATTAAAATGACCTTCTAAAGAATAGACTTAAGAAATATGATTTCATTAAGTTCTGGGTCCAACAAATAAATTCACGCTACATGTCACTCGCCTCTATATGGGGCAGCTTGAACATATAGGATGTTCGAAGTATGTTTCTCCCTATAACTTGTCGAGCTACACTCAAGGTTGTATGAAAAAACAATTTTGATCTGCAAAGTTCGAGAATTCGATCAAACTGTTTGAGTCAAATACGAGTGCATGAGCGGTGCAAGACTATGCATCCCAACCGGATCTTGAGACAAGCAACGTGTTAAGCTACACTCAAGGTTGCAAAGCTCAAGCGTTTGGATATATGAGATGCTTGCACAGCTATTCATTTATGTTGGGCTATTTAATATCTAAATGTGATTTAGAAAAGGAAGAAGGCACTCCGGAAAGTCAATTGAGAAAGTTAGTTATATTTATCATTAGTAAAGGCATAAGTAGGAGGAAATGAAATGTGACATATTTTGATGTCACGATTTCAGAATGATTGTTATACAAAAGACGTCTAACACATTTTGACGAATGTCAGCACCTTGCTTCTGAAGAAATTTTTTGTATTAGTAATTTGTAATAACTATAATATATTAAATGTTAATATATAAATACACAAGATAGTAGCAAACTTATATGGCAAAATAGACTAGGCCGTATCGAGAGACTAAGCTTCACAAGTTACATAAAGAGGGGTCTGACCTCTCGTATTATGAAGTCTACGGACACTTGTGAATCTTATCCTCTTAAATATAATGGCCGAACCCCATCTGTAAGACAGTGGAAGAATGAGTTGTCGAACTCAGTCTCGTACATACTGATGTACCCGAGTCTAGATTAACCAAAATAAGTTATTCTTATATTTTATTAAGACAAGTGTTCTTGATGAAACACAAGTCTGATAAAATAAAGAACGAAATGACAAAAGTATTTAAACTGATTCGATTAGATCGAATGGTCAAATACTTAGCTACATAAAATCTTGCATAATTAAAAGAAAATGTGATTTTCTCTCAGGTCAAGTCTGTTAACACATCGGTGTGTTAAAAGGTATGAATCACACTTAGTTAGACTTAATGCGATCCATAGCAAGTGACTCTGAGTTAAGTCCTCCCTCTGGGTTAAGTCCCAGATGTAATGCCTAGGTTTTGATAATGTTCTATGAGGACATTATCAATAAGATATTCATTAAATCGATCATTAGGAAGTTGTATAATTACTCGAATCTCATGAGCCGAAGAGTCTAATCAGACATTATAACTGATGATGACTTAGTCAACTTCTAGGATGAAATTCGGAGTAGTAACTCCGATTTATAACTTGATGCAATCAGAATAGGTCCATATGCGTAAATAAATTTTGGAATTTAGTTTACGTGCCCAAGGAAAATGTTTCCTCGTTTTCTGCAAGTAAATCTTTAAGTTAAAAGATTGGTGCAGAAAGAAAATTGTGAAGTACAATCATGTTGGTCGAGAACAGTTTTCATCATAATTCCTATAAAACGGATTATGATAAAACCGTTTTCGCCAGCAGATGTGTACAGATCTACTCGGACCAAACTCGATGTAAACGATCATGTTGACCATGAAAATTGGATCATTCACTTATAAGTTCATTTTTCTAAATATGATTTAGATGAACCAACTTATATGAATTAGCCAGAAAGTTTTCAAGGTCAGTGGGAGCGTATAAATTACATGCGAAGCATCAAAGGTATGGAACATATATTTTGACAAAGTAATCAAAGAGTTTGATACTTTATCAGAAATAGATATGAGCGATTTGAAATGACCAGTAACTAATTTAAAATTATTATCGTAAGGTACGATGAACTGGATAAGATCCAAGAAAATAAAATATTATGGATTCCGAAAGACCAAGTGAATTATTTAAATGAGATTCAAATGGTTGGTCTAACATGAACATAGAAACCCCTTAAGTCTATACTATAGACGGTTTTAGCAGATCCACTCACAAAGGCTCTACCATATGAAGTCGGGAAAACTTATGTGTAAAAACGGTATGAGATACCGGGATATATGGGCCTGAGTGCAAGTGGGAGATGTAGAGAGATGATGCCCTCGAGGCTATTTATCTCTGTGTGAATAGCACAAACGTCTTGTTCGAAATAACAGTAAGTTGTTTGGTAATGATTTATCTAAGTTATTTTATAATGTAGTAAACATTGGATATTAACTTAGATAAAGTCCTGAGACATTATGCAAGGTCAAACATGTATCGAGATGAGTATCTCGATCATGGAGAAATGTTTGACCGTCTGTAGCATAAGTCTAAAAGGGTTCGTGGTCGCATAACTCTTAGTGATGATAGGCTAGTTGGTCTTTTGACTTGAGGTCATTTTACGAACCTGTGCGTGAACGGTGCCACTTAGATCATTGACCTAGCTTCGAGACTAGGCCTGTCGAAAGGTCTTTGATTGGTGTCACTTGAAACGTACTAGGCGAGTGATGACCAACAGAGGATTCATCCTCCCGGTCAATGGGAGTTAGTGTCGTAGAGTTAGTTCGGTCTTTGGTAAAATCTCTAATCAGATTATGTTGGAAGAAGTCCAACATTAGTTGACTAAAGATCGATAGAAACTAACCGGAGTCAAGTTATTGGGGTTGACAGTTTGACCGTACCCTAGACTTGATCTACACGACATAGTTAAGACGAAGAGACTATAACTGCGGAATTCATCACGGAAACAGTCAGGGTGGTCCCGACAATACTCATGTCAATGAGTTAACCATATAATGATGATTCTGAAGCAGTGATGGCAACCACTACTCGTGGTCACTGCCGTATAGGGCTTCAAGCCTAACCTATTGTAAGGGTCAGGCTGTAGGGTCTCACACAGAGTGCGACCTTCGTCTAGTAATAGGTAGAAATTAGTTAGGGAGAAGAATTTGCATTTGATGCAAGGGATAAAATATTGCAAAAGATGTTTGCAGTTATCTCCTGTATTCGGGATAAATGATCCTGAGTGCAAGTGGAAGATGTTGGGGGATATGCCATCAGATCATTTGTATTTGATGCAAATGATAATTTAAGCCTAGATAGGGACTAATTTGCATATAATGCAAAAGAGGTTAAATGTGTCTTAAATTGTTTAATACCATATTTTATATAATAAATGCATGGAAAAGGTTACCTAGATGACGGGATCGTCCCGCTCTAAACGCAGGTTCAAACCGCGTCAAAAACGGAGTCCAAATGCACAAGTTATAGCCAAAACAAGTCAGCCCAAACTGTTGGGCTGAACCCAGCGAAAATGGAGGCCCACCAAGCCTGAATTTTCTGGTTAGGGTTTTTGAAACCCGGGATTTTTTTGACGGCTGGATTTTTCATCTTTGAATGGTTTTGGATAACTTTGGATGATCAATTGGAGGGTCAAACGGACTCCGATTGACTCGCCGTTTTTTCCTATGCGTTCACCGTTGAACGCCCTTCGTATTGATAGGTCGTGTCAATCATGAAGCTCAACAATGAGGGAGTTAAAATTCACGGAAGTTTAGCCTTTGTGAAAGGCAAACTAAATTGAATTGATTAACTCCAAGTTTAGTCCCACATCGGATTTTGAGTAAAGGGGAGCAGTCAGCCGACTATATAAATAGGGGTCTGCTCCCCTCCTCAAAACTCGTCCCAAGCCCCAGATCTGAGCGGCTCCCGTAAATGTTGGAGCACGCTCGGTTCTAGGCTTAAATTAATTCTTCTTCTCCATATATTTCTGCTTTACTCCTGAGGGCTCTAGCAAAGCCACGAAGGAGTTCAGATTCGGATCCAAAATCTTGGCGAATGCTTTCACTCGCATGAAATTTTCTTCGGCTCGTGGTTGGCTCGGTGAACGAGGATTGCTCGCCTCGGGATGCAGAGCAGTTCGAGGAGCGGTTTGAGGAGCGGCTCGGCGTGGGACGGGGAGCGGCTCGGAAGATGGTGCCGAACATCTTGCCCGCCCTAGGGTTGAGATTCCGGGTATGTTTTTAGAAGCTTTCGTTTTAATTATTCGCAGTATTTTAGATCCCTCTTGGGGTGGTCAGATCCACACCAAGTTGGCAGAGATCTTGGGTAAGAGGGTCTGGTTCCTTAGGGCTGCATGTTAATTAGATTAACATAATTTTTCCGCTGCATTTTTATGTCTATGTTCCGTCCGAATTAGGACGTGAATAGAGTTTTTGTGCCCTACGGGCCTAGAAAACCCTTCATGTACTCTCTCATCCCCTATAAATAAAGGCTTGGGGTCTCCCCCAGAGGCTATGATTCATAACAAAAATCTATTTGTTAGGGGTTCAGTGAATGTGGCGTATCTGAATGTCAGGCGGGTAGATGAGGTTTGAATGGAGATCATTGGATGAAGAAGCATTTGCTCATCAACCGTCCATTGCTGAAATAATCTTGGATGTCGATTAATAATAGATGTAGCATCGTAGTTGTTGATGATTACTAAATTGGTGGGACCCTGATAGTTTGTTTCACAACTAATTGAAGCCTAATTGAAGCTTCATCTCTCTTCCTCAACTTCCATCGTTACAGAACAAGGCACCGCCGCTCCAACTACTTCAACGGCCACCAATTAGAAGATGCGTCAACGGCTCTCAGTTAAGCAATAATCACTAACCATGTTTGTTAGTTGTTAGATGACGCGCCTGTCAGTTGGTTGTAATGAAGTCGTTATGTGTTAGTTGGGATATAGTTGGGTTGTTATGATTTCCCACTACAGTAGTATATAATCTGTGGAGATTGTATGAGAATAATCATCCTGACTATTGATCCAATGATTACATTTTTTTCCCCTGCAATTAATACAATTTCCTAGCTATATTCTTCTTCCTCGCTCTTTGTCTCAAATCTTTCCTCTGTTTTGATGGAGTATCTTCAATATGACTCAAGCAAATAATCAACCCGAAATAAGGTCACAACACTATTAAATAATCGAGGGATGTATTTGAATGGGGTTGTTGATTAAGACAAAAGGGTGGTAGAAAGAAAACTGTGATTGAATCTTGATAAATCAATGGGTCGTATGAGTGTTTGTGAAACTTTTGGGGAAAACCCCTAAAATTTTAGGATGACTAAATGTGAAGGGAACTATATTTTGAGAAGAACTAAAATTTTAAATTTGAAGGAAAACGAAATCTGGAGGGAACTAATTTTTTTGGAAGAACTAAATTCTATCAGTGGAACTAAATTTTAATTTAAATATGTTCAAAAATTTTGTTGGTGGTAATATATTAAATGAGTCTGTGTTGTGAACATCATCTTCTGGAAGAGACCACATGCCTTTATTTATAGGGGATGGGAGAGTTCATACATGGATAAGATACAATCCTTTGAATAGATTACAATATTATCATCTCACTAGATAAATATTCATAACAATACCCCTTATCCTGCCATAAGTGTGAACTCTTCTCATGGATACTTCGGGATTCTAAGCATCATATGAGTATCACAATGGGTGGATACTTCAGGATCCCAAGTTAATGAGATTTGCCTCGTTATAACCTTTGGCTATGGAAAACCATGTGGGAAAAAAACCATATATAAGGAAAAAGAGTACAAAATCCCTCTAACTCCCCCTAATTTGTACAAGCCCTTAGGCTTTCAGATCTGAGGCGCTTTTCATCACTCCTTTTATAACATTCCGAAAACATGTACAAATTTGCAAATGTCATCATTATTAAACAGCTGTTGAATCCAAAAACTATAAAGAGGTGTGTTTTGTCTTGTCCCCTCTGATGTGTTCTCCTCAAAAGTGTGGTAAGAATATGGCTTGGTCTTCAAACTATCCGGTCAGCTCCAAAACGCCAGCCTTTTACCCAGTCGTCACTGGGATGTGATGTACCACTAGGCACACCCAAACACACCCTTGGCTTGTTTCTGGAATGATGAGTATCTCAGAATGACAGGATGATGTTTCCTTCATAGTTTGCTTTGCATTTCTACAGTAGATGGTCATCCCACTGTAGATACCCAGTTTGTGACTTTTCGTTATGGGGATCAGACATGTAACCTGCATTTGCATAAGCATAGAGGATAATTGTTTATAATGTAAGTCCAAATCCATCTACCCTTGGGAGAAGCGCAAAAGATGTTTAACTCCGGTCCAGAGGCACTTTATTGGGTGCATCACTGTATTTGGCTAGTGAATTTATTGCAACTGTTATATGAGAACGTGTACAGTTAGCAAGGAGTGCTCTGGCAGCATTTAGATAAAGAACTTCAAGACCTAGAATATCCGAGCATATTACCATAGGTGTACTTAATGGATGACATTGGTCCTTGTATTACTTTCTTCGATTCACTATGGGTATATGAAGTTTAATGTAACATGATTTTATCTTTTTAGATAACATCTCTCTGAGCCATGACTTATCTTATTTTGTCTAGGTCTTTCATATTATATTTGATATTCAGGCTTGAGCAGATATTTCAGTTTTTTCTTCAGGAGATCTGATGAGATTTAAGTTATTTGCAACTATGATCTTGAATCTTGTCCTTTGCTCTTTATGATGATGCAAAGACAACCTTTAAGTAGAAATCCTTGCTTTGTTAAGGGATTCATTTAGTTGTACAATATTATTATATCTTCAAAAGAATAGACGTCCTGAAGTCTATTCATGGCATTAAGGAAATGGTGAAAATATCTTTATCAAGATATCCATATAGGGGTATGCAATCAGGACATCCAATAGCAACATATCCAAATTACCTTTGCCAAATCGTAAGGTATTTGCAACTTATAACTGGGGAAATCTGATGCATCATTTATATAAGTGAGTCTAGCTCATCTTAGTTGTTTATTCCCCAGTTTCAGTAAAAAATCCTTGAGCTATAGGCTGTACCTTATAGCATACAATTTTGTACGTATATTTTTATTTGTGCAATACTTATTCTGCCCATAGGTTTGACAACTTTTGGTGTCTGGACTTCAGGTCCGAACACTTCACGTTTCATAGGCGAGTCCAGCTCATCTTTTATTGCCTCGTTAACATTTGGCCAATCTCAACATTTGCATTTTAGCAACAAATTGTGGAACGATATTATATAATTATCATTGCTTTTGTGATGTAAGTGGCAATATTATGCGTGAATACATTGTCGACAATTGTGTTCTTTTTGTCCACCACGTCCCCAGTACGTACAACATTTAATTTCATTTTAGTTTCTACCAGATTTTCCACTTCAGGGGATTCCGGTTTCACCTTTGTGATACCCCTAATTCTCTTTGTGGGAATTAGTTACTCTCTTTGTGGGAGTTACTCTCTTTGTGAGAGTTTGGTTTTTACTGTGTGAGAGAACAAATCCTCTGTGTGAGAGTAAGAATATCTCTTTGTGGGAATCCTAAATCCTCTGTGTTAGGTATCTCTGTGTGAGATTGTATTCACTTCTCTTTGTGGAAATTATAGTGAATATTGGTGTGGCTGGACGTACCCATGTTTTGGGGAACCAGTGTAAAATCATTAGGTTTGCGCTTGTTGTTGTTGAGCATACTCTTTAATTTCCGCTGCTTATGGTGCTTTAATTTCAGTAACTTTTAATTAAGCACTTTGCTTGCCATTACACTAGCTCACTCATATTGTTATTCATTGCTTGGGTACCATGCTTGTATGTTTACATTTTGTACCCACATTTTTGTGAGTGTGTCCATTACTCCCATATTGTTGGATATTGGACTCCCCGGATTTGGTTTTGGATGATGAACAAACATAAATATATCATGAACTAACACTTTGTGAGCGCAGTTATGGAGATCGTCGACAAATTCATTTGAATATCAATTACGACGTCTCAAGACTTCTCAAAGCACGTGATCGTATGCCTAAAGCTTTGTTGAAGCTTATGGACCAATTCAGAAGTCATGAAGATTCGATTGAAGCTATTAAAGACGGTATCGTCAAGTTTAATTTATAGTCTTTAAGCTTCTTTCGTAGAATGTTAAGCCTTGAGTAGGTCTTACGTTTTAATTCTTCATAACGCTCATATCTTAGCTCTAGGATCTTAGTAGAAGTCCATACAATCCTTCCCGAAGCATCGCGCTTCGATTCGTGACTTCTTGTGCATGTTAGTTGGTTCAAGAAGAAGAACTGACCGACTAGATGGTGATCTAGTCGGTCGGCAAAGCTTCTTGGACCGACTAGTTCTTCTCAGTCATTTCCAAGCTCTTTACTGTTTACAGTTAGTCGGTCTAAGTTGACTCACCGACCGACTAGTTTGTGAACTAGTCGGTCAGTGATGCTTCTGTGACCGACTAGTTAAGCTTTCCCTGTTCATGCACATTTTAGCCTATGCTACTGTTTATCATTAGTCGGTCTGTGTTCTTTGCTCGACCGACTAGTTGATGAACTAGTCGGTCAACTTTCCTTCTTAGACCGACTAGTTTAGTTTACTGTACATGCCAAATTTTTCACCATACTTACTGTTTATTGTTAGTCGGTCTATGTTCATTTGGTGACCGACTAGTTGGTGAATTAGTCGGTCAACATTTGTTCTTGGACCGACTAAGTCTATTTTAGCTCAGACTTCAGTTTTATCTGTTAGTCGGTCTACGTTGAGTAACAGACCGACTAGTTGTGAAACTAGTCGGTCAGCTACTCTTCGTAGACCGACTAGTTCCTTTTGTCTGTGCTTTGATCTTTTCTCTGTTCACTCATTGTCTGTGCTAGGGTTTGGTGCCACTTCTTCCTCAAAATCATCCTTGCCCTATTTCGTAAGCAATACTCAAGGCATAGGTATTTTGTTCGGTAAGAAGTTTTCTTATTTCATTTCATATTTGAATTGTAAGTTTCACTCTCGGTTGTGAGAGTGTGGTTGTGATCCCGGGTTGTGGGAGTCACAAATTACATTTTGTATGATTTGACTTGTGGAGGATTTTCACAAATATTTCATAGTGGAAATCTTGAGTTAGGGTTTCTAACTCAAGTATCCGGAGGGGATCCGGGTGGTTGGGACGTAGGATCACCGGGAACAAGTCGGGGAGACTTGGGAGGATCCGAACCCAGTAACATCTCTTGTTAGCATTGTTAATTTTGTTGTTGTCTTCAATTTAAGCTTCCGCAAATTGATTTGGTAGTTGTTTGCATTATAATTAGGAATTATACTCCTTGTTATTTTTAAAGTACTATTCACCCCCCCCCCCCCCTCTAGTACTTGTGCAGTAGCTTGTAGGGCATTACATTTGGTATCAGAGCTAGATACTTAGCTATGTCTGCCAACGAAAACAAGACCGTGCGTCCACCTTCCGACTATGGCACCTTCAGGAACCGTGAAGGAGCGTCTTCGGTAATGGAAGGACATTCCTCAACGAGGCCTCCATTCTTCAACGGTACCAACTACGGGTACTGGAAATGCCGGATGGAAACCTTCCTCCGAAGTGCATCTCTATGGAGGACCACAATGAAGGAATACGTCGAGCCCGAAGAAGAAGACTTTGAGAAATGGACAACCGCGGAGGTCGCCGCGGAGGTAAGCAATGCCAAGGCAATGAACGCCTTGCAATGCGCATTGGAGCCCGAGGACTTCAATAAGATATGCACATGTAAGAGTGCATATCAAATTTGGAACTCCCTCCTCATTCTACAATAAGGGACGAGTAGGGTAAGAGACTCTAAACTCGTAGTCGTTAACAAAGATTACGAAATGTTTCATATGCAACAGGGCGAGAAGATGAAGGAGTATTATGCTCGCTTCGTCGACATCATAAACGAGTTAGAGGCTCTCGGCAAATCCTACACCCAAAAGGAGAAGTGCTCGAAGCTTATCGAAGGACTTCCTTCTTCTTGGGAGAAACGTACCTTCTCCATCGAGGAAGGTAATGACATGAATAAGTACACCGTAGTTCAACTAATGGGTACTTTAATGTCATACGAGGTACGCAAGGATAGCAAGCTCAAATTGCAGGAAAAGATGAAGTCCTACCTAAAGCAAGACGAGCCAAAGAAGAAGGCTATTGCTTTCAAGGCCGCTCCATCCACATCCACATCAACCGATGATGAAGACTCGGAAAACGAGTTGGACTTGGAGTCCATGGCACTCATGGCCAAGAAGTCCAACCGTTTCTTCCGAAAAGGTAACTATAAGAACAAAGCTAAATTTGGTTCTTCTAACGCCTCTTCCTCTCCTTTGTGTTTCAAGTGCAATAAGCCAGGACACATGAAAGCGGAGTGTCCTCTCAACAAGCAAAAGGAGAAGTGGAAGGCGCCTAAATTCGATAAGTCCAAGAAGTACAAGAAAGGAAACAAGAAGGGACTTGTCGGAGCAACATTCACCGACTCCGAGGATTCCTCAAGCGGAGAGTCAGACGATGAGCAAGTGGAGCAAGTGCGCATGTGCTTCATGGAAAGAGAGGAGCATGATCAAGGATCCTCCTCTTCCGATGATAGTGACGACAAAGGCGATGAGGTAACTATGGATGATCTTAGGAATGCTAACTCTCAATTATGGTCTAAATACACTAAATTAGTAAATAGATATACTAAAGTAAAAGATGACCTAACTAGCATTCAAACCTCGCCTAAGACTATCATCACCAACAACGACACCGTTGTTGAAGAGTTAAGAAATGAGATTGTTAATCTCAAATCTAAACTTGAACATGTTAGCATAGATGATCCGGAAGAACATAGGATAGCGGATTTAACTTCTCAAAACTCGACTTTGAGTATTGAGAATGAGAATCTTAAATCTCGTGTTTATGTGCTCACATCGCAAGTATCCAACTTGGATACTTCTATGCGTTCTCTCAAAGAGAAATATGAGAACACATTAGGCCGAATTAATAAATTCAATAAAGGTAAGGACCATTTAGATAAAATCCTAAGTGACTTACTTCCGGCCAATCACCACATTGGTTTGGGGTATACGATGGGATTTTCATCCAAATCGGCCACTACTTTTGTTAGGCCAACTTCCGGTGACTCTACGAGTGGTAGCAAACACTCTATTGGTAGTTCATCTACCAATGGTGCTTCCACCTCGTCCACACCCTCTTTCGGAAAGAAACCCACTTTGGGTGGACCTCCAAAGAAGGGGCATGCTTATATGTACACAAATACCATGCCACGTAGGAACACACGTCCTACTCCACCGGCTCACACATATGATGATTTTTATGCAACACATTCTCGGGCACGTGCCCACCATGTGAGACACCCTCACGCACGTGTTCCCACACATGCATATGTTCACCCACAACATCATATGAATAATTCTCGTCGTGCACCATTCCATCATGTTCCTTATGCCTATCCACAACATGCATCACGTAGAAATCAACGTCACATGCATGCACCCAATAGGATGAGGGCTCCCAAGATTTTCACTATTTGGAGCCCAAAGGACACAAGCATGGATGAAAAACAAGTGTATATGTATGCTTATTTTTCGGATGTTGTGCATAGTAGAAATTATGTGGGGAAGTCTAAGTCCAATTGGACTTGGCTTCCAAAGGTCTAATCTTTTGGACCCAATGACCTTGGGTACCATGATATGAAATTTTCTATCTTTAGGTACTCAAGGAAAAGAAAAAGAAAAGGAGCAACAAATTTAAATTTAGCTCCAATAGGAATTGGATACTCGATAGCGGGTGTTCAAAACACATGACGGGTGACGCTCGATTGCTCTCCGGAGTGGTTCTCATCGCAAATGGAAACCGCGTCGTATTTGGAGGCAACGAGAGCGGAACCATCATAGGTGTTGGTAAAGTGGGTAACCCATCTAAACCCTTCATTAGTGATGTTTATCTTGTTAATGGCTTAAATCATAATCTTATTTCAATAAGCCAACTTTGTGACAAAGGTTACAAAGTTAGCTTTGTGAAAGGATTGTGTCATATTTTAAGAAAAGATAATGATAAATTATTATTTTCCAGCACTCGTCATAAAGATATTTATATTTTGGATCTTCCTAAGTCTTATGAACAATGTCTCGTTGCCAACACAAGTGAACAACACTTATGGCATCGACGCTTTGGACATGTGAACTTTGAAACACTTTATAAGCTTTCAAAATTAGATTCCATTAAAGGTTTTCTGAAGCTTATTTTTGAAAAGAAAAGTTTTTGTGATTGTTGTCAACATGGCAAGCTTCCTAAATCTTCATTTAAACCTAAGAAAAGCATTTCTACTAAACGGCCACTAGAGCTATTACATCTAGACTTATTTGGGCCAACTAGAGTTGCTTCCTTAGGAAATGCAAGATATGGACTTGTCATCGTAGATGATTATTCGAGATTTACATGGGTGTTTTCATTATGTAATAAAAATGAAGCTTTTGAAAACTTCACAATTTTTGTTAAGAAAGTACAAAATCTCTTAGGAACCACCATTGTCACTATTCGTAGTGATCATGGAGGTGAATTTGAGAATGAGTCTTTTGAGACATTATGTGATGAAGTTGGTATTACACACACCTTCTCTTTCCCTCGTGCACCTCCTCAAAATGGTGTAGTTGAGAGAAAGAATAGGACGCTTGTGGAGTGTGCTCGCACTATGCTTGATGATAGCCAACTTGGCCATCAATTTTGGGCGGAAGCGGTACACACCGCTTGCTATGTGTTTAATAGAATACTTTTAAGGCCCGGCACTAAACAAACTTGTTATGAATTGTTGTTTGGTAGGTTGCCTCAAGTTAAACATTTTCGTGTTTTTGGTTCGAAATGTTTTATTAAGAACACATATGGTAGTTTGGACAAATTCGATCCAAGATCCGATGAGGGGATTTTTGTTGGATATTCTTCGCGTAGCAAAGCCTACCGGATATTCAACAAACGAACCTCAACGATCGAGGAGTCGCTTCATGTCTCATTTAATGAAGGATTTGTTCCAACTAGAATTTCAAATGATAATGATTCTATGGATGTTTTATGTGATTCGTTTGATAATTCTAAGTCTAATGATTCTATTGATTCTATTGAGACTAACCCATCTAATGAAGTTGTTGAGAATGTTCCTAGTGATCAAGGTATTCCCAAATGGCTTCATACCGTTCGTGACCATCCTAATGAGCAAGTCATTGGCAATATCCATGATAGCGTCAAGACGAGATCGCAAGTGAACTACTTCGCTCATTTTGCCTTTGCCTCCTCGATAGAGCCAAAGAATGTTAATGAAGCATGCGAAGATAGCGCTTGGATCTTAGCCATGGAGGAGGAGCACATTCAATTCGAGAGGAATGAAGTTTGGGAGCTTGTTTCATTGCTATCAAAGAACCACACCGTCATAGGGACAAAGTGGATCTTCAAGAACAAAACCGACGAAAACCAAGTCGTCGTCCGGAACAAAGCTCGGTTAGTTGCTCAAGGCTATCGACAAGAGGAAGGTATTGATTTCGAAGAATCCTTCGCTCCGGTAGCTAGATTAGAATCAATTAGATTATTATTGTCTTTTGCATCCCATAAGGATTTTAAATTATTTCAAATGGATGTTAAAAGTGCATTTTTAAACGGAGATGTCGTTGAGGAAGTTTACGTTTCTCAACCTCCGGGCTTCATAAATGAAAATTTTCCAAATCATGTTTTTAAACTAAAGAAAGCACTTTACGTTTTGAGACACGCTCCTCGAGCTTGGTATGATCGCCTAAAGAATTTTCTTTTGGATTTGAATTTTAAAATGGGAGAAGCCGATTCTACACTTTTTGTTCAGCATGCGAATAATGATATAATTTTAGTTCAAATATATGTTGATGATATCATTTTCGGTGCTACTAACTTTGCTCTTTGCGAAGAGTTTTCTAATGTTATGAAGGAACAATTTGAGATGAGCCACATGGGTGAGCTCAAATATTTCTTAGGTCTCCAAATTCGCCAAATGGACGATGCAATCTTCATCCACCAAACGAAGTATACGGTGGAGTTGCTTAAGCGATTTGGAATGGAGAGTGCTTCCGGGAAAAAGACTCCAATGAGCATGACTACGCATCTTGATAAGGATACGGGCGGTAAGGATGTAGACATTCGTCTATATAGAGGTATGATAGGTAGTTTACTTTATCTTACCGCAAGTAGGCCCGATATTATGTTTGCCGTATGCGTATGTGCTCGTTATCAGTCTCAACCTAAGGAGTCTCACTTAGTAGCGATAAAACGTATTTTTCGCTATCTAAGTTACACTTTAGATTTTGGATTACTTTATCCGAAATCTAGCACGTATGAGTTAATCTCATATAGTGATGCCGATTATGCGGGATGCAAATCCGACAGGAAAAGTACTAGTGGCACTTGCCATTTTATAGGAAATTCCCTTGTCTCTTGGTTTTCCAAGAAGCAAAATTCTGTATCACTTTCAACCACCGAGGCGGAATATATTGCCGCCGGTGCCGCGTGTGCTCAAGTTCTTTGGATGAGACACACACTTAAAGACTTTGGTATAAATTGTGATACTTGCCCTATCATGGTTGACAACCAAAGTGCAATATGTCTTTCCAAGAACCCGGTACACCATTCCCGTTCGAAACACATAGATGTCTGACACCACTTTTTAGATGATCATGTTGCTAAAAAGGACATCATTTTAATGTACGTTGAAACCCAAAAGCAAATCGCCGATATTTTCACGAAACCCCTAAAGGAGGACTCCTTTGTGCGGTTGCGTCGAGAATTGGGGATTATGGGTGAATTCGAGATATAGGATTCATGTTTCATTCAATAATCTTGCATGCTATTATATTTCGAAATATTTCGTTCATGCTAGACTTATTGGATTTTTCGGGAATTTATGTGATATTTTGAATTTTTGCTCGAATTCATGTTTTGAATGTCGTATTTAAGATTTCGATGTTTAATGGGGTAGTTTAGGTGATTATTGAGAGTTTTGCAATGTATCGTCCAAGTGTATTGAGGAGAGATCTTGATTATCAACTTTTTGACTCATTTAGTCGGTTTCAGTTCAACCACCAACCGACTAGATTCCCATCTAGTCGGTTAATAGAAGAACTTGGACCGACTAACTCAAGCTTTTTGAGTTTCCTCTCCATCTTAACTCTTTAGTCGGTTCATGTTCAGTGACCGACCGACTAGATGGAGATCTAGTCGGTCAGTAAACGAACGCAGACCGACTAATTCTTGTCAGTTAATCTTGGATTCAGCCACTGTTTGCAACTAGTCAGTTCAAGCTCATTGACCGACCGACTAGATCGTGATCTAGTCGGTCAGTGCTTGAACTGTGACCGACTAGTTGTGCCAGGGGCTGTTTGGTCTTTTACGATTTCGACCGACTTAAACTCGTTTTATCCGACTCGTTTTCATTATAATCGATCGAAATTCCTTCTCCCTCGGCTTAAAACCCCGACCTCCCTCGTGACCCTTCGTCTTCTGGCCTCTTTCTGACCTCCTCCGCCGTCGCTGGCCGTCGACCTTCAACCTAGGGTAACCCCTCTTCCTCCCTCTCCTATCTAGGGTTCGGTTTCAGCTCTAGGGTTAGGTTTTTCGTATTGATTTCGTTCTAGGGCTTCTAGGGTTTCATTCGCATTTCGGCTAGGGTTCTTACATTCGATCTCTTGTGTCGTGTTGTGCCAAGATTATGTGTCACGACCCGCTTCCCTAAAATGGAGGCGAGACGTGAAAAGGTCCGCACGGGAGTGGAGCTGTGAAGCCCCAAACCCGATAAGCGTCAAAAATACATAAGCAGGTCCCTGTAACCACAACGGAATAACAATAATAACACAAGGAGAGACTGAAATAAAATCTCACATCACATAAATTGTCCAACAAGAAAATAAGTCCAACATCCAGAAAAGCCACCAGGCTAAAGGAAAAGAGTCTAAGGCCCAGAACAAGGCCAACAAAAGCAACAACGACGAAACAAGGTATGGGTGCTACGCACCGATAACAAAACAACTGTCTAACAAAAGTAAAACACAACGAAGACACTAGGACTGGTCCCCAGTGTCCACGTACACCCCGCCAAACACGGGCTCGGGCTCGGCGACAGCAAACACCTCGTCCTCAACAAGGTACTCAGGCTCGGGATCTAACATGTGTCACCCAAAAGAGAAAAGGGGCACATGTCAGCAAGTCTAAAAGACTTGGGCAAGGAAACTGAAAGTAAGGCAACTAGCAACCTAGCAGTTATAGTATGCATGACATGGCAGTTATAACATGAGTGCACAATTTACGACATGGCAAGACAATTTTGTACAAGGGAACAATTATCGGGACAAGACAAGAGTAGCCAAGCTACTATCAATCTCAATCAATTCACTATTCACGTTGTTTTGTAGATGTTTACGCCTTACAGCTGAATGGTTTCCCATTCGCTGAGTGGCCGCTTAACAACTACCCCAAACCCAGAGTTTACGCCTTACAACTGCAGTTGCGGATCAGGCAGACTCCCAGTTGAATGGCCGCTTAACTCTTACCCCCAATACCCACACGTAATGGAGCCTAGGGTCCCCGCACAATGAGCCCAGCTAGTGAGCCTGGGGTTGCCCCGCACAATGAGCTCGCATTCCTAAACATTTGGCGTAGGGGTGCACCTAGCCGGAAACACGCAGTTCGGGCATTGGCTATCAACCAACACATGGCTCGCTTCTGGAACACGAGCCAGGAACACAAGCATTCGTAGCAAAGCTACGCAATCACAGAAACACTTGAAGAATGCAATGACATGACAATTAATTTACGTACTGTTAATGGAAAGTAAACATGACATGGTAATTATGCAACATGCTATATGTGTCGGAACTAGCTTCGTTGTCAAGCTAGTTCCCCAATTTGCGCCTAGGCGAGTATCATTTCGTCGCCTAGCCTCTTTTACGCCTACAACAAGCAAATGGCCTAAAACATGGCCTAAACCCTAAGTGGCAAGTTTCACTTGCCTAGCACCGGGGATGACGACCACTTCGTCACACGGATGCCAATCTACGAGGAAATCGCTGTTATGGGGGAACAACCATCAAACAACATGAAATTTATTAGGGTTTCATAAAAATATAAATAAGTTATGAAAACAACGGTAGATCGATTTCTTACCGAGAGGAGGCGGAAGAAATACTCCGGGGAACCCTAGGATCAGATCTGGAAAAGATTGGAGAAGTTTGGGGAAACTAGGGTTTTGGGGAAATTTGGGGATTTAATAGATTTGGGTGAGATTTTGGGGAAGATGAGAGGTAGATAGAGTGGATGGATGGTTTGGATGATGGATTTAGGGCTTGGAATGAAGGATTGAAGCTTGGAGGAAGATGGGGGCTCAAGGGGGAAGATTTTAGGGTTTTGGGTCGTGTTGGAGAAGATGAAATCGTTTGGGTTGGGTTTAAATAGGATGGGCTGGCGGCTGCCCAGAAATTAGGGTTTTAACACAGGCTAGTCGGTCAAAGAGCAACCACTAACCGACTAGTTTGACAACTAGTCGGTCGGTCGACCAACGCAGACCGACTAAGTGCAAACAGTAACTTCTGAACGAAAATAGGATTTTAGAGTTAGTCGGTCCATGAACAAATACTGACCGACTAGTTTAGCGTCTAGTCAGTCGATGAACGTTCTTAGACCGACTAAGAGTAAACAGTAGCTCCTGAGAAATTTAGAAAGCCAACTAGTCGGTCCAAGAAGGATTGCCGACCGACTGGATCGTCATCTAGTCGGTCGGTGCCCCTTCTTATACCGGCTAATGAGCACAAAAAGTTCCGATACGGAGCGCGGGGCCCCGGGATCGATTCCTAAGACTCCTAGGCTTGATCTAATAGTTAGATACGACCGTTATGAAGTCCGTCACGAATGACATACTTCGAAATCGACAATCCTTAGGAAGAAACGAGAAAATACGACGAATCGATCGAAAATGAAATCTATGGAGACGAAAACCACACAAGAGGAGAAAATCCACCAAAACATATATTATAATATCAATAATCCAATTACACGAAAACCAGTCGTTACATTATGGCCCGAACACGAATCCTGATCACTCCCTCTAGCCCCTCGCCGATGACCGTAGAACCAACCCCTACGGATCCCGAGCATCCAACCCCTCCGAAACGTCGTGCCAAGACCACCCTACCTTCGTCGTCTTCGCCTCCTCTCAAGAAGAAGAGGACGACGACCGCCAAGCCTAGAGGTCAACCCAAGCCCAAGCCTAAGCCCAAGACCAAGGATCTTGCCTCTCGTTCTTCTTTTCATACTCCTACCGATTCCGATACGGAGTATAACCCCGAGACAGAGACTCATAGGGAACCCACTCCTCCTACCCATCCTGAGTCTAGCAACCACCCTCGTACGTCTACCCGTAAGCCTAAGGGAAAGGGTCTGATGACGGTGGGCGGTGTCGATATCTCGTTGTGTCGCGACGACCCGTTGTGTCTCGCGGCTTACAACCGTATCGAACATTGTCCACTGCTTCTGGAGCATTTCGTCCAGTTCAGTGACTTCATAGTGTTAGCTGATCTTCTTTCGTCGTCGGGTCTTCTCGATTATCTTCAATATGATCCGAATGCGAACCCTCACCCGTACCCTCGCTTAGTGAAGATTTTCTATGCGAATAGGATCCGGGGTCAGTACGATCAGACCCACTCTGTTGAGACGACTGTTTTGGGGACTCCTATAGTCCTCACGGCAGAGATCTTAGGAGAGATTTTGGGTATCTCTTCGTCTGGCCTCCTCCCCTCTGATATCTCTGTTGACGATATTTCTTCCCTTGATCAGACCGTCCTCTCTAAGATTTTCCACCAGATTCCTCCTGCCATGATTGGCGTGCCTTCAAAATCTTTCAAGCCGAATGCATGGGTCCTAAACTTGATTCTGAAGTCGTGCTTGCTTCCAAAGTACGGCTCCTCATCTTTACCATCCCAGCCCTTTCTGAAGCTCATCTATGCTATCTTCATGGGGAGCTCGATTAATTGGGCTCGCATTATACTCGATAAGATTGATTCTTTCGAGTGTATTCGCAAGTCCTCTAAATCGGCTCATATCCCATTTCCTTGCTTGTTGACCCTCGTGTTTCGTCACTTCCGTGTCACGTTGCCTCGTGACGATGAGCGTCCCCTTGGTCCTCCCCTGAACGCGACGGCCGTCAAGAAATCTATTGCGGCGCTTCGTCACGTTCAGAGGACGACACCTTCAGCGTCTGCCCCTGCCTCTGCTAGTGCCTCTGTTGTTCCCTCTGCCACCCTTGATGATGTCGTACGGTTACTTCGTCGTCATGAGTCTCGTTTGGCTCGTACCGAGGAGGTAGTTTGCCGTATGGCTCGTCTGATGGGTGTTGAGCTTCCTCCTTCTGTGTCTGAGGATGAGGAGTTGGATGAGTTGGCTGAGGAGGACGTTGAGGAGCTTTGTCGTGCTTCGACTCGTGCCCCCGAGGGCCCTTCTGGTACTGCTACTGGTGCTTCCTCTTCCGGTGCTGCTGTTGCTGCTTCGTCTGCTGGTGCCCCCAAGAGCACACCTGTTGCCGCCACTCCTGTGGTGGATACTCCGACTGGTGCTCCCGAGGCCACTACAGTTGCTGCTCCAGAGGTTACCACTTCTGTCGTCGCTCCTGCTGATCTTCCAGACGTTCCTGCTGATCCAGTCACCTCATGTGCTCCTGCTGAGCCTACAGTTGCTTCTGATCCTCCCGCTGCCTCTTGAGTTTCTTCGAGGCCTTTCCCGATACTCATTGGATGACATATCTAGTTGTGAGAGATGTTGGGGTAGGATAGTGCGCGTGGCTATGTATTTTGGGTCATTTTGATGTCTTTTTGATATTTTTGACGATGTATTTGGATGTCTTTTGATGATGGTGTATTTTTGTTGACACTCCTATATCTGTGATATGATGATGTATTTTTGTGCCCCGATCAGTCGATCGATGTTTAGTATGTCGGTGATGTACTCTGGTTCATATTTTATATATATATATATACATCGCACTTGTCACTTCATTATATTGTGCAAAATTTATAATTTTTTTATGTCTCTGATGTTCGATTTCGTCGCTCGACGATATTAACTTGGTTTAATAGAAATTTCTTCTATGGAAACATAGAATTGTTTTCCATGCACAAAATTAACCAAGAATGTTGATATTGGAGAGTATATTCCATAACTCAATCCGTGAAAATGATTTGAGTTTTGATGATTTCGTTTTACGATTTTCGACTTTGGTTTCATTGACACGCCTTGATTCTATTCGTATTTTCTCTTTGGTGTCACTTGAACCGTCGTCGTATTCTACGACTCCCGTGCTTTTAATTTGAGGCCATTGTTGTTGTCATTGTTATCCTCCCGCTCTTTTTGCTTATGCCAAAGGGGGAGAGATATAATAATAACGATGTGCCAAATGAAAATTTAGAGCATTTTCCAAGAATCTAATTTGATATGTTAGATTCAAGGGGAGTTAAGATATATAAATGGATTTTCAAATCCGATATTTCAATAACCTACGTTTGGTATTTCAATAATTCAATAATCGATTCTCATTTAATATACTTCACTCGTCTGCTTGATGCGTATTATTTTTGTTTAAATTGGAATTAACGTGTCATCAATGCAGGGGGAGTAAGTAAATTTCATTTGAATTATTATTTATGATTATTATTTATGTTGGTTTGTCATCACCAAAAAGGGGGAGAATGTTGGATATTGGACTCCCCGGATTTGGTTTTGGATGATGAACAAACATAAATATATCGTGAACTAACACTTTGTGAGCGCAGTTATGGAGATCGTCGACAAATTCATTTGAATATCAATTACGACGTCTCAAGACTTCTCAAAGCACGTGATCGTATGCCTAAAGCTTCGTTGAAGCTTATGGACCAATTCAGAAGTCATGAAGATTCGATTGAAGCTATTGAAGACGGTATCGTCAAGTTTAATTTATAGTCTTTAAGCTTCTTTCGTAGAATGTTCAGCCTTGAGTAGGTCTTACGTTTTAATTCTTCATAACGCTCATATCTTAGCTCTAGGATCTTAGTAGAAGTCCATACAATCCTTCCCGAAGCATCGCGCTTCGATTCGCGACTTCTTGTGCATGTTAGTTGGTTCAAGAAGAAGAACTGACCGACTAGATGGTGATCTAGTCGGTCGGAAAAGCTTCTTGGACCGACTAGTTCTTCTCAGTCATTTCCAAGCTCTTTACTGTTTACAGTTAGTCGGTCTAAGTTGACTCACCGACCGACTAGTTTGTGAACTAGTCAGTCAGTGATGCTTCTGTGACCGACTAGTTAAGCTTTCCCTGTTCATGCACATTTGAGCCTATGCTACTGTTTATCATTAGTCGGTCTGTGTTCTTTGCTCGACCGACTAGTTGATGAACTAGTCGGTCAACTTTCCTTCTTAGACCGACTAGTTTAGTTTACTGTACATGCCAAATTTTTCACCATACTTACTGTTTATTGTTAGTCGGTCTATGTTCATTTGGTGACCGACTAGTTGGTGAATTAGTCGGTCAACATTTGTTCTTGGACCGACTAAGTCTATTTTATCTCAGACTTCAGTTTTATCTGTTAGTCGGTCTACGTTGAGTAACCGACCGACTAGTTGTGAAACTAGTCGGTCAGCTACTCTTCGTAGACCGACTAGTTCCTTTTGTCTGTGCTTTGATCTTTTCTCTGTTCACTCATTAGTCGGTATAAGTTAATTGACCGACCGACTAGTTGATGAACTAGTCGGTCGGTGGTTGTTCTTTGACCGACTAGTTGGGTTCAGAAAAGAGCCATTGGAGCATTTAATGACTCGAATTTCTTTCTCTCTCTCCTCTATCCTATATATACTTGATGGGCTGCATTCATTGCTGCCAAGGCTGATATTATTGCAAGTTTAGAGATCAAGAGAATTCGTTCCAAGCTCATCCAAAGCTCATTCTTTCCATTCAATAATCTCTCCTAACTCTTACTTTCAAAGAGAGATTCATTGAGTGTGAAGCCTTCCAAGCCAAGTGCTTGATTCTAGGTCACTAACATCCCCAAAGCTCTCCACCGCTGATCTACATCTTGGAGCTAGGGTTTGGTGCCACTTCTTCCTCAAAATCATCCTTGCCCTAATTCGTAAGCAATACTCAAGGCATAGGTATTTTGTTCGGTAAGAAGTTTTCTTATTTCATTTCATATTTGAATTGTAAGTTTCACTCTCGGTTGTGAGAGTGTGGTTGTGATCCCGGGTTGTGGGAGTCACAAATTACATTTTGTATGATTTGACTTGTGGAGGATTTTCACAAGTATTTCATAGTGGAAATCTTGAGTTAGGGTTTCTAACTCAAGTATCCGGAGGGGATCCGGGTGGTTGGGACGTAGGATCACCGGGAACAAGTCGGGGAGACTTGGGTGGATCCGAACCCAGTAACATATCTTGTTAGCATTGTTAATTTTGTTGTTGTCTTCAATTTAAGCTTCCGCAAATTGATTTGGTAGTTGTTTGCATTATAATTAGGAATTATACTCCTTGTTATTTTTAAAGTACTATTCACCCCCCTCTAGTACTTGTGCAGTAGCTTGTAGGGCATTACACATGTTTGCATGTTCTGTATGATTTTGGGGGAGTATGGAATTTTTACTTGCTAGCATTATTTTTCCATTCATATGTCACATTGAATTTCATTCATTTTGTTTGTGCATATGGGATGGTTATTTCTCTTGCCCTTGGTTTTCCTATTTGGCTATTACCCATCCTTTTGATATGCCAATGGGGGAGAGAAATAGGTTATGTAAAAATATACCTTGTGCTTATTTATGCATTATTTTCAGTTGGTATGTTGATTGAACCGGAAAACGCACAAGGAGCACGCCTTCCACTCTCAAGCGTAGGAGCGTCAATGCAATATAAATTTATAATTGGTGAGTACCGGGTCGGATCAAAGGGACAAGTCATTCTACACTCGCAAAATTGATCGATAAAGAGAGATAATAGCGTGATACAACAACCTCAACTAATGGTGGATGAGTGGGGAAACG
Source organism: Scilla litardierei (assembly GCA_030789695.1). Classification (NCBI taxonomy): domain Eukaryota; kingdom Viridiplantae; phylum Streptophyta; class Magnoliopsida; order Asparagales; family Asparagaceae; genus Scilla; species Scilla litardierei. The sequence continues at coordinate 43,761,399 of CM061133.1, forward strand.
TGTGGTGAATCTACAATCCTATCTTAAGTGGGTAGGGTTAGAGAACCAAATGGGGATTTAGGATAGCAAGGCGAGGAGCATGGGTTGTAGGTTCATTAATTTTGGTGTTAATCAAGCTCAAATTACTCACTTATAACTCAATTGATCATCCGGCTAAGGAAACTCAATCGGAAAATTTAGCATTCAAGAATACAATAATTAGCAATAGGGATGGACGTATCATCATAGCACTAATCAAATTTAAACATGGTCTCTTCTCAAAGAGTGCCCACTAGGGTCTTAGCCAATTAAAATGTGCCCTAATAATTCATCCAACATCAACAATATAATAGGCAAAAGGAAATTAAAGCTATAATTAACATCCAATATTCATGAATCACAACCCAAGCCATTCAACACTACTCAATCGTCATGAAAAAAGATGGAATTTTTATACAAAAATTATCTCAAGTTCATTACAATAAAGAGATGCCAAAATACAAAGGGGGAAACAGAGATATCACCCAAGATCTCCTTAAGATGAAGCCTCCCTTCCACCTACTTGCTTCTCCTCCAAGCTTTCACCAAACTCCCATGGCTTCCAACCCTAACCCTAGCCTATTCGGGAGGAAGAAGGCTCCCCAAAAACCCTTTTTGAAATAGTAAAAACGAAGTTGACCCCCCAAAACCACGTCAGGCCGAAAAATACCCAAATTTCGCACTCTCGGGTCTGAATGCGAGCCCGACCCGCTCCGATTCACGTGCGCGTACCACAACGGGCCGGGTCAGAGACCCGACCCACACTTCGCCCCTTCCACCTATTTTCTGGTTTTTTTGTTTTTAATAATTCCAGATTGCTTCTTTGGCTCCGAATAAATCCCCAAAAATAGCTCCGAGCTCTAGAAAAGTCTGGAAAATTCCAAAAAAATCCAGAAAAATCTCAGGAGTATCTGAAAAATAAGAAGAGTAAATATTAGTTCACAAAAAACACATTTTATGTATAAAATAGGAATAGGTTTTAATATTATACAATATCTTGAATACACATGTATCAAAGCCAAAATTAACATGATATATACATAAAATGCTCAAAAATGAGGGCGAGGGAAATATGCAATTTATATCCCGAATCACACCCCCCAACTAGCTTTTTGCTAGTCCCTAGCAAAATATGCGATAAATTCGGATTAAATTGAAAACATGCACCAAACTCAAGATATCATCATGGCGAACCACAAATGATATTTACAAATGATTTCAAAGCCAATATACCCAATGTATGAAAGTAAACAACAAATGGCATTCTCATCAAACCAATTCTAAGAAAAATAAGGAAATAAGCACCGTATCACATTCTTTGGGATATATCACAAATGACAAAGTTTCTAAAATTCAAGGAAGTGGCCAAACAAAATAAATTTCCTCTAAGTTGTGAAAGATGGGATTGCATCACTCATGTTACTTATTATTTCTTTTTCTTTCTTTTTCTTTACATATTTTTCTTTTCTTTTTGTATGTTTTATGTTTATGTTTTTGTTTTGTATTCACGCAATAATGCCATGAAATGCAAACACGGCCACCTTTGCATACACGCGATAACGCTATATAGGTAAAGGGATGGAATGATCCCCTAAATCTCATTTTTGGCTCCTCCCCAATGTTTCGTGGGGCACCGGCTACTCAATTTGATTAGAAAAACCATTCGCTTATATTAACTCTCTTTCTTATTCTAAACATGAAGTTATCAACTCGTCCACCCATTCCTAAAAAGGAAAACAAAACATAACCAAATGGCCACACCCTTTCCAGTCAAAAACTAAGCCATTCATCCCAAATCATGCAATCACTTACATCAAATTATTCCAAATTATTTCAAAGAGAGTATCACGACATATAAAGTAGTTTCATACATAGCATATTAACATTCGACTCCAAATTGGAAAAGAAATTAAAACGTGCCAATCAAACATCAAAGAAGTTGATACCAAAATAATAATCCGAAAAAATTGCATGGCATTAAGCATGTAAGGACTACGCATAAAGCTAGCGGCGTAGGGACGATGAGGAAAAATATGATATGCAATTAAGAGCAATGGGTGATGGCAAAATGGAGGTATCTCAAAAAAAATTTAAACTAAACTCAAAATTTCAACAATCCTAAAGATTCTAACACTCTCCCCCAACTTAAAATAAACATTGTCCTCAATGTTGGGAGAGTATTAGATCTCACAAAAGATCCTAGAAAAGAAAAAGAAAAGCATACGAAAGCACTAAAATAAAACATTTATTTATTTACACTATTGGAAAGAACACACCGTGGCAAAAGGTGGATCTCGAATGTATATAGGCGGTGGCAACTGCTCGATCATATCCTTACGCTCCTCTGCGAGCGTCGCCACGTCCTGCCTTGCCTCCATTGCGAGCATTAGTGGCAAGCGACACAACCCCGAGCATCTCCTTATGATGGGTTCCTACCAAATATGGGAGATAGGTCGTGTCAAAAATAATTGGGCGAGAGCGCCCGTCCAAGTGAAAAGCTTGCCAAAATGGGTCGTCGAAATGAATAAATGAATTTACGATCAAATGACGACAATCCGAATGATTATGATATGGAATTAAATAATTTGATTCGGAGGTGGAGGAAAAAGAAAGATGGGAACTTCCCTGAGATATGATGCTAGGCTCGGGATGATGCTTGGCCTCAGGAGGAGATGGAAGTGGCTGTAGAGAGAAAACTGGAGTAAGAGGGAGCTCGGGCTCAATATATACCATGTCGCAATCCCCATCACTATCCTCTTCCTCGACGTCAACATCAACACCAACAATCTCTACGGCACTCCCCACAATTGGTAACTGCTCCTGACAAATCTCCTCGATGACTGGTAAGTGCGCATCCTGAGGCGAGGGAAGTGACATCTGAGATAGGACTGGAGGTAGACTTGTCTCAGGCAAATCCAAGCACGCATCATCCTCGTCATCCCAGAAATAGTTCATCTCAGTCGTCCTCCCTAAGTACTCAACCGCCTCGACCTGTGAAGCTAACTCTGAAGTGGATTGTGGCTCAGGCTCCATGGTGCCCTCAATCTGCTCTTGGCCATCATGCACATCCGCTTCATCCTCAACCTCAAAGTGAAAATGCATCGTGTCACCGTCGTGTTCGACATGCACTCCATCATCCATCTCCTTCGGCTCATCCAAATGTATATGCTCAAATTCCTCTACTTGGCCCCAATGCACCCTCTTCACAGGTTTCTCTTGGTATTCCATATGGTCGTATTGGAATGAGCCCTCAGTTGGCTCCTCAGGCTGGTCCTAAGCCTGCTGGAGTGTGTCCTCATACTCCGCAAGGTCCCTTAGGTAACACTATGAATCCTCGGTCAAATAATCAAAGAATTCTCCACCGTAGCTCATCTGCACAAAATCTCGCCCAGATGGCGATAATCCTGTATAAAATATCTGCAGGAGATGATCCTCGTGGAAACAATAGTGTGGGCACACCAACATCAAATCACTGAACATCTGCCAAGCCTGATGGTAGGCCTCTCCATTAGCTTGGGTAAAGCTCGCTATCTACTGCTCCAAGAAAGTAGGCAAAAACACTCGGAGAAATTCAGCCTGAAATGACAACCAAGTAAAATGTGAGTCGAGAGACAATGAATCAAACCACAATCTAGTATTTTCTTGCAACGAATAGGGGAAGAATCTAAAATATATGCAATCATCATAGATATTCCCACCAAGACATGAATACATCCATTTTTCAAACTTTTTCATATGTAAATGAGGGTTCTCCCACTCCTAACAATGAAAGTATGGCAGGAGAGGGATATCCTCCAAATCAATGTCGGAAAAATTTGAAGATGATGCCATTTTGTTGAAGAAAAAAATACTCAATGAAATGAAAATAAACAACCAAAAGACTCAATAAGTGGAAGATAAATAAAATGAAAAGACACAACACTAAGAGATAGAAGTATCACACTAAAACTGTGAAAATCAATCAAAAATACAAATAGTAGAAACCGTTGTCCCCGGCAATGGTGCCAATTGATTGAACCGGAAAACGTGCAAGGAGCACGCCTTCCACTCCAAGCGTAGGAGCGTCAATGCAATATAAATTTATAACCGGTGAGTGCCGGGTCGGATCACAGGGACAAGTCGTTCTACACTCGCAAAATTGATCGATAAAGAGAGATAATAGCGTAATACAACAACCTCAACTAACAGTGGATGAGTGGAAAAACGTGTGGTGAATCTACAATCCTATCTTAAGTGGGTAGGGTTAGAGAACCAAATGGGGATTTAGGATAGAAAGGCGAGGAGAATGGGTTGTAGGTTCATTAATTTTGGTGTTAATCAAGCTCAAATTACCCACATATAACTCAATTGATCATCCGGCTAAGGAAACTCAATCGGAAAATTTAGCATTCAAGAACACAATAATTAGCAATAGGGATGGATGTATCATCATCGTACTAATCAAATTTAAACATGGTCTCTTCTCAAAGAGTGCCCACTAGGGTCTTAGCCAATTAAAATGTGCCCTAATAATTCATCCAACATCAACAATATAATAGGTAAAAGGAAATTAAAGCTATAATTAACATTCAACATTCATGAATCACAACCCAAGCCATTCAACACTACTCAATCATCATGAAAAAAAGATGGAATTTTTATACAAAAATTATCTCAAGTTCATTACAATAAAGAGATGCCAAAATACAAAGGGGAAAGAGAGATATCACCGAAGATCTCCCTAAGATGAAGCCTCCCTTCCACCTACTTGCTTCTCCTACAAGCTTTCATCAAACTCCCATGGCTTCCAACCCTAACCCTAGCCTATTGGGGAAGAAGAAGGCTCCCCAAAAACCCTTTTTGAAACAGTAAAAACGAAGTTGACCCCCCAAAACCACGTCAAGCCGAAAAAAATACCCAAATTTCGTACTCTCGGGTCTGAATGCGGGCTTGCGGGTCGGGCGCTGGCCGCCCAACCCGCTCCAATTCGCGCGCGCGCACCACAACAGGCCGGGTCAGAGACCCAACCAGCACTTCGCCCCGCCCGCTCCAAAGGAGCGGGCTGCTGCCTCAAAATCGGGGGCACGCGAGGAGCGCGTGCCCCCGCATCTCCATTGGCGAGAGCGGGCCGGTCGCTGGGCCGGCCCACGAAGCAGCTTTTACTTTTTTTATATATTTTTTTCTTAAAAAACACTGTGGCCCATGTGGGCCGGCCAGGCGGGCCGGCCCATAGATAATAAATTTTCTGGTTTTTTTAGTTTTTAATAATTCCAGATTGCTTCTTTGGCTCTGAATAAATCCCCAAAAATAGCTCCGAGCTCCAGAAAATTCTGGAAAATTCCAGAAAATCCAGAGAAATCCCAGGAGTACCTGAAAAATAAGGGAAGTAAATATTAGTTCACAAAAAACACATTTTATGTATAAAATAGGAATATGCTTTAATATTACACAATATCTCAAATACACACGTATCAAAGCCAAAATTAACATGATATACATATAAAATGCTCATAAATGGGGGGAATATGCAATTTATATCCCGAATCGTATGTTTTTGCATAACATCCATCAATATGATTTGTGATTTGCATGTTTATATTTGTGCACATGTGCATATTGATTGGGGGAGTTTGTTATCACACATTGTTTATTTCATTGTTTATTATATTTTGACATAATGGATTGTCGTCATCAAAAAGGGGGAGATTGTTAGTTCTTGGGTTCAAGACTAACGTTGTTTTGATAATATCAATACATTATGTTAGTGTGCTAATCAATCTTATGTTTAGTATTAGTTTATCTTAATGAGTATATATTGATGTGATAAAGCATAATGCTTGGAGGATATTACAAGGGATATCTTAAAGACCTCCAAGAGTGATGGTGTACTTAAGCTTGGATGAAGTCATGAAGATCATCTAATGAAGCCAAAGCTTAGAGCATGATGATGGATGGACATCTAGAGGAGCATTGCCAAAGCTTGGAGCTTGATGAAGGTAAGCCCATCAAGGAGTGCCAAAGCTTGGAGATGATGGGGAACATCAAGGTATCATGAGCTTGAAGACTTAGACTCTAGGAGATGCAATTTGTAATCCATGCAATTTCAATTACTTGTATTTCTCTTTTTGAGTCTAGGATTACTGTAATGCCTTGATAGATGGTCATACTCTCATGCATATGCATTTAACCATCTTAGTAAGCCTTAGGATTATCATAGAACCCAACCCAATAGGTTCATCTAGCCCAAAGACTCAATTGGAGTCTCTGGCTTTCTAACAGTCGCCAGATGAAGGTTTTACAGTCGACTGGGTGATTCCATTCGCCTGTCGAGCCTTCTACATTCGACTGTGGTGCACTGCTCAAGTCAACATTTTTATTGACTCTTTTTGAGCTTTTCACATCAGTCGACCGATGTTCAATTTACAGTCGCTTGTGTTCTTATAGTCGCCTATGAATTGGTCTACAGTCGACTGTGCGCAACTTGCATTTTCTGGTCTTCATCCCAATCTGCAAGTCAGTCGACTGTTGCTGTTTTTACAGTCGCATGTATATTTACAGTCGCATGTGAAATGGCCATCAGTCTTCTGAAAGGCGTAAGTACGAAAATTGCATCTCTCTCTGTTTTATTTTCATCGCTGCAGCAGTCACCTGATGAAGGATATACAGTCAGCTGTCTATTTTTCAGTCGTCTTTGTAGTCTTCTACAGTCGACTGTCCTAACTCAGATTATAGCCGTTGGGATTTTTCTAGCCGTTGATCAGTCAACTATCATTTGTTCATCAGTCGACTGTTTGTGCTGTAAATTGCCAAAATCTAGTCGTTGCTGATTTCTTCCCTTTGGGGTTTTTGCTGGTTTTATGGGGTCTTCTTGGCTTCCTATATATAGGAGTTGGCTTAGTTCTTTTAGAACTCTTGGTTAATATAGAATATATTTAAGAATTAATAGCCACTCTTAATCTCTCACATTCCTTCATTAGAGCTTCAGTCTTATGCTATAACATCTAAGCTCTAGGGAATTTCTCCAAGGGATTTCAATCTTATTCCTTTTCTTGGAGAACATCTCTCTTCTATTCATTTCATACACTCAAGTGAGAAGTGTTAGGATTCATTCCTAGAAGAGAGAAAGATCATCAAGTGCAATCAAAGCCTCATCTCAAGCACTTGAGTTTCACTTGCATGCCTTCTTCTTCACATTGGTAAGATCATATCAAGGCATAGGTGAGTGTTATTTCGTTTCACCTTTGTGATACCCCTAATTCTCTTTGTGGGAATTAGTTACTCTCTTTGTGGGAGTTACTCTCTTTGTGAGAGTTTGGTTCTTTCTGTGTGAGAGAACAAATCCTCTGTGTGAGGTATCTCTGTGTGAGAGTAAGGATATCTCTTTGTGGAAATCCTAAATACTCTGTGTGAGGTATCTCTGTGTGAGATTGTATTCACTTCTCTTTGTGGGAATTATAGTGAATATTGATGTGGCTGGACGTGCCCAAGTTTTGGGGAACCAGAGTAAAATCCTTGGGTTTGCGTTTGTTGTTGTTGAGCATACTCTTTAATTTTCGCTGTTTATTGTGCTTTAATTTTAGTAGCTTTTAATTAAGCACTTTGCTTGCCATTACACTATTCATCCCCTAGTGTGTGTGTGTGTGTGTGTGTGTGTGTGTGTGTGTGTGTGTAGCCCCGCAGGGTCCCTTACACCATTTCGGTACTTTATGGTACTGATTGCTACGTCCTCAAAATACTTGTTTGTGTGTCTACTTTCGACTCGCAACTTACCTTTTCCAAAGCTACTGGCACAAATAATAAAGTTGCAGGTGTATTTTCCTGACAACTAAATAAAGAAACTACGTCTGGATAATGATGGGGAATTTACCTCCCGGGCATTTCAAGAGTATTGACTTGTAACTGAGATAGAAATTAAACATCAGGTGCCACATGTTCATACCCAAAACGGGTTGGCAGAGCCATTGATAAAAGACACTAATGGATTGCGCGTCCATTATTAACAAAATTCCAGTTGCCTGTGAATGCATGGGGACATGCAATTTTGCATGCTGCATCGTTGATAAAAATAAGACCCTCTGGAGGTCAGAGTCTCTCTCTAATGTAACTTGCATATAGAATACCACCGAACATTTCTCACTTGAGAATCTTCGGTAGCGTAGTGTATATCCCCATTGCACCACCACATATGACAAAAATGGGTCCTCAACGTCGCTTATGTATCTATGTAGGGTTTGACTCATCCTCAATTATAAGATACCTAGAACCCCAAACAGGGGACGCATTTAAGGCACGTCTTGAAGACTGTGAATTTGATGAGACGAGTTTCCCCAAAATGGGCCCAGATACTGAAAAATCTGGAGCTACACAAGGCAGAAAAAGAAACGAAAATAATGAGATCGCACACTACAAAGTAAAATGCCTGGAGACCTTGGGACGATACCCCCACATAGAAATGAGCTCATGTCCATACCATCACCCATCCCGGAATCCACTGCAGCTGAACTACCGGGAAAAATTGAAATATCATTGAATTATGTACTTACATGTGAGGTGTTGGACATAAAGAGTATAGTCGTCGACGATGACTTCGCGTTTCATATTGTCATTCACGTTGCTGAAAGAGATGATGATCATGATCCACATTTCGTTGCTGAATGCAAACGAAGAAATGATTGGCCAAAGTGGAATGAGGCAATAGAAGCAGAGCGGGACTCGCTTAAGAAATGCAATATCTTCTAGTTGGTGTCAAACCTGTATGATACAAATGGATATTCGTCAGAAAAAGAAATGAAAATAATGAGATCGCACACTACAAAGTAAGGCTTGTAGCACAAGGATTTTCCCAAAGACTGGGTATAGACTATGAAGAAACATACTCCTCGGTAATGGATGTGATCAGTTTCCAATTTTTAATAAGCTTAACAGCAAATGAAGGATGGGATATGCATCTAATGGATGTTGTGACTGCATATCTATATGGTAATCTCGATAAAGAGATTTATATGAAACTTCCTGATGGCTTTTCAATGCCTGCTGAATTAAAAGGTAGACCTCGAGACGTCTACTCTGTTAAGCTTCAAATATCATTGTATAATCTTAAACAATCGGGAAGGATGTGGTACAACAGACTTGGTGAATTCCTTGTACAACAAGAATTCAACAATAATGAAGACTGTCCTTGCATCTTTATAAGAGCAAATGGAACAGGATTCGTCATAATAGCAGTCTACGTAGACAATCTGTAACGACCGGTTTTTGTAATGACTATTTTATATTAATAATATTGGATGTTTCCCTCTTGTGTGTTTTTCCCGTTAGAAATCCTTACGATTAACTTCATAACGTCTTAATCTTAGTGCTAGGGTAATCCTAGAGGCCATAGGAATCTTTCCAGAGCTTCGCGCTTCGTTTCGGCACTTTTCGTGCATCTTAGTCGGTTCATGAAGGAGAGCCAACCGACTAGATTGCAATCTAGTCGGTCGGCAACACTTCTAAGACCGACTAGTTCTTGTCAGTAAAATTCGACTGAGTTACTGTTTACAATTAGTCGGTCTAAGCACATTCATCGACCGACTAGTTATGAAACTAGTCGGTCAAGACTTGTTCTCAGACCGACTAACTGTCAGTGCTCATTATCTATCTTTTTCGACCTTTAGTCGGTCCATGAACGTTCACCGACCGACTAGATCCCAAACTAGTCAGTCGACGGGTCTTCACAGACCGACTAATCATGCCTTCTCTGTATAGACAATGTTCACTGTTTTGGTGTTAGTCGGTGTCAGTTGGACGACCGACCGACTAGATCCTAAACTAGTTGGTCGACCACCCTTCTCTGACCGACTGAATTGCCCAGTAAACCTAGGTTAAGTTGTAGCCGCCGCACTTTTCTTTATTTAAACCCTCGACCATTCCCATTCTTTCTTCACTTTTCTTAGCTCATCTTCTTCCCCAATCATCCCCCAATCATCCTCTTACCTTGTTTCATCCTCCCGAGCTTCCCCTCACCCTCTTTTGCGCCAGCACCTCTTCCGTTGGCCGCCGGCCGATCTCCAAAACCCCTAAAACCCCCTTTTTTGCTCCAGATTTGCCCTAATCTCCAGATCTGTAGCAATTCGGCCGCGAGGAATTCCTTTCAACCGTGGTTCTTCCGTATCGCTCTTCCGTTGCCGTGCTAGGTCCGATTTGACGACGGCAAACCGAAATCCGGCGAGATCTTCTCCTACCGCAGATCCGTAGGCATCTCGATCTTCGTTTCGTAAACGGTTAGTGTTCTAACTTTAATTCTCTGTAACCCACACTGTAAATTAGAAACCCTAATTAAAAATGGATTATTAGATGACGTAGGATTCCAATACACACCGGTTTAGAACTCTAAATCTAATTTCTATTTTGCCATAACAGCGAACCCAAATTTTCGTAGGATACCGATCTCGAGACTCACGTCGAACAACAACTTCGGTGCCAGGCAAGTGAAACTTGCCAACCTTGCTTTAGGCCATGTTTTTAGGCCAATACTTTGTTTTAGCGTGAAAGAGACTAGACCGTGAAATGATAGCGGTCTAGGCGCAAATTCTATTCTAGCTTGACAACGAAGCTAGAATTTCCCCTTGTCATGCCATGTCATACAATTGCATGTCATGTTTAATTTTCTTTAACGGTACGCAATTTCATTTCAAATAATTGTCATGTGCATCCATTTTTACCTATCATGTTGCATGTTGCATCGTAGCACACGCTACATATCATTGTACAAATCCGTGTTTCCGAGTTACCGGCTAGGCACCCGTTACGCGGGCATAACCCTACGCCATACGTGTTAAAAACACTTCCTGGCTCGTGATCCAGAAGCGAGCATTACGTGTTCGGGGGTAATGCCCTGGCTCGACACACGTGGAGGGGTAGGGATAAACGGTCACTTGAGCATAAGAGTTGGCCCGTACAGCCACTCTAGCCAAAGGGCGGAATCTATGTGCATGACGTGCTTACAATTCTTGTACTTGTCATGTAATTGTTTACTTGCCATGCCATGTTCACTTGCCATGCTATAATCATGACATAACATAAACTGCTGTTGTTTTCATTGCATAAAATGCCATGTTATACTATACTCTAGAACTGCTAGGTTGTTACCACTTTTCTTTAGTTTCCTTGCACAAGTCTTGTAGACTTGCTGACATGTGCCCCTTCTCTTTGGGTGTCGCATGTTAGTTGCTGAGCCAGGGGTTGTAGTTGAGGGCGACGAGTTCGTGGAGTACGTGCCCGATCCCGTTGCTGACGTTGAGTACGAGGACACCGGTGACTAGTCTTAGTTTCCTTCGCAGTTTCCTTGTTAGCTGTTGTTAGTTGGTGGTGAGTAGCGCCTTGTGTTAGTTGTTTTGTTGTTGGCCATGCTAGGCCTTTCTTTTTGGACTCTTTTGTTTTCCTGGTGGCATTTCTGGTTATTGAATTTATATCTGGACTCCGAGATGAATGATTTTATTATTTGCCTCTTTTCTTTTATTGTTATTGTTGTTCCGAGTCACATTACAGGGACCTGCTACTTCGTGATATTTGACGCTTATCGGACTTGCGGCTTGTTGTTTCAAGTCTGAGCGGAACTTCTCACGCTTCGCCTCCAAATTTTTGGGAAGCGGAGTGTGACATGTTTCTTTGGTGGCCCATGCAGGTCTAACCTCTGTAACGGTGACTTAATCGGAACAACGATAAGAATTATAGAATGTCCGATAATAATTTCAACACCGAGTCATAAGGCTAAGAGTCTGATGTTATTTCGTTTATCCTGTGTCAATAGATGGCTGGGAGACGGAATACCCTGGTGGTGGTGGTGGTCGTGTCGAGGAGCCGGATCGAGAGCCCACCAACAGGGAGATCATGCGGATGATGCATCAGATGATGCAGGTGCAGCAGGGGATGCTGCAGAATGCCCGGAATGTTCCACCTGCACGAGCAGCACAGCCTGTTTAGAATGTCCCTCGCTTCGAGCCCGGAGCGAAGCAGTTTCGGGAGCTGGGTCCCGCTTACTTTGATGGGACCGAAGGACCTCTGGCTGCGGATGAATGGACCAGGAACATGGAGGACAACTTGAAGATGTCAAAGGTCGACCCTACTGGATGGGTTGACTTGGCAAAGAGGCAGCTCAAGGATAACGCTCGGAACTGGTGGGATGTTGAGGAGGAGTTGCTGGAGGAGCCGATATCTTGGGCTACTTTCAAGTCCAGATTTGATGAGGAATATTTTCCGAAGGCTGCCAGGAGGGAGATGGCGCAGCGCTTCATTGATCTGAAGCAGGGGAGCTTGACGGTGGACCAGTACCACCAGGAGTTCACTAGGCAGAGTCGTTTCGCACCGAAGATGGTGCAGGATGCTCATGAGAGAGCTCAGAGGTTTCTGCAAGGGCTTTCTTTGGATCTTCAGAGCTATGTGACTTCTTCTGATGCGGAGTCCTATCAGAAGGTTTTGGTTGCGGTGAAGAGGCAGGAGCGGATTATGAGCCAGGAGAGAGGGTAGATTTCTGGAGCTGGGAAGAGGCCTGTGGAGCATGCCAGAACAGTGGTGAGACCAGGGTTCGGGCCCAATCAGCCAATGCAGTTCAAGAGGCCTGGAGGACCTCCTACTCTGAAGACTTGTCATTTCTGTGGCAAGACGGTGCATGTCAAGGATCAGTGCCGGAAGATGTTGGGGCAGTGCTTGATTTGTGGTGATCATGCGCATACCATGAAGGACTGCCCGAAGTCCAAGCAGCCGTGGAAGAGACCTGTCGCAGCTCAGCCGTTGCAGCAGAAGGCGCATGTTCCTGCTGGACGTGGATCGCCTCTTGTTCCGCAGAGGCAGGCTTATCAGCAGGCTGTTCAGCCAAGGCGTCAGGCTTTTCTGATGACAGCTGTTGAGACCGAGGCGGTGGATGAGGTTATTGCAGGTAACTCTCAATCTAGCTGTTTCTTTTCTTAGTTAGTTTAGTTATTAGATTATGTTTGGTTGCTTGCATATGTTGGTCTGCTAGAATAAAACTTGATTGTTAGACTGTCTGTTAGGTGTGATTTTGGTTTGCACATTTCCTGCACGAGTCCTCTTCGACTCAGGTGCATCGATGTGCATTATTTCCCGGAGCTTCGTGGAGAAGCATTCCTTGTCGACTTCCCCTCTTCCCAAGAGTTGGAATATCGTTACAGGGAATGGCGTGGTCTCGGTGCATCGTGGTTACAACTCTTGCCCTTTGGTGGTTTGTGGACATGAGCTCTACGCAGATTTTATTGTCCACGACATCATCAACTATGATGTCGTTCTCGGGATGGACTGGCTAGGGAGTTTCTATGCCACGATCGATTGTCGGATGAAGAAGGTAGTGTTCGAGATCCCTGGACATCCGGTGTTCGAGTTCAGCCGTGGCAGTAGTTCGCTTGGTCCGGTCAGGTTTCGGGCCAAGCCGGTGGAGATCGTTGCTATGCAGATGGAGCAGTGTCGGCCTGCGGTAGTGCATGATTTCGACGACGTCTTCCCCGAGGAGATGTCTGGATTGCCACCTGATCGAGCTCTCGAGTTTTCAATCGACCTCATTCCGGGAGCGCAGCCTATTTCGAAGGCGCCTTATCGCATGGCACCAGTAGAATTGGAGGAATTGCGGAAGCAGCTGGATGAACTTCTTCAGAAGGGTTACACTAATCCTAGTGTGTCTCCGTGGGGAGCACCGGTACTGCTGGTAAAGAAGAAGGACGGTTTGCGTCGCATGTGTGTGGACTACCGGGAGTTGAATGCGGTGACCGTCAAGAATCGCTATTCGTTGCCTCGTATTGATGACATCTTTGATCAGCTGGGAGGATCGAGGGTATTCTCTAAGTTGGATCTGAGGAGCGGTTATCACCAGCTGAAGGTGAGGAAGGAAGATATTCCGGAGACAGCATTCAGGACAAAATATGGACACTACGAGTTCGTGGTTATGCCTTTCGGTGTAACCAACGCACCCGCGGTTTTTATGAATCTGATGAATCTGATCTTCTATGACTTTCTAGATAAGTTTGTCATTATCTTCATTAACGACATTCTGATCTACTCGAAGTCAGAGGAGGAACATGCGTCGCACTTGAGGACGGTATTGGAGATCTTGAGGAAGCAAAGGTTGTATGCTAAGTATTCCAAGTGCAAATTTTGGCTGAATAGGGTTGCTTTTCTCGGGTATGTGGTGACTGGAGATGGTATTTCGGTGGACCCCGAGAAGATTAAGGCTATCAACGAGTGGCCTGTTCCGCGGTCAGCGTCTGAGATCCGGAGTTTCCTTGGATTGGCTGGTTATTATCGGCGTTTCATTAAGGATTTCTCCCGTATTGCCGAGCCGATGACCAGACTGACGCGGAAGGATATATCTTTTGTTTGGTCTGATGCCTGTGAGGAAGCTTTTGGTGTTCTGAAAGAGAGGTTGACGTCTGCCCCTGTTCTTGCTGTTCCTGATCGGAGTGGAGGATTCGAGATCTTTTGCGACGCTTCCGACAAGGGTCTCGGTTGCGTATTGCATCAGCATGGGCATGTGGTTACGTATGCTTCTCGTCAGCTTAAGGCTCATGAGAAGAATTACCCGAAACACGATTTGGAGTTGGCCGCTGTCATGTTTGCACTGAAGATTTGGAGGCACCTCTTACTGAGTGAGAAGGTGAAGATTTTCACCGATCACAAAAGCTTGAAGTACATTTTCACTCAGAAGGAGCTCAACATGCGACAGCGTCGGTGGTTGGAGCTCATGGCTGACTACGAGATCGATCTGCAGTATCACCCCGGCAAGGTGAATGTGGTTCCGGATGCGCTGAGTAGGCTTCCAGCGGTGATGTTGTTGACTTTGCAGTGGAGATTGCAGCAGGATTTTTGCAAGTCCGGTATTGAGATTGTTCTGCCTGGAGAGGTCTCTTCGTTGATGCGTATGCAGATACAGTCGACGATCGTGGATAGGATCAAGGCTGGTCAGGCTGGAGACCCGAAGTTGGTGAGGATTCGGGAGTTGGTGGAAGCCGGTCTGCGGACTGACTTCTTGATTCATGGGGATGGCTCGCAGAGATTTGGAGCCAGGTTGTGTGTGCCGGCTCGGGATATCCGAGAGGAGCTGTTGGCAGAGGCACACAGTTCACCGTACTCTGTGCATCTTGGTGGGACCAATATGTACAAGGATCTTCGCTTGAACTTTTGGTGGCATGGCATGAAGAGGAGTGTGGCTCGGAGCATAGCCAAGTGTCTGGTTTGCCAGCAGGTAAAGGCAGAGCATCAGCGTACGGCAGGGTTGCTACAACCGCTTCCGATTTCGGAGTGGAAGTGGCAACACATCACTATGGACTTCGTGACTGGACTACCTCGGAGTCCGAAGCAGAATGAAGCGATTTGGGTGATCGTAGACCGATTAACCAAATCCGTGCACTTTATTCCTTTATGAGTAGGACAGTCCACAGAGGCACTAGCGAGGAGATATATGGAGGTAAATATTTTACTCTCCGTTTTAATTTTCCTTTCCTAGTTAGATGGTGATGTAACGTGAATCATGCAGGAGATCGTACGACTTCATGGAGTCCCTGTGAGTATCTTGTCGGACAGAGACACAAGGTTCATATCTCAGTTCTGGCAGAGTCTGCAGAAGAGTTTGGGTACGAGTCTGATTTTCAGCACGGCGTACCATCCGCAGACGGATGGCCAGTCCGAGAGGACGATCCAGATCTTGGAGGACATGCTGAGGGCGTGTATGTTGGACTTCAAGGGTTCTTGGGAGGATCATCTCCACCTCGTGGAATTTTCCTATAATAACAGCTACCAGGCGAGTATTGGCATGGCACCTTTTACCGCGCTATACGGAAAGAAATGTCGATCGCCACTGAGCTGGGATGACATTGGAGATCGGGAGCTGTTAGGACCTGAGATGATCGTGGAGGCTGTGGATGTTGTCAGGAACATACGGGAGAGGCTGAGGATTTCTCAGGACCGTTTCAAGCATTGGGCTGATGCTAAACGGCGTCCATTGGAGTTTCAGCCAGGTGACCATGTGTTCCTGAAGATTTCCCCGAATCGAGGAGTGATTCATTTTGGAAAACGAGGGAAGCTGAGCCCGAGATATATTGGACCGTTTGACGTTCTGGAGAGAGTTGGCGAGGTAGCTTACCGCTTAGCCTTGCCGCCATCTTTGGAAGGAGTTCACGATGTCTTCCATGTGTCGTAGCTTCGTCGGTACATCAGCGATCTGTCTCACGCTGTAGATTTCTCGGAGATCACCGTTCGCCCTGATCTGACGTATGACTAGCTGCCAGTGCAGATTTTGGACAGGCGTCAGAAGTCACTTCGGAACAAGACCGTCGATCTTGTTAGGGTGATGTGGCGACATGGCTCGCCAGGAGAGTCTACTTGAGAGAGAGAAGATGAGATGCGAGAGCGCTACCCACTTTTGTTCCTTGACACGTGAGTGTTAGGAAATTCCGAGGGCGGAATTTTTTCTTAAGGTGGGGAGGATGTAACGACCGGTTTTTGTAATGACTATTTTATATTAATAATATTGGATGTTTCCCTCTTGTGTGTTTTTCCCATTAGAAATCCTTACGATTAACTTCATAACGTCTTAATCTTAGTGCTAGGGTGATCCTAGAGGCCATAGGAATCTTTCCGAAGCTTCGCACTTTGTTTCGGCACTTTTCGTGCATCTTAGTCGGTTCATGAAGGAGAGCCAACTAGATTGCAATCTAGTCGGTCGGCAACACTTCTAAGACCGACTAGTTCTTGTCAGTAAAATTCGACTGATTTACTGTTTACAATTAGTCGGTCTAAGCACATTCATCGACCGACTAGTTGTGAAACTAGTCGGTCAAGACTTGTTCTCAGACCGACTAACTGTCAGTGCTCATTATCTATCTTTTTCGACCTTTAGTCGGTCCATGAACGTTCACCGACCGACTAGATCCCAAACTAGTCGGTCGACGGGTCTTCACAGACCGACTAATCATGCCTTCTCTGTACAGACACTGTTCATTGTTTTGGTGTTAGTCGGTGTCAGTTGGACGACCGACCGACTAGATCCTAAACTAGTCGGTCGACCACCCTTCTCTGACCGACTGAATTGCCCAGTAAACCTAGGTTAAGTTGTAGCCGTCGCACTTTTCTTTATTTAAACCCTCGACCATTCCCATTCTTTCTTCACTTTTCTTAGCTCATCTTCTTCCCCAATCATCCCCCAATCATCCTCTTACCTTCTTTCATCCTCCCGAGCTTCCCCTCGGCCTCTTTTGTGCCAGCACCTCTTCCGTTGGCCACCGGCCGATCTCCAAAAACCCTAAAACCCCCTTTTTTGCTCCAGATTTGCCCTAATCTCTAGATCTGTAGCAATTCGGCCGCGAGGAATTCCTTTCAATCGTGGTTCTTCTGTATCGCTCTTCCGTTGCCGTGCTAGGTCCGATTTGACGACGGCAAACCGGAATCCGGCGAGATCTTCTCCTACCGCAGATCCGTAGGCGTCTCGATCTTCGTTTCGTAAATGGTTAGTGTTCTAACTTTAATTCTCTGTAACCCACACTGTAAATTAGAAACCCTAATTAAAAATAGATTATTAGATGATGTAGGATTCCAATACAAACCGGTTTAGAACTCTAAATCTAATTTCTATTTTGCCAAAACAGCGAACCCAAATTTCCGTAGGATACCGATCTCGAGACTCACGTCGAACAACAACTTCGGTGCCAGGCAAGTGAAACTTGCCAACCTTGCTTTAGGCCATGTTTTTAGGCCAATACTTTGTTTTAGCGTGAAAGAGACTAGACCGTGAAATGATAGCGGTCTAGGCGCAAATTCTATTCTAGCTTGACAACGAAGCTAGAATTTCCCCTTGTCATGCCATGTCATACAATTGCCTGTCATGTTTAATTTTCTTTAACGGTACGCAATTTCATTTCAAATAATTGTCATGTGCATCCATTTTTACATATCATGTTGCATGTTGCATCGTAGTACACGCTATAAATCCTTGTATAAATCCGTGTTTCCGTGTTACCGGCTAGGCACCCGTTATGCGGGCATAACCCTACGCCATACGTGTTAAAAACACTTCCTGGCTCGTGATCCAGAAGTGAGCATTACGTGTTCGGGGGTAATGCCCTGGCTCGACACACGTGGAGGGGTAGGGATAAACGGTCACTTGAGCGTAAGAGTTGGCCCGTACAGCCACTCTAGCCAAAGGGCGGAATCTCTGTGCACGACGTGCTTACAATACGTGTACTTGTCATGTAATTGTTTACTTGCCATGCCATGTTCCGTTGCCATGCTTTAATCATGCCATAACATAAACTGTTGTTGTTTTCATTGCATAAAATGCCATGTTATACTATACTCTAGAACTGCTAGGTTGTTACCACTTTTCTTTAGTTTCCTTGCACAAGTCTTGTAGACTTGCTGACATGTGCCCCTTCTCTTTGGGTATCACATGTTAGTTGCTGAGCCAGGGGTTGCAGTTGAGGGCGACGAGTTCGTGGAGTACGTGCCCGATCCCGTTGCTGACGTTGAGTACGAGGACACCGGTGACTAGTCTTAGTTTCCTTCGCAGTTTCCTTGTTAGCTGTTGTTAGTTGGTGGTGAGTAGCACCTTGTGTTAGTTGTTTTGTTGTTGGCCATGCTTGGCCTTTCTTTTTGGACTCTTTTGTTTGCCTGGTGGCATTTCTGGTTGTTGAATTTATATCTGGACTCCGAGATGAATGATTTTATTATTTGCCTCTTTTATATTATTGTTATTGTTGTTCCGAGTCACATTACAGGGACCAGCTACTTCGTGATATTTGACGCTTATCAGACTTGCGGCTTGTTGCTTCAAGTCTGAGCGGACCTTCTCACGCTTCGCCTCCATATTTTTGAGAAGCGGGGCGTGACACAATCTGTACCTCATTGGATATCCTAAAGAGATCAGTGAGATATCTGTAAGCCTAACAAAAGAATTCAAAATGAAAGACCTAGGCAAAACCAAATTCTGTCTTGGCTTACAGATTGAACATTTAAAAGACAGAATCCTGCTACATCAAACCACTTATACAAAGAAACTTTTGCAAAGATTTCACATAGACCAATGTCTTCCACTAAGTAAAACTATGGTAGTATGATCTCTGGATGCATATAAAGACCCATTCCATCTGCTGGAAGAGTGGGATGATATACTTGGTTCAGAAGTCCATTATCTAAGTGATATTAGAACACTTCTATATCTTGCTAACTGCACGGTCCCGATATAGCGTTCGCAGTAAATTTACTAGCCAGATATAGTGCAACGCCTACACAACGTCACTGGACCGGGGTTAAGCACCTTTTGCGCTACCTCCAAGGGTCAACAGATTTGGGAATATTTTACAAAAATGGATTTTCCTCCACACTTGTTGGTTATGCTGATGCAGATTACAAGTCTGATCGCCACAATGAAAAGTCACAGACAGGGTACGTGTTTACCTATGGTGGGACAACCATTTCCTGGAGATCTGTAACGGCCGGTACCCACTATTCGTTATATGGCTGTGTGTATAGCAATTTCGGGTACCTGATTGGTTTTGTTGCTTTGTGTGTGAGTCGTGTCGTTGAGTCGCTAGGGCCGTAGCACTTGGTTGCGTCCTTAGCAAGCCGACCCCACCGACGTGTGCCCAACTTGGAAATTACTATCGCCTTTAGAGCCCCGTATCCTTTGTATGCTTTTCGTGCACGTAGCCTTGTTCGTACGCTTATTTATTCTAGACTTTGTCTGTATCCGAACCCTATAGTGTGGTATGTCGTTGTGACCCTCTCGAATAGTATTAAATTGTGGAATTATTTTGGAACTTCATTTCACGTGTCATTCTCCCATGATTTGATTTTGTTTGATGAGACGTCACGATTTTCACTTTTGTCGTGAGGCCTTTTTATTTTTAATTTCGTTTCTCGTCATCGAAATTCTGAACCGTCTTCTTAGTTGCGTTACTCTCATCCGTGCGGTCACACCAGTATTTATCTTATAATTTTCGAGCTTCCTTTGACCTACTTTCACTTTTTCCCCAACCTGATATCGGTTTAACCCTAAGTTTCACCTAGGTATTAGTCCCTAATAATTTATTATTAATAATAAACATCCTAAATCATGTTGACTTAGCCCAGCCCCACTTTCACCTTGGCCGCACACTCAGCATGAGAGAGAAAGGGGGTGAGAGTTCTTTTATCATTTTCCTAATAACTTTTAAACAATATTTTTTTATAAATAAACCCTAACTCTAACCTAGCCCCTACCCTATCCCACGTGAGCTGTTCCCTTCCTCTATTTATAGTACCTTAGGGTATTATTATTTTGTTAACCTAGCTTCTATTTTTCCCCAGCAAACTCAAAAGCAACGACAGCCCCCTACTCACGTGACCATCTACCTATTAAAAATAACCTAGGGTTATTATTTTTTACACAGCAACTCGATAACGCGTCGCCCTCAAGTTTCTTCACGCAAACAACCCCAAGCCCGCCGCTTCTCTTGCGTTCTCCGGCCAGAACCCGTCGCCGGCCAACCCCCATCTCTTCCCCGACCTTCCTCTCTCCCCTGGTCGTCGTATCCTCGCCGTAACTCCCTCGGAAACCGCCCCACCCCGCTGTAAACCGCAGCAGCAGCGGCAGAGGCCGCCGCCGTCGTCGCAGGCTGCCGCTCCCCTCCGCCGTGAGTCTCCTCTGACCCCCTGTGCCGTTGCATCAGCCCCGCAGGCCGCTGCAATTCTGAAACTGTGAGGAGTCCGCTGTTTTGCATTTTTATCGACGTCGTATCGCGTCGCTGAGTTCTCATCGATTCCTCTCGCTGTTGGGGTCTTTCGTCAGCCCTTTACTGCTCCTAGGGGTGTTTTCCGACGTTACGAACATCTTCTACGACGCTCAATGTCGTAGACTTCGCGTGCATCGAACCGTCCGTCTCGGTTTGTTGTTACAGCTTCCGGGAAGCCGTAGAAACGTCTACCGACACCCTACTCGCTGTTGGAATCTTGATTCGTTGTTTTGGTCGCTGTCCGAGGATTGGCAAGCGTGGAATCTTATTTGGAATCTGGACTAGGAGCACGTTCTTATATTCCAACCTCTAGCGTCGCTACCCGACGCCAATGTAGCTCTCGCGTCGTGTTGAGGTAACGTTTTGCACCCCTAGGACCCCCAACAATTGCCTACTAAACAAGATAAAAATTGGCGTTTTAAATTGTTTAAATCACTAATTAAGATAATTTAAATTGGGAACGTAGGCTGGTGGACTTGTGCACGTAGGTAGATTGGACTTTTGGACGGTGTATTCAGACGTCGGGTTGCTGGCAAGTGAAACTTGCCCGTTGCTTGTTTAGGCCATGTTTTAGGCCACTTTTGTACCGTAGCATAAAAGAGACTAGGCAGTGAAATGATAGCTGCCTAGACTCCTATTTGATCTAGTTTGACAACGAAACTAGATCCGTCACCCCACTTAATCTAGCTTGACAACGAAGCTAGATCCAACCCCTTTACTTGTTTTGTTCATGCTGCCATGTCATCCATGCATTTGTAACTGCCATGTTTAAATTCCTTATCGGTACGCATTTAAATTACAGCTTGCCATGTCATGCCATCCATGTCTGATTGTTGCATTCGTAGCACACGCTACTATACTTGTACTTGCTTGTCCAGGCTAGGCACCTGCATTGCAGGCACAACCCTATGCCAAATACACTTCCTGGCTCGTGATCCAGAAGCGAGCCATTTGTGTTGGTCAAAAGCCAATGCCCGATACACGTGGAGGGATAGGGTTGAGCGACCACTCAGCGTAGAAGTGTGCCCGTACAGCCACTTCAGCTGTAAGGCGTGAACTCTGTGCACGACATGAAAACGTGACTTGTGATTGTTAGTAGTTTGCTACTCTTGCCATGTCATGCTAGATGCTTGGTGTACTTGTTTCCTTACCTGTTGCACTCATACAATAACTGCCATGTCATTGCATAAATTTTAGAACTGCTAGGTTGTTTACTTTTCTTTTAGTTTCCTTGCACAAGTCTTTTGTAGACTTGCTGACATGTGCCCCTCTCTCTTTTGGGTGTCACATGTTAGACCCTAAGCCAGAGACCGTTGCTGAGGACGTGATGTTCGCTGACGTCGAGCCTGAGCCCACGTTTGACGAGGAGTTTGTGGACACCGGTGACCAGTCTTAGAGACTGTTCTGAGTTCTGTTTTAGGTCGCTGTTAGTTGTTGGTGCGTAGCACCTTTACTTTCTGTACGTTGTACTTTTGTTGGCCATGCTTGGGCCTTTTAGACTCTTTTCTTTCCAGCCTGGTGGCTTTTCTGTGATGTTGGAACTTAATTATTTTGGACATGCTGAGATTGAGTACCTGTCTCTCTTTCCTTGTTATTATTGTTGTTCTGCTTCGCATTTGCAAGGACCTGAACTCGGTTAAATCCAGACGCTTTACAGACTGGAGCCTCACAGCTCTAAGTCTGAGCGGGCCTTCTCACGTCCCGCCTCTATTTTAGGGAAGCGGGGCGTGACAGGGTTTGTTGGTGACCCATGCAGGTCCTCTTGCAACTGCGAATTATCGGAACAACGATAATAATTATAGAATGTCCATTAAATAAATTAAAACATCCAAATCATAAGCCCAGAGTCTAATTTTTTTATCGTTTCCTATGTCTTAGGTGGCTGGTTGACGTGTTGCCCGAACATCTGTCTCAGCTTAGTAGTGATCCATTAGATCAGGACTTTAGAAAGACTTAGTTAGACGTTTGTGCTTGCTAGTTTGAGGTCCCTGATTGTTAGCTAGACTCCATGCTAGAAATTGATATAATCTTAGGAGTTACCTTAGTGGATCCTGTCTAGCTCTGACCATGACAGACTTCTAGGATTCCTTTAGTCGTCCGCTTGGGTTCATCGATTTTGGGCCCAGCAGAACGTAATTTTAATTTCTCTTAGGACCCTTTCCAGAGATCTCTATCACAGTTTAGTTCATTAGAGAGTCTTAATGTTAAGTTTCTCTTGACCTTCAGTCGACCCGGTAATTAGAACCCTGATCTATCATTTTTCCTGATCATTACACTTTCATGTTATCGACCGTTGTCACGCCCCGCTTCCCTAAAATGGAGGCGAGACGTGAAAAGGTCCGCACGGGAGTGGAGCTGTGAAGCCCCAAACCCGATAAGCGTCAATAAAACATAAGCAGGTCCATGTAACCACAAACGGAACAACAATAATAACACAAGGAGAGACAGAAATAAAATCTCAAATCTCAGAATTTGTCCAACATGAAAATTAAGTTCAACATCCAGAAAAGCCACCAGGCTAAAAGAAAGAGTCTAAAGGCCCAGAACAAGGCCAACAAAAGGGACAACATAACAAAGTATTGGTGCCACGCACCGACAACAAAACAGTCTAAACAACAACACAAACAGTCTCTACGACTGATCGCCCGTGTCCACGAAGTCCTCGTCAAACATAGGCTCGGGCTCGGCGTCCGCGAACACCTCGTCCTCAACAACGAACTCAGGCTCAGGATCTAACATGTGTCACCCAAAAGAGTAAAGGGGCACATGTCAGCAAGTCTAAAAGACTTGGGCAAGGAAGGCAAACTAACAACCAAGTAGTTTTAGTATGCATGACATGGCAGTTATGGTATGAGTGCACAAGTAAGACATGGTGAGACAATAAGTGCAAGAGAACAATTTATCAGGGCATGTCAAGAGTAGCCAAGCTACTAACAATCTCAATATTTTTACTAGTCACGTTTCAAGTTGTTTGTAGATGTTTACGCCTTACAGCTGAACTGTTGGACATTCACACTGATTGGCCGCTTACAACTACCCCAGAACCCAGAGTTTATGCCTTACAACTGAAGTTGCTGATCGGGCAGACTCCCAGTTGATTGGCCGCTTAACCCTTACCCCATCCCACACGTAAACAAGCCAGGGTCCCTGTACACGATGCTCAGTAAATGAGCCAGGGTTGCCCCGCACAAGAGCTTATTATAGGTTCACAATTTGGCGTAGGGTTGTGCCCGCACAAAGCAGGTGCCTAGCCTCAATCATTTCACGAGGTGTAGCGGTGCTACGCAGTCACGGAAACATTTAAAGAATGCAATGACATGACAATTAAATTCGTGTACCGTTAATTGAAATTAAACATGACATGGTAGTTGTGCAACATGATAAAAGACGGATCTAGCTTCGTTGTCAAGCTAGATCCTGAAATTGCGCCTAGGCGAGTATCATTTCTTCGCCTAGTCTCTTTTACGCCTACAACAAGCAAATGGCCTAAGACATGGCCTAAAACCCTAAGTGGCAAGTTTCACTTACCTAGCACCGAGGATGACGATCACGAAGGTTCGTCTCGCAAGCGCTAATCTACGGGAAAAGTCGCTGTTAAGGAGAAACAATCATCGAAACAACATTCATTTTCATTAGGGTTTCACAAAAACATAAATGGGTTAAGAGAACATTAAGAGATCGATTTATTACCGAATCGTTAGCGGAAGAACGATGCCGAGCAAGCACGGCGACGGAAGAAACGATCCGGGAAACCTACGGTTCAGATCTGGAAATGGTGGAGAAATTTGGAGAAATGGGATTTTGGGGAGTTTTGGGGGGTTTGAGATGGCCTAGGGCATGGTGGTCGGCCTAAATGGAGAGGGGAAAGGCTCTTGAGGAAGGAGGAATGGCTAGAGGAAGGTTGGGGAAGATCAGAGGTCAAGGGGGAAGGAAAGAGGCCAGGAGAAGAGAAAACAAGAAAAGAAAACGTTTGGGGTATTTATAGAAAAAGCTGGCGGCGGCCCAAAAATTAGGGTTTCGACACTGATTAGTCGGTCAAAGAGCAACCTCTGACCGACTAGTTTGGGAACTAGTCGGTCGGTTGACCAACGCAGACCGACTAAGTGTAAACAGTAACTCCTGACGAAAAAATAGGGTTTAGATTTAGTCGGTCAAAGAACAACTACTGACCGACTAGTTTCTCATCTAGTCGGTCGACGAACGTTCTTAGACCGACTAAGAATGAATAGTACTTGGTATCAAAAATGATCATAGAGCTAGTCGGTTAAAGAACGATTGCTGACCGACTAGTTTGCAACCTAGTCGGTCGACAAATGTTCTTAGACCGACTAACGATAAACAGCAACTCCTGAATAATTAACAAAGCACACTAGTCGGTCCATGAAGGTTTACCGACCGACTAAATCGTCATCTAGTCGGTCGGTTCCCCTTCTTGTACCGGCTAACGTGCACAGAAAGTTCCGAAATGGAACGCGAAGCTCCGGGATCGATTCCTAAGACTCCTAGGCTTGATCTAACAATAAGATATGACCGATATGAAGCCCGTCACGAATGACTTACTCCAAGACCAACGATTCTAAGGAAGAAGCTAGAAAATCACGACGAAACGATCGAAAGTGAAAGCTACGGAGACGAAAACCACGCATAAGGAGAAAATCCACCAAAACATATATATAATATAAATAATCCAGATACATGAAAACCAGTCGTTACATCCTCCCCAACTTAAGAAAAATTCCGTCCTCGGAATTTCCCAACACTCACGTGTCCGGAAACAAAAGTGGGAAACGCTCTCGCATCGCATCCTCATTCTCCCAAGTAGACTCTCCAGGCGAGCCGTGTCGCCACATCACCCTCACAAGATTGACAACCTTGTTCCGGAGTGACTTCTGATGCCTGTCCAGAATCTGCACTGGCTGCTGGTCATACGTCATATCAGGGCGAACGGTAATCTCCGAGAAATCCACAGCATGAGATGGATCGCTAATGTATCGACGAAGCTGCGACACATGGAAAACATTGTGAACTCCCTCCAAAGACGGTGGCAAGGCCAAGCGGTAGGCTACCTCGCCAACTTTCTCCAGAATGTCAAACGGTCCAATGTATCGCGGGCTCAACTTCCCTCGCTTCTCAAAGCGAATCACACCACGATTCGGGGAAATCTTCAAGAACACATGGTCGCCCGGCTGAAACTCCAAAGGACGGCGTTTAGCATCTGCCCAATGCTTAAAACGGTCCTGAGCAATCCTCAACCTCTCCCGAATGTTCCTGACAACATCCACGGCCTCCACAATCATCTCAGGTCCCAACAGCTCCCGATCACCGACGTCATCCCAACTCAATGGTGATCGACATTTCCTCCCATAAAGAGCGGCGAAAGGCGCCATGCCAATACTCGCCTGGAAGCTGTTGTTGTAGGAAAACTCTACCAGATGTAGATGGTCCTCCCACGAACCCTTGAAATCCAACATGCACGCCCTCAGCATGTCCTCCAAGATCTGGATCGTCCTCTCGGACTGGCCATCCGTCTGCGGATGGTACACCGTGCTGAAACTCAGACGCGTACCCAAACTCTTCTACAAACTCTGCCAGAACTGAGATGTGAACCTCGTGTCTCTGTCCGACACGATACTCACAGGGACTCCGTGAAGTCGCACGACCTCCTGCACAATTCATGTTACATCACTATCTAAACTAGGAAAGGAAATAGGAACGGGAGTAAAAGAATTTACCTCCATGTATCTCCTTGCTTGCGCCTCAGTGGACTGTCCTACTCGAAATGGAATAAAGTGCGCAGATTTGGTCAACCGGTCTATGATCACCCAAATCGCGTCATTCTGCTTCGGACTCCGAGGTAGTCCAGTTACGAAATCCATAGTGATGTGTTGCCACTTCCACTCCGGAATCGGAAGCGGTTGTAGCAACCCGGCCGTACGCTGATGCTCCGCCTTTACTTGCTGGCAAACCAAACACTTGGCTACACTCCGAGCCACACTCCTCTTCATGCCATGCCACCAATAGTTCAGACGAAGATCCTTATACATCTTGGTCCCACCAGGATGCACAGAATACGGCGAACTGTGTGCCTCCACCATCAACTCCTCTCTAATATCCCCAGCTGGCCCACACAACCTGGCTCCAAACCTCAGCGAGCCATCCTCATGAATCAAAAAGTCAGTCCGCAGACCGGCTTCCACCTGCTCCCGAATCTTCACCAGCTTCGGATCCTCGGCCTGGCCAGCCTTGATCCGATCCACAATCGTCGACTGAACCTGCATACTCATCAACGAAGAAGCCACTCCAGGAAGGACAATCTCAACACCAAACTCGCAAAAATCCTGCTGCAATCTCCACTGCGAAGTCAAAATCATCACCGCTGGAAGCCTACTCAGCACATCAGGAACCACATTCACCTTGCCAGGGTGATACTGTAAATCAATCTCATAATCCGCCATGAGCTCCAACCATCGACGCTGTCGCATGTTGAGCTCCTTCTGAGTAAAAATATACTTCAAGCTTTTGTGATCGGTGAAGATCTTCACTTTCTCACTCAGCAGGAAGTGCCTCCAAATCTTGAGCGCAAACACGACAGCAGCCAACTCCAAGTCATGTGTCGGGTAATTCTTCTCATGAGTCTTGAGCTGACGCGAAGCATACAAAACAACATGCCCGTGCTGATGCAACACACAACCGAGACCCTTGCCAGAAGCATCGCAAAAGATCTCAAATCCACCGCTGCGATCAGGCACAACAAGAATAGGGGCAGTCGTCAATCTCTCCCTCAGAACACCAAAGGCATTCTCACAATCACCCGACCAAACAAAAGGTACATCCTTCCGCGTCAATCTGGTCATCGGCTCGGCGATACGGGAAAAGTCCTTAATGAAGCGTCGATAGTAACCAGCAAGTCCAAGGAAACTCCGGATCTCAGACGCTGACTGCGGAACAGGCCACTCTCGAATAGCCCTGATCTTCTCGGGATCCACTGAAATACCATCTCCCGTCACCACATGCCCGAGAAAAGCAACTCTGTCCAGCCAAAACTCGCACTTCAAAAACTTAGCATACAACTGATGCTTCCTCAAAATCTCCAACATTGTCCTCAAGTGCGATGCATGCTCCTCCTCCGACTTCGAATAGACCAGGATGTCGTCAATAAAGATAACGACAAACTTATCTAAAAAGTCATAGAAAATCAGGTTCATCAGATTCATGAAAACTGCGGGTGCATTGGTTACACCGAAAGGCATAACCACAAACTCGTAGTGTCCATACTTCGTCCTGAACGCTGTCTTCGGAACAGCTTCCTCCTTCACCTTCAGCTGATGATAACCACTCCTCAGATCCAACTTCGAAAACACCCTCGAACCTCCAAGCTGATCAAAAATATCATCGATGCGAGGCAACGGGTATTTATTCTTGATGGTCACCGCATTCAGCTCCCGATAGTCCACGCACATGCGACGTGAACCATCCTTCTTCTTCACCGGCAGCACCGGTGCTCCCCACGGAGACACACTAGGATTGATATAACTTTTCTGCAAAAGCTCATCCAGCTGCTTCCGCAATTCCTCCAACTCAGCGGGTGCCATACGATAAGGCGCCTTCGAAATCGGCTGCGCTCCCGAAACAAGATCAATCGAAAATTCCAGAGCTCGATCGGGTGGCAATCCAGACATCTCCTCGGGGAAGACGTCATCAAAATCTCGCGCCACAGCTGGCCTCTCCAACTCCATCTGCATAGCCACAACCTCCACCGGCCTGGCCCGAAATCTGACAGGACCAAGCGAACTGCTACCTCGGCTGAACTCAAATATCGGATGTCCAGAAATCTCGAACACCACCTTCTTCCTCCGACATTCGATCGTAGCATAGAAGCTCGCAAGCCAATCCATCCCAATGACTGCATCATAGTTGATGATGTCGTGGACAATGAAATCAGCGTAAAGCTCATGTCCACAAACCACCAACGAGCAAGAATTGCAACCAAGATGCACCGAGACCACGCCATTCCCTGTAACGATATTCCAACTCTTGGAAAGAGGGGACGTCGACAAGGAATGCTTCTCCACGAAGCTCCGAGAAATAATGCACATCGATGCACCTGAGTCAAAGAGGACTCGTGCAGGAAATGTGCAAACCAAAACCACACCTACAAACAGTCTAAAAATCAAGCCCTAGTCTAGCAACAATCATGTTCAAGAAAACAACATAATCTAACAATCAAAACTAGCTAGGAAAGTAACAGCTAGATTGAGGATTACCTGCGATAACCTCATCCACAGCCTCGCTCTCCACAGCGGTCATCAGAAAAGCCTGCCTCCTCGACGGAAAAGCCTGCTGAAAAGCCTGTCTCTAAGGGACAAGAGCTGCTCCACGACCGGCAGGAACATGCACTCTCTGCTGCAACGGCTGAGCTGCAACAGGTGCCCTCCGCAACTGATTCGCATACCGACAATCCTTCGCGACATGAGAAGCATCACCACAAACCAAACACTGGCCCAGAAATTTCCTACACTGATCCTTGATGTGGCCAGGCTTGCCGCAGAAATGGCAAGTCTTCTGATTAGGCCCTCCTGGCCTCTTGAACTGCACCGGATGATTAGGCTTGAAACCAGGCCTAACCACCGCCCTGGCCTGCTCTATAGGCCTCTTCCCAGTACCAGAAACATGTCCTCTCCTCTGACTCAGGTTCAGCTCCTGCCTCCTCGCAGCGACCAGAACCTTCTGATAAGAGTCCAGATCAGAGGAAGACACAAAACTCTAAAGCTCCAAAGCAAGCCCCTGCAGGAACCTCTGAGCCCTCTCATCAGCATCCTGCACCATCTTCGGTGCGAACCGACTCAGTCGGGTGAACTCTTGGTGGTACTGGTCCACCGACGAGCTCCCTTGCTTCAGCTCAATAAAACGATGCAGCATCTCCTTCCTAGCAGCCTTCGGAAAGAACTCCTCATCAAACCTGGACTTAAAAGTAGCCCAAGCTATCGGCTCCACCAGCATCTTCTCTTCCGCATCCCACAAGTTCCGAGCATTATCCTTGAGCTGCCTCTTTGCCAGATCAACCCATCCAGCTGGGCCGATCTTCGCCATCTTCAAGTTATCCTCTATGTTCTGAATCCACTCATCAGCAGCTAGAGGACCCTCAGTCCCATCAAAATAAGCGGGACCCAGCTCCCGAAATTGCTTCGCTCCCGGCTCGGAGCGAGGGGCATCCTGGATTGCCCGACCAGCTCGAGCAAGTGGAGCATTCTGGACTTGCAAGAGCACGCCCTGCTGCACCTGCATCATCTGAAGCATCATCCGCATCATCTCCCCATTGGTGGGCTCCCGCTCAGGCTCCTCGTCATAAGGGGGTGCACCACCACCACCACGGGTGAATCGCCTTCCTGCCATCTAATGACACAGAAAACGAAACAAATTAGACTCATAGCTTATGACTCGGACGTCGAACTTAGTTTATTGGACATTCTAATATTATTATCGTCATTCCGATTATCACAGTTACAAAAGAGGACCTGCATGGGCCACCAACAAAAACCTATCACGCCCCGCTTCCCTAAAATGGAGGCGAGACGTGAAAAGGTCCGCACGGGAGTGGAGCTGTGAAGCCCCAAACCCGATAAGCGTCAATAAAACATAAGCAGGTCCATGTAACCACAAACGGAACAACAATAATAACACAAGGAGAGACAGAAATAAAATCTCAAATCTCAGAATTTGTCCAACATGAAAATTAAGTTCAACATCCAGAAAAGCCACCAGGCTAAAAGAAAGAGTCTAAAGGCCCAGAACAAGACCAACAAAAGGGACAACATAACAAAGTATTGGTGCCACGCACCGACAACAAAACAGTCTAAACAACAACACAAACAATCTCTACGACTGATCGCCCGTGTCCACGAAGTCCTCGTCAAACACAGGCTCGGGCTCGGCGTCCGCGAACACCTCGTCCTCAACAACGAACTCAGGCTCAGAATCTAACTTGTGTCACCCAAAAGAGTAAAGGGGCACATGTCAGCAAGTCTAAAAGACTTGGGCAAGGAAACTAAAAAGGAAGGCAAACTAACAACCTAGCAGTTTTAGTATGCATGACATGGCAGTTATGGTATGAGTGCATAAGTAAGACATGGTGAGACAATAAGTGCAAGAGAACAATTTATCAGGGCATGTCAAGAGTAGCCAAGCTACTAACAATCTCAATCTTTTCACTAGTCACGTTTCAAGTTGTTTGTAGATGTTTACACCTTACAGCTGAACTGTTGTACATTCACACTGATTGGCCGCTTAACACTACCCCAGAACCCAGAGTTTACGCCTTACAACTGAAGTTGCTGATCGGGCAGACTTCCAGTTTATTGGCCGCTTAACCCTTACCCCATCCCACACGTAAACAAGCCAGGGTCCCTGTACACGATGCTCAGTAAATGAGCCAAGGTTGCCCCGCACAAGAGCTTGTTATAGGTTCACAATTTGGTGTAGGGTTGTGCTCGCACAAAGCAGGTGCCTAGCCTCAATCATTTCACGAGGTGTAGCGGTGCTACACAGTCACGGGAACATTTAAAGAATGCAATGACATGACAATTAAATTCGCGTACCGTTAATTGAAATTAAACAAGACATGGTAGTTGTGCAACATGATAAAAGACGGATATAGCTTCGTTGTCAAGCTAGATCCTGAAATTGCGCCTAGGCGAGTATCATTTCGTCGCCTAGTCTCTTTTACCCCTACAACAAGCAAATGGCCTAAGACATGGCCTAAAACCCTAAGTGGCAAGTTTCACTTGCCTAGCACCGAGGATGACGATCACGAAGGTTCGTCTCGCAAGTGCTAATCTACGGGAAAAGTCGCTGTTAAGGAGAAACAATCATCGAAACAACATTCATTTTCATTAGGGTTTCACAAAAACACAAATGGGTTAAGAGAACATTAAGAGATCGATTTATTACCAAATCGTTAGCGGAAGAACGATGCCGAGCAAGCACGGCGACGGAAGAAACGATCCGGGGAACCTACAGTTCAGATCTGGAAATGGTGGAGAAATTTGGAGAAATGGGATTTTGGGGAGTTTTGGGGGTTGGAGATGGCCTAGGGCATGGTGGCCGGCCTAAATGGAGAGGGGAAAGGCTCTTGAGGAAGGAGGAATGGCTAGAGGAAGGTTGGGGAAGATCAGAGGTCAAGGGGGAAAGGAAAGAGGCCAGGAGAAGAGAAAACAAGAAAAGAAAACGTTTGGGGTATTTATAGAAAAAGCTAGTGGCGGCCCAGAAATTAGGGTTTCAACACTGATTAGTCAGTCAAAGAGCAACCTCTGACCGACTAGTTTGGGAACTAGTCGGTCGGTTGACCAACGCAGACCGACTAAGTGTAAATAGTAACTCCTGACGAAAAAATAGGGTTTAGATTTAGTCGGTCAAAGAACAACTACTGACTGACTAGTTTCTCATCTAGTTGGTCGACGAACGTTCTTAGACCGACTAAAAATGAATAATACTTGGTATCGAAAATGATCATAGAGCTAGTCGGTTAAAGAACGATTGCTGACCGACTAGTTTGCAACCTAGTCGGTCGACAAATGTTCTTAGACCGACTAACGATAAACAGCAACTCCTGAATAATTAACAAAGCACACTAGTCGGTCCATGAAGGTTTACCGACCGACTAAATCGTCATCTAGTCGGTCGGTTCCCCTTCTTGTACCGGCTAACGTGCACAGAAAGTTCCGAAATGGAGCGCGAAGCTCCGGGATCGATTCCTAAGACTCCTAGGCTTGATCTAACAATAAGATATGACCGATATGAAGCCCGTCACGAATGACTTACTCCAAGACCAACGATTCTAAGGAAGAAGCTAGAAAATCACGACGAAACGATCGAAAGTGAAAGCTACGGAGACGAAAACCATGCATAAGGAGAAAATCCACCAAAACATATATATAATATAAATAATTCAGATACATGAAAACCAGTCGTTACAACCGTAGAACTCCATCGTAGCAGTTTCACTAAATTATTTCCCTTCATATTTACGTTTTATTTGATTCACTTCCTTCCTTTCGAATCACGTGAATCTACATGTCACCATCGTCAATCGTTGAAAACTTCTCCGTTACTATCCAGACCATTCGATGAATACTTTCAATGTTATCTATTTTAAATTTCTTTTCCGGTTTAAGTTTTTTTTAAAAACATTCAACATGCATTTAAGACTCCATACATTCTCCGAATTTCGAAATTATCGTTGAAATCTTTAAAATTATTATCTTATCATATTTACTAACCTATGTCTTCCACACTCGCGTAAATATCTTAATTTCTTCGTATAATGACATTTCGATAATTCAAAATACCATTTCCTCCTCTACTATATATAAACTACACAAGTTTAATTCAACAACTTATTTTACCAACTCCTAAATATTTTCCTATGCAAAAGGGAACTCCAACTTTTCAAGTATGACCGTTTTATACTTTTGGTGTTTTAAATTATATCATTTACGTCCTATTTCCGGTAGCATATGAGAGTATCTTTACGTCTTTCTTTTCCCACCTAAACATTCACAATTATACCCTGATTCACCTAACCAATCTGGCTCCTTATCTTCGTCCTAGCTGAACTCATGCTTTTTCGATCTTCTTTCGTTACGCTTTGGCTTCGGTTTCCCTTCCTATTGTTTAGCCATTGGTGCTTGTCGTTGCCTGTGTCAACCTTAGTATAGTTTGGTGGGCCCATTAGTATAAGTTGTTATGTCGTTGTAGTGTATGCTTATAAATAGGTGTGTGGACCCGTGTGAGCGAACCCCGGCGTAACCCTCACGTATGAGTGTACTCCCCTGTAGTATATTAATGTTTGCATATTGTGTGATATATACATACTCAGTGTTATTCACGATGAATATGAAGTTGTATGGATGAAATTAGTTATATATGTGTTGATAGCTATACCACTTTAGGGATGGCTGTATAGATAATGGAAATTGTATTGGAGTATATACTAGTAGTGTGAGTAGCTTGAAGATACTTGTAAACGCTTGAAACATATATATTAGTAAGTCATGTGTATGTTAAGTGTTACGATAATAGAGTACTTATGGTTAAAGGTGCGTGCCTAATATTTGACATATATGTTAGTACGTGTGAGTGTGTGCTCGTACGTAGATATGTATTGTGCTTAGATGTAAGTAGTTATGTAATTGCTGCATGAGTATATATATGATATGCGCATGGTAGTTGGATTATAATTTTGATTGGTATTGCTTGCTATTACGGGATGTTTTGTGTGTGTATACCATGAGGTATACACGATTATTATATATCTTAACTACGTACGGATAAGTAGATGTATAAGTATACTAAATATAGGTAGATAGATATGGTGTGAATATATATGTTATATGTGTGTGCGACTATACTATGAATGCTTATATATTAGGGAGGGTATTATAATTGTATGTGTGATGATGTCTGTAATATTATTATGGTATATAAAGTGATTGAACTATGTGGGTGTCACCTGACTAGATATTAAGCGTGATTGACAGTATGGTATGTATATGGTTATATTGGTAGATGTGTATACATTGGAGTGGTATTGGTATATGTATAAATACCGTGTTACGTATATAGAGTATTCTGATATGTGTTTTGAGTCTCACGCAAGCTTGAGTGGGTATACTCTAAGTATATTGTTACATATGTCTGCGGTTGCGTGTAGTACCATGAATATAGCGATGGATGATGTATGTATAGTGATAGGATTGTTTGTACCTGGTTGCGTTACGCACATGATTGTGGGTCGTTATACCAGTATATAGTTATAGGTGTTGGTCTTGTGGTATAATTATTGACTACGGACTTGCATGTGTGAACGTATGTGTGCTAGCTAAACTAGGTGTGTAGATGTGCTGAGTATATAGTGGTATGATTGGTATATATGAATGAAATGTTAGTGTGTGTGGGTGTGCACCATGCACGGGTAAGTATGTGCTTAGTTATAGGTATTGATGACTATGGTATGTGTGACGTGTCGTGAATATAGTTATAGGACCGTATGTGATGTGAATATATGGTGAAATATTTGCATGCATTTGAATGGCTATATAATTGTGATATTATAGTAGCGGTAAATGTATTTTAGATATAATAATAACATGATTTAATATTGAGTGGTGAGGTTACCTGTGTTGATATGTTGGCATTGGATGTACATTAAGAGATATAGGGAGTATTGTATCCTTATTGTTTTGTACATATGTAGTTATCTAAACGAGGAGTATTACGATGGTATTTGCTGGTGTGAACTATTTAATTGGTTGTGAGTATGTGCACCATGGTATGTAATAGGTGTTTAATAGTTATATAGGGAGGTACGTGACTATAGGAATGATTGAAATATGTGTATGAATTTGACTGGCTATGATAGGTGTAAGTGTGTAATGTGCGTGAATATATATACATGTTAGTAGAGTTATTGTTTGATTACCTAGTGCATATAAAAGCACTTGTAATGACTATATCTGGGAATTATAGTGTGATGTGATTGGGATAGCTACTAGTCTGGCTAGAGTTATATTTATATTTAGAAAGTCCGAGGACGGACATTATTCTAAGGTGGATAGGATGTAACGGCCGGTACCCACTATTCGTTATACGGCTGTGCGTATAGCAATTTCGGGTACCTGATTGGTTTTGTTGCTTTGTGTGTGAGTCGTGTCGTTGAGTCGTTAGGGCCGTAGCACTTGGTTGCGTCCTTAGCAAGCCGACCCCACCGACGTGTGCCCAACTTGGAAATTACTATCGCCTTTAGAGCCCTGTATCCTTTGTACGCTTTTCGTGCACGTAGCCTTGTTCGTACGCTTATTTATTCTAGACTTTGTCTGTATCCGAACCCTATAGTGTGGTATGCCGTTGTGACCCTCTCGAAGAGTATTAAATTGTGGAATTATTTTGGAACGTCATTTCACGGGTCGTTCTCCCACGATTTGATTTTGTTTGATGAGACATCACGATTTTCACTTTTGTCGTGAGGCCTTTTTATTTTTAATTTCGTTTCTCGTCATCGAAATTGTGAGCCGTCTTCTTAGTTGCGTTACTCTCATCCGTGCGGTCACACCAGTATTTATCTTATAATTTTCGAGCTTCGTTTGACCTACTTTCACTTTTTGCCCAACCTAATATCGGTTTAACCATAAGTTTCACCTAGGTATTAGTCCCTAATAATTTATTATTAATAATAAACATCCTAAATCATTTGACTTAGCCCAGCCCCACTTTCACCTTGGCCGCACACTCAGCATGAGAGAGAAATGGGGTGGGAGTTCTTTTATCATTTTCATAATAACTTTTAAACAATATTTTTTTATAAATAAACCCTAACTCTAACCTAGCCCCTACCCTATCCCACGTGAGCTGTTCCCTTCCTCTATTTACAATACCTTAGGGTATTATTATTTTGTTAACCTAGCTTCTATTTTTTCCCCCGCAAACTCAAAAGCAACGACAGCCCCCCTACTCACGTGACCCTCTACCTATTAAAAATAACCTAGGGTTATTATTTTTTACACAACAACTCGATAACGCGCCGCCCTCAAGTTTCTTCACGCAAATAACCCCAAGCCCGTCGCTTCTCTTGCGTTCTCCGGCCAGAGCCCGTCGCCGGCCAACCCCCATCTCTTCCCCGACCTTCCTCTCTACCCTGGTCGTCGTATCCTCGCCGTAACTCCGCCAGAAACCGCCCCACCCCGCTGTAAACCGCAGCAGCAGCAGCAGAGGCCGTCGTTGTCGCCGCAGGCTGCCGCTCCCCTTCGCCGTGAGTCCCCTCTGACCCCCTGCGCCGTTGCATCAGCCCCGCAGGCCGCTGCAATTCTGAAACAGTGAGGAGTCCGCTGTTTTGCATTTTTATCGACGTCGTATCGCGTCGCTGAGTTCTCATCGATTCCTCTCACTGTTGGGGTCTTCCGTCAGCC
Organism: Scilla litardierei; assembly: GCA_030789695.1. Lineage (NCBI taxonomy): Eukaryota > Viridiplantae > Streptophyta > Magnoliopsida > Asparagales > Asparagaceae > Scilla > Scilla litardierei. The sequence continues at coordinate 43,798,105 of CM061133.1, forward strand.
CTTTACTGCTCCTAGGGGTGTTTTCCGACGTCACGAACATCTCCTACGACGCTCAACTTTGTAGACTTCGCGTGCATCGAACCGTCCGTCTCGGTTTGTTGTTACGGCTTCCGGGAAGCCGTAGAAACGTCTACCGACACCCTACTCGCTGTTGGAATCTTGATTCGTTGTTTTGGTCGCTGCCCGAGGATTGGCAAGCGCGGAATCTTATTTGGAATCTGGACTAGGAGCACGTTCTTATATTCCAACCCCTGGCGTCGCTACCCGATGCCAGTGTAGCTCTCGCATCGTGTTGAGGGGACGTTTTGCACCCCTAGGACCCCCCAACCATTGCCTGCTAAACAAGATAAAAATTGGTGTTTTAAATTATTTAAATCACTAATTAAGATAATTTAAATTGGGAATGTAGGCTGGTGGATGTTGGGATTTCATAATCCCATGTTCTCTTTCCTATTCTATTACATATGATTTTGATGTGACAACTATTATTATTGCTACTCACTCTATCTATGCAGATATGCAGATTCCTAATGTATCCACGCTTGGACAATAATCACTTGATAAGGAATCCCTGCACAAAGGCATTTCAACTACTCACATGAAGCTCAACATACATATCTACGGAAATCTACGGACTGATGTATTTTTTTATATTTATAGATTTCAGAGCCTTGAATATGAAATCCATCTAAGTCCTAGGTTCCTAATAACATATCCTAAACATCCCTTTTCAGAAAAGTCAAAATTCACGTTTTTCTGTCCTGGTCGACTAAGACATTCATTAGTCGACTAAAAACTTTTTCTTCGAATTTTGACCTGAAAATTTCTGAGTTGTCTTCAGTCAACGTCAGAAAGTTACCGTTAAAATTTCAGTCAAAAATTCCAAGTTTGACTTTTTAGTCGACTAAGACTTTCTTTAGTCGACTGATGAAATTTTGCGTCCGTTTTTTCTGAAACTTTCCAGACCGTTTGTGAACGGTGGGAAACTCCTTTTCCCCCCATTTTCCCGTTTCTGAACGGTAGGAAACTGCCTACAAATCCTATAAATAGAGGGGTAGACCCTCTCTTTTCTACACACAACTTTCTTCTCTCTTTCTTACTAGAATTGTTGATTCTAAGCAATCTTGCCTTAGTTGCTCTTTTCTTATTTGCAAGAAGAAATCCATATATTTCTCTCTTTTTATAAGAACGGAAGAACTTCAAAATTCTTAATCATAGATCTTTTGGAAATTGAAGTTTTCTTCCTTGGAGCAATTTTGATCTTTTTCAACATCAATTTAGAAAGTTGTTTGTGTTCATAATTGAAGAAGATATCAATTGATCTCTCTCTTCTTTTATGAACCAGAGAACTTCAAGTATTGTTCTTCATAACATATCTTTTATATCTTGAAGTTCATCTTCTAACACCATCCTTGAATTTCATTCTAAATTCATAACAAGGCTATAGGTGTTTTTCTATTTCTTATTTAACAGGTTTTGAATCTCTGTTTGAGATTGTACAAAGTTTGGGACACGGGGAGTGTCGCCATTTTTGTAAGTTTGCGCTTGCGGGGCAAGTGGTTATAGTGGATTGAAAATCTCTACGGGGTAGAGGACTGGAGTAGGATCACAAGGATCCGAACCAGGATAAATCTCTGTGTTTGCGATTGATTTAATTTTTCCACACTTGTCATTTTATTTTCATTGCCATCTTTGCAAATATTACTAACATCTTATTTGCAACATTTTTTAATATACACTATTCACCCCCCCTCTAGTGTATTTGATCCTTACAAGTTAGAATTTCAGTGGACTTGTGCACGTAGGTAGATTGGACTTTTGGATGGTGTATTCAGACGTCGAGTTGCAGGCAAGTGAAACTTGCATGTTGCTTGTTTAGGCCATGTTTTAGGCCACTTTTGTACCGTAGCGTAAAAGAGACTAGGCAGTGAAATGATAGCTGCCTAGACGCCTATTTGATCTAGTTTGACAACGAAACTAAATCTGTCATCTCACTTGATCTAGGTTGACAACGAAGCTAGATCCAACCCCTTTACTTGTTTTGTTCATGCTGCCATGTCATCCATGCATTTGTAACTGCCATGTTTAAATTCCTTATCGGTACGCATTTAAATTATAGCTTGCCATGGCATGCCATCCATGTCTGATTGTTGCATTCGTAGCACACGCTACTATACTTGTACTTGCTTGTCCAGGCTAGGCACCTGTGTTGCAGGCACAACCCTATGCCAAATACACTTCCTGGCTCGTGATCCAGAAGCGGATCATTTGTGTTGGTCAAAAGCCAATGCCCGATACACTTGGAGGGGTAGGGTTGAGCGACCACTCAGTGTAGAAATGTGCCCATACAGCCACTTCAGCTGTAAGGCGTGAACTCTGTGCACGACATGAAAACGTGACTTGTGATTGTTAGTAGTTTGCTACTCTTGCCATGCCATGCTAGATGCTTGTTGTACTTGTTTCCTTACCTGTTGCACTCATACAATAACTGCCATGTCATTGCATAAATTTTAGAATTGCGAGGTTGTTTACTTTTCTTTTAGTTTCCTTGCACAAGTCTTTTGTAGACTTGCTGACATGTGCCACTCTCTCTTTTAGGTGTCACATGTTAGACCCTGAGCCAGAGACCGTTGCTGAGGACGTGGTGTTCACTGACGCCGAGCCTGAGCCCACGTTTGACGAGGAGTTTGTGGACACCGGTGACCAGTCTTAGAGACTATTCTGAGTTACTTCTGTTTTAGGTCGCTGTTAGTTGTCGGTGCGTAGCACCTTTACTTTCTGTACGTTGTACTTTTGTTGGCCATGCTTGGGCCTTTTAGACTCTTTTCTTTCCAGCCTGGTGGCTTTTCTGTGATGTTGAAACTTAATAATTTTGGACATTCTGAGATTGAGTACATGTCTCTCTTTTCTTGTTATTATTGTTGTTCTGCTTCGCATTTGCAAGGACCTGAACTCGGTTAAATCCAGACGCTTTACTGGCTGGAGCCTCACAGCTCCAAGTCTGAGCGGGCCTTCTCACGTCCCGCCTCCATTTTAGGGAAGTGGGGCGTGACAAGATCCGTCAAACAGACCATGATGACGACCTCATCCAATCACTCAGAGATCCTCACCATCTATGAAGCAAGTAGAGAATGTGTCTAACTACGCTCAGTTGTACATCACATACTGGTGACGACCGTATTGAAGACTGGTGATCTTGAACCTACCACTATGTTCGAGGACAACGCTGCTTGCATCGCTCAGTTACGAGGTGGTTAATTAAAGACGCTAGAATGAAGCATATCTCCCCAAAATTTTTCTGGACGCATGAGCAACAAAGAGATGTCGAGATCGATGTCAGACAAGTACAATCGTGTGACAACCTAGTAGACTTGTTCACAAAATCTCTTCCTACGGCTACTTTTAAGAATTTTGTACAAAAGATTGGCATGTGGCGCCTAAAAGAGCTGAAAGTCTGAGTGCTTGTACAGATCTGTGTGAGTTAGAGGGAGTTTGCAGTCTTTTTCCTTAGCTATGGTTTTTCCCACTGGGTTTTCCATAGCCAAAGGTTTTAACGAGGCAAACCCCATCAACTCAGGATCCTGAAGTATCCGCCTTTTGTGAAACTCATACTACACTCAGAATCCCGAAGTATTCATGAGCAGATTCCACACTTATGACTATATAAGAGGGGCGTGTTGTAAACGGATAATGATGTGAGTTTGTATTGGGAATTACATCTTATCCATAGGCTAAGATCATATCTATTGTACCTCTATCTATATACGATCTTTGCTCTATTATAAATAAAGGGATATGGTCTTCTCTCAGATTTGATGTTTCACAACAAAAATTAGGTATGAATTTGATGTTTAATTTAGCACTATGCGGGCATGAGGCAAGAGCCCATGGCCCATATGGACCTAAACAAGGGCATACACAGCCCGGCCCATTTACGGAAAAAAAAAACCCTTGGCAACATGCCGTACAATTGGGCGGGAAATAGATAGTGGAGAGAGGGAGGGAGAGAGGCTGGCGGAGATGAGCTCGTCGGCCGTGGACGCCGACAACGCTCCAGATCTCATTTGTCAGCTCGATAGCGTTCAGGGCATGGTTGACGCTCTTAGTTCGGTCCGATGGAAGAGACACCAGGTTTTTGCTTTGCTTTTTCTTTAAACCCCTAAGCTCAGTCTTTCCCCATTTTTTCCTTAAAATTCCTAATTTTTTCTAGGGTTTCTACTTCTTTCCCTAATCAGGACGCGGTCATTGAGCTATCGGAGCACGGGATAGTTCTCATCGTCGAGGAGAGCGGTTGCCTTCAGGCCAAGGTCTACCTAAAGCGTGAGGTACACACTGAATTTTCTAGGACAATTATAAACTTTAGAATGTTATGCAATTGGGACTATTTTTACAGCTATTTGTGGTATATGAGTACTCTGCTGAAGGGAGGCCGAGATTCGGGCTCAGTTTGGGCCTGTTTGTGGATTGCCTGAATACATTCTCGGCACCCGGGCATGCCCCTGTGATCGAAATTCGGTATCCTGGCCCTGACATGCAGCTTCTCCTCAAGTATGCTTTTGCTTTCACTGTCACCTGATGTATGCTTCTGCTTTTACTAATACCTGATTTTACTTTCTTGAATTGATGGGTGGTGTTATATTTTCTCATATCAGATCGCTTAGTGGTGTTTTATAGCACAAAAATGCGAACATTTGGGAGAATTCATTGGCCGAGATTGAATAGGATTCGATGGAATTTACTCTGGACTCAGAAATTTGCCATGCTATGATATCACATTTATGTGGCTCATTCATTATCAGTTTACCACTTGAAATTATCAGTGGTGAATAAGCGACTATGTTAGTTAAAAAAATTATGTCAGAAATTTCACATTGTCCTCGTTTGGTATTTCCCAATTTGAAATCATATCATATTTCTTTACTTAATGTGTTTGGGGTTTGCATGCTTGTAGTGTGCTAACCTTAGTTTGATGTTTTGGCTATTTTGGACATCAAGGAATGATAATGATTAAATGAAGCAAATAGATCGTGCTATGCTTCAGTTATTGCACATATGCACTGGATAACTAATATGTTGAAGGGGACTGATGTTGGGAGGTCTACCTTGACTCTTGCAATGTATTTCATGCTATGCTTTCTAATCTTTGGGTGAGGTTTTGGACAGAATTTATTGGTTAACCATATAGGATGAAGCCAAAGTGGTATATTGATCTGTCATTGTTTACTATTATCCAAAAGTTGTGGGTTATCTATATTACATTTGGTGAAGTTGTCATAGGTGGAGGGCTAAATATGACTAGGACAAAGGTGTGCCCCACCCCCACCTCAACCCCATCAACTTCATCCTCCACCTCACCCAAAATTACCATCACCTCAAAAACCCCACCAGCCTATTTATATGTTTGACATTCACATCAAAAAACCAAAAACACCTACTTATTTACATGTTTTCCACCCGAGGTTTTTTGCATTTTAATCCCTGGACTTTGCATTTTTTTCCCCGATGATACCGGCACGCACACCCACATTTCTCGCTCTTTTTCGGTTCTGCGCGTTCACCGCATCCCCTTCGTGGGGGTTTTCGGGCTCCATGCACTGTGTGCACGTGTTATTTCCAGTATATTTATATTCTAACGCGTCATTGCAAGTTAAGTGCCATTTTATGGGTCAAAATCTAGGCTTTACGCTGTGATAGTTTTCTTATTTCATTTTTAATTGTGCACCAGGTATTGGGGCTCTGAAACAATATTAAAGTCTACCACTACACCAAAATTTCAAAGCTTTGATGATGGCTGATGTTATATTATATATTCTAACACGCCACTGCAAGTTATGTTGCAAGTTTAAGGTTGATTGACTTCGTTGATTATTAGATGTTTGGATATGACGATTATTCAGGTCCTTAGTTGTATACTCTTACCCGTTACATGAGTATATAAATATAAAGAGAGAGGAGGGTTTATTCTCTCTATTTTCTACAACATAGTTCCCAATTTTCTTTTTTTATTCCCACATGGAATTAGAGCAGAAATCAAGATCTTAGTCTAATCCTAATTATAATTATAAGCATTAATCCCTAAATTTAATTTCCTTGATATCAAGATCACAATGTTGCCACCCTCAATCAAACCTGACAAAGACGGCATGATCTCACTGCCTTTGATCCAATCATTTCCGATCACCACAATCCTGAACTCTGATATTGTCGATGTAGAGCTTTGCCACGTCTACTGTCCTTTCTTGACCCCCTTAACTTCTTCTTCATCTCCTTATTCTAATCATTAGCTCGATCAGATTTGATCAGGTCAGGGACCCTTCACAGTAAAAAATAATTACAGATGTACTCACATGTTTAAAATAGTAAAAAAGTTTTCCTTTCTTTTGCATCTGTATTTATTGCTCTTTGGGTTGTCTTCTGACCACTAGCTGTGTTGTGTTTATCTTTTAGCTATCCTTGACTCATTTCAGTTCCTAGGTATCTTTTTTCTTTCCTTCTGGTTTTAGCAGTTGCTTTGTTAGATTTTGGATATTATCTCATCATTATTATTTGATGATAAATTACAACGATTTGGGAAAAAAGTAGGGCTTTTTATAGATTTTTGTAGAGAATGAAATGGAAATACAAAAATAAGTAGTTCTCAAGAGGGAATCGCTCTTCTACGCTTTGATTCGAGATAAAAGTGATAAATCTCCCAGGATCCAAAGTTGGATTACTCCTAAGCCATAATCTTCTACCCTCTACTTTTCTTCTTTCATTTCCTCCCAACACTAACCCATTCACCCCTATTTATATGGCTGATTTGCTCGAAATTATAAATATGCCTATATGGCACCAAATTACAAAATTGCCAATCGGACACAAAACTATAAAATTGCCACTGATGGTCTCAACTCATATTTCCAATACTACTCCGCCCTCGAAAAACCAACTTGTCTTCAAGGTGGTGCCAGAAGACTGAGTGTGTTTCTCTTAGTGCCAGAGCTCGTCCCATCGACTCCTCCTGAAGCAAATGGTTACTTAAGAGCACCATTCTCCTCAAAACGTTGCTGCAAGAGTGGTAGTGCGTCCGTGGCCGAGTTGTCTATGCACTGGTGCTTTTTGTTCTGAATTTGGACTTCAAATGGGCTCGTAATCATCAAAATACAAAAACTGCACAGAAATTCCTCCAAAAATTGCCTAGAAAGTCACCAAAAATAGAATGACGCATTGTGCAGTCATTGACCGATCAACAACTCGGCTCGAGCCAACTTGGGATGTCGACTCGGCTGAGCCCGCTCGGATCGGCCCGTTGACGGCTTCGGCTCAGCTCAGTGTTCAGCTGTCCCGTAGGAACAGCTGGATCGATCCGTTACTGTAGCGATAGCGGCTCGTCGGCGTTGATGTCTTTTTCGGCTGCTCCGGTGACGATTTGCCGTGAAAATTGGCCCGGTGAGTTCGCCAGGAGGAGAGAAAGATGTCGGTGTGTTTGGCGGTCCCGAATGGCATTGGAAGCGACGTCAGTGACCAAAAACAGCTTGACCAGAGGGGCGAAACCGTCTCTCGTCGATCATGGTTGGTCCGGGGGCTGGCGACTCACTGGGAGATCGTCGGCCCTTTGATGAGCCGCCATAGGTTCGGTGGCCCTAGGCAACTCTGTCGGGGCTTGTCGACCCCCGAAGGGGTTGCCTGGAGGCTGTGAGGGCTCCGGTGGCCATGCTGATGGTTGTCGGCCTCAGGTGGGGCGTCCCTTGCTCCTGTGGCCTCAAATCCATATCGTGTGCGTCGATCGGCTTCAGAGCTACGCCCTTTGTCTCTTACCTTCCAGGTCTGTCAGATCTGGGCTGTTGTCGTTGTTGAGAAGGATCTCCTTGTCCAAAGACGGCTCCTTTCCCATCCGATCTTCGTTGGCGTCTTCTCCTTCCTTCGAATTTGCATCGTCAAAGTCATCCTTGCCCTGACCTGCGCTGTTGGGCTCATTTTTTGTCAAATCTGGCGTCGGGGTCTTCTTTGGACGGTGGCAAATCTCCGACATCCTCTCTAACGACGCTGAAATGGACTCCATCTCTAAGATTGCTAGCATCTTTTCATCTTCCCAAGCTTTGAACCTTCTTGGTCTTGCCATGAGGATCTAAGCTCTGATACCAATTGATGAGAAATTATAGGGATTTGGGGAATAAAAGGGGAATTTTTATAGATTTTTGTAGAGAATTAAATGTAAATATAAAGATAAGTAGTTCAGATTTGATAGGGAACCGCTCTCCTAAATCTCCTAGGATCTAAAGCTAGACTACTATTAAGCTCTACTCTTCTACTCTCTACTTTTCTTCTTCTTTCCCCAACACTAACCCATTCACCCCCTATTTATAGGGCTGATTTGCCCGAAATTACAAATATGACCCTAGGGCACCAAATTACAAATTTGCCCATCGGACCCCAAAACTCCAAAATTACCACCAATGTGGCCTCAACCCACATTTCCAACAGTATTCTCTTTGGCAAACTATCGTTTGATATAATGACTATTACAACTTCTACCAGCGATGATAATAACGTTTTTTAAATTCTTCATCCTACTGTGTTATAGACTGCCATAACTTTTAAGGTTAATAAAGCAAAATGATAATAATATTTCATTGGTGGTTGATCTATATGTGAAGCAATTTTAAGATAGAAGGTCCGTATTCGTCTATTATTCAGTGCTAAAGGGTATTCTTGATGAAATGAGCTTGTACCAGCCGAACGTCTTGGATTTGAAGAGTGTGTTATCGTGAAGAGTTTGCTGTTGTTAAGCTCTTGTCTAAATTGGATCCTTCCATTGCCAACCAAGCATGTGGTCAAATCTTTGTAGTGACCTATTCCATCTGGATCTACTGACTTGTCCAAAGTTAGATGCGTGTCTATGGGTAGTGAGTCTTTGATTATGACTTTGCTAGGTGTTGATAATTCGATAATTCGGCTATGATTATTATTGGTAGATGCCACGGTCGTGGATGTGAGTTTGGAGGATGCCTATTTTCTAGTGGTAGACAGTCCGTTTCTAGTATGGGACATTGCACTTATAATGAGAGAGAATTATTTCTTTAATAAGCGATGGATGAAATTTGGAAGGTTGCATGGGGGCACTTGTCTTTATGTAAGAAACTTTCAGTTCATTCTCCTACCATAAATTCTTCTTCTAGTCCTACATAGACAATACAAATTTCTTGATCAAAGTATACAAAGTTTCCATAGTTATAATCCTATTAGCATATGTACTTAGTTACTCATGCATCTGCTTCAGGTACGAGAGTAGCATATGCGCTTAGCTACTCATGCATCTGCTTCAGGTACGAGTGTGTCAGTTACTTCATCTGATGTACCTTAGGTGTTAGATTCTCGAGCTTCATCTCATTACCAACTATTAAAAACAAATTCCATTCATTGTCTCTTTCTAGTTCATTACCACCTATTCATGTTATTGATGGTACTTATGGGGATATGAGTGTGTTATCGGGATATGATAAGGCGATATTCGAACCCGACTCGATATGGATTTGCCAAACCTTAAAATGTGGAAACCGTTGGATCGGGATTTTTGTTTCTCGGATACCATTCACAATCTTAGTTTTAATTGTCAAATTCAATCATCAAAATGTTGGCTTGTTGGTCTAGTAAGTTAGATAGGAGAGGTAGTGTCCCATGTAATAGAGCTAGTCTGTCCAATGTAATAGAGCTAGTCTATGCACAGATGAAGCACGTAGACGAATATCTACATACAACTAATAGTTATGTTGAACCAAGGTAACTGATGTGCAAAGTCTAATATTTCTGACACGTATCACCTTGATGCTATTGATATAGCCAAATACTATACCGTAGCATCTAATTACTAGAGCGAAACCAATTTTTTTTGAACATTGATCAAAACTAAACAAGCCGTGATGGATCTCAATGTCCCCTCTATAAAGGTGTATGTTATGTAGGTATTGGTTAAGGTATCTATATGCTTATAGTGGTGAGATTTAGGTTAACAGGAGCCTGAAGAGTTGACCATATTTGTACATAGTTTGCCTTAAAGAATCCATTCATCACAAGCCACTTCTATTTGGCTTACAGAAAGTGCTTTTGTCGGTTTCTATATTCTAATTATATTTTTAAACTTAAACTTTTTAACATGATTCATTCACTTATTGAGTATTACGCTCACCTAATAATTTTCATGTCTGTATAATCTAGGTACTAAGTAGCCAGTTGTTTTGGGGTTCATAGGTCAAAAGCTCATCAAAAAATTGGTAAATGATAACTTTTAAGTAGCTATCTTCTAGAACTGGATGTTATGCCTTTGGATTTAGGATCAGATATTGAATTTTGTGATATATGTAGAGAATAATGAGTATCAAATGTCATTTAAGGATTTTTTTTCCTTAGATACGATAATGTGGTGGCCTCTCATTGAACAGAGAAAAAGTAAAGTATGGGGTCATCTTTTACTTTGACCAATGAGAGTTATTTATGTCGGTGCATTTCAGGGGGGGGGGGGGGAATCCTTAGATGGTATTTGATACACATTATTCTCATATACATACGTATGTGTACATGCACATACATACATACTTATAAGCACTTATGTATATACATGAAGGATGAATGTGGAGGATGTTTTTAAACAAGAAATATAAACATGTATGACGCCTATTATTATGTGCTCAATCTGTATCAAAATAATTGAAGGCAGCAGATAGGCTTTGCAATTACTTGTTTAGGGGAATTGTGGCTAACTAGTATTAGCCCCCTAATATTGTTATTAGCCCCAGATAATTGATTCAAGTATATATACCACAAAGTAGAAACCACGTGTCAACTAGTTGAATGATAGCAAGCTATAGAAGCTTGAAAAATCATGGTGGCAAGTGGCAACTGTAGGCATTTTTGGATACATGAATTCTTGTTTGATTAATTAAAAAAATACATATGAGATCTTTTTTAAAAAACCCCTAGAATGATTTTGAAAACCCTAGAAGGCGATCCATAATCCCATCATGTCATAACTTCAAACTAAAGACACAGTGATAACCATCATATACAAATCCTGTCGTGTTGGGACAAGCTCCCATGTCCCTCGGGACGTCTCCATCTTCTCATCCATGGTACCTTTTCAAGCTGGATGTTTTAATGTTTCCTATAATGTTTTAGTTATAGATGGTAGAGACAAGGGAAAAGAATAATTTTTGGAAGGATGGGCTTGAAACAAATCGAGAAATAAGCAGTACAGTACTAGGCCGTTTACCTTTACAAGGAGTAATTGTTAGAACCAAGACAGCCAGAATAATGGAAGGATGTTGTTAGACCATGCAGCAAGAAATAGCATATTGGCTGGAGCAAAAGGATCTACGCTCTTATGACATCCGATAAACACTGGCAGTGGTTTAAAAATTGGTTGCTCGATATCTGGACTTGGCAATGGAACCATATTTGTGCATGGTAAAGGAATAGAAGGTAAAATTAGAGCCTGTTGTTTTTGGATGAAATATAGGAGTCTGACTTAATGGTCAAATCTGTAAAAACCTAGTATTTAAGACTAACATGATCAACACAACAATATCATTTTTGAATTCTAGAATGACCTACAAAACACATTTGATAGATTGGAGTGAATTTATCAAGCCCATGCTTACAATTATGAAGAAAACAAAAACCACCAAAAACTTTAGATTGAATATGAAACACAGACTTGTATAGAAATATGCAAGAAAAGGGACCATCACCATGCAAAATAGAGAAGGCATTTTATTGATAAGAAAATGTGCACATAAGACTACATCTGACCATAAGTACTTAGGAACTTTAATTTCAAATATCAGTGTGCTTGTAGCATTAAGAATATGGTTATGCTTACGTTTTGTAACTTCATTTTAATGAAAGGTATGAAGACATGATCCACAATCCACACCATACGAAATATAAAGGTTTGATATTTCATTTTTGATGACATCTAGTGCAATATCAATACAAAAAGTCTTAACAGAAGTAGAAAACTAATGTTTGGTTTCATTAAAGAAGATTTTTATAATATTCGGAAATTATGTCTCGTCTTTCATCAGATACGTGCATGTCATGTGAGAGAAATCAATAAAAATAATAAAATATTTATGACAAAAACAGAAGCAGTTTGGCATGCAACTGAAGCATTTGAATGTACTAAATCATACAGATAACTTATTTTGTTGACTTTACTTGAAAAAGAAGCACGGATGAGATTATCAAGTTTACATAAATCAACCCAAGGATAAAACAGATGACTCAATTGGTGTCATTTGGTAAAACTTCTCTCGAGAAGGATGGCCAAGATGACAATGTTATACTAACGAAGAACTAGATGTGTCAGCAACTAAATCGAACATGATGAATTCTAGTGCCCAAGAAGTATATGCCGCTCTTCTCATACATCAAACCAATCTTGTCTAAGTCTGCAGGTCTTGAAATTTCACGATAAGAGTGGTAAAATGTGACTGAGCAATTTTTATATTTTGTAATCTGCTTGATAGACAAAAGGTTGCATAGGAATTTAGGAACATGAAATATCGTGCAATGACAATGAAGATGTAACATGAACTTGTCTTTTACCAAGAATATATGAAGATGTGCCATCAATAATCTCAACAAGTAAGATACAAGGGGATGATAAAGAATGAAAAAAACTCTTAGTACCTAACATAATGGGGAAAATCTAGAATCTAAAACATATAGCATACCAAATGAAACAAATAGAGCATCCATACATAAAGAAGATACATGTGCTGTAGAATAAGAAGTCTGCTTGCTTGGCCGTGAGAAATCTAAAAATAGGAGATAAAGAATATCCCACCAGACGAACATATACTTCTATGATGATGAACCAATAGAATTGCTAAGAACAATCTCTATAAAAGCATCTTGGGTCCAGTCCAGCTGCCCAAATTTCGTCCAACATTTTTTTTTCAAAAACATGATTATTTTTGCCAATGCATGGGACCACATTCTGCACCTGATTGTCGCCTGACCATCGGTCACCATTAAAACATTGGCCAATGCCAAACTTACATTCTTGTCCTCGATCACTATCTTGGCATGTCATCTAGCAACTAGTGCAGAGCTTTCGGTAGAGGGTTGGACTACCCTAGTGAACCCAGTGTCAATGACCATATGTCAAACGCGTGATAAAATGGTTGCCAGTGAAGATATTGTCTTACCTCTAAGAATCTGTCTACGTACCAGAGGGACCAAGGATGTATCCATACCTGAAAGAAACTTAGATACTAGTACTAATACTTCCTTTGGTGTTGCCGAAGAATATTGAGATTGAGAACAGAAGTTTGGTACGTCTCCAACTCGTCAATTATCCCTCTAATATCTGCATAGTAATCTGATATAGGTCTCATATTCTACTTTAGAGATCATATATATCAGCTACACGAGAGATTTTTCTCTCATTTAAGTACATCTCCTTCCGCGTTTGCAGAATCTTCTTAGAAGTTTTCAAACACATGATTGCAATAACTCCTATATGCTATAGTGTGGCCAAGTCTTCATACAAAAATATGCAACTTGTGAGTTCTCACTCTGCTGGTGTGGAACTAGGTTGATCCTCTAGGAAGGTACTTACTCTTTTTCTGAAACGCCATAAACATAAAAAAGGATTATGCCTACAATAAGTAATTGGCATCATCCAAGTTTACTAAAAGGGTCTTAGGGTGTAGATTCTGGTAGGATCCGAAGGAAAGATCGGATTTTTATAGAAAATAATAGCAAAATGAAGATAATTGAATACAAAAGTAGGTGTACCCTCCTCCCAAGACGCCGTTATGAGGACGGCTGCACTCGTCTAATCTAAGATCTACCAAGAACTCTCAATAACAATTTGATAATCAAGCATGCTGATAAATGACGGCTAGCCCTAGTTTAAATAAGAAACCCCCCGCCCTAAACAATAACTAATATGCCCTTAAAATTAATTAAAACAAGAATTGTCGAAAGCGCCCCTAAGTTGAGTCGTCGGCTGCCCTTGTCCTCGCGCGTGCGCGGCTTTTACTGGCCCGTGGATCTAACATTACTCCGCCCCTGAAAATCCACCTTGTCCTCAAGGTGGTGCATGACATTATTGGCGATGCTACTCCGAGTGGGAGTCGTCTTTCCCTCCGGTCCCTTCATCCTCCACGTCATCATCCTCGTCCGTCTCTGCTATCAACACTTGCAGCTTGCGACCCCCACAGTGGTGTCCGGGGGTGAAATGCTCGTCGCATCTGAAACAGAGCCATTTCTGCCTCTTCTCTCACATCTCGACGTCGGTCATCCTTCGGATTTGGCCCCCAGCTGGTGGTGTGCTGTTCTGCTTCGCAATTTTCTTAGTACTCGCCTGATCTGTCCCAGTAGTGACACCCGCTCCGCCTGCTCCAGACGAGGTGCCCTTCTGTATCTGTCCACTATAGCTGCTTCCGACTCTCCTATCCTATGTCCAGGAGTCCTCCATCAACTGTGCCATCTCGATGACCTCTGAGAACCCCCGGGCTTGTAAGGTCTCACCGCGGCTCGAAGACTGGGCCTCAGCCCCTTCAGGAAGGTGCCCTCGAGTGACTCGTCTGAGATGTTTTGTATTCTCCCCGCCAAAGTCTCGAACCTCTCAATATACTCCCGTACTGGTCCATCCTGCCTGAGAGCGTATAACTGCTCGTGAAGGTTTCCCAGGCGGGGATCCCTGAACTTCTCCAGAATTATGTCCTTCAGCTCCTCCCAGTCACGAATTGACTGCCTCCTCTCCTTCCACTGGTACCACCCCAGAGCTCTCCCCTCCATGCAAATAGCGGCTGCCTCCAACTTCTGAGCATCTGTCATGCGGTGCGCTGTAAAGTACCTCTCCGCTGTGAACAGCCAGGCATGTGGATCCTCTCCCCTGAATAGAGGCATCTCCAACTTCCGTACCCTGCAATCCCCGCCAAAGTGTCCATGATCGAGCCTCCCCTCTGTACGGAGAGGCTGGCGATGTTGCTGTCGTCTCTCGTCCTAGGTCTCGTACTATCGAGGCGGCTCTCCTCTGTCGTCACCATAGTCCCCTCGGGGATCCCCCGTCTGCCCTCAAAGTCATCCCATTCCGCGTCATCTCCAAATTCAGCCCCATAACATCCCCCGTCATCGTAATACCCCTGGCCCTCCCCGGGGTCAAATCCACTACCAAAATCATGCGTCGGGTCCTCCAAATAGGGCTGAAAACCCCTCTCGAACTGCCGTTGTCGCCCGTGCTGCTCGATGGATGCATCGGAGGGCCGTGTGGCTCGGCAAAAGTCCCTCGGGCGGTCTGAGGGCCCACGAGACTTGGGCGCTGCTGCCCAGGGGCCCCGCGGCCCTGTACCAGGCCTGCGGGGGCCTGGCGATGGTCGCCCAGGCCCGCTGGGGCATGGCGATGGATCTCCGGGCCCCGCGGCCTGGGGAGGGCCGTCGGGGGTTCGCCGGCCCCTGCCGTCGTCCAAGGGCTCTGTGAGGAGCCCCTCTGCTTTTTGCCGCTCGTGGGGGCGACGGCTAGGTTCGCCGGCCCCCCTCCTTGCTTCTTCCGCCTTTCGTCTGATGCTTCCGCCGTAATTTTCCTTCCATGGATCCTCCTCGTCCCCTTCTTGGGATCCATCCTCCTCGTAGGGTCGATTCGTCTCCCAATCCTCTTCTTTCTCCTTCCCCTTCGTCAAAGGTGCCGCCTTTGACGATGAATTAGGGTGCCCCTCGCCTTAGATGATCGCCGTCTATAGATCGATGAATTTGTCAAGTTTGTCTCCTTGATTTGATTGACTCGCCTTTAATTCGTTGATGGATTCCGTCAGAGACTTTATTGATTCCTCGTGTCCCTTCAACGATCTTTTTACCCCCTCAAGTTAGTCGTTGAATTTCTCCTCCAAGGTGTCAAATTTGTCCTTCGATCTCGTCGTTGGCGCCGACATGGATCGTCACTTGCTCTAATACCAAATTGGTAGGATCCGAAGGAAAGATTGGATTTTTATAGAAAATAATAGCAAAATGAAGATAATTGGATACAAAAGTAGGTGTACCCTCCTCCCAAGACGTCGTTATGAGGACGCACGCACTCGTCTAATCTAAGATCTACCAAGAACTCTCAATAACAATTCGATAATCAAGCATGCCGATAAATGACGGCTAGCCCTAGTTTAAATAAGAAAACCTCCGCCCTAAACAATGACTAATATGCCCTTAAAATTAATTAAAATAAGAATTGTCGAAAGCGCCCCTAGGTTGAGTCGTCGGCTGCCCTTGCCCTCGCGCGCGCGGCTTTCGCCGGCCCGTGGATCTAACAGATTCGTGATAGAAAATCTTTTTATTTTTGTAGATAATGATATTTCTTAGACTCAGAAGACATGATAATAAGTGCAAACCTGCAGATCAGCAACCAAGTAGTAAGTGTAGATAGATCAAAAGATCCAAAATGCCCGGATAATCAGAATAGTTGCACAAACAAAATGCCGGATAAGTATCCAGCCAGCCTGTAATAGCCAAAGTAGAGATCCAAATCAACCATCTTAAAAAGAGAAACATTTTTAACTGCAACAGTATTGTATGGTACTATATCAGTATTGTAGTAGTTAATGGGTTTTTACTATCACCTTACTTTATGACACTGTAGTAGACACTTTGGTTCTGAAAAGTGGATACCTGGATAGATCTAATCCATAGCAGGTAGATTTGATTAGATTGGGGAGAGGAAGAAGAGGCAATGGTGGCTGTCGAGGTGACATGAAGTGGAGGAGACTACAGTTGGTAATGTTGAAGACCAGCGACGAGGAGGGGAGAAAAAGGTGGGGGTGGTATTTGAGTTGAAGAGGAGTCGGTGTCAACGTATAGAAGATGGGGGTTGAAGGTAGAAATTAGAATTTTTCTTTGACATTGTATTAGAATTTTGGGAAAAGAGAGAATTCTCATTTCTTCTTTTTGGTATGTATATGTAGAAAAGATACGAAGTGAATTTGGACCAAATTACATAAGATGTAGCACAACCAATATAATATCCAATTAATATTCTAATTCTAACTGACTTGATCTATGGTATTTTAGTCATTTAACCTTGATTGCATAATGCTTCTTAATTCGTCTTGTAGTGGCTTGATTGCATGTTCACCAGGAGGTATGGGCTTTTAGGCCTTGTTAGGTGTAGACTAGGACAATAGAGGATCATTTGTGGTCAAGATGTTTCTCTCTTTGTCTAGGTTCTTTGGTTTGAGGCCATGAAAGATGGACTTTCAAAATGGGCGTTGTGTCCGTAAGAGACACGTAATGTGATGGACACCACTTGCACAACACGTTTCCGCCATGTAGCAGACACTCTGAATCCGCGTTCAACGATTAGCACTCTTCATCTTGAAGAACATATTGATAGATATATGCCCAAAAAATTAAATATTTTAAAACCCTAAATCCTATAGATTAACCTGTTCCAATTTATATTACATTTGTAGGTAACTAGTAAGCCGTCCATCTTGCGTACAATTGATGCATTTGATAGAAATCTCCAAACAAGATTTTTATATATAAAGCTCACTTAATAGATAGCTTCCGATTATTGATTTAGAAAATAGATTTGGCTAACTCAAGATGTAAAGATCCCATATCACCATCCATCATCTCATTTTATCATTTTCATGTATACACACACACTCGCATACATGAGAAAACAGAGAATATGGTGTCACTAGAAAGATCACTTCTATAACAGTCTAAAAGTCCACTCTTTGCATAATTTTTAAATGACCAGCACCTTAGAAGTTGATTTACATGTTCTTAAACGTATATAAATAAAAAAAACTTGAGATTCTCATGTTGCTTGCACATGCATCGGATGGTTGAAAGTTTAACATATTTGTGGTAATACAACTTTTATCACCTCCTAAATCAAGGAGGAACAAGCCCAGGATTCATTAAACCTTTGGTGTTTCGCAGTTTTAATTTATGAACAATAAATTGAATGGTGCCGATCAATAAAAAATATGTATAAAGATGTGATTTTTTAACAATCATAAGAGAGGATTTCCTCCAGTAAATTCTTATTTCTCATTTCATATTCATACATATATTAAAAATAAAGGATGTTTTGAATGGGTTTGCTGCCTAGGACAAAGAGGTGTGTAGAAAGACGGCTGTGATTGAATCTTGAGTAATCAATGGGTAGGTTGAGAGTCTGTGCCAAAAAAATTTGGGGGAAGAATTTTGGTGAAAATTTTAGAATTTTGGAAACAATTAAATTTGTAGGAAACTAAATTTTAAGGGAACTACATATGAGGGAACTAAATTTTGAGGGTGACAAATATTTGAGGACATTAATTCTCTGGGGAAACTAAATTTTAATTTAAAATTTTAAGAAAAATTAAAATTATAAATTTTGGAGGAACTATATCTGGATGGAACTAAACTTTATGGGAAACTAAAACAAGCATGCAAATTTTTTGGAGTGATTTTGAATGTGTTGAAATTTTTCGGATGACTATGGTCACGGGTTATGACTAGAACATATATATAAGATTATTGTTTGAGGTTATAAGATTATGTTTATGATGCGGTTCATTGATGCGACGCACCACGGCCACACACGGGGGGAGCGGCTAGAGCGGAGCCCACGATCACTTACTTCCGCAGGAGGAGACGTGGGGGCGGGAATTAGTCATTTCAGGGGTATTTTGGTCTTTCCAGACCAAATTAGTAAATCCCCTTTTCTTATATTTAGGTCTAGCCATCATTAGGGAGGGCTTATGCTTGATTTGTTTCTGAACAATCTAGTTATCATCTTGATGTTGTTTAGGCTTTTAGGCGTTCAATAAAAGCTGGGAGATTGATTCGTCTCGAAGAATCCTTATCAAGTTCATTGCTTTCTCGTTGTTTTTCCACTATTTTACATTTTTCCACCTTTAAATCGCTGTTTTAATCATTTATTCGCTGATTTGATCCAAACGGCAAGCGATTCGTATCAAATTGGTATCAGAGCGGTGAGATCTAATGGCGAGAGGGACAAGAAGCGGCGCGACGGAAGAACGGCTTCAAGGGTTTCGTGAAGAAATCAACCGCGAGATGGAGGAATTGAAGAAAGCCATGGCCGATGATATTCAATCATTGAAGACGGCCATGGAGATCTCCAACAAGGATCACGCCCATACGCAAGAGGACATCCAAGTCGAACTCAAACACATGAGGATCGAGGCGGCGAAAACGGCGAGAGAGGTTGCGCAGATCCCGACGATGATGACAATGCTCCAGACCATCTCGGCGGCTATTGGAGGAGATCGAGGCAAAAACCCGGAAGGGTATGTCGTCGAAACGACGGCTACCAACCCTCCAAACCAAGGCGACGGCTGGCCAAACCCTCTAGGGTTTGCGGGGGAAAGCAGCAGGGCCCACCAGGCCCTCGCAGCAAGCACGGCAGGCCCAACTGGGCCTGCCGGAAGTGTGACAGGCCCAACTGGGCCTGCCGAGAGCTCGACAGGCCCAGCGGGGCCTGGGGGGCTCGACAGGCAATTTCGCCCCCCCCCCCAAACGGCGGCGACACCCCCTGGCGGGGGTGTCTGGAGGACGGCGCCCCCGATCGGGGGTGCTGGTGGCGGGGCGCCCCCGATCGGGGGCGCAGGAGGCGGGGCGCCCCCGCTGGGGGCGCTGGAGGCTGGGTGGCCCCTTTTGGGGGTGCAGCAGCCCCGGTAGGGCCTCGAGGTGGCGCCACAGCCTGGGCCACCCCTCCTGAGGACCCAGCGACGCGTTTTGGAGGCCTGACGAGACCACTGAGGCCTTTTGGGGGCGTGGCGGGGTTTGTTCAACCCCCAGGAGCGACGACGAGACCCGACGGAGGAAGAGGGGCTCCCGAGATGACGATTGGGGCTCCTGCGGCCCAATTTTGGGGCCCAGGGGGCCATCTGGAGGGCCGGACAGCGCCCGTTCAGCAGCACGGAGGGGCTAGAGAGCGGCTTACCTCCTTGCTAAGAAGGTGCTGGCTCTCAGGCTACGGTCAGGTTTGCTTTTTGTAGCTCTTTACGCCTCGCGAGCCGGGCTTTGGAGATGAGGCCTTTTGGCGAAGCCAAGTCAATTTCGGGCCACCAAACCAATACATAAATTGGGAGGTTTTTAGAGAAAGACAGAATAAATAAAAATTTTAATGAAGGGATCGATCGTTCGAATAATAAACAGGTATCCGTGCGTTTTTGTGCAGCCACCACGACCACTGGAGTATTTGGGGAACTACATCCCTGAGGGGGATATGGAGAGACCTCAGTGGCCTGATGAGCTGTACGAGGGAGGCGACGGAGGCCCCGGAGGGGGGGGCAAGGGGGCGTGATGGTGCTTGGAGGCGGCCGTGGGGGGTATGGAGGACAGTATGGAGACATAAACGCGGATCGTCGGCTGAAAAAGCTGAAGATGCCGACGTTTGATGGTACCGATCCTGACGGTTGGGTCTACAGAGCGAAGCGATACTTCCAGGTGATGCAGCTCACAGAGGAGGAGGTCCTGCGGGCTATTGGGATCTACTTTGAGGGCAAGGCCCTAGCCTGGTACAGATGGAAGACAGCCCGCTCCCCCTTTCGTACTTGGGAGGAGCTTTCTTCATACCTCCTCGATAGGTTCCAGGAGAAGTCCGGAGGGGACTTCTATGAGCAGCTTTCAGCACTGCGGCAGGAGTGGACGGTTCGAGACTTCGTGGAGAGGTTCGAGATGTTGGCCAGCAGGCTACGGGGGGTGTCCGATCAGGTGTTGATTGGGAGTTTCATGAGGGGACTGAAGCCCTCGATACGGGCGGAGCTTCGGATGCAGAGACCCAACGACTTGGAGGATGTCCTTCGGCTGGCCCATGTGGCGGAAGAGAAGCACACTGAGGAGAGGCGCCTGAGGGGGACTTGGGGTACTCAGGGTCAGCGCAGTCTGGCAGCGCTGGTCCCTCCACGCCCAATAGCAGGAGCACCAGCGGAGCCTAGAGGAGAGGTCCGACCAGGAGTGGTACCCGGCAGACGGCTGACGGAGGCAGACATGCAGGCGAGGCGTGCAGCAGGATTATGCTTCCGATGCGATGAGAAGTTCAGCCCCGGTCACCGATGTGCGAGCAAGTTGCTGCAGATCGTGATCGTCCCCGACGAGGAGGACTATGAGGAGGTAGTGGAGCCAGAGCTGACGGTCGAGGATGAGGTGCCGGTGCACATGGACGTAGCAGAGGTCTCTCTGAACTCTGTGGTAGGATTCACTCCGAATCATACCATGAAGTTATCAGGGACGTTGGCAGAGCAGGCAGTGACCGTACTTATTGACAGTGGGGCGACTCACAACTTCATCTCAAGGAAGTTGGTGGAGCGTCATGGGCTAGAGCTGAGCACGTTGGAGAGATTCACAGTGTAGCTGGGGACGGGGAAGATGGAGGAGAGCAAGGCTGGAGTTGGGGAATGTGGATGTCATTTTGGGGGTACAGTGGCTGAAGAAGTTGGGGGAGATGAAGGTGAACTGGAAGCTTTTGCGGATGGAGTTCCAAGACGGCGAGCGGACGGTGGTGCTGACCGGAGACCCTACACTCTGTTTTTCGGTGGTGGCCTTCAAAGCCATCACTAGGGCGTTGCGGGATGAGAGTGAGGGGTTCCTGGTGGAGTGCCAGGGGTTGTCGACTGAGGAGGAGCAGCCGACAGAGACCGCAGAGGAGGTGGAGCCAATACTGGAGCAGTACCAGGAGGTGTTTCAGAGCCCACAGGGGCTGCCTCTGCAGAGGGGACACGATCATGCGATCGTGCTACGGGGGGATGGGGCTCCAGTCAGCGTGCGGCCATACAGATACCCGCATTCGCAGAAGGATGAGATAGAGCGGATGGTACGGGAGATGCTGCAGTCGGGGGTAATACAGCCCAGTGTGAGTCCTTTTTCGTCACCAGTGCTGTTGGTGAAGAAAAAGGACGGGAGTTGGAGATTCTGCGTCGATTACCGGGCGCTGAATAGGGAGACTGTCGCAGACAAGTTCCCTATTCCGGTAATTGACGAGCTGTTAGACGAGCTACATGGGGCAGCGGTCTTTTCGAAGATCGACTTGAGAGCGGGGTACCACCAGATACTGATGCGGCCAGAGGATGTGCCGAAGACCGCTTTTCGGACCCATGAGGGGCATTACGAGTTTCTCGTCATGCCTTTTGGCTTGACGAATGCTCCGTCGACGTTCTAGGCCCTCATGAACAAGGTGTTCCAGCCTTACTTACGGCGGTTCATACTTGTATTTTTTGACGACATCCAGGTCTACAGCCGGGATATGGAGGAGCATATAAGCCATTTGGAGGTGGTATTCCATGGGCTGTTGGCGAACCAGCTCTTCGTCAACAGGAAGAAGTGCAGTTTCGGGCAGCTGCAGATTGAGTACTTGGGCCATGTAGTATCGGCAGAGGGGGTGGCGGCCGACAGGTCGAAGATAGCAGCTATGCTAGATTGGCCGCTACCTACTACACTACAAGCCTTGAGGGGTTTTTTGGGGCTGACGGGCTACTACAGGAAGTTCGTCAAAGGCTACAGCACGATTGCTTGGCCTCTCACCGAGCAATTGAAGAAGGACGGTTTCAAGTGGGGGGGAGGCCACCAAGGCGTTTGGAGCATTGAAGGTGGCTATGACGACGGTGCCAGTCCTAGCCTTGCCGGATTTCAGCATATCGTTCGTGATGGAGACTGACGCTTCGGGGTACGGGCTAGGGGCGGTGCTTATGCATGAGGGTAGGCCCATCGCCTATTTCAGTCAGGTGCTGACCGTTAGAGCACGACTGAAATCGGTTTATGAGCGAGAGCTGCTGGCCATAGTCTTCTCGGTGCAGAAGTGGCGGCCATACATGTTGGGGAGGGAGTTCGTGGTCCGCACGGACCAGAGGAGCCTCAAGTACCTACTGGAGCAGAGGCTTGTCACAGAGGAGCATCAGCATTGGTTGTCCAAGCTAGTGGGGTACCGGTTCGATATCGAGTACAGGCCTGGATTGGAGAACAAGGCTGCGGATGCCTTGTCACGTCGGGAGGAGAGCATCGATTTGAGGGCGCTGTCGCGACCTATGTGGTTGGACTGGGAGCCGATGCTACAGGAGGCAGACACAGATGCGGAGTTGAGGCAGCTCTGGGAGAGACTGCAGAGTGGCGAGGAGGGGCCGGCTGGGTACTCGTTAGCAGGGAGCAGATTGCTGTACCAGGGGAGGATGGTGATACCACGGAGCTCAGAGTTTATATCTGTCCTTTTCAGGAGTTCCACAGTTCGGTGACTGGGGGCCACTCAGGGATACAGCAGACCTATCAGAGGATGGCCAGAGAGCTATATTGACCTGGGATGCGGAGGAGGATCGCGCGTTTAGTCGCAGCTTGTGACGTGTGCCAACATCACAAGTACATGGCCATGGCCCCAGCAGGCCTGTTACAGCCGTTGGCGTTGCCAGAGAGGGTCTGGGAGGATGTGACGATGGACTTCATCGATGGGTTACCCCGGTCAGAGGGCTACACGGTGATATTTGTGGTGGTGGACCGCCTGAGTAGGTACGCGCACTTCGTTCCATTAAAGCACCCTTACACTGCAGTGTCGGTGGCTACGGCTTTCACGAGAGAGGTGATACGGTTACATGGGGTGCCTGCTTCCATAGTGTCCGACAGGGACCAGGTTTTTATGAGCGGCTTCTGGCGGGAGCTATTCAGGGTGCAGGGTACGGTCCTGAAGAGGAGTACAGCCTACCACCCCCAGACCGACGGCCAGACAGAGGTTGTCAACCGCAGCATAGAGACTTACTTGCGGTGCTTCGCATCTGAGACACCTCGTCAGTGGCATAAGTGGTTGGCTTGGGCAGAGTACTGGTACAACACCTCGTACCACTCTGTAGCTGGGACGACACCTTTCCGAGTGCTTTACGGGAGAGATCCACCGCCTTTGCTCTGTTTTGGTGACAAGCAGACTCCAGTGTCCAAGGTGGAGGAGTACATGGAGGACAGGGATGGCTTGCTAGAGGAGCTGCGGAAGCATCTATTGAGGGCTCAACAGGTCATGAAGACCAAGGCTGACGGGCATCGACGTGATGTCAACTTTCAGGTGGGCGATATGGTGTATCTCAAGATGCGTCCGTACCGGCAGAGATCTTTGGCAAGGAGGCAGAACGAGAAGCTGTCAGCTAGATATTTCGGTCCCTACAAGGTGGTGGCCAAAATTGGCAAGGTGGCGTACAAGTTGGAGCTGACACCTTCTTCGATGATACACCCAGTGTTCCACGTGTCATAGCTGCGGAGGGCGATTGGGGATCTGGCGGTTTCGTCCACTTTACCTCCTAGCTTGACGGAGGACATGGAGGTACTACTCGAACCCGTGGATGTGAGGGCGGTTCGACAGGGCCCAGGGCGGCGCAAGGAGGTACTGATCTATTGGGCGGGCCTACCGGACTGTGATGCGACGTGGGAGGCCTATGACGTGGTACAAGAGCGATTCCTTGACTTCCACCTTGAGGACAAGGTGGCTCTGTTAGGTGGGTATTGATGCGGACGCACCACGGCCACACGCGGGGGGGGGAGCGGCTAGAGCGGAGCCCACGATCACTTACTTCCGCAGGAGGAGACGTGGGGGCGGGAATTAGTCATTTCAGGGGTATTTTGGTCTTTCCAGACCAAGTTAGTAAATCCCCTTTTCTTATATTTAGGTCTAGCCGTCATTAGGGAGGGATTATGCTTGATTTGTCTCTGAACAATCTAGTTATCATCTTGATGATGTTTAGGCTTTTAGGCGTTCAATAAAAGCTGGGAGATTGATTCGTCTCGAAGAATCCTAATCAAGTTCATTGCTTTCTCGTTGTTTTTCCACTATTTTACATTTTTCCATCTTTAAATCGCTGTTTTAATCGTTTATTCGCTGATTTGATCCAAACGGCAAGCGATTCGTATCACTCATTTAACAAAGGAGCTATCATTTCACATAGATGAGGGCTTCCTTGTGTAATTTCATCACATTAAGGGATGAGGTCTTGTCTTATCTAAAAGGGCAGCACATTTAGCTAAATGGGCCGCCACCTCATACCCATCTTTTTAGATGTGTGTATGATACACTCGATTGAATTAAGGGATAAAAATATGATTTTTGGTGGATTTTGGAGGAAAATTGGATTTTTATGGTGAAAGGTGAGGAAAATTGGATTTTTATGGTGAAAGGTGGGATTTTTTGGGCTAGAAAGTAGATTTGGGGGGAAAGTTGATATTTTTACTGATAGAATAACAAGATACAATGATAGTTGGACTCTTTCGAGAGGAGAACCGTTCTTCCAAGCCTCAATTCGAGAGCAAGCCGAACTTTCCCACTATCCTAAAGGATCTAATATTCTCTATTAATTCTTCATCAAATTCAACATAAACCCTCTTCTAATTTCCTCCCCTTTATTTATAACAAAACTCCTCATGAGTAGCCATCTCACAATTATTAAAATACCTCTAATCTAGTTTTTCAGCTTAACATGACAAATCTGTCCCTAAAACCCTCAAAATTACAGTTTTGCTCCATATGCCCTGGAATTACTGATCTACCAGTAGTTGTCACCGCATCGTCAAGTATATCATTACTCCGTCCCCAACGAACCACCTTGTCCTCAAGGTGATGCATAAAGTCCATGGGGGCACGTTACTTCAAATGAGGGTGTTCGTTCCCTCATGGGTCAAAGCTTAAAATGCCTCCACCGGAATTGATGTTGCGCTCGAAGGGGCCTCCTCCTCCCC
This sequence comes from Scilla litardierei, assembly GCA_030789695.1. Classification (NCBI taxonomy): domain Eukaryota; kingdom Viridiplantae; phylum Streptophyta; class Magnoliopsida; order Asparagales; family Asparagaceae; genus Scilla; species Scilla litardierei. The sequence continues at coordinate 43,823,797 of CM061133.1, forward strand.
TTGGGCTTCCATTGGCCCCGTCAAAACGTTGTGGGTCTAGCCCGTTGTTTTTGGGCCACCCCAAGTCTCCAATGTCATTCTCGAAGCTCAAAGGGAAGCCACAATGATTGCCAAGCCCGCCTGAAGGTCCGTCATTTTCAAAATATTGTTGCCAAGACACAGAATGAGCTCTGTCCGTAAACCACGGCTTACTGAACCACATTACTCCGTCCTCAAAGAACCACATTGTCCTCTAATACCAATTTGATACGATCCAGAAAAGATTTGAGAACAAATTTAGGGATGAGGGGAATATGATTTTTATTGATAAAAGAAGGAAATACAAGTATAATTGGCCTCTTTCGAGAGGAGGTCCACTCTCATAGACTTTAATTCGAGAGGAAGTCAAACTATCCCACTATCCTAAGGGATCTACTCCTATTCTCAATCAATTCTTCACATATTCATCATAAACCCTCTTTTAAAATTACATAGCCCCTAAACTCTCAAAATTAAGGTTTTGCTCCTATGCCCGTAAATTACAGATCTGTCATTGGTTGCCGCCATACTCCCAAGTCTATCAGTGTATCAAAGGGATACTATGTTGATAAGACGTAAACATCACTTGAACCTAAATATGTGTTAATATATTTTAAGATATTTTTTATTTGATGTCGTTACTTTATTATAAAATATGTATTTGTGTCTTTGAAATTTTTACTGTTCTTCTAATCATTTTTCATAGGGCACATCCTTATCACTATGTGTTTCAATAGGTATTACGTATAAATACCTAAGAAAAAACGACATGATTATGCATATTGAATAAGCATTAAGAGAGTATGTGATGAATATTGTCGGCGCTTATGCATTACAAATATGATTGAATGATGTAAATAAATAAAAAATTTGGATGAATTTGGGGATGTTGCATGGAGGTTTTGGTTTCGCGATAGAAATATGGCAAGTGGTTATGTTTTAGACTTCTTCTTTGTATATGGTTTAACGTTAGCTAACACTTGATTTTACAAAAGAGATTCAGATTTGATATCTTTAGAAGTGAAACGGCTGTCACTCATTTGACTTTCTTTCTGACCAGAATGCCGATAAATGATAGTGCAAAGATTGTAAAACAGTAATAGGAAAGTGTAACTACCCAAAATATTTTAATCCTAGATGTGGATCTTACAAAGTGGCAAAGAGCCAAAAGCTAAGATAGATTCTAGGATCAAGTGATATAAATCAAAGGATGATACGCGTAGATTTAAAAAAAGAGATCCTAAAAATAATTAAGAGTTCAAGGGGGGACACTAGTGCTATGTAAACGAGGATGGTAGACTGTATTACAACGATAGCCATAGAAGAACTTGGTGTATCTAAAAGTATTGCACCATCATGCAATGTGATATCTTGGTGGGACGATGAAGTGAATGCTACTGTTGGAGATAAATTGATAGTTATGAAAACATCAAGAGATGTAGAGATGATGCCTTAAAGAGAATAAATTAGACAAGAAGGAACGTAAAAAATTTATCCAAGAGGCTAGATACAAAGTATATACATATACTTATAATAAGTTAAATATATTTATCAACTAGCATGGGTGAATGAAAAAAAATGAAGGGGAGTATATGCAGTTAAGTGTATTAAAGACGAAAATAAATTTTTTTTTGATCAGAGATGGAGAGATTAGAGGTAGGTGGAGAGTGTGTTTTGATAAACTTAGTAATGGAAGGTATACATTTGATATATGAGATAACGAGATTCCTTCGGAAGAGCTAATTATAATTTTATGCGAAGAATCGCAGTATGGGATGTAAGAGGAACTTTATAGAAAACGAAACCGCGAAAAGCGTATGTGGACATGATGATATCCTTACGATGCGTGGATATGCAAAGGAGATGTAGCTATTCTATGGATGATAAAGATGTTCAACAAAATTTAAGAATCAAATAAAATATCAAAGAAGTGGAGTAGCACTTTGGTACATTCGTCCAAAAAATAAATGCGTATCTAAAGTTGCTCTAGTTATCATGAAGTCAAGTTAATGTGTTATACCATGAAACTGGTTTAGATTGAGAAAGGATATCATTATATCATAAAATCATTATGGTTTCATTTTAGGATATATGACAATAGAAACAATCCATCTCATCAGGTAGATTATGAAGCAATATAGAGCTAATGGGGAGATAATTGCATGATCTTTATTGATCTAGATAAAGCCAATGAAGGTGTCCCTAGAGAGGTTTTGTGGTGTGTATTAATGAAAACGATGGTCCTTCTAAAGTATGTTGCTCTAATTCAAGACATGTATAGAGTAGCCGTCACTAGTGTGAAGATTTATGGATGAATAACAAATAATTTCAGATCACTATCAGGTTACGTTAAGGTTTGGCTTTAGTCCACTCCTCTTTGTTATAATGATTGATCAGCTCACTAGGCATGTTTAAGACGAGGTATCTTGGCATATATTATTTGTAGACGATATTGTTTTGATAAATGAGACTAATGTAAATGTAAAGTTAGAATTTTAAAGGCAGACATACAGACGTGATATTTCAGACTTAACATGAACAAAACTGTGATATGGAATGTAAGTTTAATAGAGTTAGACATGAAGATCATAGCGTGATGAAGAGGGATGACAAACGTATATTGACAAGTGCTTTAGGTATCTCGGTTTGATTATACAAGAGAATACAAGGATTAAGTAATATATTGATTATAGAACTAAAGGACGGTTGAAGCGAAAAGATGCAATAAGAATGTTATGTAATCGAAATGTATCGTTACAGGTAGAGGGCAATTTTATGAGACAATTATTAGATTAGCTTTTATGGTAAAGAATTGGGCTATCATCGAGAAGTATGAACTGAATATGGGTGTGGCAGAGATGTGAATGTTGCAGTGGATATGTGGAAACATTAGAAAAGATAATTTAAGAAATAAGCATATCCGAGCGAAGGTAACTGTGGTCCCCATGGAGGATTAGATGAGATAACGTCACTTGATATGATTTGACCATATACATTGAAGACCTATTGAAGCGTCTGTTGGAAATACATAACATAGAATGTTAATATCAATAGAAAGAGAGGCAAGTCAAAGAAGATATGAATAGAAGTGATAGAATAGATATGAAATATCGTCATCTGACGGAAGAGAAAGCTTTAGATCATAATACATGGAAAACAAGTGTCTGGCATTAGGGTCTGATAATACGTCATTTTCCCTATTATGTTCATGAAATCGACCCCAATTTTTGACATGTATGATATGATGATGATGATGTTGTTGTTGTTGATATATGCAAGTACATAAGATGTTACATTGTTGCGTTGTCCTATGTACGTGGCATATTTGTGCCAAGTGTTCATGTCCTTGCTACAAAGATTTGAGGAAATTCGAAGGTTTGTTGTTTCATTGCATACCTAGAGAAGGTACTAGCCCACCAACCAATCGATGATCAAGGTGTCATTCATTGGTGACCGCGAGTTGACTTGAATGCTATACTAGTAACATCACATGTAATGTTATTACAAACTTAGTGGGGTTAAGCTATCAATTTTGAATATCAAAAGTTGTCTTGAAAGTTTTGCTTGGCCTGTTAGTCTTTTCCTTCTTCTGAAGGCATTTAAAATATAGTAAAACAAAAAAGATGAATGCTAACTACTAGGGTAAAGGTCATGTGCACCCATCTATAAAATAAAGCTGATGTGCAAAGTGGTACAATATTAGTGTTGATCAAACTTATATGCCAAACTCTCCCAGAAAGAGAGTAACCCACCCAAAAAAACTTTGAAATGATGCAGCAGTTTCCAAAAATAAATTTCCTTTTGTCGGCAGTTCTACCACAGAATTCAGTTACTTGCTGATATGACCAGGACTATCAAAGCTCATTTTGAGTAGGCTTGTATTTTCGGAGGGGCTCTTGTAGGATTTTTCTAGGTTTTATTGGATAAAAAGAGGATTTTTATGGAAAAGATGAGATTTTAGGGTAAACGAGGGATTTTAGGGCTAGAAAGTGGGAGGTAGTGGTGGGGAAGATAGGATTTTTAATTTTTTATTAGTAATAAACTGAAATAGAAAAGAGATATAAGGTAAAGGTGAGTTCTTTTGAAAGGAACACTCTCCTAAGTCATCGATTCTAGAGGGGGCCACCCTCTCCAATAAAAGAGGGTTTTTATCAACCTCACAAGATTTTACTCAATATTCGACACCCTCAAAAATTACGAAAACGTCCCTGATAGGTCAAAATTGTAGAACACATCAAACTTCCAGCTCACACTGCGAGGGCAGAGGTGCCACCATGAAGATCTAGGAGTGTGAGCAGTATGAGCTGAAAACATTCCCTCAAAAAGATGACCAATCACAAAAATTTTAGGAAGATTACGTGATCTAAATACAATTTTCAGCGAGAATTTATAACTAGTCTTTAGAGATATACTGTGGGAAATGAAACAGAAACAAGTGTTGATTACCTAGAATGATGTAGTAGTGAGAACACCTTGGGGACGGTAAAACTTAATCGGTCCGACATATATTTTAATAATCGGCAGTAAATGCTTACATATTTGCATGAGTTATGCAAGAATTTATCAGGCATCCTTATAATGATGTTGTATGGTGCATGTTAATTCTAAAGGATTTTTACCCGTTGATTAGACTAGAGAAAGGAAACGTTTCAAATTAAAATCATGGGGAGAAGATTTAGAATCTTAAATTTTATATTTTTTTACCAAGACTATATTTTAGATATTTAGGGAGCAATGAGGTTGTAATCCATATTAACGAAAACCGTACCGGGAGTAAACATTTTCTTCACTCGGTCTAAGGGTAGTATTAAGGCGGATGTGTATAAAAGCCTGGCAGGAGGCAGGATTGTTAATGTGAGCTTCCATGGTACTATATTGCTATATCATACACATAAAACTGAAGTGAAAACTTAGATGAGAAAATTTAAGATGTGCTGTAAGTGCGGGAAAATTTCTCGCATTGATGCACATGTAAAGTGTTTATTATTATTTTTCAAATTTTTTTGGATTTATTCTACATATCGTGGATCATCATCATACCAAAACTCACTTGAATCTAATGCTATTTGATCATTGATCGACCTGTTATAATTTTAATGGTTTCGGAACAATAGAACTTTCTACAACGGGTATATCGATGGTCAAATACTTCTAGGGTTCACCCATATTTGAGATTTTTGGGATTTTAGAATGTGTAGAACAACCTTTAAAAAGAAAAAATTTCATGAGTTTTTTTTTTCGGATTTTCCAAGCCGGCACTTTGTTAACTCGTATCTATAATCATCGGTTAGCAAAATCGTTAACAACTAACCTTGCTTTTCAGATGGTAGTGTCTGACAGTTCTCTAGAACAGATTACCACAATCAATTGGAAATTATTTTTTGTTGATATATATTGGATTTTGGCTCAGCAGAAGTCCGAACCAACGTACAATAAATCATTTGGTCTAGATTCTTAAGTAGATTGTAAACTTCCTAGCGGGTACGGATCCACATGTAGATAATATGCATTTATAATGGATCAATATGGAGATCCTGTGGTATCCAACCCAAGGAATGAGGTTTCGGCCGAAACCGCTTGTTTTCGGTTAAGTGGTTTCGATCGAAACATCATTTTTATAATAAAATCCGAGTATTTATTTAAAGGGAGCCACCTGATCCAATGGATCAGGTGCAAGACACAAAAAAGTGGGGCCCCACGAGTGCAAGCCTATGTGGGAGCTTGTACTTCCCACCTTTTTTGTGTCTTGCCAGGATCAGGTGGCGGCTTTTCTACGTTAAATCCTTATTTAAATACATGAATCTGAACTATATACATAAAAATATTTACTAAAATTCTAAAAATTATAAAAACTTTAAAATTTTATTGATAAAATTTTATTATAAAATTTTAAAAAGATTTGTTGCAGATGCATTGCAATATAAACATATGCATAAAAATCATATGAATCCAAACCCAAAACTCAAAACGGAACCTAAAATTTTTCCAACACCCAAAACCAAATTCTCAAATCTTGATCCAACCTATTGCCACCCATATCTAGAGTATGGCTAGTTTGTAAAGATACATGTACCTCTTAATGTATTAATAACTAAATGAACAAAAAGAAATTTTTGTTCATCCCAAGTTATCCTGTTTGCAACCGAAATACTGGGAGCAGCGCATCCTCGGCTAAGCATACTGGCTGTCATTTTGGGCTGTAATTTACCTGTTAAGAACGTGTCATTATGGTCATAGGAACAGCATATTGTGTTTGAAGAAACATTTGAAAAACTTGTTACAGGAATTCCAGAGCAGTACTGAAAGGATGAAAGTTATTGTGATTTTCTTCATGAATTGTTACATTATATTATTCATATGAAGAATTCAGTATTTTAATGGCTCTAGGTCAGTAGACTCCCCAGATGCTTGCATATACGCAGAGATTAGAACAAGGATCCCGGATACCATCTCTTGGGACTACAATTTTGAACCTGCAGGAAGTGTACCGGTATCTTTTACTGTTAGGGTATGTATTGCACCATGTATTATTCATGTTCTTGTTTGAATTATGAAGATTTTTTTAAAACGTATTTACATCTTTGTTTTGACCCTCCCTACGAGCTTAGTCTGCAGTATTGAAAGAAGCGATAGATGACCTTGAATGGCCTGGTTCTAGCATCCAGCTGCTTCTTCAACCGGAACCACCATCTGTTACGTTTAGAGGCGAAGGACACGGCGATATACAGGTATGGACCCCCAGTGTTTCTGTTCTTTTTCAAATCAATGACACGTATTCATTTGTTTGATTATTCTTAACAGATAGATTTCCATTACTATGCAAATACCGATCTTTTAATTGCGTTTCAATGTGATCGTCGCATCTCCTACAGGTATCCTTATCTTTCCCTCTATAGTCATTCCAACTCAATAAGCCGGAATAACATTTCAATCCATGCAGGTACAAGTATAAATTTCTACGGGCGACTACTTCCAATATTCCAGGTAGTGTTCTGAAGGATAACAGAGGAAGCAAATTGTCGGTAGGGAGGGGAGGGATGCTGAAGGTCCAGCACCTGGTTTCAGTTCTGAGACCAGGGGCCCATAATCCTTTCAGCGATCATGGTCAGCAGCCAAGTCGAATTGCTTACATCGAGTTCTATGTGAAGCCAGAGGAAGATGATACACATATGGCAGACGATTCCTAGACTTGTATGAGCATGTATGTTTTCTTACGATCAGTGTAAAGCCTTTTGTTGCTTCGTTAAATGTCACAATCGTATATTGACTACATTCATTGTTAATGTAAAATCGCGGACTTTGTAGGTTTGATTGCCTTAATTTCACATCACGGAGGGTATCGCTGTTGGTTTACTTTTCAGGCGATGGTGCAAAAGTCTGCAAATCACAATCTCGGGGCGGTTCCTCTGACTTATTTTGTCTAGTTGGCTGCGAGGAATCTTTGCTAAATTAAGCTAAGAACGGTACAATGTGGCAGGCTTTTTGTTCTTTATTTCGGAAATAGGTATAATTGTTATGAACTCAAGAAATGATATCAATATGGTTGAGTAGCCATGGCACTAAGCTATGTCTTTCTATATATTCATCCTCAATGGGTTACTAAGAATACCACTACTAAGTAGTGAGGTGTAATGGGGAGATAATGAGGGGAGGGAGGCCAAAAGCCTCCCTCAACTCACAACACTCCCCCTTATCTCTCCATTACCTTGGGTTAAGTATATGAATAATTCAGGATTCAATATGCTAATGAGATAGATACTTTTGGATTCAGAGCCACTGTGGTTGACTCGTTGAAACCTTAGCTGTGGAAAACCCAGTGGGAAAAGAGTACAACCAACTGATGACCCCTCTGATCCATACACGCCTTATACTTGTAGGTCTTTTAGCTTTCATTAAGGGTGGACACTTCAGGGTCCAGAGTTAAATGAGGTTGCCTCATTAAAACATTTGGCTATGGAAAACCCAGTGGGAAACCTCATAGCTAAGGAAAAAAAGTACAACACTAACATCAACTCCCCCTGATCTGTACAATCTTCAGGTTGCAGATCTCCTATGTATTTATACAATCATTTCCTATTCGTCTGCATCTCCCTCATGCTCTGAAAGCAAATACAATCATTACTCATCTATACAAGTTTTACTCATATCTGGCGGTTACTGGAAAACAGTGGCGCTCTGGAGTGGTACGCTCTTCGAAGTTGGTAGATGACTCCATGTTTGTATTATTTTACTCAGTCTTCACTGTGTCTACAAGGTACTGCTAGACCTGGCTGAGCGTATTCTAGACTTGATTCTTGGATGATGAGCTTCTCAGAAGATATAGACTTTGGAGGATGATGTAAAGATCTTTAGGAGGTGGTCGGCCATTTGTGCTTAGTCATCGCGATGATCAGTAAACCAGCATACACGATATATATATTCATTGACCCTAGGAAGTTGCGCAGAAGTAGCTTATCTTTGGTCCAGTGGTGCTCTCTAGGGCAGCACTGTACCTGGCTAACAGCTTTACTACAGACGGTCTAATACAGACACGTGCAGTTGGCCAGATAAAGGAGTGTAACTAGTACACTAAAGCTAGGCTCTCCAGGACCTACGATGTCCTCCCCCTCTTCCAGCGACTGGAAGGCGTCATAAATAAGCCTCTATTTTTAATAGATTGCAAATGGACATCTTTCTTCATAAACTTCTGGTGTATGAAGAATATGAAGGATTCCACCACGAAAGTGTTTTAATCTGTAAGCCAAGACAATGCCTTGTTTTGCCTAGGTATTTCATTTCGAAGATATGCTAAAGGCTATCAGATATCTTAATGGTCTCTGCAGGAGATCCTCTTAAATGTAAGTCGTCTACATATACGGCGACTATTACAAACTATGTCCCCGTTCTTTTGATAAAAATACACAGGTAGACTTCATTATTAGTGCATCCTTGTTCGGCAAGGAAATCGCTAAAATGTTATACCATATTTTATGGATTGCTTAAGATCATATAATGATCTTTGAAGCATTTATAGAGAAGACATTCCTACGTCTTTCTTTCATCTCTTGGGGTAGAGTAAACCCTTATGGAAGCTACATATAGAGCTCTATATCTATATAGCTGTATAGATATGCAGTCACAACGTCCATGAGATGTAATTCTTGGCTTTTCCAGAGACGTTTAGGCTTAGTCTGAAATAGGAAAATGATCACATTTCCTTAATTTCTTATCCTTATGGAAATCCAACTTATAATCCACGGGTTTTACACATTCAGGTGTTGGGACTACTGGTCCAAAGACTTTGCTTTTCAAGAGTGAGTCCAGCTCTACTCTTATTGCATCGTCTCACTTTGGCCAATCTATGCGTTTACGCTATAGAAAAGTGGGTTGAACGTCATCGTCATATTCAGCGACGTGAACGGCAATAGCAAGCAAATCGTCGTCGATGACTGTGCCATATTTGTCCAGTACCTCTCCGGTACGTACGTAATATAATGATGTTTCTTCTATTGTTTCCTCTGCTGGGGAAAACAGGAGAGGAGAGGTCGCTGGTCTGAGCTCAGCATCCTGTGGAGGGATCATTTTAATATCTCCAGGAATCTTCCTCTTTCGATGAACTTTATCTTTTGAACCTGGCGGACGTCCTCTTTTCAATTGAGGTATAACCAAATCTGTTGTCGGTGGATTGCATCCATCTATGGGGATGTCACTCCTAGCTGGCGTGTTGGCAACAGGGACGTGTGAACGAACAATCTTATGGTTGTCCGTGAATTTATCGAGCAATTGATGTACTTTAGTCTGAATGTGAAGGATCTTCTGGATCTCATCTTCACAAAGAGATAGTACGCGGATAATAACGAGATTAGGACTTTTGTGTCCCATGATATGGTCTCAGAATCTTTAGGCTTCCTTAAACTGCGTGCCTATTTTAATGAGAATTTGCTCATCAAATTCACAGTTATCAAGACGTGGTGCTATAGGGACATATATAAGCACATCCAACCTCTCTCAAATGAGATGTGTGTGGTGGTGAACCATAAGCAAGCGGCATCAGCAATAAGATATGGACACAAGAGGGCCGTATCATGATAAGCGATGCGGAATGCAGTATGGCGTATCCCTAAAAATCCACATGCAACTGGGATTTAACAATGGACGTGAAATCCATTGGAGTCTCTTTATTAGAAACTCTGATAACCCATTCTGAGTATGAACATGCTACAGGATGTTCAATTTCAATGCCAGTTGCTTGGCAGTAGTCTTGAAAGACATGTGTAGTGAGTTCCCCCATATTATCAGCTTTTGAGAAAGCTAGGTTGCGGGTGAACAAAAAGGCACACATAAGACCATCTAGTAGATGCATCTATCAGTACAAAGAAGTACCGAAATAGGCCACTTGCGGGGTGAATATGCCCACAAAGGTCACCATGTATTCTCCCAATGAAGCCAGGAGACTCTAATCCCACTTTCAGGAGGGTAGGTCTCTCCATAAGTTTTCCCTTATGACAAGGGGGACAAGGAAATTCAACCTTTTGAAGAGTCTTCAGGTTCCCCAAGAGATTCATTTGATGATGTGACTATCATCGCTGATCCAGGATGACCAAGTCTAATGTGCCAGAGTTGAAAACTCTGGTAATGAAAGGCACTTCTGGTGCTCAGTCTAGTTGGCTTTATATAAGATGAATATCTGCAATGATAGGGACCCGACGGGGGGTCCAACGAATCGTGCGTAGATGGTCGTCTGGCCATCCTCTTGACGATTTATATAAAGATTTTCACTACTTATTATCCATAGTTTCCAAGTTATGTTTGTTCAAAAGAATCCTTGAAACTTGGGAGATTACTCTATGATTTAGGAGAGAAATATGCATCTTTTAGTCTCGTTGTATGTGGGAGCAATTTTAATGCTTCACCAGTGCATTGATGCACTGTCCACAATATATCACATTTCATCTATATATCAGAATGAATAGAATTTATAAAATAAAGCTAAATATGCATTCATAAAGTTCCAAAAAAAAGGAAATACAGATGAAGAAAACTAGAATTTAAAATGCAAAGAAAAAATCTAACTAAGATAAGGCTCAATCGAGCAGATCATCATTCTCGAAGTCTTGTGCAGTGAACTTGGTCGGAGCTTGTATATTCGCCAGGTTAGTTTCAAGGGGAGACTGTAGGCTCGCCTAATACAGGTCCTGGAGGTGGCAAGGAGTGTGACAGTTTCTGGACCAATGTCCAGTCATGCCACATCTATGGCATTTGTCCTCCTAGTTCTTCTTTGGAATTGGCACTGGACCAGTGTTCTTACGCTTCCATGTGAAGTTTTTATGCCCCTTGTTGTTGTTCTAGAGTGGTGCTCTTACTAGCTTCATTGCAGCTCTCCCTTTGTTCTTTCTAGCCTTATTCTTGTTTTTCCACTTCTGGGGAGAAACATGGTAGGCTTCAGGGAGAGGGGCAGCACCAGCAGGGCACAGATTATGAGTGGCAAGTCGTAAGTCTCTATTCTCTCTGCCCTAAGAAGGCAAGAGAGCAAATCAGAGAACTTCGTGAAGTTGCGTTCACGGTACTGTTGCATGAGGATTGCATTTTTCTCGTGGAATGAGGTAAATGTCTTTTCCAACATGAAGTGCTGAGAGACTTCTTCACCACACAACTTCAGACGTGAGGTGATATTATGAAGTGCTGAGTTGTACTCAGCAACGGCCTTGTAGTCCTGAAGACGGAGATTTTTCCACTCATAACTGGCACGTGGTAGTATGACATCAATTTGATGACTATAAGGTGCCTCAAGCGATGTCCACAACTCAAGAGGGTCTTCTACCGTTAAGTATTCGGCCTTTAAGGTCCGATCTATGTGTCTCCTGATATAGATAATGGCTTTCGCCTTATCCATGTCGGAGACAACGGTAGTAGAACTGCCAATTGGCTGGGCCGCTGCATGGGCCTTGCTAGCAGTTGTCTCGACCGTTGCGGGGGCCAGAATTGAGTGAAGGAGTGCCATTGAATGCAAGTGGAACTTCAGTTCCACTCGCGAGCTCAGGTAGTTCTTTCCTGCTGCGTTAAGGACCTCGAAATCGACGCTAGCCAATATTGCCATTTATCTATGCATTTAAAATGACATGAATTAATAAAACGTATTAAAAATTCATGTAAAGTTAATAAATTAGTTGCAGGGATCGGCCAGTCATCAAATAATAAAGTCCAAAGTCCAAAATTATACAGTTCAGGAAGTACAAAAGACTTAAATTGAAAAAATTACAACTTGGAAACCCATAAGGGTCCCTATAAATTTGCAATTTGGCCTCCGTCTTCAAAGAAAGAAACACCGGTCTTTGGCTTTATACAAATTATATCCTCACTACAATTTCTCTCAAAAAGGAAAAGGAAATGCGAGGAATATAAAAAGGTGGCAAATTGGCCGATCCAAAACAACTTAATTTATTAACCATTCACGCAATTTATAATTCAAACACATGCATTAAATATTGTGCAATATCACACGCATATCAACATCAACATCGTACGCAATTTTATTAAAGAAATATAAAATATTTAATAATTACTTGTGCCACGTGGAAACATATCATGCACCGTTAGGCTAGATAACTAACATCAGATCGATCTCAGGACCTTTTATAATTATTAAATAATAAAAACTAATTAATCCAAATTATGCAGCTATTTACAGTATTGATATTATATGGACCAAAAAACAAATAACATCCCAAAAAGAATATTAATGCAACACAACAAATTATCTAGATTTTTCAGATTTTCCAGTAATTATCTGGTATTTTCTTATTTTTGTCTAGATATAATTGGATTGTTTTTTCTGAGTTAAAATTATATTTAAAACAGAATTAACTCAAATATTAAATATAAGCCCTAAGGCTTGCTGCGGGCTTCAGGCCGAACAACCAAAAAATTATATATTTAGTTTTGGGCTGCAGGCCCATGGTCTTTAAATTTTGCCCAAAATACCCATTGGGGGGGTAAAAACACCCTTAAACATACTCTAACCCGAATTTAAGGGTTAGTGTTATGGTTAAGATGGTGAACAGCCACCCTTCCCCTATTTTCAGATCTCGGCATAGGGGGGAGGTCGGAACAGCGGCTCCCCCTTCCTCTCAGCGAATCAGGCCCAAGGGGAGGCCGGAACAGCGACTCCCCCTCCCCCTTCTTCTCCTTCGGCAAATCAGGCGGGGGGAGGCCAGAACAGTGCCCCCCTCCCCCCTTTGGTCGGCTTGCAGCCTTAGGAGACCCTCCTACCTGACGCCCCCTCGTCATGGGGGGTTCAGACCCGAGAAGACCCCCCTGAGGGGGTGCCCGATTCGAAAAAAAATTTCGATATGTCTGTTTGCCTGAGGAACAGTCAGTCATTTTCAATATGTCTAAGGGAAACAGTACTATATGATTGAAAATTTAGCCCAACTCCTGTTATAAACTGCCCCAGAAATTTTTGTCGTTGGTCAATCCATGTAGTACTGATTCCAGACATATCGAGCTTCAACGCATAGAAATCGCCGCAACGGATCGCAGCAACCAAGATTCCAACGCGCGGTGAGTGTGATTTGAGGGGATAAAAGGAGAAGCTCAAGAACAAGAGCTAAAGTGCTGATAACGTGTTATGAACTCAAGAGATGATATCAATCTAAAATGGTTGAGTAGTCATGGCACTAAGCCATGTCTCTCTATATATTCATCCTCAATGGGGTACTAAGAATACCAAGGGACCCCCACTACTAAGTAGTGGAGTGTAATGGGGAGATAATGAGGGGAGGGAGGCCAAAAGCCTCCCTCAACTCACAACAATAATTTCAGATTCGTATAGCGTTGACATGATTATAGCTAATCGTGTATGATTATTAGATTATGGGCCGGTTCCTTGCTCCCTTTTCAAATGAAATGATGTCGCAGCTTGGGACATACTGAACGAAGCCTAGAAATAAGAATCTTATTATATCAATAGAGTGATATTCCTGAATGAAGTCTAGAATAAGAATATTGGTACGTCTATTCAGTGATATTTCATTGATGTAGTAATTTGATTCTCAAGATATTGGGATATTTGTATTTCGTTTCATTGTTGCTACACTTAGCTTGAAGTTGAACAAACTTGTCTAAGCTTCTACAATAGTTCTTCTTGATCTATATTCATCCAATTCTATAGATCTATTAAGGTGTAAATTCATTGTTCATTCTCTTTCCGATACAAAGGAAAACACGTTTATCTTTAGAGAACAAGATATGTCTCTCTCTCACGCACGTGCGCGTAAGTACATACTAGAAAATATCCGTGCACGAAGTGCACTATCCCCAACAACCTCTCTCACCTCCTCCCCAAAATAAAATAAATAATGTGTGTACCATCCAGATGTGGGTATTTTTGTGGGTGCAGGTTCAGATGCATGGGATTTTGGGAGTGTGTGTATATGTAGGTGGCCTTGAGTGGTTTGGTTTTGTGAGAAGGGTGGTGGTGGGACCTACATGATGAGGTGGCCAATTCCTAGCAACCACTCTATCAACCCTTTTGTCCTAATTATTAGATTGTCCTCTCAATTGTAATATAAAATCTATAGGGCCTGTAGCTATATGGGAGAAAAGGTGGAGTGGTGTGAATAGTGTTCTATAATAATAATTGGAATTTATGTCAATTAAACCCCTAATTAACCACCAATGCAAAACAAAGAAACAACAATAGAAACTGAGAGCAATGCAAGCATCGATAATTACCCTGGTTCAGTTTTCCTAGTCAAACCTTTGACTACCTGAATCCTACTCCAGCTCCTCTAGCAGATCCCGCTACTAGAGCTAGTCCACTAAACCCTCTTGTGGAAATCCCAACGATAGTAAATCGAACTACAATCGATGTCCTTATTTACACAGCTTGGGAATGAGCACTCTCACAACCCGAGAGTTCACACAGAGAGAAGAAATAAAATTGCAACATAATAAACTTGAAATAGAATACACTTTTCTTATGCCTTGAAATAAACTTACTTGAGTAAACAATGTGTGTGTATGAAGTGCTCTAGGATGTGAGATGCAGCACTAAATGAGATTATCCAATTGATGAAGCATTCAATGCTTGGATAAGAGCTTTTGAGCTTAGTTGGACAATAAATGAGCACTAGAGGAAGAAGATGAGTAACAAATGTGTATTCAATGAAGTCTTCAGTTGATCAAGAGTGCTGAAAAGTTCCCTCTCTTCTCCTATAAATAATGCCCAAGAAACATCCCAAAAGTCAAGAAGAAACAGCCTAAAAGCCCAGGAAAGACATGCCGCAATAAATGCTACAACAGATATAAACAGGCAGATTTAACGCAATCAGACGGCTGAAGAACAACTATCATACGTCTGGGTCACTATTTGAAGTCGCATAATGCACTGTAACGGCTCTATATCAAACGTCTGAAGAAGGGTTATCAGATGCCTGATTCATTGTTCAGCCGTATGATAGATAGGCATCAGACACCTGTGTAATGGCCCGAGTGCCATATACGTAGGGTATGTTTATTTTTGTGTATTGAGTAGTGTAATGTGTGTGAACACATGGGAAGTGATATGTAATTGTTCTCATTATTAATATTGTTATTATTAAGTGGGTGATTAGTGTTAATGGCGTTGTTGTAACTACTTGATTGTGTATAGTATTATTATTACTATTGTTATTGTTATTATACCATGATTAGTGAGTATTGTTATTATTGACATTATGGTTCATTATTATTAGGGATGGCACACTTGTAATTAAGTTTAGGAGGGTGTGTAGTAAGATGACATGTGGAAGGAAGGAATGTCAAACTTGTAAATATGAGGGGACTTGGGATGATATCTTTTGATTTAATTATTTCAGTCATTCTTCTACACTCATTCCCCATTTATGTAATTATTTCTTTTCTTTTTCTTTAATTAAATATCATTCTACACTCTTCCTCTCTTTCTTTTCTTTTCCTTTGCAATTTGTCATTTTCCCTTCTCTTTCTCTTCTCACAAGCATGGGAACGAACCAGCAAACAACCAAAAAAAGGAGAGAGAGAGAGAGAGAGAGAGAGAGAGAGAGAGAAGAGACTTTTGACTTTTTGTCATATTCTACACTCTTCTTCTCCTCTCTTCTTCATTTTCTTTTTACCTTTTGTTTTCTTCTTCTTTCTTTTTAATGCTGGCCAAATTCCTCTCTTAAAAAAAGAAAGAAAGAAGAAATAAGGAAGGAAAGAAAGGAGAGGAAGAAAGAGAAATAGGAGAAAGACGAAGGAGAAAGCAAAGGAAAGGAGATGAAGAGAGGAAAGGATGACAAGGGAGAGAGCTCTCATCACTATTGGCTTAAGGTAGGATTCTCAACTTGGTGCCCTAAATCTTAATTTGGGGTTGTTGTTGACCTAGGGAAAATTAGCATCTTTCTTAAGCAAAATGACATGTTGTGATAAAAATGGGATTTTTTATGGCTTCCCTCTATAAAGTTAGCATTTTTATTAAAGTTCACATGCCACCATCTTTTCATCACTAGTTTTTGTATATACTACAAATTGGGAGAGCTATTAAGCATGTTTAATTTACCTTGTTATGGTTTAAGTTGCATGCTCCCTTTTTAAAATTGTTGTGGTTTAAGCTAAGATGTTGTGGTTTTAGTTGTATATCCATCATTAAATTGTTAGTAGTACAAGTTAACTAGTTTGCATGTTCATGGTTTTACGGCAAATTTTGTGCAAGGGATCCCTAAGAAGTCACCACTTTTAAAGTTGCATTTTGGTGGAAAATCGATTGTTAACGTAATATGTCCCATTAGATAGTTCTCGTAACTAAAGGTAGCCTCCTTACTAGCATCTTGATATGTTTTCATGCATTTTTGGTTACAGTTAGTAGCCTTCTAATGTAGACATGGGATTGTGTCAATGTTGCATTCTCCAAGTAGGATTTTTAATGTTGGTAGCCTAATTTTAAGCTTGTATTTAAATGTTGCATGTGGGATGATTAATGATGTCTCATGGGAGATGGCTTATGTTGCAAAAGATTCCTAATGAAGTCATGTTTGTGGTTTGGAGAAGTGTTGATGTTAATGGAAAATTGTGTGGGTTGCATGGAGTTGGTTTATGTTGGGTATGTTGCATGAAGAATGGTGTATGTTGCACAAAGGAGAATTATGGGAGAAGGGTCCATGTTGCTAACTAACCTCTAATTCCACCATGATGTTCCATTGAAATTGGTTTATGTTGCTTTCTTTTGATTATCGAGTTTTTTATGTCACCTCAATATTGCATACAAAGTTTGAAAGCAAATGGCTCATGTTCTCGTGGATTTAAATGTAACTCTAATATGCTAGCATTGTTGTTTTCCCTTATGTCATTTTCTATGTCTCATTAGTGTAGTTCAAATACAGTTCTCTAAATGCTGTATGTTAGCCTACTTAACTTAAATGCTAATGAATGATTAAGTCCTCTTAAATGAGGGTGACACGGGTTGGGGGGAATTTCGAAGTATTGAGTAGGCCTATGAAATGGACTGGTTGTGGTGTCTTTGTGATTTTGTGTGCGGGGTACACTTGCACTCCTGACGGGCTAGCGCGGTGGTGAGTGTAGAGTGGTACACGAGGCTCCTTATGCGCTAGCGTGCCGGGGAGTCCTCTTTTGCCCTCCCATACAGTTGGAAGAAGTCCAGTCCCATACGTCGTATTTGATATTAGGATTCCAACACGCTAACTAATGAAATAATTGATACCCTTCCTTACTTTTATAGCACTGGTGAATGTTGTTTACTTGTGTTTTTCTTTACTTGTAGTTCCTTTTTGGCGTATACTATTATTATACACCTTGTCTGTTGTACGTGCACCTCTTACTCACACTTGCGACATTTTAGTTGCCTGTCTTTTTTACTTTAATGTTATAATTTCATTTCTGGTAGTTGCTCAGACACTTAAATGTTTTAAATTGCAATGTGTGTGGCTTATTTCCTTTGCCTGATGTATTTGTGTTTCCCTTCATACCTTGCATTATATTATGATTAAATCAATACCCCATAAATTAATATTTTGTTTCCCATAAATTAATATTTAGTTTCTGCACGATTTGGGGTATCCTACTGGGGCACGCATTGACGTGCTCCAATTTGTGGTTTCAGGTTGGAGTTGGTAAGCTAGAGCAGCTGGAGTTGGAGCCGAGTTGTTGAGTTGAGTGGTGAGAGAGAGGAGTAAGGGGGGAGAGAGACATTGTACTTTTGGGGTTCCTTCTTGGGTTTGAGATTGTTGCATAAAGATATTATTATGTAGCGACAGTAATTCATGAATGGATTTGGTGCAATTGTCTGTGTATGTCTATGTTGATGGTGGTTGTTGTGCTGTGTTGCTTAATATATTGATATGTATGGGAACATCATGGGTACTACCCCAACACTGCGCAGTGGCCTGCTAGCTTTTGTATTTTCTTCTCTTTTCTATCTTCGTAACACTTGCTACTCTGGATGAATCTGGGACAGATTCGTACTCACTGGGTATCCCGGGAAGCGGAGAATTACATTTTGGTGGCCCATGCAGGTCACCGCACTACGGCTGTGAAAGGGTAGTGCACGTAGTGTCCCTAGGGTAGTTTAGTCTTAAGGTGGGTAGGAGTTCCGCCTTATGATGTAGCCCTGATATCAGAAGCTTGAGGTATAGAGCCTGAGGGTAGACACTAGAGTGTTAATTGTGCAAGATTGTGTCTACATATCTATATGTATATGTATGTGTACCTATACGTCTATAACTCTATAAGTGTTGAATATTTCTTGTTGAGCATATTGAGATGATATACTCATCTGCATTTGACTATGGTATATGTACGAATGATTATATGGCACTGTGATTCTATTTGAAGTATATATGTAATAAATGGTTAGCTTATGAGTAGTGTATACAATTGAGTTATATACTTGATTGAAGTGCAGATAGTGTATAGATGTGTTGGGTAGCGGATATATACTGTATGTGATGTATGCACATGTAGAGTGTGCAGATGCATGAGTGGATCTTTGAGTTCCACCTACGTATGTGTGGATATGCCTTAAGAGTGAATATATTTTTGTATAGTGATCTATGTGTGTAATGATGTGGGTGTATATTTGAAAGTACTGGTTGTGCTTGTTTTAGTATGTCACGTCATAACGTCAGTTATGACATGTGTGTGTTTCATGTTAAGTTTCTTGTCATAACATTGGTTTTGGCATGTAGGCTTGAACATATATGATGTACTACTATGTCAGTGTATATGTAGTAGTAGTATAGATATTGGTGTGCAGTAGTAAGTGGGTGTAGGTGATTTTATATATACCATATGTTATCTATGTAAGATATGTGTATAGTAGACCTATCACATAGATGGGAGTGTATGTAGTGTATATATATCATGTGTAGAGCTACGTGTAGACCTAAGTATACCACCCATGGGTTTACTTGTGTATAATTGTCTGTATACATATGTTTTTGTACTAAAGTGATATATTTAGATGGATCTTGATGCATGGGTGTGCATGGCATTTGATGGTATAAATATCAGAGTCTAATCATCTGCTATATGAGTACGTATGTCTGCAGGTGACTAATTATATATGTATACTAAGAAGATTGTGTGTATGTTGGGTGTTCGATATATAGTGGCATGCGTACCTACAGTTGGTATATCTATCTAGTGATAATGATACATGTGCCTATAGTTGGATGTGCATAGACAAGTATATTAATGTTGTATTTAGTATAGTGACTATAATGAATGGGGGAATGTGGTTGTGTGCATTTGACATGTTTAGTTGTATCGTATCGGTGTAGGAAAGTATGGATTATAGTATGTTGTGTCATATGTGTATGGAGTAATGGGACTGGTAGTTTGTGTGTGGATACATGCTCGTGTATATCTCGTGAGTATGCCTGTATGTATCTATCGGGATGAAGTCATACCTATAATAGCGTATATGTTATGCCAACATTTGTGTGGCTTGTGTGCCTGTGGACATAATGTAGTGCTATTACCTATATTGATATTATAGTGGAATGTGTGTGTGTGTGTGTGTGAAATTGAATTGTATTGATAATCTATATTGCAATTGTGAAAGTGCGTAATGGTATGAGCATGCGTATGTGTGTGTGTATGCATATAAAACGTACGTGTGTATAACTATTGACATATAGCTATCTATTATATGTGCATATCCAATAGCTAAAGGTACATATGTGTATGTATGTGTTAGTGATATTATGTGTAATTGGATGCTATGTATAAGTTGCGTGTGTATAGTGGTGTGATCTGTTATCTGTATTAGGGTGTGTGTCTCTGTATGAATATGAATACATGGTGATATATCAGTACATGTGTATGTATATGTATGAATGGTATTATATATGTATATGCATATGTAGTGCGGTATGGTATATGTATACGGATATGTATATGCGTACGAAGTGTAATATTCTATATGTATGTGGATATGTGGGATCTAATGTGTATGTAGTATTGTACTAGAGTAGTCATATATGTAACGGCCGCTTTCCGACCGTTCGTATTTTGCGCGTTGTAACGACCACTTTTCGTTGTACGTTGTTCGTGCACGTGCTTTCGACCGTGCACGTGTTTATTTTAGACTTTGTTTGTGAACACTTTAGTGTGATATGCCGTTGTGAACGTCTCTGAGAGTATTAAATAGTTGCACTAATTTGGAACAACATTTCTCGAGTCGTTCTCCCACGTTTTGATCTTATTCGAAGAGACGTGATTTTCACTTTTGACGGGAGACGTTTCTATTTTTAGTTTCGTCGTCCGACGTCGAAATTGAGATCCGTCTTCTTAGTTAGCTCACTTTCGTTATCACGATCAACCCGATATATATTTTATAATTTTTGGAGTTTATTTGACCACTTTTATATTTTTAGCAAGGTTTATAATATTTTTAATAATTAAGTTTTAAATTATTTTCGGCCAAATAAAATTTATTTGAGTTTCAAACGTTTTAAATAATTTTTGAGCCAAATCTTAGCCCCTATCTTGGCCGCACCCAATCCCTATGTGATTAGGAAGAGTAGATTTGAATTTTAAATTATTTTAAACTCCTAATCCCATTAGGATTAGCCCTAGACCAAGTCAACCCATCTACACTATATAAACAACCTCTAGGAAGACCTATTTTCGCAAGAAAATAACCCTAGCCGCTTCCAAAACCCAAATTTGACGTTGCGACGAATCGTCGCAACGTTGCGACGAACTTTCCCCGCACCGACCGATGAAACAGGCCCAAATTCCCCGCTCCGACCGATGCTTCCGCCCGCACCCGCACCCGCTGCAACCCCGCCCGCTCCGTTCGCTCGCACCGACCGAGAGAAGCTCTCGGTCTGACCGAGAGCTTGGCCCGCATCCCCGCACCGCATCGACCGCGCACCAAGCCCTGCTCTGTCGCTCCGCTCCGCACCGTGCCCGACCGAAGCCCCTGCCCGCACCCGCAACGTTGCAACACTTGCAACGTTGCAACGCTCTGTCGCCCGCACCGACCGGCCCGCTCTACCGCACCGACCGATGGAATTCTCCGCACCCGCCACTGCGACCGACCCCAAGCGCTACACAGCCCCGCCGCATGTGTCCGACCGATGGAGTCCCCCGCACCGAGCGTGTCCGACCGAGAGCCATTCGTCGCAACCCCGCACCCGCCGCACCGCTTGCCACCGTGGGCCCCCCAAGTTCTCCAGAGGTATTGTGGGTCCCACATTGGTCCTAGGACTACTGTGGGCCCCACATAGGTGCTTTCTCTCCGACGATTTGCTGCGTACGACGTTGCGACATGTCGTAGCCCGTCGTCGCACGTGCTAGCTTTGGAATCTGGATTCGTTGCCCCGGTTGCTGCTCTGAATTTTCCAGCGAGAAATCTATATTGGAATCAGGACTTGGAGCGCGTTCTCTTATTCCAACCCCTGGCGTCGCTACCCCACGCCAGTGTAGCTTTCGCGTCGTGTTGAGGTAACTCTTTGCACCCTTAGGACCCCCAACCTATTGCCTGTTAATCAAGACTAAAATTGATGTTTTTAAAATGTTTTAAATGTTTTAGAATTCACTAATCAAGATTAATAAAACGGATGTAGGCCGGTGGACTTGTACACGTAGGATATTGTGACTTTGGACTCGTTGGACGGTGTGCTCAGACGTTGTACTTGCAGGCAAGTGAAACTTGCCAACTCTTGTGTAGGGCCATGTTTTTAGGACACTTCCTTGTTTTTAGCATAAAAGAGACTAGTCAGTGAAATGATAGCTGGCTAGACGCCTACTTGATCTAGTTTGACAACGAAACTAGATCAGTCACCTAAATTGATCTAGCTTGACAACGAAGCTAGATCCAACTCTTTAACTTGTTGATCATGCATACTAAACTGTCATGTTTACTTTCCGTATCTGTACGCACTTTTAACTGCCATGCATTGCATCTTACATGTCATCCCAGTTGATTGTTGCATTCGTAGCACACGCTACAATACTTGTACTTATACTTCCTTGTCCGGCTAGGTGCACCCCTAGGCCATCATGTTAAAACACTACCTGACTCGTGATCCAGAAGCGGGCCTCATGTGTTGGTCAAAATCCAATGCCCGATACACGTGGAGGGGTATGGATAAACGATCACTTGAGCTTAGGAGTTGGCCCGATCAGCCACTCTAGCCAAAAGGCGGAATCTCTGTGCACGAGATGCTTACTTTACTTGTCTTGTACTAGTGAGTGTTACTTGTATAACTTGTCATCCTTGCCATGTTTAAATGCCATGATCGTACTTTACTCTACCTTACTTGTTGCACTCATACTTTAAACTACCATGTCATTGCATTCATGCTAGAACTGCTAGGTTGCTTTACCTACTTTCAGTTTCCTTGCACAAGTCTCTTGTAGACTTGCTGATATGTGCCCCTTGCTCTTTTGGGTGTCACATGTTAGACCTTGAGCCAGAGACCGTTGCTGAGTACGTGATGTTTTGCTGACGCTGAGCCTGAGTCCATGTCTGCCCAGGAGGAGTTTTGTGGACACCTGTGTCCTTTCTTGGTGACCTTGCTGAGTTTTCTTTTGTTTTAGGTTTTGTTGTTAGTTGTCGGTGCGTGGCACCTTTACCTTGTACGTTGTACTTTTGTTGGCCATGTTTGGGCCTTTAGAATCTTTTTTCTTTTTATCCTGGTGGCTTTTCCTGTGATGTTGAAACTTATTTAATGGATATTCTGAGATATCTCTTTTGTCTCATTTCATTATTATTATCTTTGTTTCGTTCGCGTTGCAAGAACCTGCTATTTAAAGTTGATTGACGCTTATCGGACTTGCGGCTTCGTAGCTTCAAGTCTGAGCGGACCTTCTCACGCTTCGCCTCCATATTTTTGGGAAGCGGGGCGTGACAGGTTTTGTTGGTGGCCCATGCAGGTCCATTTACAAATGCGAACTACCGGAACAACGATAATAATGATAGAATGTCCATTAAATAAATTGCAACATCTGAGTCATAAGCCTTGAGTCTAGTCGTTTTCTTATGACACTATGTGATAAGAAGACTTAGTTAGACGTCTGTGCTTGCTAGTTAGAGGCCTCTGTTTGTTAGTTAGACTCCCTGCTAGCAATTGATTTAATCGTCGTAGGAATTACCTTAGTGGTTCTTGTCTAACTCTGACTATATTAGACTTCTAGAATTTCTTTTGGTCGTTCGTTTGGGTTCATCGATTTCGGACCAAGCTGAACGCATTTCACTACCGTCTAGCTCCTTAGAAGGTCTTAGTTCTTAGTTCTTAATCTTTAGTTGGTCGACTGTAGGAGTTTCCCCGTAGATTCTCCTGATTCATATCCTAGGCGTACGTATGTTTTGATCATCCGACCAATTTCCTTGCCTCGATTCACGAGATCGCCTCATGACGATCGTCGTCAATCTTCGAACCTCTCCATTACAAACCTTGAATCTTCTGAAGGTATTTTTCGATTTCCTCTTTCCCTAAGTTTAAATTTGTTCAATTTTTAATATATATCTTATATTTCATACTCCTTCGTTGACTTGAATTCTTAAAACTTTTGTCGAATTTTGAATACTAGCTTATGGTATTTTCCCAGCCTACACTTTCGTACCAATGTAAATACCTTGTTCCTTCATATACTAAATTTTATTCTGAACCGTACTTTTATCTTGTCCAATTCGATTTATAATTTTCTTTTCTTATTCATTGCCATTCGAATGATGCGTCGTGTTTACTTTTAATATACTTTTCAAGTCACATGGAATTTCAGCTTTCAGCAAGTCGATTTTATACTTGTCTTTTTCTCTACTTCAGATTTTTGTAAAATTACTATTTCATAACCACTTCCTGATTTAGACCCTCCATGGTTTGATTTAAAAGCTTTGCTATCAATTTAGATAATTCTACTACCAAGTTATTATTATTATCTTTCTGCTCACCATACGTGCTTTTAGAATAATTTCTAGACTAAATTGAATTTCAAATATTTTTATACACGTACCAGGCTCGTTGTGCTCGTATGCTAAGAGCTTTGTGTAAACCAGTTTTATTTTTGGCACATCCTGGTTCCTCTCAAAGTAGTTCCAATATTGATCATTTTAAATTTCCTTTCCCTGGCTTAAAGACTTTGAAAGCGTTTAAAACGAGCTTCAATTCTTCAGTTACTTTAATTTCATTCTTTGAATTTCCAAAATTTTTGCCAAATTATATTAAATTACTGCCGTATAATATTTTCTAAAAACTATGTCCTTAATGTTCGTGTGAATGATTTACTTCCTTTTATAATGACTTTCTATAAACCATTTTCTCTTAGTATGAAAATTCGACTCAAACTTATTTTGAACAACTCGTTTTATCAACCTCCAAATATTTTTATACAGACGAGGATTCCAACTTTTGAAGTACAACAGTTTTCAATTTCGCGTATTTTAGCTTATGTTACTTCATTTCTCAATCCTATGTAAGTACCACTACATCTCACTTTCCTCTACCTAAACATTCACCAGGGAATCACTGTTTCACCTAACCAAGCTGTCGCCTTGTATTCGTCCTATCTGAACCCTATCTGAACTCGTGCTCATCGATCCTTCCCTCGTCACGCGTTCGACCTCGACCTCCCTTTATTGCTTAGGCTTTAGTGCCCGTCAATGTCTGCGTCAACTCTAAGTTGTTAGTATGCCCTTGGACCTTGTGAGGTAGTCATAGTACATGTACCTAGGTTGTGTGTGAGGGCTTGAATGAGTATAACCCCATAGTATATTGATGCTTGCCTATTGTGATATATATATAGGGCAATCTTCGGGTGCGAAAAATTCCGTGCGAAAGCCGTGCGAAAACTTTTTTTTTATTTTTTTGAAATTTTTTTTTGATGTTTAATCCATACAATTATATACCCCAAGGAAAATAATGGGTGAACCCGTTGGGCATTAGAGCACCCATCCACCCGTTACAAATTTAACGGTCTCAAAACGTGCGAATTTGATGAAATGGCTTGATCGAAGGCCAAATGACATTATTTCTCAACGATTATTTTTTGAGGGGGGTATAACAACATATAATGAGGGTGAAAAAAAGAATTTTTGAAAAAAAAATTTCAAAAAAAAGATAAAAACATTTTCGCACGGTGCGAAATGTTCTCATTTGAAAATTTTCCTAAATATATATATATATATACTCTCGGAGTTATTCGTGATATTATGAAGTTGTTTGTGTGTTAGTATTTATAGATTTGTGTGTGGTTAGCTATACCATACTAGGGATGCCTGTGTATGTAAGAGTTAGTGTTGGGATATCTAATGGAGTGTATGTAGTTAGAGATACTTGTAATGGTTGAAATAAAATGATTGGTAAAGCTATGTGTACATTAGGTGTGATAATAATAGGTGAACGTATAGATAAGTGAGTAGGCCTATTGAGTGACCCATATGTTAGTACGTATGAGCATGTGCTCGTATGTAGGTATGTATTGTGCTTAGACGTAAGTAGTTATGTTTTGTTGCATGAGTATATAGGTGATATACATATGGTAGTAGGATTATAATTTTGATTGGTATTGCTTGCTTTTACGGGATGTTGTGTGCGTGCATACCGTGAGGTATACACGACTATTGCACATCTTAACTATGTATGAATAGGTGTTGGTATACTGATTATAGGTAGTAGGCTATGGTGTGAATATATATGTTACATGTGTGTGACTATACGGTGAATGCATGTATAAGGGAGGGTATTATAATTATACGTGTGTTGATGTCTGTATTACTATTATAACATATATAACGTGATTGAACTATGTGGGCGTTACCTGGCTAAACATTAAGTGTGATTGACTTATGGTATGTATATGGTTGTATTGGTAGACATATATATATTGGAGTGGTATTGGTATAGGTATAAATGTCGTGTTACATATGTAGAATATTCTGATATGTGTATTGAGTCTCACTCAAGCTTGAGTGGGTATACTCTAAGTATATTGTTATGTATGACTTTAGTTTGAATATAGCAATGCTTGATGTATGCATAGTGATAGGGGTGTTTGTGCCTGGTTGTGCTACGCACAAGATTGTGAGTCGCTATACCAGTATATAGTTATATGTGTTGGTCTTGAGGTATAGCTATTTACTAAGGACTTGCCTGTGTGAACGTATGTGTACTAGCTAAACTAGGTGTGTAGATGTACTGGATATATGATGGTATGATTGGTGTATGTAAATGAAATGTTAGCATGTATGGGTGTGCACCATGCACGGGTAAGTATGTGCTTAGTTATAGGTATTGGTGACTATGATATATGTGGCGTGTCGTAAATACATTTATAGGACCGTATGTGATGTGAATATATGGTGAACTATTTGCATGCATTTGAATGACTATATATATTGTGAAACTATAGTCGTGGTGAATGCATATTAGATATAGTAAAACTTGACTTAATAATGGTATGGTGTGACTACTTATGATGATGTGCTTAGTATTAGATGTACACTAGGAAGTATTAGAGGGTAGTATACCCATGTTGTTTGTGCATAGGTAGCTATCTATACGTAGAGCAATGATTGTATTTGCAAGTGTGAGACCATACTTATATGAGTATCTGAAATATTGTTTTGTGATTAGGTAAGTAGTAGTTATATAATGGATGTATGCTTATATATATGATTGAAATACGTGTATGAATTTGACTGACTATAATAGGTATAAGTGTATGACGTACGTGAATATATATATATATATATATATATATATATATATACATGTTGGTAGTGTTAATGTTTGACTACCTAGTGCATATATAAGCACTTGTAATGACTATACCTGGTTTGAATTATAATGTGACATGATTGGGGTAGTTACTAGAGCGACTAGATATGTTAGAAAGTCCGAGGACGGACTTTATTCTAAGGTGGGGAGGATGTAACGACCACTTTTCGTTGTACGTTGTTCGTGCACGTGCTTTCGACCGTGCACGTGTTTATTTTAGACTTTGTTTGTTTGTGAACACTTTAGTGTGATATGCCGTTGTGAACGTCTCTGAGAGTATTAAATAGTGGCACTAATTTGGAACAACATTTCTCGAGTCGTTCTCCCACGATTTGATCTTATTCGAAGAGACGTTGTGATTTTCACTTTTGACGGGAGACGTTTCTATTTTTAGTTTCGTCGTCCGACGTCAAAATTGAGATCCGTCTTCTTAGTTAGCTCACTTTCGTCATCACGATCACCCCGATATATATTTTATAATTTTTGGAGTTTATTTGACCACTTTTATATGTTTAGCAAGGTTTATAATATTTTTAATAATTAAGTTTTAAATTATTTTCAGCCAAATAAAATTTATTTGAGTTTCAAACGTTTTAAATAATTTTTGAGCCAAATCTTAGCCCCTATCTTGGCCGCACCCAATCCCTATGTGATTAGGAAGAGTAGATTTGAATTTTAAATTATTTTAAACTACTAATCCCATTAGGATTAGCCCTAGACCAAGTCAACCCATCTACACTATATAAACAACCTCTAGGAAGACCTATTTTCGCAAGAAAATAACCCTAACCGCTTCCAAAACCCAAATTTGACATTGCGACGAATCGTCGCAACGTTGCGACGAACTTTCCCTGCACCTACCGATGAAACAGGCCCAAATTCCCCTCTCCGACCGATGCTTCCGCCCGCACCCGCACCCGCTGCAACCCCTCCCGCTCTGTTCGCTCGCACCGACCGAGAGAAGCTCTCTGTCTGACCGAGAGCTTGGCCCGCATCCCCGCTCCACATCGACCCCGCACCGAACCCCTCTCTGTCGCTCCGCTCCGCACCATGCCCGACCGAAGCCCCCGCCCGCACCCGCAACGTTGCAACACTTGCAACGTTGCAACGCTCTGTCGCCTGCACCGACCAGCCCGCTCTACCGCACCGACCGATGGAATTCTCCGCACCCGCCACTGCGACCGACCCCAAGCGCTGCACAGCCCCGCCGCATGTGTCCGACCGATGGAGTCCCCCACACCGAGCGTGTCCGACCGAGAGCCATTCGTCGCAACCCCGCACTCGTTGCACCGCTTGCCACCGTGGGCCCCCCAAGTTCTTCAGAGGTATTTTGGGTCCCCCATTGGTCCCTAGGACTACTGTAGGCCCCACCTAGGTGCTTTCTCTCCGACGATTTGCCGCGTACGACGTTGCGACACGTCGTAGCCCGTCGTCGCACGTGCTAGCTTTGGAATCTGGATTCGTTGCCCCGGTTGCTACTCTGAATTTTCCAGCGAGAAATCTATATTGGAATCAGGACTTGGAGCGCGTTCTCTTATTCCAACCCCTGGCGTCGCTACCCGACGCCAGTGTAGCTTTCGCGTCGTGTTGAGGTAACGCTTTGCACCCTTAGGACCCCCAACCTATTACCTGTTAATCAAGACTAAAATTGATGTTTTTAAAATGTTTTAAATGTTTTAGAATTCACTAATCAAGATTAATAAAACGGATGTAGGCCGGTGGACTTGTACACGTAGGATATTGTGACTTTGGACTCGTTGGACGGTGTGCTCAGACGTTGTACTTGCAGGCAAGTGAAACTTGCCAACTCTTGTGTAGGGCCATGTTTTTAGGCCACTTCCTTGTTTTTAGCATAAAAGAGACTAGTCAGTGAAATGATAGCTGGCTAGACGCCTACTTGATCTAGTTTGACAACGAAACTAGATCAGTCGCCTAAATTGATCTAGCTTGACAACGAAGCTAAATCCAACTCTTTAACTTATTGATCATGCATACTAAACTGTCATGTTTACTTTCCTTATCTGTACGCACTTTTAACTGCCATGCATTGCATCTTACATGTCATCCCAGTTGATTGTTGCATTCGTAGCACACGCTACAATACTTGTACTTATACTTCCTTGTCCGGCTAGGTGCACCCCTAGGCCATCATGTTAAAACACTTCCTGACTCGTGATCCAGAAGCGGGCCTCATGTGTTGGTCAAAAGCCAATGCCCGATACACGTGGAGGGGTATGGATAAACGATCACTTGAGCTTAGGAGTTGGCCCGATCAGCCACTCTAGCCAAAAGGCGGAATCTCTGTGCACGAGGTGCTTACTTTACTTGTCTTGTACTAGTGAGTGTTACTTGTATAACTTGTCATCCTTGCCATGTTTAAATGCCATGATCGTACTTTACTCTACCTTACTTGTTGCACTCATACTTTAAACTGCCATGTCATTGCATTCATGCTAGAACTGCTAGGTTGCTTTACCTACTTTCAGTTTCCTTGCACAAGTCTCTTGTAGACTTGCTGACATGTGCCCCTTGCTCTTTTGGGTGTCACATGTTAGACCTTGAGCCAGAGACCGTTGCTGAGTACGTGATGTTTTGCTGACGCTGAGCCTGAGTCCATGTCTGCCCAGGAGGAGTTTTGTGGACACCGGTGTCCTTTCTTGGTGACCTTGCTGAGTTTTCTTTTGTTTTAGGTTTTGTTGTTAGTTGTCGGTGCGTGGCACCTTTACCTTGTACGTTGTACTTTTGTTGGCCATGTTTGGGCCTTTAGACTCTTTTTTCTTTTTAGCCTGGTGGCTTTTCCTGTGATGTTGAAACTTATTTTATGGATATTCTGAGATATCTCTTTTGTCTCATTTCATTATTATTATCTTTGTTTCGTTCGCGTTGCAAGGACCTGCTATTTAAAGTTGATTGATGCTTATCGGACTTGCGGCTTCGTAGCTTCAAGTCTGAGCGGACCTTCTCACGCTTCGCCTCCATATTTTTGGGAAGCGGGGCGTGACACGCGTACTTCCCTCTTTTCGTACGCGTATTTTATTTGACTTCTTCTTGGATCCGAAACATGTGTTGTGATATGTTGTTGTGACCATATGGAAGAGGAGTTATTTGTGGGATTTTTAGTGAACGTCATTTCACGGGTCGTTCTCCCACAAATCAGCTTTGATTGGTGAGACGTCGCAACTTTAGACTTCGACGCCGGATCTTTTTATTTTTTAGTTCGTTTTTTGTGGACCTCGCACGCGATTGACCACTGTACCCTCGAGCCTCTCGTCATCACGGTCGTCCTGATATTTTTTCGTAATTTTTGGACACTGTTAGCCCAACCTAACCCACTAATCAAAATCAAAGCCCATTAAGCCTAATCAACATTTGAAATTCAATTTCCTAATCAAATCTTATTGAAATCCAATACGTATCATGAGGAGATTGCTGCGGCTATCCTCACTTTTCTTTTCCCCTCTTTGCACACCCCCTCACTCACCCTCTCTCCTAGTCATCACTTAGATATACCCTCTTTATACCATACTCTTTCAAAACTCCATCTTTAAAACTAAACCCAGCCGCACCCACCTAGGGCATGCAAAGAACCCGCAACCGCCACCTTTCGCCTTGCGCCTGCTCCATCCTACCGCCGGTGACAGGCCACCGGCCATCCCCAAGACCCTCGGCATCCTCCTCTCTCCTTCCCTTTCTTCTCTCTCCTCTTTTTCTCTCTCCCTCTCTCCCTAAGATCCGAACACCGCCCAGTTTCGCAGCCCGCCAGAAAACCTCACGCCGTCGCCCTCCGACGACCTCCGGCAGCCAAATCCGCCACCACCCGACCCCCCTTGAACCCCTCTATCACATGCAACCCTTCTCCCCCTTTCCTCTACTCTCTATCTCCCTCAAAACACCTCTCAAACCCATCAAAACTCAGTTTTTGACAGATCTGTCCATCGTCAAAAAACAGCCATGCCCGCCGCCCTCCGGCCACCGCCGGAGACCACCCTACCACCATTGGACTCCCCTCGACCCCCTCTACCTACTGCAAGAGTCTGTTGTCCCCTCAGCGCATCGCATCTCCGCTGCGACGCAAAATAGCGACCTGTTGTGCAAATCTGTCCTCTTCGCCTTCTCACGGACAGTCGCCGTCGTGCGCAGCCGTCATAAGCCACCCACCAGGCCGAGAAATCCCCCATCGACCTCCTTTAATCCCCTACAGCCTCCTTGCTCCTAGGAGTTCACGCACGTCGCCGATCTCGCGTGTTTTTCCCTCGACGTTGCCACCGCCGTGTAGATCCGTTGTGCTACCCGCAACCGGAGAGATCTCGATGCTTGCTTGCTATTCTCGCCTTCTGATCGCTGTCCGGACGTGTCTCGCTGCACTACCCATGGTCGAGATGTTGCTGACGACGCAGATCTATCTCTGTTCAGACCCGACGTCTGATCTACGATCAAACACCAAAAAGGTTAGCCCCCTAACGAGTAGTAAGAATCCACATCGTAGCGAATCTAAAACCTAATCTAAAAGTCATCAAAGATAACTAAGTTTACATTTCTGCTCCTTTAAAATGTTTTTCAACCTTAGACATCGACGAACGGACTTGAATATCTGTGCACATAGGATAGTCGTCGATTAGGCGAAACGAACCTAAAAGATGTGACTTTTGACTGTTAGGGTAGTCCCGCTGAACTTAGAAACTTACAATAATATGATTGATGAAAAACGTGATCTGACATCATCGTTGTCCCATTTCAGACGGACCCCCGCCAACGAGACGCTTCGAGAGACGCTCCAGACCGACGACTCACATGCCACCGCAGGCAAGTGTTTCCACTTGCGTACTTTCGGCCACTTTAAGGCCATCGCCCTTAAACTATAAAAGTGCGACTAAAGAGAACCGGACGTGAAATGATAGCGTCTGGGATCCCCTTGACATCTTAGACTTGACGACGAAGTCTAAGCACAAACATCAACAACAACTGACACCATAGGTTCTATCTGTGTGTGCGTGCGTGTGGACCCCCTAGAATGAACAACTCCTTACTATTTGTCATGTCATGGAATGTTATAAAAAGCCTTCGGGCATTTCAGATGCTTTCCAATCTAGAGGGAGTGATCTCTGTTATAGTTTCACCTACGGAACGTTCGCCGCTCACCAAGGGAGTGAGAGATACGCTACAGACTGTGGGGATAGAGGCACTCGTCAAGCTATAGCAAGTGGTCCTATGGTACAGTTTCACCTACGGAAGTTCGTCGCTCACCAAGGGAGTGAGAGATATGCTACAGACCATGGGGATAGAGGCACTCGTCAAGCTAGAGCGAGTGGTCCTAAGTTACAGTTTCACCTATGGAACGTTCATCGCTTATCAAGGGAGTGAGGGATATGCTACAGACCGTGGGGATAGTGACACTCGTCAAGCTAGAGCGAGTGGTCCTATATTGTATTGTCTTGAGCACTTGGGTTTGGGGTAGGATTGAGCGGTCGCATGGGGAGAGGGTCTGGCCGCCCTCAAACCGTAGGGCGTGAACCCTTCGTGACACACACGGTACTTCTTGTCTTGTCATGTCACGTCTAGTCTAGTCCCGTAGCCAGTAGCACACGCTACAGCTATTGCCTGTCACATTTACTTTCCTACTCAGTTTTTACTTTCCTTGTAAAATTGTATAACTACCATGTCATCGCAACTGCATGTAATCAACCAGTAAAATGTTGCTCTTAAATTAATTTACACTTGCAGTAGAGTCTCACCCCTACCTTGTAGACTTTACCTGCCGTACAGTTCCTTTTCTCTTGGGTGCTGTACGTCAGGTACTGAGCCAGAGTACGTGGACGAGCCAGAGCTACCTGAAGACTTGGAGCCGGAGGACGTTGACTGGAGTGCTTTCCAGACGCGGATCAGACGTAGAGGTCCTTCCCGTCGCTGTCTTACAGAGGTTACTACTTTCTATTTGGTGCGTAGCACCACTTTACTTTCTGCTTAGGTTGGGTGATTCGCACCATTAGTTTCCTTTTTGGTAGTTCTAGCCATGCTTAGGCTTCTTTTATTAGACTTGTCACATGATGGATATTATCTCTTTTATAAAATGAATGCAAATTTCCTTTCGAGTACTTTATTATTATTGTTACGAACTTTTTAAATGCAAAGACCTGCACATCTTTTAAATGGTATCCCTACAGACGCTTATTGGGTCTGAGCCTCACAGCTCCGGCCCATGCAGACCTTAGTCACGTCTCACTTACGTAGTTTTGGGAAGCAGTGCGTGACAGATTTTAGTGGTGTCCCATGCAGGTCCTACAAAAAGTTCGGAACAATAACAGTACCGCATTCATTTAATATCCAGTTTAACATGTACAAGTCTAAATTAGGTTTTCCTTGTCTTAGATGGTAGGAAGACTTAGATAGAAGTCCAGGTTTAGTAGCCAGGCGCCTTGGTTAAGATTAGTCATACTCGTCTTAGGATACCTTAGTAGCCCCTCGCTTGGCTCTGACCAAGTTAGATTTCTATAGTCCTTCTTTTAGTCGTTCGCTCGGGTCCATCAACTTCGGGCCAGCAGAACGTAATCTTGATTCTCTTAGGACCCTTTCCTGATATCTCTATTACAGTCTAGTTCATTAGGAAGTCTTAGTACTGAGTTCTCCTGATCTTTAGACGGCCCGATAATTAAAACCCCTGACTTCTAGCATCTTTCTAACCTTTACACTTCTGTGTTATCAGCCGAAGAATTTCCATCATAGCTTTTCATGAATCATATCTTAGGTGTATTCATCATGCGATCATTTTCCTTGCCCTCGATTCACGTGATCGCTTCATGACGATTATCGTTAATTCTTCGAATCTTCCCCATTGCAAAATCCTGATTCCTTTAAAAAGTATTTTTGAAATTCCTTATTAAATTCTTCGCTCAGTTTAACTTCTTTGAAAACCCCTTATTATATATTTAAAATTCTTGCTTTTCGGTTGAGTTAAAATTCTTTCTTGGATTTTGAAACCGTCTTGGTCGTACTTTTTAATTACTATCTCGTAACCATTTTCTTACATATATCTTTCGAATTTCGGTTTTAAAACTGTGTTACCATTTTTGATAATTCAATATATCAGCTTTCCTTTCTATACTACTAAGTTTATTGTTTTAACCACTTACCGTACATACTTTTAGAATATTTTTTCTAAAGTTAAATAGAACTTCAATATTTTAAATATATCAGTTCTAAGTTCATCGTACTCATACTTCAAAAATCTTTGTATAAATCTGTCTTCTTTTGCAAACCAATCACTACCTCACCCTACTCTTTATTTCTTCGTCTAACATGTTTTCCGTGTTTTAAAAATTTACCATCTGCTCGCTATTTCTACATATTTTTATAAGTGTGTGTGTGTGTGTGTGTGTGTGTGTGTGTGTGTGTGTGATACCATATTTTACAAGTATCCTTCTTTCACCTATTTAATTTTTTGAGCAATATTTTGTCCCACCCAACTAGCTATCTCCTTATCCTCGCCTTATCTGAACTCGTTCTTTCCAATATTGTTTCGTTTCACTTTTGGTTTCGGTTTTCTTTCTATTGTTTAGACATTAGTGCTTGTAGTTGCCTGTGTCAACTCTAGTTTAGTAGTGGGCCATTATTTTTATGGTGTCGTCGTGGTGCATGTATATAGGTAGAGTGTGTGGACCTGTATGAGTGTGCTACCTTTAGGATATTAATGATTGTCTCTTGTGTCATGTATACTCAGTGTTACTCGTGATATATGCATGAATTTGTATGAATGATGGTATTCATATATGTGTGGATAGCGTCATTGCAGGTAATTCCTTAGACTTAGTTTTTCATATTATAGTTTAGCTTATTTTTTGGCTGCATGTGATTGTATCAAAACCTTTTTGTTTTCTTTTAAATCAAATCTTTAAAGTTTTGAGATTAGCACACAAGATCACAACCCCCTATCTTCTCCATCCAATACCACAACTCCACACGTTTTTCCCACATGCTTTTAAACATTCTTTTCTTCTCTTTCCCTCTTCGGGAGTGTTATTTTTTTATTGTTATGAAATTGTTAGTACTAGCTATTATTTGTTATAGGATTATGTTTGCGGGTAGGCATAAAGTGAGATGAGATATGTTGTACCGGTGGTTAGTTGATTTTGAACACAAGGATATTAGATTAGATTTCTTTTGGATGAAAGGAATGAGGTGTTCAAGGCTTACCTATTTACTTTTAATTATACCAATGTGTAAAGGACCCAATGGAGAATTCTAGTTGGATGAAATTGTGCACGGGGAGATGAGTACTTATCGGATCTGAAACTTGGACGAGTGTTAGATAGGAGTAGCTATGGATGTATAATATGATTTAGAGTGATCATGAAATAAGTAGAGCATTTAAAGCATCAAAACTTAATTATTAAGTTGACGTGAGAAGACATTGGAAATAACACGACATGTTGAGATGAATGGATGGTTAGGTAGACGGATTTAGTATGGTTAGGAGATTAGATGTTAAGGGTGAGGATAAGATATGGCTTGA
The DNA here is from genome assembly GCA_030789695.1 of Scilla litardierei. Classification (NCBI taxonomy): domain Eukaryota; kingdom Viridiplantae; phylum Streptophyta; class Magnoliopsida; order Asparagales; family Asparagaceae; genus Scilla; species Scilla litardierei. Next base: position 43,859,542 of record CM061133.1, read on the forward strand.
TGGTTCATTGATTATGGAGAATAGATTTATGAGTCAATATGATGGATGATATATTGGGGACGAGATGATCGCTGATTTGTACACGGTAATGTGGGTCTATAGTCAGGTGCTAGGATGTGATTCTAGTTGTTGATTATTCAGTGGAGAGACGAGTTATGAGGAATTGTTGAGGAACACTGATTAAAATTTATAGGATTAGCAATCATTATATGAAATATGGGAGTTGTAGGCATAAGTGTATATAGATATTATTATTATTATTAGTACAAGTGACTCTGAGGGCGGAATCATTTCTAAGGTGGGTAGAATGTCACGGCCGCTTTCCGATAGTTCGTATTTCGCGCTTACTTCGCTCTTTTCGTCCGCATATTTTATTTAACTTCTTCTTGGATCCGGAACATGTGTTGTGATATGTTGTTGTGACTGTATGGAAGAGTAGTTATTTGTGGGATTTTAGTGAACGTCATTTCACGGGTCGTTCTCCCACAAATCAGCTTTGATTGGTGAGACGTCGCAACTTTAGACTTCGACACCGGATCTTTTTATTTTTTAGTTCGTTTTCCCTGGACCTCACGCGCGATCAACCACCGTACCCTCGAGCCTCTCGTTGTCACGGTCATCTTTCTTAAGCAAAATGACATGTTGTGATAAAAATGGGATCTTTATGGCTTCCCTCTATAAAGTTAGCATTTTTATTAAAGTTCACATGCCACCATCTTTTCATCACTAGTTTTTGTATATACTACAAATTGGGAGAGCTATTAAGCATGCTTAATTTATCTTGTTATGGTTTAAGTTGCATGCTCCCTTTTTAAAATTGTTGTGGTTTAAGCTAAGATGTTGTGGTTTTAGTTGTATATCCATCATTAAATTGTTAGTAGCACAAGTTAACTAGTTTACATGTTCATGGTTTTGCGGCAAATTTTATGCAAGGGATCCCTAACAAGTCACCCCTTTTAAAGTTGCATTTTGGTGGAAAATCGATTGTTAATGTAATATGTCCCATTAGATAGTTCTCGTAACTAAAGGTAGCCTCCTTACTAGCATCTTGATATGTTTTCATGCATTTTTGGTTACAGTTAGTAGCCTTCTAATGTAGACATGGGATTGTGTCAATGTTGCATTCTCCAAGTAGGATTTTTAATGTTGGTAGCCTAATTTTAAGCTTGTATCTAAATGTTGCATGTGGGATGATTAATGATGTCTCATGGGAGATGGCTTATGTTGCAAAGGATTACTAATGAAGTCATGTTTGTGGTTTGGAGAAGTGTTGAAGTTAATGGAAAATGGTGTGGGTTGCATGGAGTTGGTTTATGTTGGGTATGTTGCATGAAGAATAGTGTATGTTGCACAAAGGAGAATTATGGGAGAAGGGTCCATGTTGCTAACTAACCTCTAATTCCACCCTGATGTTCCATTGAAATTGGTTTATGTTGATTTCTTTTGATCATGGAGTTTTTTTTATGTCACCTCAATATTGCATACAAAGTTTGAAAGCAAATGGCTCATGTTCTCGTGGATTTAAATGTAACTCTAATATGCTAGCATTGTTGTTTTCCCTTATGTCATTTTCTATGTCTCCTTAGTGTAGTTCAAATACAGTTCTCTAAATGATGTATGTTAGCCTACTTAACTTAAATGCTAATGAATGATTAAGTCCTCTTAAATGAGGGTGACACGAGTTGGGGGAATTCCGAAGTATCGAGTAAGCCTATGGGATGGACTGGTTGTGGTGTCTTTGTGATTTTGTGTGCATGGTACACTTGCACTCTTGACGGGCTAGCGCGGCGAGGAGTGTAGAGTGGTATCCAAGGCTCCTGACGGGTTAGCGCGGCGGAGAGTCTTCTTTTGCCCACCCACACAGTTGGGAGAGGTCCAGTCCCATATATCGTTTTCGATATTAGGATTCCAACACGCTAACTAATGAAATAATTGATAACCTTCCTTACTTTTATAGCACTGGTGAATGTTGTTTACTTGTGTTTTTCTTTACTTGTAGTTCCTTTTTCGTGTATACTATTATTATACACCTTGTCTGTTGCACGTGCATCTCTTACTCACACTTACGACATTTTAGTTGCCTGTCTTTTTACTTTAATGTTATAATTTCATTTCTGGTAGTTGCTCAGACACTTAAATGTTTTAAATTGCAATGTGTGTGTCTTATTTCCTTTGCCTGTTGTATTAGTGTTTCCCTTCATGCCTTGCATTATATTATGATTAAATCAATACCTCATAAATTAATATTTAGTTTCTGCACGAGTTGGGGTATCCTACTGGGGCACGCATTGACGTGCTCCAATTTGTGGTTTCAGATTGGAGCTGGTACGCTAGAGCAGCTGGAGTTGGAGTTGAGTTGTTGAGTTGTGTGGTGTGAGAGAGAGGAGTAAGGGGAGAGAGAGCGAGAGAGACCTTGTACTTTTGGGGTTCCTTCTTGGGTTTGAGATTGTTGCATAAAGATATTATTATGTAGCGACAGTAATTCATGAATGGGTTTAGTGCAATTGTCTGTGTATGTCTATGTTGATGGTGGTTGTTGTGCTGTGTTGCTTAATATATTGATATGTATGGGAACATCACGGGTACTACCCCAACAGTGCGCAATGGCCTGCTAGCTTTTGTATTTTCTTCTCTTTTCTATCTTCGTAACACTTGCTACTCTGGGTGAACCTGGGACGGATTCGTACTCCATGGGTATCCCGGGGAGCGGGGCGTTACAACCTGACTAAGGGAGCCAAAAATCCTGAACAGCCTCAGAAAAATATGGCCTATTTATTTAGTCACCTGGAGAACAACTCCCAGACGGTTGGAAACTTAGTTAGACGTTTGGGAAGAACACATCAGACGTCTAAAGAGTCAGGGATTTCTAAGCTATAGAAAGCATGCACGTCAAACGTAATCATGCACATCAGACGTCTAGAAGTCTAACGTCAGTCGTCTGATCCTGGTCTCAAATCTCAAAATTAAGATTTTAAAGCTAGTAATCATATGGAGTCAACTAAGGGATATCTAATCATATGAGCATGAAGTATAAGTGACTCTAAGCATTTAATTTCAAGGCTTAACATTCTAATGAACTCAAAATAGTAAAATATTAAAGCAAATTACATTTAATCCCTTTCACTTCTTCTTGAGTTCTTCAATCAATATCCTTGAATTCTTTTCAAGTCATTGCTTCATTCAACAGTCGCTTTTGATATTCTTTAATCTAATTTTGGCGACGCTTTAATTAACTGCAATTAGAGTAGTTAATCACAAGTATGTTTGCTTATCATCAAAACCAAATTGGGGAATCTAATACTCAATATTCTCCCACTTTTTGATGATGACAAACAAAACATAAAAAATAAATAATTGTGCTTATAAATATACTTACTCCCCTACAATGATGCCAAGCAAGTTAGTTATGATAATGAGAATAATAAATGGCATCATCTTGCAGTTAATTGTGAGTGTATCAGATGATATTGTATATAAAGGCATGAAAGCACAAAATAGAATGAATACACAAATGAATAACATATTTGTGATACACATGATTAGTATAGGAGATTCACATGCATACTAATTAAGTGATTGAGAAATGTGGTATAAAATATCTAATTCAATATATCATACTCCCCCTGAAATCATACAATGGCTCAAAAAATGACTTTTGACTATATGATTTATGGAAATGCTTAACACCCTAATAAGCACATTAATCATTACTACTTTGTTTATTTCTCTCCCCCTTTATCATTAGCTAAAAGGAGTGGGAGGAAGAGAAACAACAATAATTAGTGCTAAAAGAGTTGTAAACCATATGAGTTCATAAATACGATAAACATCTAGGTGATACCAAGGGAATAATAAAACAAATCATAAAGGGGTAGCACACTTGATAATTTATCACAAATATCATCACAAACATGGGAATAGAGATAATATCAACATTATGATGTAGGAAATGCATCACAAATTGCATATAAACAATAAATAGACACATATCCAAAGAAATGCTCAATATATATATATATATAAATGAGACGATGAGATGGTAATATGCAGTACATCACAACATCGCTCAAAAATAGCATATATAACTTGAGTCTAACTCTCAACATCCAAATACATAACATAAATAACATCCATAAAAAAGAAAACAAACTACATCAAAATCATCCTCACAAACTCTCAAAAACTAGAAAGTACATTAAGGCTCTAGAGAGTCTCTAAGAATATCCAATCAAGGCCGAGGAGGAGCACTCGGTATGGGTGCATATCCAGGGGCAATGTCTATCAAAATAAGCATAATCAACTCCAGTTTCCTCTCAATCTGAGTCTGAACGATGAAACAGATCTCATCATGTTCTCATCATGTCCTGATCCTGATGCATCAAAGCGACCTCATTCTTCATACTCTCATGACTCAACTCAAGCAAGACCAGGTGACTCCTCATATCATCAACTCAACCTGTGTATAAGAAGTATCTGCAAGAAGCTGCTGAATGCTCTCGTGGTCAGCATCGATACGATCCAGAACTTGAGCATGACTCTCACCGAGACTGAGGATGCGAGAGTCGAATCTCTTCAGATCAGAACTGAAACCAACTTGACAGGAAAGCAAACGATCAATCCCATCGTCGGGGCTGGAAATCTGAGCCCTCATAATGTCAAGAGAATCATCATGAACAAGAGGTTGCTCAAAGGAGGCTAGAACAATAGGAGGTGGAGGTGGATGATCAGATGATGAAGGAGCAGATGTACGAGTGTAGTGGAAGTAGGTACTGCAGAAGATGGACCAATAGAAGAGGCAGAAATGCTTTTCTGGGCAACAACCTGAAAAGCAGAAACAGAATTAGTGCTAACCTTGGAGTCTATACGAGCTCCAAGAGCACTCATCTCACCCGCTCTCAAAGTAATGCCAAAATGGCAAAACACATGAGTAAACAGAGAGTGATAATGAAGAGCATGTCTCATACATCTGGTCAAGAATGACCTTAGCCCAATTAATCTTAATCTCTAATAGGAGAGCATAAAGACACCAGAAATACTCAACAGATGGGTAGTCAACCGAGCTGGATTTGGGTAAAATATTGGACTTCATAATAAAGTTACAAATCCTGGCTAATATTGTGAAATGCTTGGATCCAAGACCAGCGGTAATCTCTAAAGGTCGCTCTGTGAAGATCTTGTCAAAGATGGTGTCGTCGGAAAAATCCATATCAATAATGAGTTGTCTGGAGAGAATGTGCTAGATAGATCCAAGGGTTTTGTAGTCAAAAATGATGTGTTTCCCATGTACAAAAGTATCGAGACGACGAGTTTTGTAGTCAAGAATGATGTGTTTCCCGTGTACAAAAGTATCGAGACGACGAGTCCTAAAATATTCGTCTCGAAGACTGTTAGCGTAGAACAATTTTACAAGACTAGAATACGAGAGGGTGGCTTGCGAATCTCGCCATAATTCTAGAAGTCCAGTCTTCTCAAAGATATCTAAGAGACCGGGGTAATCGCTGTATGTAATGAAATGCTCAGGTATAACATGAGCATTAGCAATACGTGCATAGCGAGACAGACAGTCAGGACTATGACATGATGTATCAAGTGTCGAGCTCGGGGTATCAGTGGTAGAGGGGTCAACAATGGGTTCAACAGTGGGTTGTGCGGTCTGATGTGTTGGAGGGTGTTATGCAGTTGGGGTTTGTGTGTGAGGAACAGACTTTGTTGGTCGAACACAAGGAGGAGATCCTACAGTAGGCTTATGCCTCTTGGAAGATGATCATAGCTCATGAGTGCTTCACTTGCGAGGAGGCATTTTGCTGTAATCAAAATAAACCCTAAATTTCAAAGAAATTATAACACAAATGAAATCCCTAAACTTAAAAGCTGAAGAACGTCAATAAATCGAAAGTGTATACCTAGAACTGAAGACACTCGATCGGAATCACGGTCGAAATCGAGTTGAACGGTCAGAATGAGGTCAAAAAGATAACCGGAGGGTCGACTGCGAGAGAGATTCTGAGGGAGATGAAAAGATTTAGACGTCTAGAGGAGCCCTATATCGAAAGAATTGAGATTTAAAACAAATCGACGTTTTAATCTCGACCGTCGAATTAAAGATGGGTCAAAAATTCAACGCTAAAACTCTCAGTCAGACATCTGATGAAGATTAGTCAGACGCCTAAAGCAAAGAATTAGAAAGGAAATCTAAGAACTGTCAAATGACTAATAAACACTTCTCAAACGTCTGGAACACTGTTGAGACGCCTAATAAGATTTCTTTAGTCGACTGAACAGATGGAAAGATAGCAGGAAATCAGAAATGATTTTCCTGACGACTGGAGTGAGCATTCCAGAAGTCTAGTCCTGGTACCCAGATGTAGAATGATCAGAATGAAAGAAGTGGGGAATCTCTCGAACCAAAATCAATCCAATCACTCTAAATAAATCCAAATGACCATAAAATATATACTAAATCATACAAACAAATCAAATAGATTAAATTGCACAAATAACATAAAAAATCACATGAAACACATAATACATGCAACATGAAATACATATGAGACATGAAACCAAATTCAATCAAATAGCATGAAACATAATAGAAATATATGTAATGACCTTATAAAGTTCAGATTCACCTATAATCCCTAATTCTCTCCATAGACTTACAAAAGAATCTTGTTTGAGAGGTTTGGTGAAATTATCGGTGATTTGTTTTTGTGTTTCAATATACTCTATAATAACGCCCTTCTTGAGAACATAATCATTAATAAAAAGATGTCTAACATATATGAATTTGATACAGGAGTGTTGTACATGTTCGCCTAAGTTAGCCCACTAACTGAAGCCTAAACTTTGTTTTGATGATGTCAAATAAGCCATACGGGTTTAATGTGTCTATCTAGTGAGTTTCAGGTCAATCAGAGGTCACACGACGATGATATGTGCTAAAACAGGGTTGGCATGGCCGTGTGTGTGTCAGCTGCACGGCCGTTCGTATTTGAATCTGAAATGTGCAAGAAGGGCCAATGTGTTGGGATATGAATGTCCTTTAGACAATTATTGTAATTGTAATAAACATATTGTTTGATATAATACACTGTACACTTTATTTATGCGTATTTGTTTTCCACCACTTGGTATGTTGTGTTGATATTGCATGAGTAAAGTCCTTGGATGTATGTGAGGGACATTGGGATCATGATGAGATCATGATAATGAGGCCCCATGCGTCAGCTTAAGCATATGTCCTAAATCTTCCTGGTCATAGGAATATTGAGACGGGACATCGAGACAGGACATCGATATTCCGGATAGACCAGTGTGTGTTGATCTATACCGTTGGATGGTAGTGGCTGGTCTCATAGCCACTTGATGATGCACATATGCTTGTTAGATAACAAGTTCACAGAACGACTCGCCGAGATGCTTATATACGGAGAAACATACTCTAACTGTCAACAGAAGCTCTGAGGTGATAGTAGGTGCAAGGTAGTCCTTATAACCGGAGATGAGCTAAAGGACCTTGCACATGGGAAACTATACTTAGGCTTTTACCGAACATTGGCATTACGCCCGATACGTAGGTACTTGCTGGGTATAGTTCAAAGCGTGCGAAGGGAGTGGCCATCTTGATGGGATTCATCTCCTCCAGTATGGAAGGTTAGTATCACAAAGAGTCGATGGATCCATAGTGAAATCCATGGCCACGGTAAAGGATGAACTTGTTAGAAGTTAACAAGTGTCATCCAACAGTTTACTATGGGATCACATATGACTCGAAGCCTTAAGGTGTAGCAGGGTTTCACAATATCCATACCTTAGACACCTTAGCGACATAGTCTTGACAAAGGGACTGGACTGCACGATAACTATTACTGATAGGCCCACATTTGGTTAGGGAAGCTTCGAGTCTCATGCTAACCAGATAATAACGATTCTAAAACGGGGGTCGGCATATGCAGCTAGTACCACTACCGATCTGTGACATGATATGTTCATGTCACTCCTGAAGTAAGAATCAGGCTTTTAGAGTCTCACATAAATCATGGCTCATCGTGAAAAGCAAAGGAATAAACTTAGAGTATACATATATGATATACGAGGGAATTAATCACAAAGTGTTGTGATTAATTAATGCCTCGCAAAGAGTTGCGAGTACGTGATCGATCACAAAGGGTTGTGATCATTAGAAAAGAGGACATATGTTGTGTGCAAAGAAAATGCCTTCTAGAAGGGGTGTACACAAAGAAAGAGGACATGTGTTTCATGCCTAACTTGTCACATGTGTTGTAAAGAAAATGCCTTCTAGAAGGGATGAGCACAAAGAAAGAGGACATGTGTTTCATGCCTTCACATGTGTTTCATGCCTTCACATGTGTTTCATGCCTAGTTTGGCTCTTTCTTCACATGTGTTTCATGCCTTCACATGTGTTTCATGCCTAGTTTGGCTCTTTCTTTCCCCTTAGGCTATAAAAAGGGGAGAGTTCTCTCCTCCTCACACACACTATCTCTATACCTTGCAAGGAGTTGTGCTATTGTAGTGAACCTCTCCTTGCTTGTAGAGAATTCCATAAAAGCAAAGGTTTCCTTCACCCTCTCCTTCGTTCTAGCAAATCAATAGAGATCGGTTCGAGTTCCCGATGGACTCGAGGAATTGCGAGCAGTTAATCATCAAGGTGATTCAACTAAGGCACTGGTGGATGTGCGAGGCTTGCATCATCTCCAGAAGGATCTTGGAGTGTTCCACCTTTCACTTGGGAATACACGCCAAAAAGGTACAAGGTTCTAAACGCAATATTAACTTTGTAGTGTAGCAGTAGATCTTGTGGCTAGGATTGTATGCTAGTGTAGAAATTTTAAATTTCTGCTTCCGCTGCGGGTCTAATATGTTTAGACAAACATATCATGACAACCTAACAGTGGTATCAGAGCTTGTCGATGCTTGAGTACGGGTTCTCATGTTATAAACTAACCCGAAGTAATCACTCTTACCGTACCAAGTCCCGATAAGATGTGGATCTTATGATGGGTTGGACGATGTCGAGAGGCATGCCGTAAAACAAGTTTGGGAGAGATCTTGTGACAGATCTAGGGTGCCATGGATGATGGGCCTTAACAGCGTTGCAATGATATCAGAGTGATACCTAACAGTGGTATTAGAGCCACGTTACTTTCTACATTTTTATACCGCAGAACCTAATTAAAAAACCGGAACTCAATAACTTGCTAAAACAGTTTCTGCAACTCTGGTGTATACTGATTAGTCGACTAGTGAGTAATCACTAATTGCTAATCATGAAGTAGTCGACTATTGGTTTCCCACTAGTTGACTAGTTCACCACCAGTGTGGCTTTGCGTAAATCTGATGTTTGTATTCCACCTTGGATTGCTAGAACTTTTGAATTTGCTTGAAATTGCGAAATTTTAGTGACCATTGAATTCTGATTATGTTAGTAGATTATGTTTTGTGAAAACTTAATCTAAGGTATCTTCATAGTGTACCATAAGCTCATGGTACCCAAGCTTTGTTGAGTCCAAGGGGATTGGCCCTTTGGAAACCAAGTCCAAGCGGACTTTGGCTTCCCAACATAATTACCACTATTTCTCACATCGCTAAAATAAGAATTGACATAATCATTCCTATCATTTGTGCTAGTATTCTTAGGACCCCAAATTGTATATGTTTTGGGTGTCCTTTTCCTAGTTGCATACACATTTGGTTGAGATCTATGTGGTGCATGCTTCCTAGGAGCATGAGATCTAGCATATGAATCTGGAGGTGGATAAGCATGAAACATATATGGGTTATATGCAAATTGAGGAGCATGCATATTATATGAAACATATGGAGCATGCATGTGATGTGGTGGATGTGCATGAGCATATATCGGAGGATTATGTGTATGAACATATGAATGTGTAGGAGCACGTGCATAAGTATTTCTCAAGTGTGAGTTTGTATGTGCCCGTGGGTGTGGATCATAAAATGTATCGTAAGTGTCCACATGTGAAGTAGGAGATTTCCTACGTGTATGAGTGTTGGTGTACATATAGGCATGACCTTTCTTTTGATTTCCACCCTTAGTGGGTTTCTTGCCAAAAGAAGGAGAGTGTGAAGTGGAGGCCTTCTTGGTAGGTTTTCTACCAATAGTGTTTTGACACCACTAGTGGATGCACCGGAGGACGGCCTCACAATTACACTACTATAGGAGGTGCGAGGTTTGGATGCATTTGCTTTTCCATAACCAAGTCCACCACGATGTGTGGTCGGGAATTGGATTGAAAGCAATTCATCCAATTGCCATTTTCCTTTGTTAAATCTCTTAACTTGGGAGGACATGAGCTCATATTTCTCCCTAAGGGAAGAAATATTAGTATCCAAAGTGGACACACGTGTTTTGAGCTCGTGCACTTGGGTTTTAAGAGAATCATTCTCAATACCCAATTGTGTGTTTTGTGAAGCTAGATCAACATTATATTTAGAATAACCTTGATCTAGTTGAGATTTGAGGGAATTCACCTCATTTCTCAAGATGACATTTTGAGAAACCAAATTGGCTTTCTCAAGTGTAAATGTGTCAGCAATGGTATCATTGTTGGTGATGCATGGCATGGATGATTTACTAACATTAGATTTCTTCAAATTAGTATATCTAAGTATAAGAGATTGATACTTAGTAAATAATTCTTCGTTAGCAATACGAAGTTCATCCATGGTTACCTCGGGTTCATCATTCTCACTATCGCTCCCATCGGATAATGCATCTTCTCGGTCCATGAAGCACATATGTGCACTCTCACCCTTCTCATCCTCGGATTCACTCGAGGAGTCTCCATTTGATTCATCGAAAGTCCCAACAAGTCCTTTCTTCTTGTCTTTCTTAAATTTGTCGGACTTGTGGTACTTTGGTGCTTTCCACTTTTCTTTGTTTCTTAGCATTGGGCAATCCTTCTTGATGTGCCCTGGCTTGTTACACTTAAAACAAAGAGACAATGAATTGTTAGTGGAATCAAATTTAGATTTGGAAGGAAATTTACCTTTGTGAAAGAAGCGTTGGAACTTCTTCGCCATTTGTGCCATTTCTTCCAAATCCATTTCATTCTCGGATTCATCATTATCGAAGGATGAAGAAGTAGCCTTGAAGGCTAACGCTTTCTTCTTTACCTATGTTGGGTTCATCATAGCTCTAATCTTCATTCGATTCTCCATTCTTACTTCGTAAGACATGAGAGTACCTATGAGATTCACCACGGTATAGTTTTTCATGTCATTGACCTCCTCAATGGCAATTGCCCTTCTTACCCATTTATAGGTCATTCCCATGATTATCTTTCTCACCTTTTCTTGTTGAGTGTATACTTGATCGAGAGCTTCAAGCTCATTGGTGATGTCAGTGGTACATCGTTGCAATGTTCTCACTTGCATATGAAACATTTCGAAATTTTGTATAGCAACATATAATTTTGACAATTTTACCGTGTTCGTTCCCTCGTGGGTAACGACGGGATGGTTCCATATTTGATATGCACTCTTACATGTGCATATCGTATTAAACTCATTCGGATCCAATGCGCAATGATGAGCGTTCATTGCCTTGGCATTATTCACCTCGGTGAACTTCTCGGCGGGAGTCCATTTGTCAAAATCTTCTTTGGTGGGTTCAACATACTCCTTATGGAGGGTTCTCCACTCCTTAGGAATGTCTCCATCCAGCACTTCTAATAGCCAAAATTCGTGACATTGAATCGCGGAGGACGAACCATTGATTGTCCTTCGAAAACGGTAGAAGCACCATCACGATCATGATTGTTGTATGAAGGAGGTAAAGGAACGTTGTTGTTATTAGATACCATAGCTATAAACCTTGAGCTCTGATACCAATTGTAAGGACCCTGGCTATTAGGAAAACACTGGAAGAGGGTTTGAATAATGTTTATAAAATTTAATTGATAGTTATACCTGTTGGATCTGGATCTAAGCCTAGAGGGGGTGTGAATAGGCTAATAAAAAATTCTCGTACAACCCACGAGAAATCACACTCCGTTATAAATACATGCAGAGTAAATAATACGCAATCACAGATGCACAGCAGATTTACACTGGTTCGGTCGTCACCACGACCTACGTCCAGCCCCCGAAAGCAAATACTATATTAATAGTGTAAAAGGCACAACCGTAATAGCTAGAGAACCAACATCTCTACACTCACCAGGATCAGTAACCCACTCACCGTGTTCAACACTATCAATCCTAATATATGCTCTCACATGACGACACTTGTCTACTCCCGCTTGTCTAGTACACCACTAGACAAGACCCCAAAAATTCACACAAAAAGCGGTAAAGTTTCCCCTGCGGAGATCAAATAATACTACACAAAAAATAATAAGAGTTTAAAAATCTCAGTTTTGTGTAGCCGTCGTCGTCTCCATCAATCTGCACGGGCCAGCTCTCGTCTGGCAGGATGTAGATGACACGTCACGTCTCTCGTGCAACTCAAGTTGCGGCTTGCTTGGCTATGATGAAGCT